>CM070109.1:12373819-12978403 GCA_036178185.1 Liparis tanakae
CAATGTGGCGTGACATAACAGTGAACCTCTATAGCCTGGGTGGGGCCATCCTGGTAGAGACTCGTCCCATCAGACTCTAACGTCATGGTGTCACCTGTCTGTGGGCCTCACGCGCGCTGACCTTGGTTTCGATGTCTGTGAGCAGCAGGTTGGCCCCTCGCACCTCCAGCTGCATGCTCTGACCCCACACACGACCCGTCCCGTCCAGCAGCCTCAGCCGCTGCACACAGTCTGCCACGCTTCTCAACCCCTTCCCGTCCAGGTCACACGTGAACAAGTGCTGCAGCAGCAGCAGAGAGGCATCCAAACACAGCATTAAACACGGTATCACTGAGAAAGGGTCACATTCCTATGGATAATGTTATACCTCCACTCTGTACTGAAATTTGTTCATCATCTTGTTTATGGATACTGCATACTCCATCCTTTGCACTGTTAATCATCAACAAGAGCTCAGTGTTAGTTATGAACATACACAGATGGGTGTAACCACTATATATCTTGAATGCAGGGCTGTTAACTTACAGTAAATTGACTTTGCACTGGGCCTCGACAGACTTGACGCCTGTGATGAAACCTCATCCATAGAATAACCACTGTCACAACAAATGCAGGCAAGTTACAACATTGATCATCTGCTGATGAATAAAGTCAATCAATTGATCCGTCATCAACATTGAATTGTGAAAGCCATACCTGGACTGGATTGATCCGGTGAAGCTGCTGGTGTCATTGCCAAAGGGACTGTTGCTCCTCAACATGTTCAACTCTGCCGTGACACACCTGCCATGTCATACATGATATGAGTCATACACACACCATCAATATGTAATGTCAGGGCTATGAGCTGTGTCAGCAGTCTGCATCTGAAAGAAATCTATAAAGTATTTCTTTTGGTCAAGTGTGTCGTATTGTCAGTGTTTATTCAAAGCTGACAGGAGCTTAAAAAACTCAAGTTCTGTTCAGTTGTAATTGAGAAAAACATTATTTTTACAAATGTCCAAAGCAAAATTAAGCTTTGCTCAAACCACACCCTGGTTATTAGCAATAAATTAAAAATTGATAGTCATCAATTAGTCACCTAGCAACCCAACACTGTGATCAACCCAACAACGAAATCTTCAAGGGGTTGTTGGTATATTTCAAGGGTTTGCATATTTAAAAGACCGTCTATGTCTAACACAAATGAAACAAAAAAGGTAAATTATCTCTTTGAATACAACAAACAAATTCAACATTTATCAAACACAAAAGCTGTGTAAATGGTTAAGTACATTTTACAGTAATTCAGAAAAGTAAAAAAACAAGTTCTGATTACATTATATTTTTTTATTTTTAAATGTTATTAATACAAGGAACATTTTTAAAACAAGGATCATCGTGATGTAGACTTACTTCGAATTGCGTGAAATGAAATGTGAACAGTACCGAAAGTATTAAGTACCGATCATATACAAATATAACAAATACATATCCAGCTTATTGTGGAGTTATGGTCAAAAGCTCTTACCTTTGATTTCTGGTCGAGGAATACTGTGTTGTTATTTAGTACAAGTCCAACTCATTTTAATTCTGTGCCTCAGTCGACGACACACACCCAGGACTTCCTCATAAAGGAGAAGGGCGAAGTCCACGGCCAGCAGCCAAGTGATCGGTGGGATCTGAGTCGACTCAGTGGAGCCTTCAGTGTGGCTCCCGGTCTGAGCAAAGGTTACAGATATGGAGGGAATCATCCTGGAGAAGCTTACAGGTATCCAGGTCTATAAATAAATGCGAGGGCCCTATCAGTATTATGTCACTTTTCATATTACAATGTTGTGTGTTTACGAGTATTGAGCCACAATACTCCAACTCCTCTTTTGATTCTTCCTCCTCATTAAAAACCCACGATGTGTACATCTTATCTGAGATGACTGTCTTCAACTCGTCAGGATCCATTACAGTGAGTTAAATATCTACAGAGAGAGACACATTGCAGTGTTGGTATTTACTGTTCATAACTTCTATT
Organism: Liparis tanakae; assembly: GCA_036178185.1. Classification (NCBI taxonomy): domain Eukaryota; kingdom Metazoa; phylum Chordata; class Actinopteri; order Perciformes; family Liparidae; genus Liparis; species Liparis tanakae. The sequence goes on from CM070109.1 coordinate 12,375,828, forward strand.
CTGGATGAGTCATATATTTGTAACTCTACCCTTTTATTGTACTTTAGTTATATAATGTAAAGAAAAAAAAATCTACTTAAGTGTCTTCCCTAATAACAATTTCTTCATATATTAAGATATATAAGGAGCAATTACCAAAGAAAGAGCAGTTAGGGAATTTGAAAGAGAACTTCATCAGTGTTGTCAAGTTAGAACTTCACATCTGTCAGTACCGTCTCACAATCAAACCACAATCTCTTGATTTGTAACGTCACACTGCCAAACATTACCCAGAACATGTTCCTTAATGATGTAATGAACTCACAGTAAAGATCATCTATCTTTGATATATATATATTTTTTATGGACAATTCAGTTTTATTCTCAACTTCAATATAATAGGACCCAGCGAGTGAATTCTTCAATAAAATATATTTATAATAATATCGCTCTACAGGTTGAACTTAGGACGTCACATGTTTGCGTGTCAACTCAGAAACACCCGCCACAGCTAACAGGGTTGTTGTTTTCTTGTCTAAAGGGGTCTGAAGGAAGTCTGGCACAACAACATCCTGGGCTGAGCTCTGGCTCACCTGGATACCTGAAGACAGCCCTTATGGAACTATAAGGGCTGTGACCTTAATTGTAGAATATAATACATAACAGTGACAACACAGGATGCATTAATCCAGAAGTAGAAACATTTCTGAGTTACTCAAGACCATTAAAACCACAACCTGTTCGGTTTATGTTCCCCCTATTCCAATGACTCGTCACTCATACCATATATTGGGTCACTATAGTGATATATTTGGCAAGCTTTAGCTGGCTGTAAATCAAATGAATGTAAAGAAAACACAACCTGACTTTGGAGGTTCAAACCCGTAACGGATGCTGACACCAAGCACCAAAACACATTACGTAACGTTAAATTCATCCCAGTCCTGCTGGGATTAAACTGACCACTGGGAGTCAGCAACGGGCCACGAAGACGTTCACAAAGTGGCTGCAGTTGACAAGTCAGTCAACCTGCAGCTATACTTGGAGCAAAAAAGTAAAACAAACACTGTTTGTACAAGAATGCGCTGCACAAAGCTGATATATTTGAATGTTATCGGCCCAGAAACTAGTTTACTGTGTTAACAGTAATTCATAAACGGCCACTGTATTTGTTCTTTTTTTTATTGATAAAATAAACATGCAATCACAGGATGAATTCTACAAGATGTAAAACATAATTCAGCACCTCAAAGTGCAGTGACATCCATAATAAAACATATCCAACAAGATGAATGTGGTTTAAATGGCTGCCTGGATACAAATACATGACCTAAAAATCAAAGATGTGAATTCAAAGATAACCTACAATAACCTTATTTAAAGGAAAAATAAATCAACTGAATATAAAACTGCAGGCCAGGTGACCAGTACACAGAATAAGAAAGGGCTGTTAAGTCATACATGTAGAGAAGAAAAAGCAAGTCAGACTTTAATTCATATTTGGCTAATTTTATCCAACGTATACAAATCCCATGCGAGTTGTGTCGTTGTTTCAAAACAAGATAAAAAGGTATTCTGCACAGTTTCTCGACTCCAGGAAAGATTGGTAATCACAGACCCAGTTTTGGATAAATACGGCACAGGGCGACTCCTGTAACTCATTAACTATGTTAAATGTTCCATTACATCAGGCAGGACTTTGGCCCGAGCAGGCGCCTCATCGGTCTACGGTACCTGATGCAGGATCGGCTACTTTATATACAGAAAAGCCTCGTCGCAGAATATCACTCGAGAAAAGAACAAGAATCCGACAGTATAGTGTCCACACTCCTAAATATAGTTCCACATAAGTACTGCTTGGCCAACAATCTGCACCTTCCAGTCGAGGTGTGAGTCATACAGTGATGTACGTTCTGTTTGAGTTCACAGGGCCTCACTGGGCCTGCATAGCCTGGACGATGTTCAAGCCCGGGCCGGGGGGCAACGTCCAGCCGTCCTGGCCCTGGTGGTTCTGCAGCAGGCAGTACAGCTGCTTTAGGTGGGTCACTATGTTGTCTTTGATATCTGGAATGGAGATCTGCAGGCGAACGCTGCCGCTGTCGAAGGAACGCGTGTTTTCTCCAGAAAACATCTCGCTCAGCATCCGGGCCACCACTGGAATGATCTGTGGGACAGAGGCGGGACAGAGCATCTGAAAAGGGTACAGCGGATTGTCTTGTGGTTCACACAGATACAAAACCATCCTCAATACACAAGTGGAAAAAAGGAGTTAACAGCTGTAGCTAACGTTAAAATAAAACAGCTTCTACTTCCTTTACAATTATTTATGAGATATTTTCCACTTGTGGTATTTATGAAAAGATAATCAACATGCAAATATTATTTTACGCTTTTCAATATTTCCATTTACTATTCTTATTATGTTAACTATTCTTATTATGTTAACTTGAACTTTTATAAACAGACTTTAACTTTTGTAAACAGAGTTAACGTTTAAAGTGAAGCCTCTATTTTCCCCTGACGACCTCCAAGATTCATAACTTTTTGTTACAGACAACAGTTCTCACCTGAACCATGATGAGTTTCCTCTCTCTGGGCCTCCCATCAGGCCACTCCTCTCCAAAACACAGGTTGATTTCAAAGTGAGGAGGGTTTGGTATCTGGCCACGCTGGTGGGCGATCACTCCTATACAACATGCAAACAGATATTAGTTATTAGTGTTTCTTCTCTAAGATTATTCAATTAAAAAAGCGTTAAAGATCATCATCTTAATCAAATCTGCATATAACTCAAGTTGTTTTACCAATTGTTCCAATAAAAGTGAGAAATGGACATACCACTGAGATATGACTCCAGGCAAAAGAGTTTGATCTTCCTCTGACGCTCTATAAGATTTGGAGCGGCTGGATTTGGAGCACAGGGGCCTGACCAGTACACTTTGCACTGGCAGAGTCGCACTGCGTAGATATCGTGACCGCTGACCTCCAGGATGAGGCCTCTGTCCATCACATCCAGCAGGCGGTTAGTGAAAACCCGTTGCTTGTCATTGGTAATGTGCTCGGTGGTCGGAAAGCGTAGCTGCTCCAGGTTCACCGGTCCGAACAGCTCCTCCTGGTTGACCATGGGGCCCAGGTCTCCGTAGAACAGCCGGCAGCCCTGCGGGTTACTGACGTTGGCTGTGGGGCACATCTCCTTCCCCCTGTACAGAAACTGCACCTCCAGGTCCGTCACTGCTCAGAGACAGATGGAGATGTGTTAACACCATGTTTGTCGTACAACTCAAGTTATGCTTTTGAAACCGGAACGGTTCAGCCAAACAACATAAACTTACAATTTCTCCCACTGTATCTTTTAGGAAAATACACACATGCTGAGCTACAGTAGTTATCCCCAAAGCTGCAGCCTGTGTAGGAACATTGCACCAGCTTGTTGCACTGAATATGTTCTACTGACTAAGTCAGCGCTTTGCGGGGGTCTGCCTCTTGATGTGTGGCGTTCACTGGATTTCAACAATACTAGAAGAAGTGCTTACTCGGGAGGGAACTGATCCACATTTCTGGAGAGGCAAAAAAGGCGTCGGGTAGAGGAGGAGGTTGCATCGAGTGATCGGGCAGGGGAGCCGGAGGCAACATGGGAGTTGGTTGCATCTCCACATCCACAGGCTCCTCTTTAGGCCAGATTTTAACAGACTCCTCTTTGGGCCAGGCCTCATTTGAAGGGGGACAACTGGAATGCTGCGACTCCGAGCTAGGAGACCACATAATAAGAGGAGAGGGACTAGTGCCTGGATGAGGAAAGCGAAAATAATCAATTAGCTGAATTAACAGAAATTCAATTTTACCACTTTGCTTTTTATTCTTATGTAGGGCCAGGAAATATGCGTAATGTGTGAGGAGAATGTATTCACCATTGGATGGGTATGGAGGGAGAGACTCTGGTGTATCTGGAATATCTTCGTCACCACCATCATCCTCATGTGGAGTCCAAGAACCAGCGTCCGAGGAGGCTGTGGGGTAAGCATTACAATATGACGTGAAATTTAGGGAAATGTGTAATTGAGGATGAAGAAAGTGGGTCAGATCGAAGCAGCTCTTCTTCACCTTGGTTTATAGAGGGCGGTGGGATGTCGCAGACATCATATATCTTCAAAGGATTCATGGGAACCTCTTTGGTGCCATCGAAGACCAGGTTGAATTCTCTGCTTTTGTTCAGGGCACATCTAAGCTGAGCTTTCCACTTTGCAGGATCAGGTTCATCAACTCCCTCTTGAAACTTCCCGGTCTCCACAGCCCACGCCTGGAGGAACATTTAAAAATACAGGAGGTGTCAATTTCCCAGTCAAGTTTTAACATTTCAGATTCCTGCACATGATCGACATCATTATACTGCTTTTTGTTTTTAAAAGGAAGCCGGTGGAGCATGTCAGGTATCTGTCCAAAGAAATATCCAAGATAATGGACAATGATTTCATCATGTGAATGAGACATGGTTATGAACGTATTTATAGATATATCGATTTAGCTCTTCCCGTAAATTTAAGACACTCAGCACCGTGAACGACTTCCTTAATCGTAATACAAGTGTACAATGAGTCACCCATTCGTTGCTCAGTACCAAGAGGTTCTAGTTTTACCAAGCGTGTGCACAGGCACAAAGACAACGCAATGCACTCACACAAGGAATGTACACAGTCCAGGAATAACTGCATACAATCTCATAGAAAAACAGGAGCAGGATGCCCCAACATCCCGTCTCACATCTTTAATTGAAGCCACAAGAACAAAGACATAATGCTGATTGTCCTACCTACTTAACCAGTATGCCCTTTAGCCTACCTCCTTGACCCCGTGGCTGTTAGAGGCTTTAGAAAGGGAGATCAAGTTAAAATAAAACAGACGCTAATCCAGAGACATAGAGGATGCTTTTTCTTTTTAACCAGTATTAACCGTATGCCGATGTGAGGTCCGAGGACAGGGATGTCGTATGTGTAGCCTGCAGATTGTAAAGCTTGTAATATTGGGCTATAGAAAATAAACTGAATGCAACCTCGCGTCAACATGGGATGAGCCATATCGACCAGTCCGTCCCGGGGTGAACACACGTTCCTCTTTTGGCTGAACTCGTTTTATTCCGGTGACATCTGGGGCGACATGAGAGCGCTCACCTTAAATATGGTGTCCTCGTCCTCGTGCTGCGGCGTGTGTCGCGTGGCGTGTTTCCACGGGATCCTGAAGCGCATGGCCTCGCGGTCGATCCACACCAGGTCCGGGTATCGGCCGCTGTCCACCTGCGCGACCAGCCAGGGCTTCAGGCGCACACGGCGAGGGGTCACCGACATCCCGGCTGAAAGGACAACACCCGCCGGTGAGTCTCGCGGCGGACTGCTCCTGAGAGTCATGTCTTAACAGCCGGGCATCTTTAATAAACTCAAGTGACAGACATTTTAAAAGCGGATAACTTTGACAGGCGGAATGACCTTTGTCTGACATAGTTACCCACCGTATAACCACAGCTGCCCACCGGCTCGGTCGTCGATAGAAGGTCAATATATCTTTAAATACGAATATATAGTGGAATATATCCAAAACTTAAACAAAAGCGACCAAACACGATACTAAAGAACGACACACATACCTGTGGCAAACCAGGAAGTCGAAGTCCTCGTCGGCCTGCCCGCCAGCAGCTGGAGATCAAACCGCGACTTCTCTCTAAAACTGATGCAGGTTCTCTCGGAGAAAACGCGCACTGATATTAACTCGGACGAAGCCGGATTGAATAGTAACAAATTATTCCCGGAGGACTCCGAAGAGCTGTTGTTGTTCCCTCCGGCTTGGCCCTTCGCCTCTCCTCACCGAAACTCAGGTACGTGCGTGACGTAACACCGGTGACACACCTTTTGTGAGCAGCTGAGTGGAGCGTCTCATGGAGCACTGGACACTATATGTGTGAACGTCATTTCACAGTGAGCCAACCTCAACTCATAATACCGAGAGAGAGGCATTCTGATCATGAATAATTAAAACATGTTTATCATCTTACAGATAAACAAATGCCTTTGTCAGCGAAATTTGAAATCTCATTTATTTTATCATGGCCATATTTTTTTTGTTGCTAAATTCATTTTTTATTACATAACATTACATGTCATTTAGCAGACGCTTTTATCCAAAGCGACTTACAATAAGTGCATTTCAACCTAGAGTACAAACTAAGAACAACAAGAATACAGAAAGTAACATTTCCTCAACATAGGCAAACTACAAAGTACCATAATAAGAGCCATTTCGAAAGCATTTACCACATTTTCATGGACGGTTTTCCTTGTTGTATACAAGCATATATCATAAAAGCCTAGGGGGGGGGGGGTTAGGGCCGTCTTATTTGTTTTTGCCTCTGCTGATTTTTATACAATTCAAAGCTTTTTTTTTCTATGCATATATTTGTCTGCATCTTTTTGTTCTGAAGAGCGTGAGAAAAAACACAGTTTTATCTGAGCGACCACAAAAAATGGTCAGATCATTCATTGCTAAGTGTTATGAGACAGGGACGGATGATGATGATCTTGTCACCAATACAAAACTAAACAGCCAGACAATAACAAGCCACTCCCTGAAACTACTCATGGCTTTCTTTGAGTGCTGTGTTCGACATCCAGGAAGTCAAATCAGACTTTGCTTAGAAATTTGCCTTTGGGTTCCTGGTTTCAACATAATATCCATAATAAGCCTGTCGCCTTGTGTGATTTGCATTCTGAAATAGGTGGCTTTCTGAGCCATTAGTGGCTCGGTGTGATGGGTTGTTTGGGGTCCAAGTGCCAATAACTGCCTCCTCGCAACAATGTACCTATGTTCCCAACCTGAGGGTCACCATCCCATAACATGTATGTTATGCTTGTATGCTGATAACATAAAGGTACTTTTGAGGAGTCCCCAGATAAAAAAAGGAAAACAAATATCTAATCAGACGTTGCTTATATTTTTGCCGTCTTGTTGTGGAATACTTAAAACAGTCTCTCTTCAGTCCACTGATAATTATTTAAATGAAAAAGGCAAAAAAAACAGATTGTCCACATTAATATCATTACCTGCGATGCCGGGTCGAGACTAGATATTTTAGTTGAAGTCACAAAATGTCAAAATGTTTAGGAACTTGCAACAAAAAAAGTAATCAAGAAGTTGTACTGGACTCTGTGATCTGTTTCCAGTCATTCTGTCAGCCAAAGCCAGTTAGTTAATAGGAGAAGACCTAATAGAAAATGAATTAAAACAGAAAATTATTACAAATCTATCAGTGTATAAATATTAGATATGCTTATCGCTTACACTTTAAAATGTGTTCACATATCATCATGAGCCTCATAAACTAAACTAATGTGGACTTTATTTTAGGAAAAGCTAAAAAAAAACATAAATCTAATGCTTGATTGAACAGCATAATTAGTTTAGTTTAGTTTATTTTTTTATTTCGATTTTATATACAAAAAGCAAGATATTATTTTTACAACAAAAGAAGAAAGCGGCTAACCGAAAAGGTCAAGGCTGAAGCTATCAAGCTTATAAGTGCCCTAACCTATGATTTCACGAGAAAACTTAATTCAGAGAATCATATACTGTACATATACATATACACAGTATATATATATATATATATATATATATATATATATATATATATATATATATACACACACACAAACATATATACACACATATACATGCACATACATACACATTCACATACCCATATACATCTACACACACACACACACATAAATCCACACACATACATATTTACATAAAACAATAATCAAAACAACAAAAAAACTTGTCCCCATTAACTGTTACTTATGATACCTTTGTATTTCTCGAGATTCTTTTCTTTTCTTTTTTTCTTAAATATCAACAGATTTTTACTATCCTTGATTTCATCAGTTAAAATATTCAACTGTTTCACCCCACAGACAGAGATACACATGTTTTTTTGAGTTGTATGAACAATTGGCTGTTTGAAAGTCCATCTCCCTCTGAGATCATACTCTCCTTCTCTAGCTCTAAACATCTTTTGAATATTACCAGGGAGTAAATTATGTTTGGCTTTGTACAGAATTTGTGCTGTTTTAAACTCTACTAGATCTCTAAGTTTCAGTGTATGTGATTTTAAAAACAGTGCATTGGTGTGTTCAAGATATCCTACATTAACTATTTTGATTGCTCTCTTTTGCATAATGCATAATGGCTGTAGGGTGCTTTTGTAGGTGTTGCCCCATACTTCAACACAATATGTAATGTATGGAAGAACGAGAGTGTAATATAATGTCTGCAATGATTTATGGTTCAGTATTCCTTCAGTTCCTTGTTTTGCATGATATCTCTACAGTTCGTGCTAACTTGGACCTGACAGACTTAACATGTGGTTTCCAGCTAAAGTTGCTCTCGATCATCACGCCTAAAAATAAGTTCTCGAAAACTCTTACCAGCATAATACTATCCAACATTAATTCTACCGGAGTATTCGGATGTATATTTCTATTGCCAAAAATCATAAATTTAGTTTTGTTGATGTTTACCGATAATTTATTTAGATCGAACCACAACTTTAGCTTGCTCAATTCTGCCGTGACAACCTCTAACAACTGCTGAAGGTTCTCCCCAGCACAGAATACATTAATGTCATCAGCAAAAATAACATAATTCAGTATTTTAGAAACATTGCATATGTCGTTAATGTAAAGTACAAATAATTTCGGTCCGAGAATTGACCCTTGCGGAACACCACATATGATATCTAAGAGAGGAGACCTAGTTACTCCCATCTGAACAAACTGTTTTCTGTTTTCAATGTAACTTTTTAACCAATTAAGCCCTACCCCTCTAATCCCATACCTTTCCAGTTTATGTATCAAAATACTATGATCAATTGTATCAAACGCTTTCTTTAGATCAACAAAAACACCTACTGAATATTTTTTATTGTCACTGTTACTTGTTAATTCTTCGACTAAGTCCATTAAAGCCATTGCAGTTGATCTGTTTGTTCTAAAACCATATTGCCTGTCCATAAGCAACTCATATTTTTCAACAAAGCTGTCTAATCGTAAAACAAAGAGCTTCTCAAGAATTTTAGAGAACTGGGAGAGCAGTGAAACAGGCCTGTAGTTAGTAAATAGGTGTTTTTCTCCAGTTTTGTGTAATGGGATCACTGTTTTCATTTTACTGGGAAAGCATCCCAAGTCGAATGATAGATTACAGATGTAAGTTAGAGGGTCTACTATAGTGTCAATTACTTGCTTTATTAAACTCATGTCGATACCATTCCAATCGAGCGATGTTTTGTTCTTAAACTTGTGAACAACGTTAATTATTTCATTTTTTTTATCTGTACCTCTCAAATAGATGGTATCTGCATTTCTTTCTCCATAGAATCTTTCAGCACCTCCTCCTTGTGGAGGTTTTATTTCTTTTGCCAGTTTTGGCCCCACATTCACAAAGAAGTTGTTGAAGCCTTCCACCACCACCTTCTTGTCAGTGATTGTCTTATTGTTATCTATAAAATAATCAAAAAAGCTGGGGCTATTATTAATTTTTCTTCTAATGACTAAGTTTAGTATGTTCCATGTGCCCCTGATATTGTTTTTATTCTTTTCCAACATTACATTGTAGTAATCCTTCTTACATTTTCTAATAATATCAGTTAATTTATTTTTATATCTTTTATATTTCATTTCTTTTTCTCTAGTTCTATCTTTTATAAATTGTTTGTACAAAGTGTTCTTTTTTTTGCAGGCATTCAACAAGCCCTTTGTGATCCAAGGTTTATGAGAGCTCTTGCTTTTCTTATTGCTTTGTCGCATTGGACCGTTTCTATCATATATTGATAAAAAAATATCTAAGAAAGAGTCATATGCAGTATTTACATCCACTGCTTCATAAACAGTTCTGCAGTCTTGTTCCAGCAATTCCCTTCTAAATGCCCCAAGGGTGACTTCCGTTCTTATTCTACTCTGTCTTGTACTTTCATCTTTCATCATTTTATGTTCACAATCATAGATAACAAACACTGGTAGGTGGTCACTTATATAATTTATAAGTAACCCACTAATTAAATTATCTTCCATGTTATTAGTAAATATATTATCTATAATTGTTGCTGATTGAGCTGTTATTCTACTGGGTTTTGTAATGATGGGGTATAAGCTCATACTGTACATTGTCACAGTATATTCGTCAATCGATAGTAAATTATTTGGATTTAGCAAATCAATATTATAATCACCACAAATGAAAGTGACTTTCTGCTCAGTGTGTGTGAACATACCTTCCATCACTTCCCTGAACTTCTCTATACTGGAGCTGGGAGCTCTGTAAACACAACTAACAATAATATTTTTCTTTTTCTTCATGAAAATCTCTCTAGATATACATTCACACACATCCTCAATAGCAGCAGTCATGCCGTTAACAATCTTATAAGTAAGTCTTTTATCTACATACAAAGCTGTCCCCCCTCCCTTTTTATTGGCTCGATAATGTTTCGAAGCTTACCAGGGTTGCGAAAAAGCTATATCAGTTGTTAGCGTGTTGTTTCCAGTTTGATTTAAGTTATCAATTTAAAGGATAACAATTGGAAATGTACATACATTTAAATAAGCAGTCAAAATCTAAATGGAAATAGATTCAGACTAGGAAGGAAGAAAAGCACATTATTTAATAAATACACTTTTATTGATAATTCAAAAATATAAATCAGAACTACTGTACATTTATCAAAATATAGTATTAGTGGTGGAGATGCTGATGGTAGCAGGTAGTGTTATTTTTACCGAAGATGCACTTGATTGTTAAAGTCCCTTTTCTTTTTATAAATGCACCTTTCAAATTTGTGATTGATAGAAATCATGATTATGTGAAAAATCTAACCAGTTAAACTGTGCTGCACTTTGGCAATGACCCACAGATTGGTCCACATCCATTGGTCCTGATGGTTTGTGGGTAATCCTGAACCCACCTCTTCAGCTGTGGCATAGTTCAACACAAAAGTGTATCAGGATCCTTACAGTTGGAAATATTAGATGTTGGTCCTCATCTCTCCTCGAATTTTATGGATAATGTGTGAGAGGTCCAAACTCTCTGTTAGTGTCGCCAGCAGCAAGCTGTCATTCTGAACCCCCTCCATGAACTCTTCATAGGAAAGTTCCCCTGGAACAAACAAACACGCACTCTGAACTTAAATCCTCTCCGCTGGCGATAACAGAGATTCATAGTTGAGGATATTCAGCTTCCCCCCCAACCCAGTTGGTGCTCCCCAATTTCTGACTCAATATGTGTCCTTACCATCTCCATTGGTGTCAATCTTGTCAAACACCATATTGGCAAAGTCCTGCGATGATATCTCACTCGGAATCCCATTGATTGCACGAATGGACTAAATATGAAACAAAGAAAAGAGATCCTGTTAAAAACTGAGACATTGTTGCCTACATTTCTTCAACCAGTAGATGTCAGCTAAGTGGCAGCTATTGGTGTCTGCGCCTTGTATTCCTGCAGCTTGTTCCATCTCCTTTAAGCCAGAGGTGGAATTTCCGTACATCTCAGTCAGATCCAGAGGTCTGAGCAGGTGGTTTCAGGACAGCACTCTGGATCTTCCCTATATAAAGCCATGCGTCAAGCTTTAACATGGAAGCTCATGCCTACCTTAATTATCTGCAGCAGCTCCTCGCGGTCCATGTAGCCACTCCCATCTACATCATACAGTTTAAAGTACCAGCGGAGCTTCTGCTGCACTCCTCCCTTCAGCACCAGGCTCAGAGCAGCGACATACTCCATAAAATCAATGGAGCCGTCCTACAGACAAAAAGGACAAAAAGGACATTACCATGAGAAGAGCAGTGTGGCATTCAATGTCTACTCCTGCCAAATTAAAGTCTATGCAAATTGTGGGATTAAGGCCTGTTGCCCACACATTTAAATGTTATTCTAATGTAATGACACCTCCATGAAAAAGAGGTTGCACCTGACTTGTTTTCAGTTGTGTTGGGTAATTAGCGTCAATGGGCTAACGCCATCTAATAGACTAAATCTCTCTCAGTGCAATTGATTAGCAGAAACAATCTCATGACACCACATGATAACACTGGCAGGTGCTAAGGAAAATCAAAGCCACTGTTTTAAAACATGAACCAGTTTCTTTGTTCTTACAGTTTGCCATAAGGAATGAACAGACATGAAATTAATGTAGGTGGAAATAAAGTACATGCAAACCACTATCAACCTCTGTGTGTTATGATGAGGATCATTTGAATCCTTATTTTATGGTAATAGTAGAAGCAGATCATCAAGATAATAGCTATATTATGATTATGATCTGGATTATTATTCAATAATAGCGGAGTTAGCAAATAATAGATAAAAAAGGAAATGAGCAATAAACTTCTGTATTTTGGTTTAAAATGTGCCTTTTAAAAACATTACACTGTCAATTCTATTCAGTAAGGATGAAAAGTAAATAAGCACCACTAAATGATTTAGCTTTACTTAACATTTAAATGCATATATGAACTTGCCACAAGATAATACATCACATACATCATTCATATCAAACGTTGTAAACATGGTCTTAACGTAGGCGTTGGACGTATCCGACAGGTTCCTCAGGCCAAAGAACAGCTTGAATTCATAAAAGCTGAGAAGTCCAGATGGGCACTCGGTCATAAATTTTCTGTACCACTGATGACTCTCACAAGCTTGTAGTTCCTCCACAGCCACCCCGGTGCTGTTTCCCATGTCTGTTTAGCAAAAATGAATCCTGTAAAAAACGTAACCAGAAATGTATCACATCCACAGTGCATGGCCAGCATGCAGACTAAAAACAAGCAGCAGGATGCAGAGTGTGTGTGTGTGTGTGTGTGTGTGTGTGTGTGTGTGTGTGTGTGTGTGTGTGTGTGTGTGAGCTCAGAAGTTGTAATCCACTTTGCTTGCCAGCAAAGACTTAACTAATAAAAAAGACCTCTGAGTAGAATATATCCTAGCAGACAAAATGACACCAGCTGTCCAAAGAATGGTTTTACAATTTCTGACTGGCTTTTGTGAATCAAACATCAATTACCCTTGCTCATTAAGTTTCTAACGGAAGCATTATTATGCTTGATGAACTCTGCAAATCGTATGGATCAATCATCATTACACCATATTACTTACTGTGTGTTCACTCAACCAAAAACGTCTTCCATATTTAGTTGGATGCGTCTTCTTTTATGAAGGATAGATTACTATTAATCTTTCCTTGGGAAAGTTTATCCAACATTTCTGAGTCTCCTTAGCATGTATTTTGATTATTAGTTGCCTTCAGTAAGTTTACTAAGCATATGTTTTCTGTTACTATAAATATATATTTGAATATTTTTCCCCCTTGTTGCTGTTTTGTTTATTTTTGTTCTCTTCCTGTATTCTAGTATGTACATGCTGACGTAGCAGTAGCCTGTATACTAAGGAATTTAAGTTCTTAATTGGATTATGTGTAACTGCTATTCCGGTCGTATTCTGTTTTGTCGTTTCATGAACAAGACTCTGCAGCCATGCCGGCAGCGCTGTACTTGATGCTCACATCAGCAAACTAACATGCCTATGAGGATAATGCATAGCATGTTGATGTTCAGTCGGTTGGTTTACTGTGCTATCATGCTAACATACTGTGCTATCATGCTAACATACTGTGCTATCATGCTAACATTAGCACAACATCTGGATTACAATAACTATAACACAATTGTCCTTATTGTATGTGGACGTTCACATGCTTTACTGGCCCTCTCCTTCACTGGTTTGTGGTTTAATGTCAATGTGCTGTCATTGTCTCGCAGGTGAAATGGAAGCGAGGAACGTGGACTGGCCTAATGCTTTTTAGAGGGAGTGAAGCAATCTGTCAGTCAACTGAACTGTAGAGGTGTAACATGCTACACCTCTGCAGACGTTGACATGACCTCAAGCTCACAGCGAGCAGGTCGTCGACACATAGGATACAAAATGAAGTAAACTCAGAGGTACGTAAGGGCAAGGAAACAAGGAAACCAACCATGAAATGCACCATTAACACATTTTTTAAATACACACATAGGCCTACAGTGTGTTGTAAATATAAAGTTATAAAAGCTCCTTGTGGCAAACATCAGTTTAAACATTGTTAGCCTTATTTATTAACCTCCATTTCTTAAGATTTCTCACGTGATCTTCGAGCTTACCGAGCTTCAATAGATTGATGACACGGTTGCTTGAGACCCTCTTAAAGCTCCTCCATCTGCTGTTTACTCTGTTACCGCTGCTGATATATTTGACTGGACCAGGATGACAACAAACTGTAAACATCACCTGCTTTTGAGAGGATTAGATTTTAAATTCCTAAGCATATATTTAGTTCAAGCTAGATATTACAGCATGTTAAAGGTCACTTAAAGTTAAATTATATTGATAAACAATAATGATAAGTTTTTAGCAGTAAAAGTGTCTTATTTGCCTTGAAAAAACAATCAATAGAAAGTACTGTTACTTTACTGATTTATTATTTGCTTTATTGAATTCTCTTAAGTAAAGATAATTGAGTTAGCCACAACACGGGTCCTTTGTTGTTCCTGGAAAGATTTGATTCAATGTTGCGCGAATGAGTCATAAGCCCAGAAATTATATATATTTTTGTACTGACAGTTCCTTGTCTCAAAGTTTTTTTTTAATGAGTTTTTGGATACCTATAATAAGGTATGTGGTATAGACACAAGTGTAGAATAAAACTGTTGCTCAACAATGCAAAGTGTGTCAGTGGAAGCTTTTGAGTTTCCTAAAAAAAGATGGTTTCTAACAAGAGGCTAAATAAGACTTTTGAACGTTAGCCTGCCGAATATCAACGTGGTGGAGTTTGTTTCAAGTAGCTTTTGACTTCTGCTGATCGCATTCAGGCTTAAAAAATCCTAAATATTGTAAAACATTGGAGATTACTTGGTCAAAGAGACTGTTTTCTTTGCCACACATCTTATTTTCAGTAATAATCCCCAACCCAAAACAATATATAAATCCTCTAATCTTTTTCTAGGGGTAACTAGTGATATGGTAACTTCTGAGGTTGGCCTACAGAAATACGTTATAGTCACCCTATATAGATAAGAAATAAAGACAAAGAGCAAATAGAATACTAATGTTGCTAAACACAATGTAATGTAATGCAATACTATATCACTTCAAATTAAAACATGCATACAACACCTGCAGTACATAGAGCAAGCAACACATTCATAAACAAACATGCAGTTATACTCACATACCTCACTGTGAACTGTTTCATTCAAAGTACTCTCTTTGGAAGAAATACTGATGACAATAATGAAAGCTGGCTTTAGATAAGAGATCTGTAAATATGAAACACGTTGTAACTGCTTTCATCTGCTTCTGATATCATCTTCAGTTTTGTTTCAATTTACATCCAATTTACATCTCCTCATGATGGAATGCAAAATCGTTCGTTCTTCACTTCTTTTTACATTAGTGTCTATAAACCAATTATGTCTGCTGACTTTGTGCTCATGTTAGATTCCTAACACAGGTCATGGTCTGTTAGGTTTATGGATAAAATAAGATCAGGCAATCAGGCGTTTCTCTCTGTTGGTGCATGTATTAGCATTGTCTGGCACCAGGACACAGCTATGTTTCTACTAAACACAATACACCATTTTTATCAACCATGTTCATATGCAATTAAATATCTGTCACCATTGAATAAGTATAATCTGTCCAAAAGATAAGTGGGGTGACTGTGGGTAGCAGGCCCAGTAGCAGGTGGGTAGTGGGTAGCAGGCCCGTCTTTCAATCCTTCTTTCAATCACAGGGTTGGCGGTTCGATCCCCGCCCTAAGTCGATGTGACCTTGAGCAAGACACTTAACCCTGAATTGCTCCCTGTAGCTGTGTCTACGGTGTACGAATGTAACAGGATTGTAAGTCGCTTTGGATAAAAGCGTCAGCTAAATGACATGTAATGTAATGAATAAATGCCTGAATAATTCAATTAAGGAATGACCCAAAGAGCTCACAATGTGCTTTTCATAATATCCATGCTAGAGTTGAACTTCACAATATGTTCAGTTATGGGAAGCAGCTACAGTGCCATTGGCTCTTGCTGACACATTCTTCACATTTCAGCCGGCATCAGGTGGCATGATGAGTTCTCACTGATGACAGAGCAGCTGGATGGACCGGTCCGGCTGTCTCCAGGGCAACTGAAGGTGAGGCAGTGACGGAAATGATTGACTTGCTCTCCAGACAGGTGATTAAAGCACACGGCCCAAACTGCTCCTACTTAAACTCGCTTCCCTAATTACAGATTATTAAGAACATATAAAAACATCAAAAGATAGTAATTGGACCGTGAGTTAATTGAATTTATTTGTCAAATGTTTGATGAAATGACAATGTATTCACTGTTTATTCCACTCAGGATGGACAAATGTAAGATGGAATATACTTCAATATCCGATAGTTGGTATAATAATTCCTATACTTAAAAGAAGGTATTGATTTAAATTTAGACAAAAGTCATGTCATTTTCAGAAAGAGTTAGAGAGAAGATGCTTTTAGGTAGTCTATTAAATATATTGTGATGACACCTCCCTTCCACTATGGGTCTGGTGGAGGGAATTAGCTGTTTGTCTTTTAGCCTGGTCATCGTCAGTTGATGAGCGCCTGAGCCTGGTGGGAGAGCCACCATCTCCATGGCTATAATACATAAGTGTACATACATCAGTAGTAACTGCAGCTGTAACATGCAAGGAGAGAAATACAATGCACAGTATATGCCCTCTGAAATGTAGTGCAGTTGAAGCAGAATATGTAAAGGCTCATGCAAAGTAAAACGACTTCCAGGTTATACTGATATAGTATGAGTAAATGTACTTGCTGTGTATTACTGGTTATATTTAGGTGTAACAAAGCTCTTGATTTACAGTCGGTGGAGGCTGCTGTAGATTTGTGTCATGCGTCAGCTGAGTCTGAGCTTTAGATGAGTCATGATCCTCTTTAACATAACAGTTATCCTGTTTACATTGGTCTACTCTAAGGCTTTAGCACCCGGAAGTAAATAACTCCACACAGCATTTAATTTCCAATTTATATTTTGAGTTGGACAAACACAAATTAATTTGATTGAATGAATATTGTTATTTTATTTTAGATGTGTTTGATACAAATGAGTTGGACTGACTCAAATGAATTTAATTTAATGAATATTGTTATTTTATTTTAGATGTGTTTGATACAAATGAGTTGGACTGACTCAAATGAATTCAATTTAATGAATATCGTTATTTTATTTTAGATGTGTTTGATAAAAATGAGTTGGACTAACTCAATTACATTGTATTGCACTGATGTGCTAAGTTTGAGTTTGAGTTGCATATAATTATTGGATGGAAAACCTGCCAACACTTTAATTGAGTTCATCCAATGAGCTGTTGTGCCATCAGTCTGACTGTGGCAGGGAAGAAGCTGTTAAAGAAGCGAGTCCTGTGGGTGGCGATGCTGTCCACCCTGCTGTGTCTCAGGTTGTATGTGCAGCGTTTGTGTCGAAAAGTACAAGTTTTCCTTTGAAATGAGGTGGAGTTTAGATGTATAGAAAGTTTATGATGGAAATACCCAATAAAGTATTTGTACTTTAGTTAGCTGGTTACTTTCCACCTTGCTCATTGTACAATTCTGGCTTTGAAAAACGTTATAGAAGTAAAGTAAAGTTCCATCAACATCTTACTTTCTGTTGGTGACCCATTCAAAACAAAAGCCCATTCGGCTCTTCTTAAAAGGTCGCAGAAGTAACTCTGCTCCTCATCACGTGTGTCATTGTTCGCCTGATGAAGTTGGCCTGATGCCAGCCGAGAGCCAGCGCGCCTCCCTCAGCGCGCAGGTGAGATTTGTGTTGGAATGAGAAAAGGAGAGTCACGGCCTCACCTGTTGGGAGTGTACACAAGCAGGGCGGCTCAGCGAAGAGGAGTGGGCGGGGTTAACTCCATTTTTTCTGTATGGCCCAAATAGTTTGCGCCATATCGTTGGAGCCAGACTGACCTGGTGCGCGGCGGTGCACCTGTCGCGGAACTATCACCCGCGCTTTGCCTCGGATTTACCTGTTGATTCCAAATGCGCCAGTGATCCTGCCGTCCAGTTGTATACACACGCCAACTAATCAATAATCATGAAGAAGGGGACGTTGAATTTTCTGGGTCGGAAGAATCAGTCTCTTTTCGACACCAATATCAAAATCAAGGACATGGGTGAGTCGCCAACACTGGCAGGGCCCAGCGGTTGTGGTAGAGAATACGCATTCACTTCAACACTTCGCTAGAGAATAACACGACCTTTGTACATACATGGACACGTACACTTAACTGTCTGCCCGTTGATCCGAAAGGAAATCTCAACAGTATTTCAGTTTGTTTAATGACGCGTCCTGATGTTCATGAAGCTGCCATCAATGTGATTCATCCATGAAAAACCTGTTCTCAAATGTCAGTCCCTTCTTCTCGGTGGACTGTGCCTGTCTGGCTTCACACTGACCTGTCCGTTGCCAATTCTGTTCACTTACTGAGATTTAGTGTGGCCTCAACAATGCTTTGGGGAAACAAGGGATTGTGTGTGTATGTCCAGAAACTCCAACCAAAGTACAAAGAATATTTTCAAGATCAAATTTATTTGAATTGTGTGTAAAATAGCTGCATTCAGTGTGTTTGTTCAACTGTCTAGATATTATCTGATAGTAGTTTATGCAAGTATAATTTCAGGAAACTTTACAAAATGATTTATAATGGTGATTGTGGTCTCACCTGTCGTGTAAGTGGCAGATCATTTTGGTTTAAATACCTTGAGGGATTGGATTTTTTTTTTTAGGATTTTAAGAATATATAAGAGCATATACGTACACATACAAATGAGTCATCTCCATTTGCTGAGGAAGAACATGAGATGCGGTTGAAAGCTCGTGAACAATATAGGAGTTTATTGCCAAACTATAAAAGCAAAGTGTGAAATGATGAGCATGTATTTATAAGATTGTATTGCCTAGCATTCAAGACCAGAACAAGACATCTTACTCCATCATATTAGGGCAACACCAGACAATATCCACCCTCACATGTTGAGATCAGTTTACAGAAAAAACTAACCAGGTGTCTGTGGCATTAGTTCCATTTGATTGACAAGAGCAGGAAGAGGGATCGCTACATGCAAAGCTGCAACTTGAGAGAGAGTGTTTGTCTATTTAAATGAGGCAGGTGCAAAATGAAGAAACTAATAAGTTGGACTGGTTCGACACCCAGACCATTCCTTCGTAATTGATCGTACTGAGTCGATGCCACAGTGTTTAACATGACATACTTAATGTGTAAAGGTAAAGCACTTTGGGTTCCTTCCTTGTTTATAATGTGAAGCCATTTGGTTTCTCTTCAATGAAAGGTGTGGCCATCGATGGCTGACAGCGCATGCAAACAACTCTTAATGCCAAGTTTCTTTCATGTCACTAATCGGATCAACCATACGATGACTGACACTGGAGAGACAGCTGAGGATTATGCTGACGTTCTTTTGCTTCGGACTGAACACAAATAGCAAAAGACAACTTTCTCACCATTTCCATAACAAACTGATAAACTTGTAGAAATACCTCTTTGCAACTTTGACTTCAAAGTGCTTTGTTCTGCTCTGCTGATTGCACTAACAACACATCTGGCATGCATTGGAAACATCAATGCCAAGCTGACATTTGATGCAAGTTCTTTTGGAAAGTCAAATTAAAAACAACTTCAACTAATTTCAGCTAACTTTATCACAAGAAATGTTTAAATCCTGAGATCAATTGGCCAACTGTTGCAAACAACAGATGTTATCTCAATTTGAAAATCTGATTTACATTATTGTGTCTTATGCTGCAAGTTATCAATTTAGTTACCATCATAATGCAACCTTCACTTCAACACAGTGCTGGAGTATGAACACAGATTGCAGTCATCTGTTCAGCTCCATGTAACTATTTAGTTGTCAACGACAACTGCCTTTCACAGCTGATGTTATCTCATAGTAGATCATTAAGTTCAACCAAGAGGCCACATTGGTATGTCATCACCTGCTAAAGGACCAGAATGTACTCATGTTCACAAGAGAGAAGAACAATAGACAGATGTACACGGTGCACTTTTAAGTGTTGAAATGTACTGGAGGCTTTTGGAATTTTAGAAATGTAAAACTAATCATTTACACTGCACACTGTCAGTAATGATGTGAATGTATTGTTCTTTTAAATCAAGACATGCCGTGTTTAGTTCAGCGTGTCTCACACCAACCACATGGTTTGTCCTCACTTTCCAAATCATGCTCGGCCAATTCAGCAGAAATGTAATGGCTAAAAGCATGAAGTGTACACAGTACAAATCCTTTGCTTTTTTTATTTTTCTCAGACAATGTAGAGCTGGTGCTGAAGCCCACGGCAATCCCTGAGTCAGGAACCGCCAGTGTGCGGGCCAGACCCACTGTCAAGCATCACGCTGTGAGTATCTCAATAAAGCTTCTCATTTTCAGATGTTGGAATAACATTCAATATGCGTCACTTTGAGCTGTCGTTTGCATGCAATTGAAGAATTACTTCACCCTGTATCTGCAGAGTGAACTGATAAAGGACAGTTCAGTGACTGTGTTAGCATATGGGTCAGCTTAAACAAGTAGGGACACTTTGTTAATCAATAATTTGTGTTTTTTTACGGTTGAGCATTGACGGCAGTTGAATTTCTGTACATTTGTGTTTGTTTGGTGAGAGTTACTTTTAATAAATATTATATTTCCTCATGCGGGAGTGAGAACACTGACATTGCTCTTTAAACTATATTCCTTAGGCTGTGAATGGCATAACTCATAATGTGATATCATCACAAACTGTCATCCACAATAAAGATGGTATCACCATCCAGGTGCATTACATATGCTTTACATTTGTCCTGGGAAAAAAACAAGCTAAACCTGCAGATGTATTTTTCAAAAACCAAGAGCAAGGCATAAGCAGTACCATGTCATATGCATTTATTGATTCTAAAACTGGAAACTAAAAGTTAAGAAATTACAGCAAAAAATGCAAATTACAATGCAGTCAATGATTCATACATTTAATACAATATTTGATTTGGGTATATTGATGATGTAGCATCAGAGGTGGAAAGTAATTAAGTTCATTAACTTTTTGTAATTATCATTTGAATCTTCTTTATACTTTTACTTCATCACGTTTCAGAGAAAAGTAGTTCACCTTTTACAGCACTACATTTATCTGACAGATACAACTAATAATAATAATTACTTAATCACTTTTTAGATTTTACATTAAGAAATGTCGTTGCTCATATACAAACTCCTAGAGACTATTCTGAAGCATAATATGCAGTTTAGCTTTTGATAATCAAAGAACATTTCACTGATAAAGTTCTGTATTTCTACGTTAGTAGAATCTTGAATTAAAGACTTCTACATGTGATGAAGTATTGTTACTTTTACTTGGTAAAAGAATCCATGGCTGTCTGGCCTCCCATTATGTTTTCATGGCGCAGATATAAATAAAGAGCTTCTCACTGCTCTGATTCACGCCCCTCAGCGTTTGGGAGTGTCCAGTGAATGCATCTGTGGCATGTGTTGGACCTGGCACACCTAGAGGCACATGGGCAGGACAGATGAAAGTGAGTCATAGTGCAGGGAACAAACAGAGAAAATCAAACTGGATCATACGTCATGTTTACTGACACACTCTCAACCTGTAGTGTAGTGTACATACTTTTCCAAGAAGCTACGTGTAAGAGAGAAGTGTTATTTGAAGCAGGACATCAGGCAGGTCTCCAAACTATTTCAATCTGGAAGACAAGCATTTAAATGGCTTAAAAGCAGTATACCAGCCATTTTTAAATCCTAAGTTATTACCAGCCTTGTTAATAATACATATTTTGAAGTGAAACTGGTCCAAGCGTGTTGCTTGTTGCTTGTTGACTCAAAGACCCTGCATCACGTTAATGTCAAGAGATACAGCAGTAAAACAAGTAAAAGTGTTGTGCTGCTGGAATTATATATGTTTTCTCCTTACGAAGGGTATATAACCCGTTAACTCTCATGCACTTGTATTGTGTCAACACGGGCTGTGTTTATTCTTGGTGGCCATGACGAGAACAAATCATACTCGCACACACACACAGATTTTTAAGTGACAGCCTGCAATTTTCTTAGCCAGGCCAATGTTAACACCAGAACAATGTGAGAGGTGGATCCTACCCTCTGAATCAGAGTGAGGCTCATGGCTGAAGTATCCGGAGTGTACAAATGATCCTTTTGAATTCTCTGCCTCCGGTTACATCATAACAAACCTAAGAATAGCGTACATTTACATTGGAACAAGACATTATAACTATATACATGTTGTAACTGAATAGTAGTTTCTGTCAGAGCACATTTTATTATATTCACGATGAATCATTATATATATTTTTATTTTTATTTTATTGATTTAACTTATTTGCAATTACAGCTATACATATATTAGGTTATTCATAATAGCCCTGAGAGCCACTGAAGTAAGATGGACTGTGTTTGGTTGATGCCAATAATGTTGAACAACGGCTCATCGAGCTCTGCAGGAGTTGAAAACTGGTTTGTTCACTCCAGGGGTGAATACTTACCAGTTCCTCTTAAGAGGTTGTAGACTTTATGTTATGTATTCTGCTGTTCTTGAACCATGCTTTTTTTGCTTGTGTCTCAGACGTTGAAATATGACATTTTTTATGTTTTCTTTGTTTTCACAGTTCACATCAGAGAGTTTTCAAGGCTTTGCCGTCCCAACACCCAAAGTCCCCCTCCTGCCATCTATCAACGGTCAAAAGACCAACAGTTCAGGTGAGCGCCTACCTATCACACATATGTACTTTGAGTTTAAGAAACACTAGAATTTCATTATTTACACTCTCAAGGTCCCAGATCGTTTGCAGTGTTTTAACTCTGACTCACTTGATGGATCGCAGCAATCAAAATGTCTCCGTAAAGGGTAGAAAATGCCGGGCAGACAAATGTTTGTTCAGGTTGTTGCTCAATAACCCTCTTGAATGTGTCCAAACCACCATACCAGGTGCCGAGACTATTTACAGAATGGGAGTGTTAGCATTAACAAAGGGGATATCATTCTTTTTATTTTAGCTGTGAGTAATTCTGAATGCAGGTCATTTTACTCACTTCAAAATAATTCCTTTCAACTTGGGCTGGGTGATAATTCAATTTGATGGTTAGTTTATTCTCTTTCGTTGTAATCATATTGTGATTAAATAATATATAAAAATATTGTAATACTTAATAATTAATTAATAAGAAGCACATCATACTTAGAAAATCTGGTTTAATTAAATGAGGAAATACTCATTATTTCATGTCAGGTGTCTAATTAACACAACAGAATACAAAACCATGTTATTTTATTTACTTGTATTAATTTTCCAGAAAACATGCTATATATATATATATATGACAGTGTATATATATATTGTTATCCAGATATAAATTGACCTTGATTGAAAAAGAAGATTTTGTCCGTAACCTTCAGACCCGATTTCAGCAGTAAACTTTGTTGATTCTTTATGATCTGTATAGTTATTTCTACTTTGATATGATTTAGACTAAAGGGGTGAGCAAGGCTCCACATTTTTCTGTTGGCCACCAGGTTTCATGAACAACATAAAACTCATCTAGGCAAGGCATGCATTGTTTTAACGTTTCACACAGTTTGGTGTCTGCTTAAATGAAATATGATACATTAATTGCTCCTGTTTCACAGTGTACAACAGTGCCAAACTGTTCTCAGTTATTCTCTCTTATCTGTCTTCCCTTAGTTGGTGGAGATCACTTGTCCAATGGATCTGTTATATCTCTGCCTGACCTCGGCGAGGAAGGCCTGTTTGTGCCTCCTCCTCCCGCTATGGCTCCTCCACCCCCTCCAGGGACTTTTATCCCTCCACCAGACTTCATGGGTGACATGAACAGTCTAAATGTGGCAACCCTTCCCTCTCTATCCATGCCTAATCCAAAACCGATCTCACCAGGACCTTTCATGGAGGGGGAAGACTTAAGCTTCATAAAACCACCACCAATGGCTCCACCAAAGCCTCCGCCAAAGCCTCCATCTAGTAGCTCCAGTGGCTCTTTATCATCCGTCCCCATTTCCACTCCAGCCAAAGTTCCTGAGCGACCAACATTTTCCCCACCCTTGCCTCCATCTGAAAGGCAACAGAAGAACCCACCTCCAAAACCCATTAGACTGTCCTCTATTTCCAACTTTGACTCCCCACCAGCGACTCCTGCCCCACCTCCTCCCGTGCAGACAGCCACACTGTCCAGTTTCAATCCCCAAAACGCAGCGAAGCTTTACTATGTTCCTCAGACCTCAATTCTCAGTGGGTATGAAGAGCATGAGAAAAGACGCACGCAGGTGTTACTCCTGGAAGATACCGTGTCCGTTGACTCTCTCCCAGCTCTCGCCCAGGTGGATGGGAAAGCCCCTAAAGTGGCTACACCGTATAAACCAGCTCACAAAGTTGTAGAGGACCTGAAGGAGAACTTACAAATTACCCAACCCTCTCGATCACCACCTCCTGAGCCAAAAATGGAGGCTAAAAAAGAAACGGTTTCAGTACAGCCCAAAGAGGACCAACTGCTCCGGACTCCACAACAGACGTCATCACAGCTGCCAAAACTAAATGGTACTCGGTTGAAATCAGAGCCCATCAGGGAGAGATATGTAGCATCTCCAGGTCAAAATCGGAGATTCAGTCCGATATTAGATAATAAACTACGCAACCTGAGGAGCGGTGAAACCAACAACACACGAGATGGACGTGCGGCATCCCCGCTGGCTCTGTTATTGGCGGCTAAAGAAAGAGACAAATATAAATCAAGTCAGCCTCTGTCGCTGGAAAACAGCGACATGATGATTGAGCGGCCGAGTGCAAGCATCAACCCGAGTGACACTCGTCCCAATTCATTTATTGTAACTCCAAGGTCCAGCTTGCCCTCTTCTCTATCATCTCTAGAAAGAATGCAGGAGAGTCTAATGTCTGTCAATCCTGTGGTCGATACGCAAACAATTCAGGATCCAATCAGAACCAGCAGTCCTGCTCTGGTCAAGGATTTGATGCCGTCCGCCAGTTCAGCTCTCAGTAGGAGGGCTGAACTCCCAACTACGACCCACATGCAGAGTCACTCAAATGTTCAACACACACAGCCTGAGGACTTAAGTATGGCATTTCTCGCTCCGCCGCCAGAGTTTGATGATTTTGACGGTTTTGATGATTCTGACGATGTTATGGAGTCTCCTCCTTTCGTCCCCCCACCTGACCCACCCGTGAAAAAGGCACCAACAGACGATTGGATCCCTCTCCCTCCATCTCATATTCCACCTCCTCCCCCAAAGCTCAAACCCCCAGCAGCTCCAAGACTCCCACCTCTTGACTTTGACTTTAAACCGAAGCTTAAACCCATGATGAAACCCAAGTTGGCCCCTGCTCCGCTCCCATCCACTATTTCACCCAGCCAGGCCACACTCCTGAGTATTCTTCAAAAGAAGATGTTAGAAATGGACCACAAAATGACCCCAGCGAATGAGGCAGAGTCCACGTCTGATGGCTGGGGCACCCCCGTGCCCGATGAGGACAATAATGTCCCTGTTGTCCGCAGAGCCGCACCACAGAGCAAGAATTCCCCCGAGGTCAGCAAAGCACCAACACTGAACATGCAAGAGCTGGAGAGTAAAATGGTCAAAAAATATCAGGAAACCTCTTCGGCGAAAGTTCCCACCAGGTAAGAGTCCTCAAATGAAAAACCTTCACTTTTCTGAGACAAATAGCCCAGTGTCTTTCTCCAGAATCGATACATAATCATGAATGTGTTTACTTTTCAGCAACGGGACGGAGTCAAAACACAAGTATGGTATGACCTTTACAGTTCGGCCAGGAACCAAGCAGCCCATTTCTCTCGTCAGTAAAGGGGAGCCGTAATGAGACGGCGGTTCTTCTGTGTTACAACACAATGCATGGCGTGGAAAAGCACTTTGAACAAATTATCATAGCAAGTATGTTAAGAATGTCTGCTGATTTTTTGAATGTATTTCTCAATCTTTGGAAAACTATCACCATCAAATCGTGTTTTCTGATTTGTATTTATTAAGTGTCTGGTGAACCATTTTTTTTTGCTGCTGCCTTTTATTCAGTATATAGGTTAATGTTGCACAATATGCCTTTTTTATCAGTTTTCATGCCACATGGGATATACTCATGAGAAAAAAAAATGTTAGTTATTCATAGCTGGTAAGTGTATGGTGAGTAGAAAATTAATCTACATATCTACATTCCTTTAAAAAATTCACGACAAAGGCTTTCACAGATGTATCGGTAAACTTGATTTTAAAAGACAAGTGTGTTTATCTTTCAGTAGGATTGTTTCTTATATTTATTCATCTTGGAAATGCTTTGCCATCTTTAAAATAGATATTCTACTGTAGTAAACTTTTCAATGTATCTATACTCATCTTGTACATATCAGTTTCGATAAAATAACAAAAGTACCAATATATTGAACGATGTTGTGTAAGTTTGTACAATCTAAATATTTAAAATGTTGGTTGTAAAGTCTACGCCAAATGTTGTCCAACAACTAATCTGAAAGTAATTGCAGTAATTGCATGTAAAGGTCCGTGAGTTTTAAAATATTATTACAGTATTTAATAATTTTATTTGTGTTAGCATCAAGACATCTTCGTAACAAAAAGACAAGTGCAGATGACATGGTGCTAATGGTTTGGACATAGGACAACAAAACTGTAAGGACAGTTGCGCTGGCACCAGCATAAAGATCTTAATCTGCAATATCTTGAATAAACTTTTCTCTTTCTGTCTTGGGCTATTTAAGTTATTTCAAGATATACATGAGTTACAGATCTGTGTTAGTATTTAATAATTTTGTAAAATTGATCTAATTTAGTAAGGAAATTATATAAATACAGTAAATATACATATTTCAATATTCACATCATTTCAGGATCCTATTCAACATGTTACAGTAAGTGCTGGTGAAGTCAGTTTGTGGGTTTCTAAATAAACTAAAGCTAATGTTGGTTAAGGGCCAATATAAGTCCCCACTACCTGCAGTGGTAGCGGTGGGATGTGCGGCAGTTGTGTTCCCGTCAGCAGGAGGCGCGCGCTCGCTCCCTTTATGCACCGCGAGCTAAAGTTACGCGCTAGAGGAGAATAAGTGAAAAGTAAGTTCAAGTTTGCGGGGAAAAGAATGCGACTGAATCCAACAGTAATTCCAACAGGTAAACTTAGTCGTAGTACAGTCGAGTAATGCTTTAGTTCGTAGCTATGACATGCACGCACAATGCTGTGTAACTTTAGCTTCTGTGATTGCATTGATCAGAAATAATCCCGCTAGCTAAACTGCACTACTTTTTGTGAACTAACATTAGTGCTATGAATATAAATATATATGTTTGGTCATACAAATATGGCTGAATTGGGAGAATGTTTCTAACAACTAAGTTTACTTGTGTCAAACAGGCTAGAAAGCTAATGGTTAAATGAACTGGTGTGCTAATGCTAATCGCTGCTAGCATGTCCATTTGACAGATATTCTGCTCCTTCGACGTCTTTGAGCACCTGGAAAAGCGCTATATGAATTGAATGTATTATTATTATTATTGGGGGAGCGGGGAAAAGAGAGCGAGAGAGACCTTTAAGCCTAGTCTATGCTTCTCCGGCGCATCGACGAGCCGGAGACCTTGAGCATTCGAAGTTCTGCGTCGAGGGACGCGTTGCTCTTCGTTGCTCTGCAATTCACCGCCACGTCGCCAGGGGTGTGTGGCTGTGTGGTTTCATTGATTATAGCCGAATCCGTGCTTTTTTTTCGGTCACAGTCTTCTGTTTGGTCTATTGTTGCTACCGGTCCACGATAACTTTTAAAAATGGCGGTGTAGGAAGACAGACCGGAAAATATACTCAGTGCCGGAGTCACGTTCTGAGCGGACCAATCACAGCGCTTGCGGTCCGCGTCAACATGACGCATAGTTAGGATGTTTTGGAGGCGCGCGTCAGGCTCCAGCGACCGTCTGCGAAGGGTCTGCGGCGGCGCGGAGCGACGCGCCGAAGAAGCATAAACTAGGTTTTATGGGCACAATGTATAGGGAGTTGAGTTCCTACCCCATTAGAGTTCATTAAAAAAAAAAAAATCGGAATAAACTAGAATTCGCCTCCTCGAGTCTTGGCTTCGTTCATAAATAGATTCCAAACACAGAATGTAAAAATACTTGTGCGATCAACATTGTTACCTTTAATGTAAAACGCCATACAAATGGTCACCTTAAGTGTAATTACACATGGACACGGTAAACAGAATGAAAGACATGGATAGAGAGCACGTAGCAATGCACAGAGGCCAGGACTGGGAGAGCAAGAGTTCAAATATTATGCACATATGTGGAATACTAAATGGCCATGAAACACTTTATTCCATACTTCCTGACAGACAGATTTGACTTTTTAGACATTATGGAAACCCCTTTAAAAATAGGGGGGAAGTAGTCATACAATGTGCTCTTTCCCAGGTGTGTGTGTCTAAGAGGTAGAGTTGGGAACTTTAGCAGCTGGATCCACCGTGTGGTGAAGCACAAGGTGATCCCAGCCCACGGTTGTGAGGGTGTTGGAGCCACCATGGAGCCAACACACACCTTTGACAAAGTCCTGGTGTCGCTGGTCTTTCAGTCTACAGAGGAAGAAAATATACGATTTTAAAAATTGTTAACGGTAGAGAACTTTAACCATGTGTTAAGTATTTAAATGCAACAACTCACATTTCTCGCAGTTCACTGTTCAAAACAACGAGTGAACAATCATCACTTATGGAAGCGAGCAAGGAGGCACTGGGAGGGAAGAACATTTCAACATAGTTAACATTTTAACAGTTAACATTTTGTAGAGGAGCAATGTAAGAGCTTATGATAATGTTAGGATTTATTACCTATGTGTAGAGAAGGCAAGCCCATTGACTCTACGGCTGTGGATGTTCTCCACCCGGGCCGGCTCTGTTCCCAGGAAATCCTTCACCGTCACTCTGCCCAACTCATCACCTAAGGCACAATAAACATAATCAGAAACAAATGGACTGACTATTTGATGTATCCGTCAGTCAATAATCTGCTGCTGGGCCTTACCAAAAGCAATGGTGCTTATGTGGTGGGGGTGCCAGGCTACAGTGGTAGGGGAGCAGCTGGGGGACTCTAGATCTGAGACAGCAATGGAATATTTTTTTAAATGTCAAGGCCTGTTATATCAAGAGAGACAGAATAAGACTTGCCGATTACACACTCGTCAGCAAAGCGTATTACTATTTCAATAATATTAATGCCAGCACTGCCGACAGTCCTGCAGAAATGTCTGGACATGTTGCTCACCTATTCTTGAGGCAGGTTTGTTTGGCTTTCTCTTGTCCCACATCAGCACACGGCCGTCCTGAGGGATGCAGGATAACAGGTTGAGTTTGATGAAGACCAGTATAGTTATATTGTAGCTTTGTGTTGCATCACAAGATTAAAAGGGGTTCATCCTTATTAATATGCATGTTTATTTTGTAAGTTTCTCCAGCATGTAGTTCAAGCTGTTATTGAATTGTTACATGTGTTTTTTTAACAATGCATAACAACTGTTATTCTGTGTCTTACTTGGCCACAGGAGATGAAGAGCGACTCGTCTGTTGGACTGCAAGCAACACAGCTGACTGGCTGCGTGTGCACTGGAGGAAGAAACAAAGTTAAGAAACATATTGCGAGTTAGGTTTATCCTTTTTATAAACAAGCTTTTTTGTCAGTCATTTTACAATGATTGACATTTCAAAACTACATTCTTTATGTGGGGCAATTCTATATTCTGAAGTCAGAATTTGTAAAACACTGTTTATTTTTGGGCTAAAACTTTAGAGTTCTTCAAATGTATGTTAATGATACTACATTTCACATCTACATTAAATGCACATAACCGACAATTATAGGACACATTCTGAAATGTCTTAATTTAAGTAGCTAATGAGAAATTTAAGTTTAAAAAGATGTCATTGTTTTAGAAAATCACCACGAAATTTGGCCTTCTACTTAACTTTAAAAAATGACTGACAAATGCATACAAAATAAAATTGACCTGAATATAATTTAAGTGATGCATGAAAAAAAATATTAGAAACATATTCTCTCCTAGATATTCTGAGAACAGTCGTGAAGGCCTTACCATTGTAGGTAGTGACAGCAGTCTCCTGACTGAGATCCCAGACTTTAATTCTGTTGGGGAAGAGCATTTAGATGAGAAAGGTGTGGAAAGAAAAGTGAATACCATAATCACAATGCCTCAATTTAACATAATCGATCAGCATGCATGTGTTCTGCGACTGGGCATCCATATGTGAAGAATGGCATCTTACCGACAGTCCATGCTGCCGGTGATGACGCTGCTCCCTCCAGCAACTGGGCTCACTGTGGTGACAATGTGGTCGTGCTCATGTTTGGTGAAGCGATTCACCAGAAGACGTTCATCCTCTGCCAGGTCCCAGAGCTCCAGGGCACCTGTACAGAAACCAGTCAAACGGAAATAAAATGTAACATTCAAGTCTTGAGACCAGCATTTTATAAATGAGTTCTATTAATCAGTTTCATACCCGAGTCTGATGCAACAACAATAGCTTTTTCCGATACCCATTTGACATCCGTGACCCCAGTCTCAGTCTGCACACCAGCTTTGCAGAGGTCCTCATCAGGGGCCTGCTTAGGGTCACCGTAGATCCAAACGGATCCCTGCCAGCTCCTGCCACTGAGGCTGGAGGCACCGAGCAGCAGAGTACCATCTGTAAAGAGAGCCAACATGGGAAACAATTAACATCAACAATGCTTAAAACAGCCATTTAAAAAAAAGTTAACGTAACTGAATTATTAAGTCATCAATTAATTCGGCTAGCATCCGATCTACAAAGTAGCACAACATTGGCTCTTAGTTTGCCTTAATAACTAGCCCCGTGCAACAAATTAGATAACTTAACTCAGATGGGCTGCTTTGTGCATGACTTTTATACATAGTTACTCAACATATTGACGGATTCTACACCCGCTAAATTACCAGCGCGCCCTGGCACATCAGTGCATACAGACTCCGACTAATAATAACCAACTAGCGACACCACGTGTAACCCTTCAGCTCGCTGGCCTTGCGACCTGACGTACCTGCTCTGTACTGGGCCGCGCTCAGGTGCTTCTCCATGCACGCGGGGGCATTAGGGGGCACGTCCCACCGCTTCTCCTTGATCATGCTCGTATCCACTGCACTTTTCATTAGGATTTCGTGATCAGTGGCTACAGATTAACTTTTCCGAACAACTTTAGCGCGATTTCTCCGTTAGCTAGCTAGGCTCTTACTGGTCGCGTACAGAGACACCGCAGCTTTCTTCTTTGGTTTATTCCGGAAAGAAAGCTAACACATTCGCTAAAGTTGTCGTTTGCACAATGAATGAACGAGTGCGCAGCGTCACATGGGGCGCAGATGGGGCCGACGTGAACAGACACTTCCTCCGGGTCTCTTCTTCTACTGCTGCGGCTCATTCTTCTTCGTTTTTTTAGGCGGATTGCAAAACCAGATTTCCGGTGCATACCGCCACCCGCCGCAGTGGAAGGTGTAGAACAGGATCCCTTTACATTATTAGACTGTACAATACATGAATATAATATTATAGTAAACAATACATTGTTTATTAAACTAATCTAGTAGCATCATAAACAACATAAACATATTATCGTATGCAGCTGTTTTCAAAAAGGAGAAGAAAAAACAAATTCATATAAACATATTTTAATACATGCACAAAATGAATTAAATATAAATAAATATTACTTTTTCTGTATATATATTTCATATAGATGACATCATCTTTTTTTAAAAAGAGAGAGATATATGTTAAAGTAGTCAGTAAGTTGTGGTCTTTGCTTTTCATTTTTCTTTTAACATCTGTAGACTTCCTGTTTATTGCAGTGCTGCTCCACGGTCTTTACCATTGACCTTAAATACAGATGGTTTTCACCAAGAAACAAAGTCATGGCTTCAAAAACATAGCTCTAATCAACGTACATCTCGGCCCACTGAGGCAAAACGGAGCATGATGTATTTCAATACAACTCATTTGGCTCCGGACTTAATGGTAAATGGCAATATACAGTTAATTATTGTGTTGCCTGTTTACTGTGCTGTTCTGATGTTGTTTCCTCGTTGATACAATTAGTCATCTCTCAAAAATGTGGTATGACCTGCCAAAGATTGTAGGAGTGGCTTGTGAGCTCTCTTTAAGGGTGTGCATGAAATAATTAAATGAACATTCATCTCATTATTCGTGAACACAGAAGCAGAACATCAACACAACATAACACACTACCACCATTTGAAAAGATATATATATATATATATATATATATATATATATATATATATATATATATACACATGTATCAAGTATCTTAGTAATATAATAAAGTCACCAATGGGATACTTTGATTAAAGTTATTTGTAATACAACTTTAATGAGTGAAACATCCTGTTCAAATCAACGAGCATCGATGATGGGGAAAGTGACTAAAATGAGCCTGTGGGGATTTATGCACGATATGATTTTAAACAGAATCGACGCAGCTGCTGTTGCAGTTTAATGTCGGTTAGAAGGCTGAAGTGGTTGTGTTAAGTCGGAACGCAGAGGTTTGGTAAAGTGGTAAAGTTGAATTCAACTAGCTGTGAACAGGAACTCAGATGCGCTCATTCGCCGTATAAGCAATGTCGTAACACACCTTTAGTTTATCTTTTAGGTGTGGCCCATGGTTTCTAAATACTCAATACTCTTATATGACCTCCATATCAAATTAATCCAACACTAAAGCGAGAATAGAGGAAAGAAGCATCGCAATCATGTAAACCACACGTATAAAAATCCGTTCATACTTTTATTTTGAAGGGGAACAAACGGAAGTGGACGTCAACTTGCTGCTGCCTTCACACTTCTATTTCTCGGTGTAAAATCGATAAGTGATTGGCTTTCTTGATTATTTTGGAAGTATAGTAACGGGCTCCCAGAAGGTAAGCACACAATGACGTCAAGGGGTTACCCTCAAATAGGCCCCATCATGTGTCGTAGTCTCACCTAGCGGCAGCTTGGTAACGCTAGACGCGGTTACAGTGACGCCTTTGTCTAACCAGCGTTAGATGATGCTGAAGGCTAACCGCGAAGCGTAGCTAACGTTCGCTGTTCCGTGGTCGTTACCTGTCCACACCTGAGTGACAGTGGCTGGACAGCTGCCGGGTTGTGTATCGCTTACTGCGGATGTGTGTCCACTGGCCGCAGCTCGGTGACATTAGGGAGAGCGGTTCAGGTTTCGGTTGAGCAGACAGCATCATCGGTGTGCGTTGATGTACATTTTAAATTACATTCTTGGTGATAAGGAGCTGGTGTGGTTGTCACCTTTTTTAAATAATCTGACTATACAGCGCAATACACCTTCAAGGAGATCGGAGGGCCTGTTGAAGAAAACACAAACTTGAATTGCTTATTTTCGTTGCCATTTCTTTTGCAGAATGTCTCAAAATATAATACTGACGAGCAGTTGCCTCAAGTATAAGATTCAATGTTAGGTCATGGGTAATATGGGGGACATGAATATACTCATCATTAATGACATGTGGGCGTCTCCAATCTCTATGGCCCTGCTCCCAACACACACACTCTAAGCATTTGCACGGTATATTTGGTGACTTCCAAAAAAAGAATAATATAAAATGTAACTCAGATATTTCTACATTTTAATTTGTATTATACAACACCATGTTGACACATAGTGTTATGGTTCTTCAGAGGTACCCCTCCATCTCCCCCTTTTTGTAGAACAACATGTAAAAGTGAAGCTGTAGAACCTAAATATCAGTGCTTACTGCTATTCCTGCCAGCACAGATCAAAATGGGTCAAATTCAACTCCTGCTCAGTTCTTCAGGATTGATCATAGCTTCTCATTCACAGCTTTAGTATGTTGCCTTTGATTGGAGAGGGGTGTAGATTTGTGGAAAACAATATCAGGATCATCAAACATTTTACAGTATATGTGTGGAAAGATAAATTAGGTTACATGTCTTGTTGAAAATGGAAATCCATTCTCACGACATGGAAAGTCCAGACTATACTACCAACGGATAAAACAACAGCTGCATATTGTGATTGCAAATCACTGGGACAGTATCCCCACATATTGATAGATTGCCCATCTGTACATATCGTTACCCAGCTTATAACTTGTAGCAAACAAAGCAACAACTTAAGGGAACAAGCTCAATGCAGAGAGAGAAGCTCTGCCAGTTTGAGGTATAGTTATGAAATAAACTATGTTGTCATATTTTACTATATTTTTTATCATACAATCAGAAACAATGTTTTGTCAGGAATCATTAAGGAATCACTATTTTTCATGGAGCAGCTATTCTGTCTTATGTGACATGGATGGCATTGGCAACGCTTTCAGCAGGTCTAACATCCAGTGACCCTCATTGAGATCATTCCCTCAGCCTCCATAGTGTACATGTTGTTCACACACACTGTTGAAAGCTGAGTATGTAAGGTTTATAGCTCTAATGTGTGCCATGCAGTAATATGTGTTACTTTACTGTTTTTTCACCTCAGGGCTCGTCATGGCCTTGAAAAGGAGAAGGGCAACGTCCCCCTCTAGCAGTGTGAGTGGAGGCGATTATGACGATAGCCAGACTTCATCGTTAGTGTCTTCAATTGGGAGAAAGAGGAAAAGGACCTTAAACATTCCAACTGTGGATCCTGTAATTTTTACAAATTTCAGTTTCAGTCTTTCTTTTAACACACTGTCAGAATTATGCTACCACACCAACTAACTGGTTGGCGTGGTGAAAGATGCAGATATCGTTCATTGTTTAATCCTGTCACTTGCAGATTGCTGTTTGTCATGAACTGTATAATACAATCAGAGATTACAAGGATGATCAGGGCAGGATGTTGTGTGAGCTGTTCATCAGAGCCCCCAAACGAAGGTGAGGAAATGGATATGTGCATATAATTACACCATGAAATTCCTTAAATATCTGTCAAGTTATTTAACACAAACATTAGAAACAGAAAAATGACAGCTCTTTTTCTTACAGGAATCAACCAGATTATTATCATGTGGTGTCTCAGCCTATTGACATGATGAAGATCCAGCAGAAATTAAAGATGGAGGAGTATGACGATGTTGAACAACTCACTAGTGACTTTCAACTGTTATTCAACAATGCAAAAACATATTACAAGGTTATAAAAGAAACCAACTTATAAAATACAAATTGTTAACGAGTCTTTCCGCAGACATTTTAATTCTGATATACACCAACATGAATATGAATTGCTTGTGTCTGTCTAGTCTGACAGTCCTGAATACAAGGCAGCCTGTAAACTTTGGGATCTTTACCTGCGAACCAAAAATGAATTTGTTCACCGAGGCGATTATGATGATGATGAGGAAGATGGATACGATGCAAACGACAACCCCGGAGGGTCGACAGAGGATGAGGTGACACTCACTCACATTGCAGATGACACAGATTCATTATAACGATACACACTGAAAACAAAATACTATCTGTATATTAGAATCAAAGGGCCTCATGCAAGAAACACTTTTACTTAATTTCTTTCTCAAGTGACTTGTATCGTATTTTTTCATGAATGGATTTTATATTTCCCTACTTAAAGGCGTTTTTTCATTAGAAAATCTGAATTTGACTGCAAATTAAATTATATTATAATCAAAATTGTCTATTGTTGCTGTTACAACCATTTTACTATGAACACCTCAAGATGCAAAATCAGCGATAATCATATCCAAATACGTCATGGCTAATTGACCTAATTTGGATGACCTTTGGAAGAGAACACATCTTTAGACAGCGTCCAATATTGGCAGATGGATGGTTCTTCACTTGCAGGTTTGGAAAGTTGACGTTCAGGGCAACATCCTCCGTTCCATGCCTGATATTACAACACCGTCTAATGGCGCGTATTCTTTTGTCCATCTCTGTGTCCCATTGACAACTCCCGCTACAATCGTTGATTGTCTTGCTGTGGCTAGATGTTTTGTTCTTTTGCCATTTTCATAACAAACAATTAGTTTATTTCAGTAAGAGTACAAGCTTCAGGTAACATTACATTAACATACATTATTATTTTTTCCCATCCCTTGGCTTGAGCAGGCCCTTAATCCTGCTACTGACGCTTTAAAAATTGAATAAAACAACCAGCGTTTGATGAATATGACGTGGCACACTCATACGAGCTCACGGTACAGAACAGTAAGAGAAAATTAAGATAACAATATTAACATGTTTTTGCATGAGGCTCATTGTAGATCAATGCTGATCTACCTAAGATTGAAGTGTTCTGGTACACATCCTTTGAATAATTTTGCATTAAATTGGATAGTTAAGTATACTGTATGTCACTAAGGGTGATAAATAATTTCCTTACCTAAACCGCGTGACCTCTTGTGTATGACAGGCTGCACCTACCTGTTTGAAAGAAGTCCTTGAGCAGCTTCTTGATGCCGTGGTGTCGTACACTGAGCCCACTGGCCGTCTGGTCAGCGAACTGTTTCAGAAGCTTCCATCCAAAATGGTACAAGCACCTTCAGTACGACTTAAGACAATGTCCGTAACATTATTAATTTACCTTTGATATGTTGTTTGCCTTTTTCCTTTAGCAATACCCGGATTATTTTGCCATCATTAAGGAACCAATAGATCTGAAAATCGTTGCTCAAAAGATTCAAGTATGCTATTACACCTCCTGCATCAAATATGCACATACAAAGAAAATATATATATATAATAAAATGTCCAATAAATGTATTTGTCTTTTAGTTGAGCAACTACAGGAGTGTGAGTGCCATGGCTAAAGACATAGATTTGCTGGTCAAGAATGCCAAAGCCTACAATGAGCCTGGATCGCAAGTGTTTAAGGTGAGTGTGTCAATGAGGCCATGCCGCATAGTCAAAATCATTAGTAGTGTTGACATGCAGACCAATGACCTTCTCATGTGTTTCAGGATGCAAACACCATCAAAAAGATTTTTGCACAAAAGAAGTCTGAGATGGAACATGGCGAACCAATCAAGTCCAGCATCCGTATTAGGTGAATAGCAGACAACATTGGAATCAAGTCATTTTAGCTTTTGCTTTTAACTCTGTTGCCCTTGTTCTGTCTTTTCGTGTCAGGAATAGAAGATCTGCCCAGGGAGACCGCCTCTCAGCTATCACCATGGCTCTTCAGTACGAAAGTGACGAGGAAGGCATACTCTCCGGTACATCTCTACGTCATTGGCTTCGGTTCATAAAACATCAGGATCCCTTGTACAATACAATGTTGTAACTAATGATATTTATGATCTTCTCCTGTATTTGTCAGGTTCTGTCCACTACGATGAGGGTGAATCTGAAGCAGAGAGTATGACCTCTAACATGGACATGAATAATCCCATCTTCCAGCTCTATGAGGCTGTGCGAGGTGCCAGGAACAGCCAGGGCCAGTTGCTCTCTGAGCCTTTCCTGCAGCTGCCCTCCAGGAAGGACTACCCCGACTACTACCACCAGATCGGCCAACCCATCTGCCTCCTACAGATCAAGTATGACAGTGCTAGTACTAATCCCATGTCTGTGTGTCTTTCATCTTTAATATTCAACCACATTGAAATATATCTTCATTTGTTCCACCCGTAGTGATGTCATCACCTTGATTCAACACATATTAGATGTTGTGACAATGTATATTATGTTAGAGTGATTTAGTAAAACCCTGTTTAAAAGTGCTCATTGTTTTTTTTTTATAACGCCTCTTCGAAAATAAAGCATTAAGTATTGATTTGAGGGTTAATACCAATTTAAAATAATTTAAAATAAAGTATCATAAAAAGCTTTTTTTTATTGCCGCTGTATAGTTTGCATGTGTATATCGTGTTATCATGTGTTATCAAGTCATTTTAGGTTACACTTTCAAATTCGTATTGTTAGTTCAGTGTCGGATAACAAATCTACCAGAAAAATGTAATAGGTACTACAACAAGAGGTTTCTATATATTGTAATGGACAAAAATATAGATATTTGTCTTTTTATACAACTTTTCTAAGCTGCAATTTCTCACATTATAAGGGTTTGAATGCACCCAATTTCTAATCCATGTTTCCTCATTGATTTGGTTTATTTTGTTTCACCAACATTCTCTTTTTTATTTCCTACCCCTACGGCATCACACACCCACTATACAGTACAGTATTTCTGTGCCCTCCTTTCCAAATGTGAGAGCCCGTAATTCCCCACAGGAACAAGATGAAGAACAATGAGTATGAGAGCGTGGAGCATATTGACTCTGATCTGATGCGAATGTTTGAGAATGCCAAACGCTACAATGTTCCTCACTCCTCCATCTACAAACGTGCACTCAAACTCCAACACGTTCAACAGGTCTGTCCCAGCGTACACTTTTTGCCAGCCGTGTGGTATTTTAAGAGGTGATTATTAGATGCATGTTACCTGTTATCTCTGTAGATGAAGAGAAAGGAGCTGTTGCAGAGAGATGATGACGATGGAGACAGCATGCTCTCCTCTGCCACGTCTGACACCAGCAGCACAAAAAGAAAAAGGTTTGCTCTTTTATTTACTCAAAATGCTGAAGCTTTTTGTCTAATTGTGCGTGTACGTAGAGTGACAGTTGATCTGCATTTGTTTTTCAGTCATAAGAAGAATACAAAGAAAAACCGAATGAAAGCGCTCTTTGCTGCTGTGGCTGAGGCACGAGAAGCTGGAACTGGTCGCAGACTGTGTGACCTCTTCATGGTCAAGCCCTCGAAGAAGGACTATCCGGACTACTACAAGGTCATCCTGGAACCAATGGACCTCAGGAACATCGAGTACAACATCCGCTCAGACAAGTACATGACTGAAGATGCAATGGTGGAGGAAATGAAGCTGATGTTCCGCAATGCTCGACACTACAATGAAGAAGGCTCCCAGGTGAGATCTGTTGGGGATTTCCAATTACTGTTTCTGTCAATCTAATTTAGCATTAGAAAAAAAAAGCAGGAACCAGGAGCTTCCCATCACAAATGTCTTTGTTGTGTTGAAGGTCTACAACGATGCTGACATTCTAGAGAAGATTATGAAAGACAGACGCAGGGATCTTGGGCCAGTGACGGATGATGATGACGTAATGTCCCCAAAGTTGAAAATAAGTACGTAAATGTGTTAGTACTTCACATCACTTACTCAAATCCAAACAAATGCATGTGAGTTTGTTGTCATTAACACACATAAACAATGTGTTTGATTGCAGGAAAGAACAGTATTACACTGAAGAAGTCCAAGTACTTAACCCCCTTACAGCAGAAGCTGAATGAGCTTTATGAGGCCGTCAAGAACTTCACAGACAAACGGGGCCGTCGCCTCAGCACAATCTTCCTACGGCTGCCGTCTCGTGCCGAGCTTCCTGACTACTACATTGCCATCAAGAAACCTGTGGACATGGAGAAGATCAAGAGCCACATGTTGGCTAATAAGTACCAGGATGTTGATGCACTGGTGGAGGACTTGGTGCTCATGTTCAACAATGCCTGTACCTACAACGAGCCTGAGTCTCTGATATACCGCGACGCTCTCATGCTGCACAGGGTGCTGTTAGAGACGAGGCGTGACCTCGAGGGAGGCGATGACGTCCATGTTCCTGATGTGCCCCGCCTCATCCAGGATCTTATCCGCAGCCTCTTTGTCTCTGTGTTCGGCCACCAAGACGATGAGGGCCGCTGCTACAGTGATTCACTCGCTGAGATTCCCGCCCTAGATCCCTCAAATCCTGAGAAGCCACCACTCAACTTTGAGATTATCAGGACTAATGTAGATCGAGGCTGTTATAAGAGGCTGGACGTGTTTCAGGACCACATGTTTGAAGTGCTGGAAAAGGCTCGACGACTGAATAGGTGAGGTGCTGTTGACCTTCCTATCCAAAAATCAAATCAGTCGTCTAATCACCTTTTTTATTTTTATTTTGAAGGATTATTGTTTTAAAGAAAGCTAAAGTTGTGTACAAACATATGTTTACTACAGGACCGATTCTGAGATCTTTGAAGACGCTGTGGAACTGCAGCAGTTCTTCATCCGAATCAGAGATGAGCTGTGTAAGAACGGAGAGATCTTGATGTCTCCTGCTCTCAGCTACACCTCCAAACATCTGCATAGTGATGTGGAAAAGGAAAAGAAAGAGAAGCTCCCCAATGAGTTTGAGGAGGACAAAATCAAAAGGGAGGAGGAAAAAAAAGGTATTTTGATAAATATATTATAATGGTCACAGTACATTGAGGTTCTGTCATATGTTGTTTCAGCACATCCTGTGGCGATGATTCACTGAGTCACTTGTGAATTCCCAGAAGCTGATAAGACAGAGGACCCAGTTGGAGGATCATGGCAGTCGAGCCTGCAACGCACATACAGTCAGGACTGCAGCTTCAAGGACAGCATGTACCACGTGGGAGACTATGTTTACGTGGAGCCGGCACAGCCAAATCTCCAGCCTCATATCATCTACATTGAACGCCTTTGGCAAGACGATACTGGTCAGTCTCATTATCGCACTAATCAATAATTAGTATTTTTTGTAGGTACAGCATAATGATATTTTCTTTAGATTTTTATGAGGTTTCTTCAGTTGGCGTACCAGTTCAGTAAGACATATTATTTTCATTGACAGCAATTCATGCAGTATGTTTCCACCTCTCCTCCATGCAGGTGAGCAGTGGCTGTACGGCTGCTGGTTCTACAGACCAAATGAGACGTTCCATCTCGCCACAAGGAAGTTCTTGGAGAAGGAAGTTTTTAAAAGCGACTATTACAACAAAGCTCCTGTCAGCAAGATTCTGGGCAAATGTGTGGTCATGTTTGTAAAGGTAAGCGCTGTGTGTCTGTTCGGTGTAGGATTTGTTTTGAAGCATTGGCCATTTGGTCGTGTATTGACATTTAAGGTGTGTGGCATTTAAGGAGTACTTCAAACTTCACCCAGAAGGCTTCAGAACTGAGGATGTCTACGTCTGTGAATCGCGCTACTCTGCCAAGTCCAAGTCTTTCAAGAAGATCAAGATGTGGGCCATGCCTTTGAGCTCTGTTCGCTTTCACCCCAGAGAGGTCCCCCT
Organism: Liparis tanakae; assembly: GCA_036178185.1. Classification (NCBI taxonomy): domain Eukaryota; kingdom Metazoa; phylum Chordata; class Actinopteri; order Perciformes; family Liparidae; genus Liparis; species Liparis tanakae. The sequence goes on from CM070109.1 coordinate 12,417,169, forward strand.
ACCCGTTGTCCGTGTAGCGTCCATGTTTGCCACCAAACAAGAGGAGAAACCGCCAGAGATAGTGGATGAAATCAAAATGCCAGATGGTATTGTAGACAAGGTAAACACCAGAGGCTTTTTTCATGCGATATGACATAATACACGTAAAATACCACAGACTACTGTCAAGAAAAGTATTTGTGTCTGCAGGAGAAGGAGGACGTTCCGATGGAAATGACCAATGGGGAGCCAGGGTGTCAGTACTATGAGCAGCTCAGCTACAACAAGCTGTGGCTGAAAGTGGGAGACTGTGTTTACATCGGGTCACATGGACTTGTGCGCCACCGCGTGGGCAGGTAGAGAACATACAATTATTTTCAACTGACCTTGGGACGCCTCCGCCTTCCCTACAATCGCTGACACAGGAACTCTATATTGTCTTATGGTTGGAAAATATGGAACACAGGGAGTGCAATGGCAAAGTGTGTCGGTAATATGTGTGTTTGTTAATATACAAATGTCCAATTTCCAATGTATCTAATGCAGCTTTTTTTCTATTTATCAGAATTGAGAAAATGTGGATGAGAGAGGGAGCAGGTTACTTCTTTGGTCCAATCTTCATCCATCCAGAGGAAACAGAGCATGAGCCCACTAAGATGTTCTACAAGAAGGAAGTGTTCCTTAGCAACCTTGAGGAGACTTGCCCGATGACCTGCATCATCGGTATCCTCCTTCATGTCGAACCGACACTCACAATAACGTTTCATGTATGTAGCTGATGTAAATCATTATTCACTGAGTCCGTCTCCTTGTTGCACAGGGAAGTGCGTGGTGTCGTCCTACAAAGACTACCTGTCGTGTCGGCCAACTGAAGTGCCTGAAGAGAACGTCCTCCTCTGTGAGAGCCGCTATATCGAGAGTGAGAAGCAGATGAAGAAGTTTAAGGGTCTTAAGCGCTTTTCACTCTCTGGGAAAGTGGTGGAAGATGAAATTTACTATTTTAGGTAAAACAACTCAAACTTTACATACTTTCAATTATCAGTTTATGTTAGGAAAGACAAAGCATTTTTTTTAAATATTTATAAAAATAACGTTACACTGCATTTAAGCCTCCTCTGCCGGCTGAGTTACATCCTTGGTTGTGTTTATTCATGATGTTCTATGGGTGTTTTCCAGTTATATAAAAGATTAGGGCCGATCTGAAAGGGGGATAAATAGCACGGTTTGTGTTTCTTATTGTCCTGTCCAGGAAGCTCATCGTGCCCCAGAAGGAGCCTTCCCCTATGCTGGACAAGAAAATTGAGAAACTGGAGGCTAAGTTTGCTGATATGACAGATGAGGAGCTGGAGGATCTTGGGGAAGACGATGGCGAGCTAGGGGACCAGTCTCGCCTTCGGATGCAATCTTCCATGTCTAGTGACATAGATATCATGCCTTACACTCCCCCACAGGTCAGGGGAGGAAGTATTTACTCACAAATGTACATTTCCACTTAAAAATAACAAGCAATTATGTGGCTTTTAGCGTTCTCGTGAACACACTCCTATGTTTGGTTGCAGTCCACACCAAAATCTATTAAGGGTCTTTCAAAGAAGGAGGGCTCAAAGCGAAAGATCAACATGAGCGGCTACATCCTGTTCAGCAGTGAGATGCGAGCAGTCATCAAAGCCCAACACCCAGACTTCTCCTTCGGGGAGCTGAGCCGCCTCGTTGGCACTGAGTGGAGAAACCTGGAGGGTTCCAAGAAAGCAGAATATGAAGGTGAGCGGAATTGTTTTTTAAGTAGTTTTTTATCCTGTTGTGAAGTACATGAAATGAAGACCATATGCTTGTCTTTATTGTTTTACAGAGCGAGCAGCTAAAGTGGCAGAGCAGCAGGAGCGTGACAGGGCCCAGCATCAGACGTCCCCTAGAGCAGGTACCCCAATAGGGACACTGGTGGGGGTCGTGCCTCCCCCAATAACCATGGGGATGCTAAATCCTAACATGATGCATGCGTCAGGTAACCCCTCATAGATGCAGGTGGATTCCCAGTGTACATTAGACTGGAATGAGCTGCTAGATGCATTCACTTTTCATGTTTCCTAATCTCACCTATGTCCGCATGTTTGTGATGTCTCCAACATTATTACACTTAATTGATTAGCCCAAACCTTGCTTGTTGTAGAGTACTCTTTCTTATTTATATTGTGGTTGATGCCACACATTTGAATGCAGAGTTAGTAGTTTAAAAGTTGCTGTACACCATTGAGGTTTAGGGCTAAACATGTCATTAACACTTGGCAGTAGTGCATGTGCACTAAACTGTTGCATTGTGTATTTTTCATCCATTCACATCCATCATAATGATCTGGTATTAACATGTTTCTGCATGCTAAGTAGAGCAAGTAGTTGATGCATGTTTGACTAATGCATGTCGCTGTCTTGTGTTACTACTGTCCCTTCTTAAGAAGGTATGATGGGTGCATATAGGTCAGCTATGATGCTCCCGTGGGGCCACGGTGAAGGCATGGTTAGTATGACTGGCATGCTACCACATCTCATGGGGGGGCCTGTTTTCCCTCAACATCTCCTGCCTGTTATGCCCGGGTTCCCTGGAATGCCGTATTTTGGTAAGAGTGCTGTCATAACCACCACTTGCCACGCAGTTGCTTCCTGTCTACCAGTCTGACTTGCTGGAGGGGCTACCTGTACCAATAGCCTGAGGTCATTAGGTCGATTACTGGTCAGTTGAGAGCATAGAACCTCAACTGGAGTTCACTTTTTTATTCTCCTCATTACGACTAGACGTGTAGCTAATTATGAAATGTAGAGATTTTTCCTAATTAGCATTCCTAAGTGTTCTATTAGAGATGCAAATTATACAAGCTGATTTCAGCAACGTACTTTGAAGTTAGTATCTGTAATATAAAGCAATATTGAGTGGCCAGCAGCATCTTTTGACAGTTTCTTGATGTTGAATGTCCACAGGCGTTAATGGCATGGGAGGTGGTCCCGGAAACATTCATGGATCCCAGGTAATCTATCAGTTGCAAATACGATTAGAGTTTAGAATTTCAAAAATGAGAGGGAAATCTAATGTAATCTAAACTTTATTTTGGTCTTTTTCTATTTTTACGTTTGCGACAAAGTTGAACAGCAGACAGAATATTTATAAAACATCCAGTCCGTCATATGTGACAGTCATATGTGAGTCATATGTGAGCTGCAGGTGTAGCGAGTAAAAAGATACACAATTCTTCTGCTCTGCGAACCATCTGTAGGATTAGCAGAAGAGTTTGTAGCTTCAAATCTTCCTCACTTAACTTGTTTTTCTCTATCAGTCACACTTGCAAATAGACAAATCCACGCATATGATTTTTTTTATGTATTTATTTGAATGACGCTTCTGTAATTAATGATTTAGTAAACAACAAACTAAATACAAGTTAATCTCCAGTTGTAGATTTCCATCTGTGTTTTATATTGACAGAGCCTCCAATAAGTCTGAACATTTCTAAGAACACTTCAATTGTCCCATATAATAACGCTTCTCTGCAATAACACATCCATGCACCCACATTGTGTTGCTTTATTCCACTTTGCGGTTGTTTAGCTCTCGTTGACTATAGCACAATATTCCTAAAAGACGCCTTCAAGAAAAGGTGACACAGATTGACTTATTTTGCTCGTTAAATACCTCATTGGTTTTGTGTTTTAAAAGTCAATTGAAAATACTTAATTACCAACTTCACTAAAACAAAAGGAACATCAAAGGGGCCTTCAAGGGTTTCCAGCAAAAGCCACCAGAATACAGACACATTTGCTGTTATGGTTAATTATTGATGTTACAGTCTCCATTTTTCACACACACACACCAGTTGCAGATTGGGGCTTCAATTTAAGTATTGATGAAATGCTAGATACATTTTAATCTAAATCAAAGAAATAATATATTTCTTATAATATTTTCTTTAGATGGGCCAAGGACAGCATGCTCCGCCACCGTACCCAGGTCAGATGGGACAACCCTCACACCAGCAGCCCTCCACCCCGATGTTTGTGTCCCCTCCAGCCAAGTCTCAGCGGCTGCTCCACTCTGAGGCCTACCTCAGATACATCGAGGGCTTATCTGCAGAGTCCTCTACCATCAGCAAGTGGGATCAAGCTCTCTCAGGTTAATCTGTCCTTTGATTGGAAGTGATCAAGTTTACTTAAGATGATGATTACATTGGTTAACATAGCTTGTTAAAGACATTTTTATGAGATTATTATTTTAGGATGCACACGCATGCATTGAAATATATTTGTTACAAACCTGTTAAAGAATACTAAATAATAACACAATATTCACTTATCTGAAAAGATTATTTAAATGTTGTAAACTGGTGAATATCCTCAGCTTCATCCCTTTAATGGTTTATTTTGACACTTTCAGTTCAAAAACAAGATGTGCGCCTCACCAAAGAGCAAGAAAGCCGACTACCATCGCATTGGCTGAAAAGTAAGGGCGCACACAAGACAATGGCAGATGCACTTTGGCGACTGCGTGACCTGATGCTCCGAGACACCCTCAATATTCGTCAGATGCACAACCTGTAACGTGCTTGTATCCTGAGCCTCTGTTCCCACTGCTCCTGTGAGACAGGAAGAGGGTCAAGCTCACTAATAGTGTTCAATTTGTTCTGTTGTTTAAACAATGTTTGTACCTATGAAAGCTGCTTTCTGTTCATGAAGCTGTTTTTTGTTTTACATTTCATATATATTGTTCTAAGTGCATTATTGTCAATGGCTGTTGTTTCGTGATGGATGCCTTCATGCTTTCACAATTAAAATGTGTAGAGCTCAACTTGGCTGTATTCATTTACCTAGTAGGATGTAGTATATTGATGTGAGAGATCATACGAGATAAAGGACTTGAACTACAACACAATACCTGCTCAAATGTCTAAAATTTAATTTGAGCATCTGGATTAAAACAAAGATTAAAACACAGATTAGCACTTCAATGGCACTTAAATACCTCTTATTATGGTACTTTTGTAGTCTGACTATGTTGAGGATATATTACTTTCTGTATTCTTGTTGTTCTTAGTTTGTACTCTTGGTTGATGCACTTATTGTAAGTTGCTTTGGATAAAAGCGTCTGCTAAATGACGTGTAATGTAATGCTAAAAGTGAAAGTAGAAAATACATGTCAGGCTAGCTTTATAGCTGTCGTTTAGTGGAGAGGAATACTTAGTTTCAATATAATTTAAAGTAAAGTTGCTGCAAATGAGACAAGGGGCGTGTCTTACCCCTTTCCTCCGTCATTTGCGCTTGCGCAGATACTGACCGCGCAGTTCCTCTTCCTCCAGACGTTTGAAAACTGGCACGGCGAGCACGTCTGCGTGGTGGTCCGTAGTGCCGCCCCATCGCAGCTAAAATTAACTGAACGGTAAGTCAACCCAATGCTCTAACAGTTATTGTATCCAGTAGTACGGCATTCAAACGTGAACATTGGTTCACGCTGCAACGTCTTGCGAGTAGATGCGCAAAGTAAGGAAAATCGCTAACTTTATGGTTAGCACATAACACGTTAGCTAGCGCTAGCATTAGCTAAATGACTTATAGACCCGCTGCTGGATCAGTCTATACCCTGGAAACTGGATATTGCTGCTTTCCATGCCGCTGTAGATCATAATAAACGTCATGTTTTAGTATGGGACAGCGCCTTAAGATAAATCCTGTTGGATATAACTGTTTAACATCAGGTGAATGTGATATAACGACCGCCATGTGCTTATATTCCAACTTTAAGAAGATTTGGAAACCTTTAAACTGCTAGCTTAGATGCCAGACTGCTTAAACCGATCTGAAGTCAGCGGTTAACTGAGCCAGATTGCAGCTAAACAGCCTAGCTATGTTAGCAGCTAGCAAGCTAACGGCTACCCGTCAGCTAACTATGACTAAGACTAGCTGACACTCGGTGCACTTTGGGAACGTTATCAATAATTGCATTGACCTGTTAGATCAGTGAACGTGACGGTTTAATGAAGTTATAACGTATATTATTTCAACAGCTAACAGATTTCGTAACTTTTAATAACGTTAATACCATTTTGAAGGAACCACTACACACGTTTTAGTAGCCTTCCGTTAACTTTGTGCACATGGTTACTCAGAATTAGTGTAAGTAATCATTTATAATAAAGTAATTAGTCTCACAACTACATTGGTTTGTGTTTTCATTCATCCACTCGATTGTATCGCCTCTAGGCACGACCATGGAGCTGAATGATGTTTACCTGCAGACCCTCACTGAGTTCCTCAGGAAAACACTGGATCCAGACCCAGCAGTCAGGCGTCCAGGTAACACGTCATCGTCATTGTGGCATAGCATGAACTTGCATATCTTAATTCAGTTCATAAATACTATTCCTCTGCTTGACCTTTTTATGCAAAGTATTAGGGATGCGCCGATCAATATCGGCCGATATTGCCATTATCGGTTTTGATCAGCCTTCTCAAAACGGCCGATCAAACCGATCAATCAAATCGATCTCGTAGATGACGTCACATCTGCGAGAAATACTATCAGACGTTTCGATCTCCGCGCGCCGCAACGGAGACTATGCGCCGCCGAGTGCCGCAGTGAGAGGTCCACGAGGGGATCCTCACCACCGAGCGTCACCCCGTCCCCCGAGTTGAATCTCTGGGTCAACTCACCGACACTCACATGTCTGACTACAGACTGATGTTCACGGCACACGCATTCGATGAGGAGCGCGCAAGGGTTTTCATAAAGTTAGCCGCTAACTTTATCAAAACCCTCGCACGCTCCTAATCGAATGCTAACTGTTAGCGGAAGGATTTACATGACACACCATCCGGTTTTGCAAAGTTAGCGGAAAGAGCCACGTAAAACAACATCCGTTTTTCAAAATAAGATGTCGACAAATCATACACTAATATATACAAGTCTGTAATTTCTTTAATGTTTGAGGTGCTTTAGATGTGTATTTCCTCATAGTCTGAGGCAATAATGCTACACAATAAATAGAATGCTTCAATCGACATTGTGATCGGTATTATGGGATCGGCAGATACTATTTCAGTGATCGGTATTATCGGTGATCGGCTGACACTGATTTCAGTGATCGGCCCAAAAAACCTGATCGGTGCATCTCTACAAAGTATGTATTTAATTGTGCATCTCTGCTTTGCAACACCTGATTTATATGTATTGTTTCCTTCTTAGCTGAAAAGTTTCTTGAATCCGTGGAGGGAAACCAGAACTACTCCTTATTGTTACTCACTTTGCTGGAAAAGTCCCAAGACACAGTGATTCGTGTCTGTGCTGCTGTTACCTTCAAGAACTACATCAAAAGAAACTGGCGCATTGTAAGTCTCGCTAAAAACAATGTTTATACCTTTACTGTAGAATCGTGTATGCAGAAACAGTGTGTCTGCCTTCAGACTGGGGCTATATGGTAGAAATGGATATAAAGCTAGTACAAAGTCCATGAGGAACCTCAGTGTTTCCCCTAGGTTTACAGCTTCAGGGTGGGGGGACTAGTGCCGGCGAGCGTTGTCGACGGGGTGGGTGATAGTGAGAGATGTGTTGACGAGGGGAGGGGCACGAAAATTACACGGTGGCAGGCAGAGATTTCAGTGTGGTGGGCCGCCCCCCTCTTATTATAGTAGGGGAAACACTGAACCTGTATTGTGTTGTTATTATTGTTGACCTGTACACTTGGTTGATTTTCCTACTTTTGTTATATGTTTTTTCCAAAGGTTGAAGATGAACCAAACAAAGTCTCTGATCCAGATCGAACTGCAATTAAAGGAAACATAGTCAATTTGATGCTTAGCAGCCCAGAGCAGATTCAAAAACAGGTACAGGCTCAAATGTTGCATGACTTATTGAAAGGGTGTGATTTGAAGGTCTAATGGAAGAGCCTCTTTTAATCTTTTGCATTTCCACAGTTGAGTGATGCCATCAGTATCATAGGAAGGGAAGATTTCCCTCAAAAATGGCCTGACTTACTAACTGAGATGGTGACCCGCTTCAGAAGTGGAGACTTCCACATCATCAATGGAGTGCTTCGTACTGCACATTCTCTCTTCAAGAGGTAGCGCTGACTTCTTAATAGTTTGAAAAGTGTTTTCATGATTACATATTAACTGAATTTATTTCATAGCAATGTCTGTCTCTGCCCTTATTTTTTATTTTATTTTTTCAAGGTACCGCCATGAGTTCAAGTCAAATGAGCTTTGGTCAGAGATCAAACTAGTACTGGACACATTTGCCCTACCTTTGACGGAGCTATTCAAGGTTGTGATGACTTGCAGTTAAATTACCACACCAAGTACAAGTAGGGCTGCCCCCTCCTACTCAACTAATTGGTCGTTTTGGTCTTAATCTAGATCACTTTCCTTGATAAGTAATTTGTATGCTTATTTCAAAGAAACGTATGAGCACAAATCTGGTAAACGGACAACTTAAAGTAATTCGTTGGTGATTTTTATATATACAGTACTAAAAACTAAATGTTCTCTGAAATGTCAGATGGTACAAATAAAATTGACTAAAGAATCAAAAAGACGACATACTTTATGTGCAACTGTTAAAAAGCCATAAACCAACCTTTACAATAATAAGGGATTTCAATTATCTGTAAATAACAACTTGTTTGCCTTTTTGTACAAACTACAAAGAAACAAGTGAAGTATTGCATTATATAGAAACGGGTTGCATATCCTGTCAGAGGAAGGTTTTTAAGACTACTTTCTAAAGCATCTCAAAATTGTTTCTATAATCCCTTTTTAACCTAGTGTTTTTATCAGTGAACTATTGGACAGTTACAAGATCACACATCAAGTTACAAAAATTCAGAGGCAACACCAAGTTACTTGAACTTTAGGACAGCCCTACTTGTACTGAGTTGTTGTATAATATCTGATGCATATCAATATGGTTGAAATTAATATGATTTACTGATATGAAGAAGTATTTAGAGTTGATTTTCGTCCCTTCTTTCCTACAGGCCACTATTGAGTTGTGTCAGACTCATGCTACAGACGTCAATGCCTTGAAGGTCCTCTTTTCTTCCCTTACACTCATCTCTAAGCTGTTCTACAGTCTTAACTTCCAGGTCAGTTAAATCTGCATTGTACTTAAAGCGACACTATGTAACTTTCCCCTTTAGCGCCCCCTTCAGGTATTTAACGTCTGGCTCTCGAGCCACGCGTCTCGGCAGCCGCAGCGAGCCGTTCAGCCGCGGCATGTCATTCTGTTTGTACTCGTCTCGTAGCGGAGCAAATAAAAAGTCACCTGCGAGCGTGGACTGGCACTATATGACGTTGGTAATCACTGCCAGACAGCAAGTTTAAGTACTTCCTGTCCCTCAACCGGAAGTACCGGGTCGTTACCAAACATATTACATTCAGCAGTTTTCAGCCCCCAGACCCCCGATGTCAGTGGCGGAGGAGCAAATCAACATATTAAAAGTCATTGTAGCGGCACCACTTTTTTCAAGCTGTTATTTTAAGGTGAAAAAGTTACATAGTGGGGCTTTAACGGCTTTGCTGTTTTAGACAAACGCATTGTCTTTTTAATAGCTTAAGTAATCCCCCGTTGCCTATTTTGTGTGCACACTGCAGCTAGCTGTAAATGATTGATCGCTTTAACAATTAATTGAAAATTAAAATAGTTGCAGCTTTTAATATTTGCCATTTGGCTAATTGTTGCACGTCTAGGTAAATAGTCAACCATGCCCCAACACTGTGTGATACATTTTTAATCCATGTACACTTCATCAGAGATGGGGACCATTGCCCTTCAAATGTACTCTGTACTATTCCACAGGACCTGCCAGAGTTTTTTGAAGACAACATGGAAACCTGGATGACCAATTTCCACGCCCTTTTGACTTTGGATAATAAACTTTTACAAACAAATGTGAGTTAATTTATCTTTTTTTCACTAACACAATTTATTTTCAAGACTATAGTACTATAATTTGAAGTACTGCATGCTATATTTGTGTGTTTGTCTCTTATGACGACCCCGTAGGATGAGGAGGAAGCCGGCCTCCTGGAGCTGCTGAAGTCTCAGATCTGTGACAATGCGGCTCTCTACGCCCAGAAGTACGACGAAGAATTCCAGCCATATCTGCCGCGCTTCGTCACCGCCATATGGAACCTTTTGGTTTCTACTGGCCAAGAAGTCAAATACGACTTGGTGAGAGTACCGATACGTGACTGTTTCTATGTTCGCTTTTTCAAAGTTCACTTCTCCCGTACTAACTATACACCATGTCTTTGTTGCAGCTCGTCAGCAATGCCATCCAGTTCCTGGCATCAGTCTGCGAAAGGCCACACTACAAGCATCTATTCGAGGACCAGAATACACTCACTAGCATTTGTGAGAAGGTCATTGTTCCCAACATGGAGTTCAGGAGTAAGTAAAGGCTTTGTTTTCATCAGATTGCACCTGGAAATGTCATCAGAGGATGGCTGATTCAAGGCTCTGCAGGCTTGGTCACAACCGTTCACTCGTGTGATACTGATCAGATTAATAATTACCCCTGATTAGGTGCTGATGAGGAGGCCTTTGAAGATAACTCTGAGGAATACATCCGGAGGGACCTTGAAGGATCTGGTAAAGATGTAGATTATTGCTTTTCAACTTCCCTCATGTAAATTGTTTACATAATTACACATAAGAATGTATAGGTCCTCCCCTTGTTTTGAGTTTGACTGTTGTGTGGGAATTTGTTAGAATAGAATATTTCTACCTAAAGAAAATCAAATGGACAGTTTACCAAAGAAACATAACCGTGTCGCCATTGGTAACTTTGTGCTCATTGTTCCTTAGACATTGACACTCGTCGTAGGGCGGCATGTGACTTGGTGAGGGGACTTTGTAAATTCTTCGAGGGCCCCGTCACAACGATCTTCTCTGGTTATGTCAACTCGATGCTGGGAGAGTATGCCAAGAACCCCGGGCAGAACTGGAAACACAAAGATGCCGCGATCTATTTGGTCACTTCACTGGCATCGAAAGCACAGACACAGAAGGTAGTGTTGACTTTCCCTTTCAGAGGAGTATCGGATGTATAAATGATAATGCAATGAACATTTATAATCACTGTTTGATATAATTGGCTCAGTACTTACATTGTTGTTGTTATTTATCAGCATGGAATAACGCAAGCCAATGAGTTGGTGAATCTGAATGAGTTCTTTGTGAACCACATTCTCTCAGACTTGAAATCGCCCAATGGTAAGAATAATCTTCCCATTTTTCAATATGATGTATAAATACAAAATGTATTGTGTGTTACAGCTGACTCCCTTTAGGTTACGCTCAGTCAACTCTGGTGAAACTGTTCATGTCCCTCTTAACTATATAATGATAGGAATGTTGTTCAATTCATTTTATTTCTACACATTAATTACCTCCACACACTTGTTGTCATTGTAGTTAATGAGTTCCCAGTGCTCAAGACGGATGCCATCAAGTATGTCATGATCTTCAGAAGCCAGGTATGAACTTCCTCTGCAATATTTAGAAATGTCAAATGGCTCCATGAATACATTAGAGAGCTTCTCAATCCTTTCCCTTCAGCTTCCCAAGGAGCAGCTGCTGCAGGCCGTCCCTCTCCTGATCAGCCACCTGCAGGCCCAGAGCACGGTGCAGCACACCTACGCTGCTCATGCTCTGGAGCGGCTGTTCACCATGAGGGGCCCCAACAACACAACGCTGTAAATATAGAAACAACAACTATTTGTGTTGAACAACAACTAATTTGAGTATTGTGCACAAGCATTTCTTCCAAATGCATACAAAATGCTCAGTAATTGTACAGTGTATTATTGGAATAGGGAAATTAATGGGGACTTTTTTATTATTCAGTGTAACATCTTTGCAGTCTAGTTTAGAGCAGAGTGAATATCTTCATATTTCTGATTGCTTTCATGTTAGTCAACATATATTTGGACTGTAAATATAACAATTTGTACGCCATTTTGTTATTTAATATTAAAGATGGACGAGATCTTAACCACATTAGGTGAAAGTGAACATTTACTCCATGCATAATATTTACTAGGATGTGTGATCAGCCACTCCTGATATTGGGAACTGTGCAAATCTCTTTTCTCCAGAGATCACCTACCCTACAGCATTGCAATGTCAGTCCTATTGGTCTTAAAGTTGTATAGACAACCCAGATAAAAGAATGAAAGTGCAAAAAGTCTACGTCATCTGTATAGCTACTGAACTCATTACTTCAGCCAATCGTTGTGTATGTTTTTCAGTATCACGTCAGCAGAGATGGCTCCTTTCACTGAACAGCTGCTCAACAACTTGTTCAAAGCGCTGGCTCTTCCTGGTTCAGCTGAAAATGAATACATCATGAAAGGTAAACCTGACTCTCCTCATTAATGTTTCCCAGTCCATGCCAGACCAACTGCAAACTTATTCTAAGAAGCCTAATGTCGTTCTTTTCTTTTAATCTTTAAGCTATCATGCGCAGCTTCTCCCTGCTGCAGGAGTCCATCGTGCCCTACATTCCCACTCTGATTGGGCAGCTCACTCATAAACTCCTCTTAGTCAGCAAGGTAATGCACACTTTGTCACTATTTATTAGGGATGCACCGATCTGATCGGCACCGATCCATATCGGCCGATATTGCCATTATCGGTTTTGATCGGCGTTCTCAAAACGGCCGATCAAACCGATCGATCAGATGACGTCACATCTGCGAGAAATACTATCAGACGTTTCAATCGCCGCGCGCCGCAACGGAGTAAATGCGCCGGCGAGTGCCGCAGAGTGAGAGGGGCGAGCGAGGGGGGGGCGAGCGAGCGTCACCCTGTCCCCGAGTTGAACCTCTGGGTCAACTCACCGACACTCGCATGTCTGAGCCCCTACAGACTGATGCTCACGGCACACGCATTCGATCGGGAGTGTGCAAAGCTTTTCATAAAGTTAGCCGCTAACTTTATGAAAAGCTTTGCGCATTCCTGATCGAATGCTAACTGTTAGCGGAAAGATTTAAGTGACACAACATCCGGTTTTGCAAAGTTAGCGGAAAGAGCCACGTAAAACAACATCCGTTTTTCAAAATAAGATGTCGACAAATCATACACTAACATATACAAGTCTGTAATTTCTTTAATGTTTGAGGTGCTTTAGATGTGTATTTCCTCATAGTCTGAGGCAATAATGCTACACAATAAATAGAATGCTTCAATCGACATTGTGATCGGTATTATGGGATCGGCAGATACTATTTCAGTGATCGGTGATCGGCTGACACTGATTTCAGTGATCGGTGATCGGCCCAAAAAACCTGATCGCTGCATCTTTACTATTTATGGGTACAGATGGATTCACCAAGATCCTGGTTTGTTCAGGCGATCCATGTGTCAACTCATCTTGGTCACTCATTTACAGAATCCCAGCAAGCCGCATTTTAACCACTACTTGTTTGAGTCGCTGTGCCTGTCGGTCCGGATCACCTGCAAGGCCAACCCCACCACCGTCGGCAGCTTTGAGGAAGCTCTCTTCCCCGTCTTCACTGAAATCCTTCAGAACGATGTCCAGGGTCTGTCACATTTACCTAGAGAATGTATTTATGTGCAGATGATGTGCTCATGAACCCGACTGGTGACTGAACTCCTCCTTCTCCTCCTCTTGTCCTCTGTTGCAGAGTTTCTTCCATACGTGTTCCAGGTGATGTCTCTCCTTCTCGAGATCCACTCCAACTCTATTCCCTCTTCCTACATGGCTTTGTTCCCTCACCTGCTGCAGCCTGTGCTCTGGGAGAGGACAGGAAACATTCCCCCTCTGGTGCGCCTGCTTCAGGCTTACCTGGAGAAGGGAGGAGCCTCCATTGCCGGCTCTGCTGCAGATAAAATAGTAAGTAAAGGCAGTTGTTTACGGCAGAAACATTATTTCACTCGCAGTCGTGTTTAGTTATTGTTTTACGACTTGTTTTATTTTTAACATTTCTCTATTGTGTTATTTATACATAATATATTAATATTATGCTCATCTTTCCCTTCAAGCCCGGCTTGCTTGGTGTTTTCCAAAAGCTTATCGCCTCCAAAGCCAACGACCACCAAGGCTTTTACCTTCTCAACAGCATCATAGAGCACATGCCCACGTAAGTGTATTCTAGTTGTGTTCTCAGTGGATCATCCATAAAATGATGCACCTTGTGAAATGTATATTGGTTAAAATGTTGACATGTTGTAAGTTAACTTGAGCTGTTTTTTTTTTGCCAGAGAATCTATTCTTCAGTACAGGAAACAGATCTTCATTTTGCTCTTCCAGAGGCTACAAAGCTCCAAAACCACCAAGTTCATCAAGAGTTAGTACAACCATCTCCTCACAAAGGATCATGTTTGGTTCCTGAGCGATTGTCAGTGACGGAGCGTGCGCCTTTAAACTAGTTATCAACCATTAGAGTGAACATTAACAGCAGATGTTGTATTAACTATCAACGGATGCCGTTTATTTATTTCTGTCTTCCAGGTTTCTTGGTGTTTATCAACTTGTATTGTGTCAAATACGGAGCCATTGCACTGCAGGAGATTTTCGACAGCATCCAGCCAAAGTAAGTGTATTTTGAATACAAGCAATAAGATGTTGTCAGAAACTGATGTTTCTGACCTCAGTTATTCAGTGTAGAACTCAATGGATTATTACGCTATTATTATCATCATTATTGTGTGTTGATGCTAGTGTCTTTCTCCTGCTTAAAGTATACTGAACATTTCCTGATCCCGATACCTTTTGTAGGTCTCTAGTGTATCTTACAGTTGATGTTTGTGTAGAAGACCAGTAGTGACGCACACAGTAATAATCCTGTTTGTGTTGCAGAATGTTTGGTATGGTGTTGGAGAAAATAATTATTCCAGAGGTACAGAAGGTGTCTGGACCAGTTGAAAAGAAGATCTGTGCTGTTGGCATCACAAAAGTCCTGACTGAATGCCCTGCATTGATGGACACAGAGTACACTAAACTCTGGTAAGAGTTGTGGTGTGTGGTGCTCTCCCAATACAAACTGAATTGTGTGTTTTTCTGAGTAAAGTGTAAACCATGATTTTGTTTTTTAATCTTTCTGTTCAGGACCCCTCTGCTGCAAGCGCTCATTGGTCTGTTTGAATTGCCAGAAGACGACAGCATCCCGGATGATGAGCACTTCATCGACATTGAAGACACGCCCGGCTATCAGACCGCTTTCTCGCAACTGGCCTTTGCCGGGAAGAAGGAGCACGACCCCATCGGAGACTCTGTCGGCAATCCCAAGATCCTGCTGGCTCAGTCGCTCTACAAGCTCTCGACTGCCTGTCCGGGAAGGGTACGTGGGAAACATTTAGCAAATGATGCCAAAAGACATGTTCTGTGGTTTTTACCTTTTTAAAGTCATCCTGTTTTTGTTTGGAATATAGGACGTGTTGAGATTGTTGTGTAACTGCTGTGCTCCTGTGCAGATGATTGATTCCTGCTTGTTTCTATTTCGGGGTGCAGGTTCCCTCGATGCTGAGCACCAGTCTGAATGCAGACGCCCTCCAGTACCTGCAGGGCTACTTACAGGCAGCCACTGTGCAGTTGGTTTGAAACCGATGGGATGGTGTTCGTTTAACAAGGAGCCCACAATGCACTGCTGGCGTCGCATGACAGACCACCTGCTTCAGCTGAATTTAAATCCTAACAGATTTGTGTTTGACTTGACGGTTTATGATGGATTTTTAAGGGTTTTTAAGAAATTACCAAAACTTCACTGAAAAGGATTTGGATATCAAGTTCCAATACAATCGTCAGTTTATTTCATAAATAGCAGGAGAGGTATATTTCAATAGTATTGTGGAACAGCTGAGCATAACAATCATATGGGGGGATTTCTTTATTGCTTCTTTTGTATGTTCTGAATTCCTTTTCGTGGGTCTGGAGACTGCAGTCTGTGGCTCAAACATAATGGATCATCATTTTTCTGCCGCTTGTCTCCTGTAGATTTGTTGTCTCGTCTTTGTTTCTGCATCGTTTGTTAATGTGAATAAAAAGAGGCACTTGTATAGTTCTGTTGTCGCAGCCTATTTCATATGAGCACCATTTTGAGGAATGTGTCTAACTGGCTCGTCGGCCTCCAGTTCAGATGTAATTACCTTCGCATTGACAATGCAGAAGGTAATGTTTTGGCCGGCGTGTATTTATTTGTGAATATGTTTGTCCGTTATTCGTCTAAATCAGACAAAACTGAGCCGATTCTCATGAAACTTGGTGGGATGATTGGTCATAACCCAAGGAACAATTAATTAGTTTTTGGGAGTGATTGGGTCAAAGGTCAAGGTCACGAAAAGGTGAAAAACGTAAATTTGCGATATCTCGGTTAATTGGCATCCGATTCGCGTGAAACTAGTGCCAAATTGTTCATAATTCAATCTTGTGATATGCGAAGGTATGCGCTCTACCGAGTGCCCATTCTAGTTATCTAACTGTATTGATGAGCAGGGAAGAGAAATGAGCTTTTCATGTAGCAAACCCAAGCTGCCCTTCAGCTCCAGGTATGGTTCTCTAGAACCCACCATACTGGGCTCTGCCTTCACATGAATTCAATACAGTGTGAACCTTTGGGATCTGCAATGGTCCACAGAGTTAGAAAACTGACAGAGTTCTTAGGATTTGATGTGGCCGTTGGAGGTCTTCAGTTCAACGTTCTTAATGAAGGGGAGCATGCATTTGTCACCGCCCATGAAGCGGTACGTTGCCAAATTTGCCTCCCAAGGCAGTAATCTAAAGATGGGGAGGACATACAAGCGTTGCGTTGATTAGTCTGAATACAAACACATTTTCTCTGAATATTTCTTCTCATCAATAAGGGCCAAAGCATTCCCTCTTTATACTCACGCTCGTGTCAGGAAGGGGATGTACATGATGCGAGGAATGCAGATCATTTGCTGTTCGCCTAAAATGGCTTTCATTGACTCCTGTACGGTGTAGAGAGGCTCCAGAGGGGGGATTAGACTCCGTAACTCCTTCCTGGTAGGTTTCAAACAAAGTGCAGACTATAGAACAAGATTTTTTTTCTTTCAGTTTGAATAACTACAAGATGGTCTTATTGTGGGTTTCTCACCTGATTTCACAGCCTGCAAACATCCCAGTGTCTACAATATACGGGCACACTAAAGTGGTTTTGATGCCATTCAAGTCTTCTGCCAGCAAGTCGTGCGTCAGTGACTCGTGGAACCCGACGGCTCCAAATTTACTGGCACAGTAATCCTGAAAGAGTAAATACAAGCATTTCTGTTCTCTAATGGTCTCGGGGTTGACCGACGTCTTTCATCTCATCTCTTACTTCCACACATGCGGTGCTGAATAGTCCAAGAGCACTGGCGATGGTTACGATGTGACCGTGGTTCTTCTCTATCATCTGAGGCAGGAAGGCCTTTGTCATCTGTTGGTTTAGGAACATTTGTTTTTATTAATACCGACATACAGGTTTGATAAACCGATCAGCGACAACCAGAGACGAGACCCTCTAACCCAAACATACAAAAGATGCCAGATACTTGAGTCCTTAATCAATGAAGGTTTCAGGGAATAAACTCTTATGTATTGAGTTTATTTTCTATTTGTTCTTTGAATTTAAGTGAACTGGGCCCAGAAGTCATCACATTTTATATTCTAAAACCATGCACATATTACATTACAACCTCAAGGATGACTGTTTCTGAACTTTTATTGTATATGAAGCATTGTATGGAATAAACCAGCGCTATTGAAGCCAAATATTCCAGCATATCTGGAAAACTAGCTACTTCATCGGAACAAAAGTATATTTGGCCACAGCTGCACCTTATTGGCTTTATTGCTTTTGCTAATATCTACAACTACATGTTAGATATCTTGTCATTCTCCCAAGAAAAGTGTTTTACCATTTATTCGTTTGGAGCTATCCAGAATTGCAGAATAAATTGAGCAACCCATTGTTGCCCACATACAGTCAGCAGCACGCTGTGGTGCATTATAAGTGCTTTCACAAAAATGCAGCAGACCGCATATGTCTGTTGTTGATATCTTGATACTTGGAGCTAATGAGCTTACCGATTTATTGTATGAGCGCACGGGACTGAGGCTTTAAGAGGATCACCGGCGGAGTCACATGCCGTGTTAACGGCTGCTTTTGATGTGAGTGATGTGAGTGGAGGGTTGCCGCCACCTACTGTAACCTCCTCAACCTGCAACACTCAGCTGTCACTAGGACACGGTGTTGCCCTGCGGAGGCGCAGGCTGCTCTGATCCCGTCACACCTCAGTGCACAAACACAGACTCGGACAGTGGGGACGACTAGATGTTACGTCATTCATGTCAGGATGTATGATGTTTCGCAACGATGGAGTTTTACGGTTTTCCATTGTGCGTAAAAGCTGCGCCCGTCCAAATCTTACCCAAAACAGCGCGTGGCAGTTCACCAGCATCGTCCTCTCCAACAGCTCGTCAGGACAGTCGAGCAGCCTCCGTCCGGCCACCACACCTGCGTTGTTGACCAGTATGGAGACCTCCCCGACCTCCGCTCTCACCCGGTCCGCAGTCTCATAGATACTCAGACGCTTGGACAAGTCCACCGTGTACGCGTGCACCTGAACTCCGAGCTCCCTCGCCATCTCGGCCGTCTGCTCGTTGGCAGCCGTGTTGCAGTCCCACAGCACCAAATGCGAGCCCTCTTTGGCAAACTCCAGGGCGAACAGCCGCCCCAGCGCGCCCCCGGCTCCTGTTATCAGACACAGCTCTCCATCAATGCACTTCAGCCTCGGCCGGAGGAAAGTCTGGATGATGGCATGTAGGATGGAGTAAGTGAGTTCAATGAGCATCAGCAGCAGGTCTACTATAATAATCATGATGCTACAGTCCAGTCCGATAAAAGAGCCAAACAAGCAGACTGCCAAGCGATAGAGGAGTTGATTCTCTCTGTGACGCGGGATTGGACGGTCATTTTATATAACTTGTGTGTAGCGGATTAGGATGCGGACGGACGGTGGCCACCAATAGAAAGGGCTTTTTGTCTGATGACCGAGCAGCTATCTGACTAACCCGTGCACATTCACGACAGGCTCATGAACAGGGGCTGAGTGTGACTGAGGCCGGGATTAAGATAAGCATAACAACATATTTCATATTATTAAACTGAGGGTGATGTATAGATTCCATATGGCTAACATTCAGGAGGGATTTTTTTTTTGTACCTACACTCTGTGGTTACATGATGGCAAAAATACCTTTAACACAAACAGCTGCCTTGTTCATACACCCATACCCTTGAAGCTAAATGTTAAATACATGTCCAGGTGCACATGCATACACGTTCATGTTGACGTATGGCCTCTTCTGCTACAATGTAAAAAACTGTTCTGAAACGGTGACGCTAAAAGTTTGCAGTGAGAAACAAACGGAAAAATGACTCAGTTCAAATGTATTTCCTGTGTTTAGTGGGAACTAAATGGTTACTGTTGTTACTGTCGTATAGCTTTGTTTTTCTTGATCCTTTTAATATTTTAATAAAGTCTGTCCCTCTTTTCCTGTAACTATTGGATTTAAAGATACTATATTTTTTAGTAGAGTGAAATAACATATATTATTATTATCAAGAAATATCAGTGTCTCATTATATTTTGATTTGGGTACGGCACAGCTGCATAGGGTTGACTTCTTTTTCAGTTTTTTTCACTCACACAGGTTTATAGTAAGAGTTTGTGGTAAAGACCAGAAATAATGGTTATATGTTATGCAAAAAGGTAACTCTTAACTTACTCTCAGTTGTGTTTGACTTTCATGTACGATCTTTACCCCAGCCACAATTGACAACAGTAAACTCATTTACTCAAGCATATGTTTAGTATTGTATCCATGGCTGTAGACGTAGACATTCCTTTGCTATATAATATAAAGTTATTCATAATCCATGATGTGAGGATTATCCAACTCAGAGTAAAATGCTAGGGTAAAAAACTGCTTAGCACATGTGCAGAAATCCCCGAATAGCGTGCTTCTTACATTATATAAGTACTCTGCTTCTCCTGTAGGTTACATTAGAGATTCAATTTGAGTTAAAACATGTTACTGCACCTTTAAGACTGACTGTATTGGATATGTTTAAGATAAATAGTTCCCTGTTGAAGTTAAGACTGTTTGTGATTTGTGAAAATCCTGAAGTTGGGACTTTGACTTTGACGTAATCATCCTCAACACTTTGGTCATGACATGACATAATGCTACATTCATAAATGGGAATCTGTAGAACTGCTTTGGATGAATATTTCACTGTATGGCTTACACACTTTTACATGACAACAATCCAATAAAGATAACTGGACCCACATAAGTTTAAAACTTTTTTATGTACTTCTTCTTGGACTTCTTTATGTATATAACCTGTTTTTAAAAAACTGTACCTAATACTGTATATTCAACGACCTTATGTACAGTTGTTTTTTATATATACTTTCTTATTATTATAGTGTGTTTGTACCTCTGTTGACTCGGAGAGCCCTGCAAAACAATTCCAATGTGTCTGGACTGTTGGGCACACATGGCAAATAAAAAACCTTGAACCTTGAACCTAGAAGGTAATTGTGCTTTAGTAGGCCAACAATTCATCACTATGTACTTGTACATCCGTCACAGAATTCAAATTAAACAATTCCTGAAACTCTTTCAGAAATCATAGGTCAGAATAGAGTAGAATAAAGGAGATAAATCAGCTGCGCAGAAGAAGCTGCAGGTGTGTCTGTGGCTGCAGGATGTACCTGGCCACAATTAAAACATGTTGCATCTACAGTATTTGTATTATTCATGACTGTTTTAATGCATCATCTGCAGCAGAATTCACAGATTCATCAAGGTGAATTTTAACAACACAGGATTCATGCGGTTGAAAATAATTGAATGGTGCTATACACTCCATTAGAATTATGTAATTTTATCATTCACACTTTATAACCGTGGAAGTTATTGAATATTTCTTCCAATAAATTTCATTTAATAACAGTAATACAAAGAGGAGCAGTATATTGATGTATGAAAGTATTTAAATCTTTCTACACTTTATAATAATGAAGTTCGGACAGGGATGTCGTATGTGTACAGATTGTAAAGCCCTCTGAGGCAAATTTGTAATTTGTGATATTGGGCTATACTAAATAAACTGAATTGAATTTAATTAAAGTTATTGCATTTTTCTTTCAATATAAATCCCCCATAATTAATCACAATTATTTAACACACATTTCATCTGTATAGTTGTTGTAGTACAACAGGGATGAGCCCATTGATGTATGCAAACATGTTGGTCATGCTACAAACAGGGAAGTTATTAGCTCGGAGAACGGCCTGTTTTGGTAAAATGAAGGTTATTTAAGCTTCATTACAGAGAGGTTACAGAGGTGGTGACAGAGAGGCGTTGTTTGGGTTTTACCGTTTCGCAAACAAGTGATTGATCCGGGAAGTCAGAATCTGTGAATATCTTTCCAACTCTACCGGACTGTCCATCTCTCATCAGAGGTCAAACATAAGGAAACATCATGTACAAACTTCATCAAAGTCCATCGACAGATAATCCTTTAAGTCATTTATCCAGCATTACATTTGCTGGCTCAAGCTTATAAACGTCCTGCTGCTTCTGTTTCTAGAACTAGAAATATAATAGGCTACTTTGGGCTTTTGGACAGTTGGTCGGTAAAAATAAGACTTTGTAAAAGGTCAATTTGGCTCGTGGAAAATTGTGATTTTTTCAGATTTTCTTTGACATTTGATTCGAAAAGTAATTGCTCTAGAAAATGATAATGAGCATATTTGCAAGCTGCAGCTCATAACACAACACTACAGGGTGCTGTTGCACAATATTTCAATCCACAGTCCACATCACGCCAGTCATTGCGCAATCTCACTGCTTGCATTCCTTCATTTCATTCCTCTTGTGTATTCAGTGTTTTCTTATAGAAACACATTGAACATTTCAGTTGATAAAGTAAAGCTACAACACTTGATTATTTTTCCTTTATTAAGCATCAGTCAGAAAAAGGAGAAAATTGCTTCAATGTTGCTGATCATAGATATTTCCCTATAGCTTCTTCCATGACATTTACAAGTTCAGTGGGTCAAAGTGTAATAGCGCTACATTTATTGTACAACAATAACCACGAAGATGGGATCCTAAGTCAACTTGTACAAAATATGAAACTTTACAAAACAACCATTCCCCCCACACAGTATGACAGCAGACAGACCGCTGTGAGCTGAACAGAAGTGATTAACTCCCGCAAGCAGGCGGAGATTAAGAAAGCTAAATTATGTGTTTGAATTTGGCTTAAACCTCTTGTGTTAATTATTGTGCTGAAATAAAATGACATTATATATTGTGCTTCTGGAAAGTGTGTTTGAACCTTTGTATGTTGACATTATATTTACATGGTTACTAAATAGCAGAGCATTTGATACAGAAACATCCTCAATAAAGTGCAGTTCAGAAAACAAAAAATAATAATATAAAAAAGCAATATTAACATTGACAACAGAGGAAAGAGTTTTATCCATTTAAATAAACTATGGCTAGTTTAGAAGTGAGTCCACTATATGAGGATCATTCAGTGTTTACTGCATGTCTGATGAATGTTAATGTTAAATCTTCACTGTGTAAGACAGTAAAGATTGTTTATCTATTTAGTCATTCTTGCGTTTCTCATGCCTTCATTATTAAAAGTCATACAACCGTTTATCAGTTTGACATTTTAATATTATTACCATGCAACGTTAAAGACTTGGCTGTTACAAATCCCACGCACCAGTGACTGTTGTATAGTTGTTCCCGTTAGCGTCCGTACCCCCCCCCCCCCCACACACACACACCCTAAGTCTTCTGTGACAAAGTGTGTTCCTCCATGACGTACGTTAACTGAGCCCTTCCTCCTTGCCCAGGCCCTCCTTTCGCATGCCCAGGATGTTATTTATAGACTCACACAAATGAACACATCTTCAAAAGGATTTCTCAAGCCAACTGCCATTTATGTTCTGTCATTCTGCTCAAAAGACTCATGCACAAGGCACAAGGCTCACAGATGCTGCTTAAAATAGGACCCCCCCCCCCCCCCCCCCCACGCACACACATTACTTGGCTGCGTTACGTCTGTGTTACAGATTTGGGCTGAAGATGAACACGAAGTGAAGGAGCACAGCAATCATTTGGGATGCTAGTTGTTATGGGGCTGCACAGCTCTCTCTGTCAAACATGGCTTCTTCCTATTCCATTCACACCCCTCCTCAGGTTGTTCAAGTGATCGGACACATCATAGCAACAGCATCTTTGTTTCAGGTCTATTTTGCAGTGGTCATGCTTTTCCGATTTTGCTGAGATTTAGGGAATAAAGTGATGAAGTCGATGATTCAGTTACTTGATTACATACTTTCTTATATAATTGAGGGTCCATCAGAATGTAGCCACATGTGAGGAGGGAAACGGAGATGAATGAATGAATTCATAAACAGAATGTAAATATGTATATTTGCAATCATTATCTTAATCTTTGAGGACTCTGTCTCTGTAAATTAGCCTACTTGCTGGCATTGAATGCAAGCTGTCCAGTCATCTCAACCATCACCATGGAAACAGTGGTTGTTCACTCTGCTGACAGCGTCTTCGTTCGGTTGTTTTGGTGGATCGGGCATTTGTCGTGTAAATGTTTGGTGCATTTACGTGTACGAGAAACACAGTAAGGGGTGTGGGTTCATATTCGTGCAGTCTGACAGCATAATGACCCAGTTCTCTGTGTGTTTGATGTACTGTGTGTTCAATTGTCATTTGGGCCCCATTAGACAATGACATTCAGCGTGTAGGTTAAGTGTATGTTGAAAGCAAAGGCACGGAAATATCTCTAATATATTTCTAATGATTGCAAACAACCATACAGCATAAATACTTCTATTTCTTGAGTGTAAAGTTGCACAATTAAAAATAGACGCTTTGTAGCATGCTCGCATGTAATATTGTACTGTTAATAATGCTATAAAAACATGCTTGCATGAATAATGTAATGAAGGACCAGATGATCAAACCTGGAAAGCAGAAACAGGATATTTGGTTGAATGAAAGCAGCTAGAGACATGTGAGGTACCTCCATGCTGTTTGTGTTCCGGAGCTGTGAGGTGGCTTTATGCGTTCTAAGAGTAGGAGTAATGTTTTAGATCCCTGGAAGCAAAAATCTTGCAAAGATCCAGTGTGTAAATAATCAAATGAGCTTTCAGGATGTATTTAAAAGTGTTGTGTTACCTCTTCATTTCCCATCTATACTTTCTTTTTAGTCTCCCAGTCCTCTCAACGGCAGACACGTCTTTACTGAATGAGCAAATATGGCTCCCTGAAATATGTCAGATTTTTAAAAGGAATGCTAAAATATCTTTTTCAGTCATTTTCTTTCAGTAAAATTAACCATCATATCATTATACGAGTTATAAGAAAGAAAAATTCTTTGATTCTTCACATTGCACACAGGTTAGAGGGACATATATTTACAAGGAGGCGGTGTATATACTACAGTATATTGTTTAACAAATGCAACTCCATCAAAATAATGCAGTACACATTTGAAATCCCAAACTACGAGATTAGCACAATATATTTGTCTAAAAGTCCATTCTTTTAGAAAATATATTAAAAATATAAATTTGTTTCATTCTTTTCTCTGTACAATAAATGTGTGCTTTTTTATAATATTCTGCTTGTGTAGTTGTACATGAACAATAACCACTCTTCTACAAAACTGGAGGTTCAACATAGAAAATCTCAGTGATTTCCTCTGCTGTCTTTCCAGCTACAGTGATGCTTGTTTTATCTGAAGTTAAGATGATCAGCTTCAACAGGAATGATGACACCTTTGAGAAGGATTTGAAATAACACAAAGACTTTTTGATTTTACAGCAAAAGAAAACAGAATAAAGAGGTTATTTCTGTGTTCACAACAACAATGATCATCATGTTAAGGCGCTCTCTCTCTCTTGCCGGCTGCCGGACACAATGGGGACAAGAAGGAAATCAATGGATGCATTCTCACAGTATCTCTCTGTCTAAATGTCTTCTACTTGATTCTCCTCAAGTTCACACTACAGAGATCAAGAATGCTACATAACATTACATATAATGTATGATCTGTCCGTCTGTGTGTCTCTTTCTCCCTCATACAAACAAAACACAACATACACTAAGGCCAGTCATGAGGAAGGAAGTTAAAGGAAGCAAACTATACATTTTACCAACACACAGTCGGTTTTGTAATGCCATAATTATACAAAGTTTAAATAATAACTTAAAGAAACGAGTAAGTTCCCTCTTCACACAACAACAAAGTGATCTAAACTACAGCTGAAGGAGTTTCCATCTTGCGGTGCCGTGTTTCAATACTTTCTGTGGTTTGCTACAAATTGGACAGCTTATGCCAAAGTTTATCCAGGGATGTCAGAAGAATTGTTTTTGCTTATTCAAATTATATCATATACTCCAACAGCTAAGTTGTTATTATTATATGTCGATCTGGAAGAAAATAAATGTATAAATAGTACAAACTATCAGATGGGCAATCTTTGTCATTTAAAAAAAAAAACCTCTTACATCAGAGTCTTCTGCTGAATTCAGCAGCCTTAGAAAAATGGTTCCCATAGCCCACGGCTATTTCCATGGCATTCTTCAAATGTTCCTGCAACTGTTTTGTATCTAACTCCCTTTCATATTTTGGGGGAAGTTCAGTTCTGCTGAGTTCACTGTGCTTCTACATTTCCTTACTCCCCCCCCCCCACTCCTGTACGCTTTTTTCATGGCCTCCTCCGTCTCTGACCTTTTATTTTATGTTATTGTATATTTAAGTGTTCGAATGATTCTTCTCTCCCTGAAGTGGTCGTAGTTCCTGAGCCACGTGGTTCTCCTGCCCTTCTACCGGCAGCAGCGTGCTGCTCCACGCCGTTGCCCGCAGGCCCTCCGTGTGGTTTGCCCCTTGCCGGAAACCTGGAGTGATGGCCAATCATGGGGCTTGCTCTTTCCAGGAGTCTATGGGTTGGATTGATGCCTGAACCATCATGCAGGTGCTCCTCCTCATCTGTGTCAGCGTCGATGAATTTATTGATGGATGCATCGTGGAATGTGAAGAGGCTGCTGGGCAGCACATTCTCCGGGCTCCTGCTGGGTGTCCTACTTCTGGCAGTTGTATAGACGGACCCCTCAGGGCCCTGGACTGACGAGCTGTCTGAGAGGGCCCCTGTCCCAGAATCCTCCCCAGCTCTACAGTTGACCTTGAGAGAATGGCTTTTGAGCGGGTTGTTGAAGCGCAGAGCCCTGGGACTGACGTCATATGGGCCGAGCCTGCTGGCCCGTCTTGTCTGGGGTGTATTGGTGCCGTGGGAACCTTCATGCTCGTTCTCATTCTCCAAAGTGGGCTCCAGGCGGGGCTGGGTGCTGACCTTCCCTGGCATGCTACTAATGGGTCTGTGGGAAAAGTGAAAGCTCTCAGGGAAGTCAGTGGTGCAGCTGATGAAGCTGTCGATGCTCGACATGCTCCTCATGTTTGCGACTGCGTCTGCTTTGCTTGTGACGGCTTCGGCGGCGATGCTTCCCATCTCTATTTCTTCTCTCTGCCTAACTGCTTTGGACGGTGGCCCCTTTTCCTCAGGGGTGAGGTTGGGATGTGACTGGGCCTTTCCCATGTTATTGTACATCTCCTCCAGTTTCTGTGCGCTAAGATGCTGAGGGCTGCCAGGGGGCGTGGCCAGCTCTGGGGAGCTTGATTCGAGGGCCTTGGTGGGGCTGCTGGGACTCATCTGTGACCTGAGTTTGGGTGTACCTTTCTGCACACTCGGAGACACATGGTTATCATGTGTCTTCTCCAAAGTGTTTTCCACCATTACATCCATGAGCTCTTCATTTCGGGCAAATGCTTCTTTCATGTTCATCGAAACAATGCTGCCATTTATCTTCGCCCTGTCCAGAGCCTCCCTTCTCTTCACAGCTTTCTCCTGCCTCTTTTGCTCTTTGTAGAACTCAGAGAAGTTATTCACAATAATGGGGATAGGCAGGGCGATAACTAATACTCCGGCAATGCAGCACAATCCTCCAACTATCTTTCCCAGGAGAGTTTTAGGGTAAATGTCTCCATAGCCTACTGTTGTCATAGTAATGGTAGCCCACCAGAAAGAAGCTGGAATACTTTTGAACTTGGTGTCCTCTTCATCCTTTTCGGCAAAGAACACTAGACTGGAGAATATCATGATGCCCATGGCCAAGAAAAGGATGAGCAGGCCCAGCTCATTGTAACTCCTCTTGAGCGTGAAGCCCAGAGACTGAAGACCCGTGGAGTGGCGAGCCAGCTTCAGAATACGCAAGATCCGCATGATCCGGAAAATCTGAACTACGCGCCGGACGTTCTGAAATTGCAGCACACTCTTGTTGGATTCTGTCAAAAAGATGGTGACGTAGTATGGCAGGATGGCCAACAAGTCGATAATGTTCAGCGGACCCTTGAAGAACTTCCACTTGTTGGGGGAGGAGAGGAAGCGCAGCAGGTACTCCATGGTGAACCAGGCAATACACACAGCCTCCACGTGGGCCAGCTGCGGGTTGTCAGTGGGCTGACCAAACTCATCGGTGTCCTGCAGCTCTGGAAGAGTGTTCAGAGACAAGGCGATGGTAGACAGCACGATGAAGAGGATGGAGATAATCGCCAGGATCTGGAAAACAAAACACAGAAGAAAACAGTGAAAAGTACTGATGAATACATAGTAATGTCTGAGGAATTTAACCCTGTGCTGTATACCCTTTTTTCTCTAGGGATAGCAATGACTGAACTATCATAATAAATATGTGACGGATTATCATGACATTATGTGCATGTATTCGAGGTCCTAAGAGGATTAATCAAGCAGATGTTGGTGTTTTCCCAGAGTTTGCATTTAGTACCATCATCAGGTCAACATTTGAATGTGTACAATACTCTACAGCCTCACGGCCAGCGAGGCTGTGGACACATCGCGCTGTTCAGTGATTTGTAGTTTATATATTTCTCTTGAGGGTCACTTTGAAAACAAAATATTATGTTTGAGTTTTTGTTGCGAATATACAGAATATGAATGGGTTCAGACTAATCGCTGTTCAATCCAGTATTTTAATCTTCATGAAACAAGCGGCCAACGCTTCATCTTCACTACGCTGATGATGGTCGAGACTTAAATGATTTAAAAACAAAGATTAAAAGACCACACTGAACATAACTCTGAAGCCATCTGTTTTATCTTTTGTAAGAGGTTTCTTCTCATAA
Source organism: Liparis tanakae (assembly GCA_036178185.1). Classification (NCBI taxonomy): domain Eukaryota; kingdom Metazoa; phylum Chordata; class Actinopteri; order Perciformes; family Liparidae; genus Liparis; species Liparis tanakae. The sequence continues at coordinate 12,445,472 of CM070109.1, forward strand.
CCTTGAATCTGTCGTTTGTACCACACTTCAAACTTTCCTTTAGATAATTATACTTTGAACCAACAAGGGAAAATAGTTCCTTGGGTTATTTCCACAGCGTGCATCATTCACTTTGTCTCTGTTGCAATTTTCAATGTTAAAAGGTATATGTAAGGTCCGGATGTAAGGGGGACCAGCGTAGCTAAAGTTAGCGGTTGCCCCTGAACTACATGCTGAAAGTTAAAACTCTCCATCAAAGTGAAGCAGTGCTTTAACAATGTCAGAGGAAGAAGGTCAGTCCCCTGAGAAACGCCGTTTCAATGTGTCAAAACCGTGTGATTCCATTTCAGACACCAAATTGCATTTCAGAAATTACTAAAATATCCCAGCTTGCAACAGCTTTTACTGATGATATTTGTTCACGGCTCATTTCACGTTCTGTCTGCTTTTTCAAAAGTATTCATGAAATGTCATGTCAGTATTAATGTCAGTATTTCCAAAGAAATTAGGTCACAGCTATAAGCTTCAAGGACAGAGTGAGAGAGATAGTGAAGGAGGGAGACAAGAGAGTTTGAGGTTGCATTGATACATTTGTATAACCTCTGCCACACTTCACTGGTGCTCTGTTTATATACAGTGTTCTTCAATCCTTCAAAGCCCGAGGCTACAAGAAGACCACAATGTATGACTTGTTTTAACGTGCACGCCATGCTGTGAGTCGGCTTAACAGACACCTGGAGACGTCTGAAGCATTGACACACTTACTGAGGATGTCATCTGCTGAGTACAATACGTATACAAAGTACTCTTCATCGTGCTGGTGATTAAGATGGTTGCACAGTTGTGGTTGCGTGGGTGTGTAGGTGTGCCAGACCTATTATTCCTGTCTGTGTAAAACTCATCACCAGGTCACCGTGGAGCCTGTGACCCAGGCTAGTCGGGAGCAGGATTATTCCCTGCCACTAATCAGGGACCACACACTGTAATTAATATTGACAGGTGACGGCTAGCAGGCCTACCTTGGCCTTTGAGGAGAGGGGGACGAAAAGGCTGGAAAAAGGAAATGGTAGCATTGTACCAGCAGCAATATTTCTAAAGACGAAGAGGAATTGGCTCCGGAGCCTCACATGTAACTCGGACCATCCAGTGGAAACCACAGTCGTCAGAACAACACTAATCCATATTTATGTTCTGATGGGGCCCGAGCGTCACTAGTGAATCATGCTGAATACAAAAGACTGCATTTGAAACTGAACCTAGTAGGTGTGCGTTGTGTTTTGAGAACAACTGAAGTATGACCAGCTCAACCTCCCATCAAATTCTTTCTCTTACTCACCTTTCCCCCTCCCACATTGGGAGTGCTCCAAACCGGGGTCAGCCAGAGGGGAGCTTATGGGGACGAGCTCTTACCACAGAGACACAGACAGAGTGAGAGAAGCGTCTGCTGAGGACACTCAGCACCGTGACACGTCTGTGACACACAGGGAATGCATCTGAAACTTGTGACTTTCCATGGCTAGTCAATGTGACGTTAGTGTTTATGTAGGATTTGCGTGCGACAACGACATTGTTTTGCAAATCAGGAAATTTAATATTAATATCTTATTAGAGCTTCCGGACAGAGATGAGCAGAAAGAGAGAAGTGTAGATGAAGATAATGAAGCTAACATGCAAATGTATTAATATACTTCACGATGCGGCAGAGATATTAGGAAGCAGATGCAATGATAAAGAGGGATATGTTAAATGCTGTGTTACCTCATTCTTCTTAATGACAAGTGCAGGGGTTGTGAGGTCAACCTGTCACCATTTTTTGTCTGCATAAACGGAAGATTAATCCGACCAGGACTGCTGCTACTTCAACACAACTCTGACACACACTCATGCATATCAAACACACCGACGTGCATAATATACACACACACTCATTTTCACTCCCAGCTCATTAATTAGCCCCATGTCTCCCGACCACAAGCCAAGAGGCAAGGGACTGAATATTTAATATCCTCCTGGAGTGCAAGCTACTCTGTCCTGGAAAAGGTGTGCATGAGCAGGTGCTCACAGGGCCGTGACGGTTTCAGAGCTGGAGAGGTAGCCCTGCTTTCTCCACGCGAGGTTAGTTCTGCTTCATGCTCAATCAAAGAAGGGATGGACACGGGAGGGACACAACAAGAGAATCCTCAGAGTGTACCAAAGGATTAGCAGTCCAACAATGACCTGGTGTGTAGCCAGGTTGTGCTCGTTTCATGAATTAACAAGTTGTCTGGAGGCATAACAAATGTCACGGCAATGTAGAGACATGTTGCTTCAAGAAACTAATGTTTACCTGGCAGTCAGAACATCACCAATCAATAGGATGTATCCTCCTCTGGGGAATGTGACTATACCAACATTGTACAGCAGTCCATAGTTTAGATATTTCTAACTGTACAAAGTGTAAGAACCAACGTCTAGACATTCACAAAGTAAAACTTTATTATGCCAACGTTAATATGGCAACATACCAAGTTTCTGTCTTTGACCTCAACAATGTAATGCTCTAAACATGTCCCTATAGCCCAACAACAGTAGATCACTAGTCTCACTCTTATATTGTTTATCAACTAAATGTCACTCTTCGGATCACATCCTCACTGTAAAAATAAATCCAAATAATTATCTCAAAATAAATTTCCAGTGAGTGAACAGCTGATGTTATTAGTGTCTAGTGTTTTTCTCGAGGAAAATAAAGTTGCTGGTAAAATATAGTTGTCCATTATCCAGAGTGAATAGGTTCACGCAGATTATGACATACAGCTACGCACTTGAGGCGTGGGAGGAAATGACGAAAACAGAAATAGAAGACACACACAAGTGACAAAGTTGAAAGCTTTCTGTCAATGGAGGGATTGTTACACTGAGTGACTCACCTACTTTTTTTCCTCTGAAACTGTTGATGGCAAGGTGCCATCGCTAATCCTCTTATTCTATTACCACTTTTGTGATTTGCCAATGCATGTTTTCTGGTTCCCTGTGCTGACAGCTGACCTTCCTCCCTCAGAGTCTGTTGTGGTTCTGCTGTAATTACCTCTGCAGGATACAGTGTCTGGGTTTTTGATCTAAGCGAATACTTCATTGGAAACGATGGATGGAATTACGCTGCCAGTAAACAAAGTGGAGAAGCCCTTTGCAGAAACACTTCCTCCCCAAGGTTACCATTACCTTCTTGGAAAGTTCCTCGGAGGGACCGCAGTGCAATAAAACTCACCGGCTGCCCTCTTATTCAAACTAATGACAATTAACATCTTAGCATACAGTTTCCTCCCTTTGTTTACTTGCTGTTCAATTCAATTCTTTCTTTTTTTTACATAGCCTAAAATTACTAATTACAAACTTACAAAATTTACATTGAATTAATTAGTTCTTTCTGAATACGTAGTCCCTCTGATTTCCTTAACAACTGGGCACTCTAGGTTTTACCAAACATTACTCAGACACAAATAAATAGTATTTGTTGGGCAGTATTTTTAGCTTTCTGATGTGCTTGTGAAAGTTATTCACAGCAGGATTGTGTACAGTGTCAATGGTTCGTCTAAAAATAAACTACATTACCAATTTTCAAGTCAAGGAAGAAACTTGTTAACTAGTTTTTAATTTCACAAAACATTTTTTTGTACTTGAAACATTTGTTGCTGCTTTTAGTCTTTTTATGGTATTTGTTGAAATACCATTTAATTTAATATCACCAGACTCGTTTAAAAAAATCAGCCAATAAAATCCACAGAAACCAGGAACAAGCATGTATTGGCAAGAAGATTAACATGAGAAAAAGAAAAGATGTTAAAAGTAAAAACATCATTTTGAAACCAGGGCTGTAGATTGAAATCCTGTTATGATAAAATGCATAATGTAATGCTACCATGTCAATGGGATCAAACATTGTTTTTTTATATGTTTCAATGGATGCATTTGTGTTCCCAATGGTCTGAGGGTCTATATTTTGGCTAGACATCATAGGCTTATTATAGCAGCTGAGGTTGACCTTAAAAGAAAACCCTCTTCACACCTTCAAAGCTAACCCTTTTTGCATTAACACTGTCCTGACACTGTCCTGACTGTTTGACCTTTAAAAGGCAAACATGTCCACTTAAAATAAAGGTTTGTGTTCCAAGCAATATTTGCTGGCATGAGTTTTTCATGACTAACCCATCTACATTTAACCTCCTAAAACCACACGCAACAGCATTTACTGTGAATACACAAAATGTAGACATTAACAGTCCCAAAAGACGTTATAATACACTGAACTAATTTGATTAAGTAGAACGGTCGGAGTGACGACCTACAGGGTTTTCAGGGAGCGAGCACAGGGACATAAACTCTGAGAAGTCATTGAGAGGTCAGCTGTTGTTCACTGATGCCTATTTTTACAAAATACCCTAATATTCAAAGTTGATTTCTACTGTTTTTATTATGGTTTGGGGAAAAAACGTTTTAGTTTAGTAAAACACTGTAACATTTAGTCATTTATAACACATATTGTTCACTGATGTTGAGCCTAAACTGAGAGCTTGAAAAAGATCACATTGATGTGAAAAGATGAAAACTGTACAACAATAAGTAAAAACAATGAACAAGTAGGAGCAATGATAATAGGCCTTTTAAAAATGATTCCTTTATATCTCAATTTGTTTGAAAAGCAATGAGCACCTTCTAGTTATGCCCCCGGTCCAACTCTCCCATCTGGTTCTAAGCCAGATGAAGCATCTCCCAAGTTGATGAGCCCCCCTGTGTGCCACACATGTGTGCCCTCTGTCTCATCTGCCTCCTATCTCCTTGCCTTAGTCCTTCTGTCCAGCCTTCGAGCCTATAGCAGGGAGCATGTGCCCTACCTGTGCCGAGGAGGAGACAAGGAGATGGATGGCTTGCAGCTATGCACAGGAGGTGTTTTTTCAGAAGTGTGAAGGTGGTGTTAAAATGATGAGGCAGACAGAAGCAGCACATTGTGTATGCACTGATGCATGTCTTTTTTGTTGTTAGCAAATGATGATTTTAAGATTGCTTTAAAGAGGGCATACATATAACAATAATACAAACTTCCTCAACTAGATAGATACATAAATAACATTAATCTTACTGTGGTGGAAAGTAAGTACATTTACTCAAACACAGCATTTAAGTACTCTATTCAGGTACTTTGCAGTTTATAGTATTTTATATCTATTCCATTCCATCATTCAAACCGATTATCTTCTTGAGGGGAGGCTGGAGCTTGCAAAAGTGAGACGAGAGATTGCTCCCCTGTGGCTGATGTACCAACCAGTGCCGACGCTGGGAGTCAGTTCCCCCTAATAAAGCATCTGTGCTATCGCCACCTGGAACAGAAAACCATGCCTCCGAAACATCTGGAACAGCTGTGTTATCAGGTGTACGTTGAAGAATACGAGCCAAGATTTCTCCTGTATCTGTATCTGATTTTGCAATAATAAAAAAGGAGATTTCAATAGCAAACCTATGGTGTACTGGGCTGCTGAAGATCACTTCCTCACTCCATCTGAGTCATTTCGTAAAGCATGTACAGTCAATCAGTTTGAGCATGAAGTGAAAGACTGATCCAAGATTATCAGGTGACAGGAGCCTCGCTGCTGGCAAAGAAACATAGACTTATAGATCCACATCACCATTATGATGTAAGACTATTGATTTCAAACTATCAATTGCTCCATGATCCCTGAAATCTCCCTGCGTCCTCATGCTGTCACCATCCACTTGGTAAATCGGTTATAGTGTTGCAATCAGGGTGTTTGAGCCCTTCTGAAACGGACATGACATACCATATGCAGATCTACATTAATACTAGTAAATATGTAGAATATGTTATTAAAGTGTAATGAGTTTACAGTATTATTAATCTCATAACATTATTAGAATTAATGTCAGCACCATGTGCTGCTCAAATAGACTCTCTCTAATGTTAGGGCCGTATTAGATTAGTTATAAGATCATATTTATTTGCCAAACACTTAATTATATGTTTTATCAGAAAGTTATGATTTTTATTTTTTCTGACTTGAAGGTTTTTTTTTTTGTAGGACTTTATGTTGTATAGTTTTAACACGTATTTGTTGCATTGTGGACTTGGCTAGACAAACAGTTTATGACACAGATGACGACTGTTTCAGCATTTAGAGAGACAGTGTGAGGGTTTCTGTCGCATGCAAGTTTCAAATTATTGGCATATTAAATATGTACTTTGTATTTAAATACATTACATTTTTAGTGACAGTGTTTATCATTAAATGTTTTAAAAACAAGAGAAAATTAGTTTCAGTAAATTGATCCCATCAAAAATGTTTCAGATGATTTGAATTGTGCTGAACTTTTAATGAAGAGTCTGGGGTCACAGCATGTGCTGGTCTGTCTGTTCAAACATGCTGCGGGAACATTAGGCTGGGGAGACTCTCCTCCGGGCTGCAGAAAGATAACACACAGCCTGCATAGCTGAGCCCTACTAATGGGATAAGTATGGCATCTGTGATCCTGAGGTCTACAATCCTGATATACAGGGAGCGCTTTTATGTGGTCCTGAAATGCAGCACACCGGAAAGACTCATGGCTCGCAGACACAATCACATCTCTAGTCGGCAAAGACACATCACACCCAGCTGAAAATGACAAGTACTCAAAATCTGTCTTTGTTCTTCATACTTGTTTAGTGCAGGCTGGAGCTCCAGCTGTCTCTTGTTGATATGGTCTTTTCTCAATCTGAAACTGGCAGCAGTATTTATTGGCAGGCGAGTGCTAAGAGAGGACAGAATATATCATGCTGAATCACCACCAGCTCTGTGAACATGGACCATTTGGCAGCATGGTTCACAACACATCTTTTATTACGGACGTGTTAGTGTGGTCATTACACAATAGGATAAGTATCAGTCGAGAAAGCTGCCAGGTTACCTTGGCGACATTCAGTTGTCAATCAGATTTGTCAATTTAGGTATTATTGCAATTAAAGCAAAGGAGCTGTGGCCATACAACACTATTAGCTTCAAGCAGATTAGGACAAGGATGAAAACCGAGGTCAGGAGATTACATCAGTCCTGGAAGTTCATGACCTCTGTCAAAGAAAATGTAATTTATGAGGTTGAATGAATGAAGGCAAGTTCTTGAGTAAATTCCAGTGAAAACCCAGTAAGTCCAGTAACAGTACACATCATGATACCATTCGGATGAAGAGCAATATGTTTTTCCTGTCCTCAAACGCTGCTGTTAACTGAACCGTCATGCCTCCATGGCTACAGAGTGCAAAGCCTCCTCATATGATACTGAAGGATTTCCAACCTAAAGCTTGATAAGAGCCTGAGCCACGCAGCCAACACTGAGGTCAGAAGATGCCTTCACTCATCTGGTGTCTGCTGACAGCTAAGTAATGTCCACTGAACTTCCAGTCTCTGGTGACCTGCCACTGAGGCGCTGTGGCCCTGTTCAGTGTTTACCTTAACGAGCGGTAACAATTGGTTCCTGTGACATGATTGGGTGTCGGCACTGAGTGGAGAGAGTAACCTGCTTACAGTGAACACCACCTGAAAATGAAGAAGCCTGGTCACTGCCCACATATATATGATATATGATGTCATATCAGTTTAAGACTTCAGTTTCAGTTCGAGACATTTGATGACATTCAATTCGGATATAGCTGATGCTCAAGCGTAATCACATTAAAAGGTACTGTACCCTATGATAGGGGAATCATTTGACATGTTGGGAAGAATGCTTATTCACATTCTTGCCAAGTTTTGAATGAGAAGATCAATAGTGCGCACAATATCCATTAGGTATGAAAATACAGCGAGTAGTTTAGCTTGCAGAGTTATGAGTCTTGATAAAGGGAGAGATTGGTAGTGGCAACAAGGAGCTCAAAGAAAGACAAAAAGGGGCATTTTGGGTAGTTTGATAAATAAGAAGCTTAACGAGTTAGCTCAGGTTACATTACATGTCATTTAGCTGACGCTTTTATCCAAAATGATTTACAATCATAGTTCATACATCGTAGTAGATACAGCTACAGGGAGCAATTCAGGGTAAAGTGTCTTGCTCAAGGACACATCGACTAGGGCGGGGATTGAACCTCCAACCCTCTGATTGAAAGATTGACCTGCTAACCACAGTCACACCACTGACCCACAGCAGCACGAAAGCCGCTACCCATGCTCTGTCAAATCCTCCAAGAAACACCAATGTTTTGTTCAGATACAACAGAGAAAGAAGATCTTTCCAATCTGTATGCTAAGCTAACCAACAGCTTCCTATCAACACACATCAGGGGGGTATTAACCTTGTCATTTTGCTCTCAGCAACAAAGCATCGTTCCCTCAACATAATGGCTCATGTCCTTTAATGAATTGTAATTTGAGAGCTGAACTTGCATCTCTTGATATGTTTTGTGTTGATCTGTACTTACTGCAGTAGCCTTTGTGGCTTTTGGGAAGTTTTCTGACAATTTCATTATTGCAGCAGAATAATTCTGTTCTGTCCCATTTCATCGTTCTGTATTCACCTATAAAATTGCTAATACAAGAACACTGAAATAATCTTAACTAGTCCCAGTGTGCAAGCCCAACACTCGGTGTAGCCATGACAACAAACTCACCAGGTTGCAATTATAGAAAAAGGTGTAAGATCGTCTGTCTGGCAAAATCTCTTTCTGCACCTTTTCTCTCGCTGTAACTTTTCGTCTCCATTGAAGCATGTGATGGCCTTCTCCCTCTCCGTCTGAATAGGAAGACATTTCTGTGAAAGCATGTGATGATTGAAATGATAAGTCGTAATGTCAGATCCACTGACACTGTGCCCCATTCAACATTGTCTGCTTTGTATAAAAAGCTGTGATAAGAAACCAGAATGCACCCAAATGAAAATGGCCTTCAGTCTTGTTTTAAAAGCACTGCACCACATATCCAAACTCAGTCCAACAGCATGGACACTTTATATTTAGTCTTTCCAGATCTTCTGTTGCTTTTTCTTCTTTTTGCAAAATGAAATTGTCCAAATTGTTTCTTCAGAAACAAAAGCATCTATTTGTCATTCTGTAGAAGTGAAACACCCGCGTTGAACTAAGTTTCCTCTTTAATGATTCAGTCTGGGGTGGAAGGGCAGTTTAAAAACGTACTGCCCGACCAGCACTTACGACAAGAGCTCTCTACACGTGTGTGCGTGTGTGTGTGTGTGTGTGTGTGTGTGTGTGTGTGTGTGTGTGTGTGTGTGTCCGTATGTAAAGTGGATCTCTAGCATCACATCTCCTATACAACTGTGTCAGTCCACCAGATATTTCCCGGTCCATTTCATTCCTCCCCAACTGTACTCTGGAGGCCAATGCCCTCTGAGACCTGAGCTCCTTGTCAGCATAAAGCAAGGTTAGAGATACATAATGCAAAAATAGACCATGAGAAGAAAGATATTTGAAGTGCAGAGTATAATGTATGCAGCTGGGATGTGCAAGCACCAAAGGGCCCTCAGGCAACAGGCAAAAAAATAAACTTCAGAAGTGACCTACTTTCTAAAACACCTTAATGAAATGTTTAAAACAAAGTTAATAATAATCAATGTCTGAAATAAAGCAATAAAACACAATTGGTTTTATGTCCTTCAACTTCACCAAGAAAGTAAAAAAGAAAGAAGGAAAGACACAGACACATTCACTCTGAGCTCACTCGGAGATACACAAATAAAACCTCTATTATAACTGACTTTGGTGAGAGAGCCTTTCAATGCAGTCTAAAATTAACAAGAGGGCAGAATGGGAACATACTATACTTAGCGCTACATACTTAACGGGCGGCTTCCGGCGTACGTCGGGGCCGTTCAGTCATGCTGTAGAGCGAGATTGAAATGAGACATAAAAGTTCATCTGTCTGTCACAACATATGGCAAATGTACACAATGGCAGGCGGACGCGTGTGATCTGCATGAATGACTGAAGCAGGATTTGCACACTGGGGATCAAAAGCAGGGCTCCATCAATGCAGAATGCAGTGGGATTAGTTGGCATGTTGTAATAATGAAGGAGGAAAGTAAACACAGGCTTACCCTCTCTGCCTCTTTCACACTATCTTCTTTCTCCTCTCTCACACTTACATGTCTCCCTCTTACACCGGGTGCAAGTGCACCAACACACATATGTACTGGCAGACAGCAGCAAATGGTGCACACGGTTCTTCTCAAAGGGAGACTGCCATGGCAAACAGCTCAGCTGATTGTTTCCATGGTGACGTGAGGCTCTTTAGTTTTTGCATAACAGATGCGGCAAGGCATTCACAAAAACAGTACTCAGAAAAGTGGGGCCAGCGGATATATGATCATGTTGAACCACACAGTGGGAAACGGTTCTTGCACTTCTGGTAATATAGAGAGGTGATTTCCTAAAAGCCGGCACAGCTTTAATATAATAGAATAGGGAAAAAGTTCAAGATCCTGCAACAAATTACAAGAAAAACATTCACACTCGTTGAAATGAGTTGTCGGTTTGTAGATTGACAGATGTGTATTGATTGACATGTATTGACAGATGTGTATTGACAGATGTGTATTGATTGCCAGATGTGTATTGACAGAAGTGTATTCTTTGTTTCAGTGCTTTGTGTGTCAAACATACCCTAGCTCCAGCATCTTCAAATGTGAGAATGAGCTACTTTTCTTTGTCTTGTGCACACGTGACGTGTTTTGAGGTTTCAAGCTGTTCATCAGACAAAAAGGCAGCCGAAGGTGTCACATTGAGTTTAAGTAAACTGAAAACAGCACACACTATTTTGTCTGTCTAATTATGTGCTCTCGTTTCACAGGTATGGAGCTCAAGTGGAGAGCGACACTCACTGCTAAACACATGTCAGACTGGTGCCTGATGCTCCACACACTACCTGTATTCATCCAGGCCTGTTGTAAACTGGCCGACAGTCAAGCACGTTGGCCGAGCCAATCACTGCCATACATGGAGATTCTGACCACAGATTAAAATACACTTAGCCATTCTCCTTCTGCTTCTCTTGACCCTTTGTTTACCTTATCTGATCTCACTTCCAAATCCTCGCCACATGCAGCCCCCATTAAAGATCAAACCTTACTGTAGGTTGAGTAAACAGACAGTAGTTTGTTTTGAGTAAACAACTTATTTGCTTAGCATAACAAAATCAATCAAGGATCTGTTTTAAATGGCAGCTGTTATCACACGTCTGCTGCGAGTGCATTTTCGATTATTGGAGTGTTTAATGAATCAAAGTGAGGCTGAACACAATCCTGTTGGTTACAGACATCCTATTTTCCCATGTTGACGAATATCCACCCTGCTGAAGTGGTTGCTGTAGCTGGGACTTGTTTATTGGCTGCAAGTGAAAAGACAATCCAGACGGGGTCAATAAAGTGACACATTCACACTTCGGATGCTCTTGGCACATTGGATTAGTAAGTCAGTTTTCTTCCTGATCTAAAAGAATAAGAGAAGCTATCGCTGACTCTGACACATCTTTGCCACACTGACACATCTCAATGACACTTCAAACACATGCCTACAGTATATTTAACCAGCCATCTTCTCTCTTTATTCCTGTCCATCCATCCATCCATCCATTTTAACCGCTTATTCCGGGGTCGGGTCGCGGGGGCAGCAGGCCCAGCAGGTAGACCCAGACTTCCCTCTCGCCTGCAACATTTTCCAGCTCATTCTGGGGGATCCCGAGGCGTTCCCAGGCCAGCCGTGAGATGTAATCTCTCCAGCGTGTCCTGGTTCTTCCCCGGGGTCTCCTCCCAGTTGGACGTGCCTGGAAGACCTCTAACGGGAGGCGTCCAGGAGGCGTCCGAATCAGATGCCCAAACCACCTCAGCTGACTCCTTTCGACGCGAAGGAGCAGCGGCTCGACTCCAAGCTCCCTCCTGATGTCCGAGCTCCGCACCCTATCCCTAAGGCCGAGCCTTAGGGATAGGGTGCAACTCCCTAAGGCCGAGCCCGGTCACCCTTTGGAGGAAACTCATTTCAGCCGCTTGTATTCGCGACCTTGTTCTTTCGGTCACTACCGAAAGTTCGTGACCATAGGTGAGGATTGGAACGTATACCGACCAGTAAATTGAGAGGTTCGCCTTTCGGCTCAGCTCCCTCTTCACCAAGACGGACCGGTACAGCGCCTGTTTTACTGCTGCAGTCGCACCGATCCACCGGTCGATCTCCCGCTCCATCTTCCCCTCACTCGTGAACAAGACCCCGAGATACTTGAACTCCTTGGCTTGGGGCAGGCGCTCTGTCCCCACCTGGCGGGAGCAATCCACTGGTTTCCGGCAGAGCACCATGGCCTCAGATATGGAGGGGCTGACTCTCATCCCTGCCGCTTCACACTCGGCTGTAAAACGCCCCAGTGAGTGCCAGAGGTCATGGCCTGAGGATGCTAACAGGACCACATCATCTGCAAACAGCAGAGAGGCGATCACAAGACCCCCAAACCTGACCTGCTCCACCCCCAAGAGATATCCTGTCCATTAAAATCACAAACAGGACCGGTGATAAAGGGCAGCCCTGGCGGAGACCAACACCCACCTGTAACGTGTCTGACTTACTGCAGAGGATGCAAACACAGCTCCTACTGCAGGCGTACAGAGACCGGATAGCCCGTAGCAACGGGTCCGGAACCCCATACTCCCGCAGCACACCCTACAACAATCCCAGAGGGACCCGGTCGAAAGCCTTCTCCAAGTCCACAAAGCACATGTAGACTGGTTGGGCAAACAACCAGGACCTTCGAGGACCCTTGCGAGTGTCAAGAGCTGCTACACAGTTCCACGACCGGGACGGAATCCAGACTGCTGGTCTTGAATCTGAGGTTCGTCCATCAGTCGGAGCCTCCTTTCCAATACCCTGGCATAAACTTTCACCGGGAGGCTAAGAACTGTGACACCACGTGTAAGAGCCACATGTGGTGTAGGTGCATAGATGTTTTGTGTGTACACTGGGTGGCGCTGTTGCTAGTATTTATAGGCCTATATTAATCGGGACGCAATTGGCGACGGCAGGTGTTTGGACCCCGGAACGGGTAAATCGTTTCGACCGTGTCGCGGTAAGCTGATTGTGCGTGATACCTGACCTAAGTAATCATTAAAAACCTACAAAATAATATCATCGTGTGGGAGGTTAGTGTCGGGACCGATCACCGTAAGCAGCAGAAGACCAGAGCGCGTCAAGCCAACTAGCCGGAGGAAACCAAACGCCTCAGTAGCCCTCAACAGGACAGGGCTCCTTTAACACCACGATTGTTCGAGCACACTCTCCGGTCCCCCTTTTTGAAAATGGGAACCACCACCCCGGTCTGCCAGTCCAAGGGCACTGTTCCAGACCCCCACGCGACATTGAAGAGGCGTGTCAGCAAAGACAGCCCAACAATGTCCAGCACCTTCAGCATCTCAGGGCGGATCTAACCCACCCCCGGCGCCTTGCCACCAAGGAGCTTGGCGGCCTCTGCCAGGGATATTGGTGCAACTCCCCAAGTCTACAGGCACTGTCCCTTCTAGAGGGGACATGTTGGCCAGATTTAGGATTTCCTCAAGTGTTCTTTCCACCGTCCGGCGATGTCCCCCGTCCGGGTCAGCAGCCCCCCCGCCACGCTGAGAAAAGCCTGGGGTAGAACCTGCTTTCCCATCCTGAGCCATTGGACATTTTGCCAGAACCTCCTTGAGGCCAACCGAAAGTCCTTCTCCATGGCCCCCCCCCAAACTCTTCCCATGCCCGAGTTTTTGCATCCACGACCACCATACCTGCAGCCCCTCTGGCCTGCCGGTACCTGTCAGCTGCTTCAGGAGACCCCTGGGCCAGCCAGGCCCGAAAGGCCTCCTTTTTCAGCTTAACGGCTTCCCTGACCCCGGTGCCTACCACCGGGTTCTTGGGTTGCCGCCACAACAGGCACTGATGACCTTCGACCACAGCTCCTGTAGAGGCTTTGAACATGGTCTACTCGGATTCCTTGTCCCCAACCTCCCTCGGGATGTGTGAGAAGTTCATCCGGAGGTGGGAGTTGAAGACCACCCAGACATGGTCCTCCACCAGAAATTCCCAGTTCTCCCGCACTACACGTTTGGGCTTGCCAGGTCTTTCTAGCCGACTCCCCCGCCATCTGATCCAACTCACCACCAGGTGGTGATCAGTTGACAGCTCTGCTCCTCTCTTCACCCGAGTGTCCAAGACATACGGCCACAGATCAGATAATACGATTACAAAGTCGATCATTGATCTCCGGCCTAAGGTGTTCTGGTACCAAGTACACTTATGAGCCACCTTATGTTCGAACATGGTGTTCGTTATGGACAAGCCGTGGCTAGCACAGATGTCCAACACCGCTCGGCTTCAGATCGGGCAAGCCGTTCCTCCCAATCATTCCCCGCCAGGTTTCTCTGTCACCGCCCACATGACCGTTTATTCCTGTCATTATTCCCAAATCAGTGAATTCATCTCCTTCACATTCTCCGGTCACTTCCACAACATTTGGGTGCATTTTGGTTTCATAGTTACTCTTTAATCATTCAAGCAAACCTTATTTCCTGTTCCTCCCCAGTCCACTCCAAAACCAATTTCCACCTTAGTGTCTAATATATAAACTGAGCACGTTAGATGCTCACCATTGTCTTTTAGTGCTCAGGACCTCAACTGTCTCACTTTACTTACACCAAATTAGCTGCACCAACACTTCCTAAATTAATCCATGTTCAAGGTTGTGCTGTCCTATTTGAGCTATATACCTTTATGTATACATTTTCAACCATTGGATATTCTTGATTGTATTCAGGTCACTTTTAATATGGTCCCATCATATATAATTAATGATTAATTCCATTTGCAAAATATTTCATAGTCTGTATATTATATGTATATTTATTTATTCACGAGGAAAAAAGGTTTTTCATTTACAATCTAATAAAAATGCAAGATAGCAATTGACTAGATCTATTTCTCTGCGAAAGATCCTCGATGTTCATCGGGAGTATGTTTCACAACAAGAATTGAATGCATTTCTTTGATCACTTTTTGGCATTAGACTGAGAGAGTGAGAGATGCACAAAGATTAGAAAGCAAATCCGTAGAGATTTGGCTTTTGTCGGCATTATCCACAGAGTCAAGTTCTCCATGGGATAGCCCTGGGATTTCTAATACTGATTTTGATCGGGGCAGAGGGTTTAGGAAGAGCCTCTAATGAGCAGCCTGCTCGTCTAATTTTCTCGAAGCTCTGAAAAGGAGAGGAGGCTATATACAGTATATGTGTCAAAGTCCTGTCAATTTCCTGTTAACATAGAACACATAGTAGTGTCTATTGTAATGACTCGTTTGGGGATTTATTTTTATTGCATGCCAGGCACAGTTTATATTTATCTTCATGCTGAAGCATTGTGGCTGGAGCTACAGCAATGGTGGATATTGGAGGATAATGTCTTTTTTTCAGCCTTTCCAAAAACAAAACAGAAGCAAAAGTCTAATAAATTAATCAAACTTTGTTTCTTTGATCAAACATAGGCTAACCTGTAAATCACCAGCATTTGTGGCTTACTTTAGCTGACAACTTTCAGTAACTGAGCGTCACCTCCAAGTCAAACTACATTGTTTTGTGGGGTTACACACATCCACCATGTAGTTTTACCACTGTTTAGAAGCCTTCGTCATTTCAATGTCGTAATATAGAAAATGAAGGATGCTGAACTATAAGCTTAGTCTCAGTTTTTTGGTACAGTAGGCTATAATGTTACCATTATTGCATATTAAAGGACTCTTTTATAAAATTGATGTTGTAAAATAAGTTGAAAACATTAAAAGGTCAGCTGGAGGCACTTTGTTCTACCAATTCACAGGGCTCTCAAGCCTCACGCATTGAGCGTGAGACTCACGCATTTCGGTCTTAACTCACGCACTCCCGACACACATCGTATTCCTCACGCTTAAAACAGCTCTCGGCTATTTAATGTTTTAATGTGCCGCAGCGCCAACATGAGCCACTCTCACTGTGGAGGAATCAAACGCCTGGAGTTCTGCCGTCAGGTCACTTTCCTATCGCTGGTAATGTCACGCTTGCCTGTCTTAAAAACTTGAGAGCCCTGAATTCATCTAGCTGATGTTAGCTGAATTTGTCAGCTAGCTAACAACTACAGTTGGATTTCAGCCGACAATATCAACAGCTGCCGGCTAGCTTGAAATGTGTGACATTTATTTGGGGTGCATGGTTTAGCCAATGGTCGATTAAACAATCAATCCATTCGTCCAGTGGTCAGTGAACTCAACTCTTCATTGCCTCACTCCTCAGCCTCGGGCCTTGGCACACAGTGAGACTTTCCAAACTGTCACAGATGAGTCTGTGTTTCTGTGCTCAGGGCTGCATCTGGAACCACAAAACGTGTTAATGTAACGACATGGGAGTCAAGTTCCCCACAGATCACTAACCCTTTCAAATTACATCACGCTGCTCAGTTTACACAGGACCCGCCGACACTCGGCTTCTGTTCTCGTGGGAGTGGAGTTGCCGGCGGTGGTTTGTTTGAGAGATAGCTGTTACAGACAGGATGGCGCTGCCAGGCGATCGTTTTCAAAAAGATGGTTTAGCAAAATATAGTGGAGAGAGTACAGGACCTTCAACACATAGTAGGAGGAAACATGGAGTTGTGGTATGCATGAACATAAAGAGAGAGTAACAGACCATGAACTGTATGCCATTTTTACCTCTGATGCTAACTCACCTTCCACAATGTCATAACGATCAACCTGTGACCCACATCCTCTTCTCTTCTACTTGACCCATTTAAGACCAACATGCATATATACTGCTGTGGCCTATATCTCACACCAAACAAAGGTAAGGGGCTTGTGACTAGGTTCTGGTGGTAGGTGGAGGAAGGAGTGTGATAAATGAGAGACTGGGGAGAACAGAGACTCCTGGGACAGCTGCCTGAAGATTAGTGGGATAGTGATTGAAACTCACACAATACAACCACTTTGCACTGCCAGCCTATCAGCTACACTGGCATTCATATTCTGACCTTTCCATGATTTTTTATAAAAAAGAAACACTTGCATGTGTCCGCCACATGGTCAAAGGTGAGCTACCTGAGGAGGTGTTCTGCTTTCAGCGGCTCCTGAGGGAGTCATGTGCCGAATAGGGTGAACACCTACGTCTTGTATGGCTCATCTACAGTTCTCTGAAAGCTCACTCCAGAATGTAATTACAACAAATGAGCATTCGTTTATCTTCAGTCAGCACACCGCAGGAGTCTTGCATAATTAGCATCAACAAATATTGCAAGGATGTGGCTTTGATCCTTTCTCACATCACCATGCGTTCACACCAGATTCTACATATGTTCAAGACTTTTGCTTTTCTCACTTGAATGTATACATCACTCTGCGGCTGACTCATAGCGTGTCCGTCATCCCATTACCAAAGTTACTTGTTAACTTTGCAACCTGACGAAATTCACAGCTGACTACTCAATACAGCAGACATTCTGAAAGACAGAAAATGTGGCCTTATATTCAGTTTTAAACAGAAGCAAAATCCGATGCAATTCTTGTCAATGTTGACCCAGAAAAGCTTTTCTTTTCCACATCGTGTCTCTCTCTCTTGCTTAATCAGACAAGCAACACTGAATACAGACACACACATACAGTTTGTGGTACTCTAAATACAGTGCACACAAACATTAATACAGCACAGTGTATCATCCAGACAGGTCTGGTAGTCTTATGGTATTTCTATTTTAAGTGTGGGATTTTTAGCCATGTAGAGAATCTACGATCTTTGCACTATTTTTGCTCATGAGGAGACTATTATTCATTCTATTCTTGTCTTATAACTGCAGTCAAGTTGCCTCTGGAGGTCTATACCCTTCTCTTACTGTGGAAATTTTTTTCTGAGATTCTTCAGTCTATTTATTCTGTGCCATTAAGTGCAAATGAAACACCCATTAGGCACCAATTATAACAGCCATGAGGTAACACGTACAAACAAGCCCTGCACTCTTGGATAAAATGCACACAAGACAAAAATGCATCTACCAACACCTCCAAAGCTCACTAATTAATAAAGCGTACTAGTTTGGCCAGGGTCAGAGTTATCAGTGCAAGAGCGGCAAATCGAGAAAGCTGCTGCACCCCAAGGGCCAAGACATATTACGCAGCAAAAATAAATAAAATATTGGCAGGTTTGATGTGCTGCATTTGTGTTGAGACCACCAGTGTCTAAACCAGTCAGCATCCAGTGTTTAGCTACTGGAAATTATGGCCGTTACATGCAAAGTCTTTTTTTTTATGTCTCCTCTTTTCCAAACAGTTTCTAATGCCTGCCTCTTAGATTGTTCTGTGTCACAAACCATCTGGTGTGTCAGGTTAAAAGCAATAGGGCCCACCAAAAAAACATAAACAAGCACATTTTTTATTTTGACACTTGTTGATATATTTTAAACAAATACGCTATAACAGACTAATTAGTGACCTTTATCGAACTCCAGACAAGAAAGGGATGAGCAAATTGCTGTGCTTAACATTACAAATGAATATTAAAATATATGGCAGCACTTCCAGCTATATAGAGGGTCACTGAGTGCCCTGTAAAACCACAAGTATCAGTGAAGTGCCAGTCTATCTAACACTAAAGCTCTCCGTATCACTCATGCTCTCACACTCTTTTCTGTCTCTCTCTGTGTGAAAAAACCTTGCATAACCTCCTCTGTCGGATTCACAAGTATGTTATTTTTATAAATCAGTCTGCTGTTGGGAAATTAGACAAACAACAAACAATTTGATGTAGTCCAATGAAAAAGTTCCCGCATGCCACAAACAATCAATACAAATACAACATCAATGTGTCTACTCAAAGGTGTGTGTGCGTGTTACATGGAAGAATTAATAGGAAAATAACAGATGAAAATACATTTTGTTTCTATAAAAGCATAAGAAGGTTTTGAAAAATGAGCAGTTTCTGTCATGAATCAGTGTGTGTGTGTGTGTGTGTGTGTGTGTGTGTGTGTGTGTGCATGTGCATGTGTGTGTGTACATGTGTGTGAAATCGTATTTATTTATAGAGACCCCATGGGAGAGAAGTGCCATTATTGTGCTAAAGTAGAAACCTGGTGGGGCTGTGTTAGATGTAACACTGAGGTGGCTTCATCAGATCTCACAAGCTGGGCCTCATCAGGTTAAGAAGCACACTTCTTCTGCATTGCCCTTCTAAAACCCTTTGTGTACGCACCTTTGACAACAAAAACACCACAGCATCTCTGTGGATAGTTGAAAAGATCACAACATCACAGTGTTCTTTGTAAATTCATGCTGGGCTTCTTATTTTTTAGACAAAATTCATCACATAGTAAAGAGAAACATACTTTACCTTCAATTGTTATGCTTTCTATCATTGATTTCCTTGGTTTTACTTATTCATGAATTAAAAAGATTAGGTGGATACATTGATCCAGAAATTGAACTGAACTTCTCATGACTGTTTCTCACGGTTCTGGTCATGCCTAATAATGCAACAGGTAGTCCAGATAGGTGAAAGGTGAGAGGGTCACAACAAAGTGAAGGACATATCTAATCTCCCTGTTCTGGCTTTCTCTGTGACAATCATTAAAGGTGGGGACACCAGGGGAACCAATAATCATGAGCTCTGTGTGTGATGAACTGAACCTCCTCATGTTGCAGAGGATCATTTGTGGAGTATATTTTTAAATGAGCATCAATGACCCAACTGTATCTAAAGCGGATTTTTCTTTACATATCGGTCTAATTGTGGGCTGTAAAATGAGAACAGCAGATAACATGATTTAAACACAGCTACCCTGTTTGCTTTTCATTCTCACTCTATTTGCTAGAGATCAGGAGTTATTCAAACCTGTCTGGAGAACAGTGAGTATTTCTCACACCTACCTGCCTATATTCCTGCTGACATTTTTGCTGTCACATAATGTGAGCAGCCTTTATAAAAACCCATGGGAAATGATTATTCACTGGACAGTAAATTTGTCACCAGCTTCATCCCAAATGATGCAAGGCAGTATGCTATAACAGTAACCTGACACTTTCTTTAATTTAGCCTGTCTACCGTGGCAGAAGTGGTGCTCCACGGTGAGAGACTGGTGGTGATCTTGTGTTAATTGAACTCGGCTGTTGACTGTTTGTCCATGGAGCTTTCAGGTGTTGGGTTCTGTAGCAAGTATTAATCTGTATTAAGGTAATAATTACTGTTATTCAGACTGGCAGTTCACACGGCTCTCCTCCTGCTTTCGTAGAGAGGAGAGACTTCAAACACCACTACATTTTAAATACAAGAACATGTTTGTTGCCGTTTGAACATCTACATGCTTTCTCGTAATGGTGGTCTATGATTCAAAGATTACATTATAACTGCTTTTTGGAGACAATCTATGCAAGAGAGAAGCAATTCTCCTGGCAGGGAATTACTTACAATTTTTGTATCAGACTCAGCTACCTCTAAACAAGACTGCACTTTCTCATTCAACCATCTCATATGACCAAAGCATGATTAAGGAGCAAAGATAAGGGGTGGCTGCACGTAAAGGAACATCACTTGAGATCTGGTTCTGTCGCCAGACAAAAGGATAAAGCTCTAAACTTCCTCAGTTACATTTAGCTTCTTCACTCTATCTTTGACAGCCAAGTGACCCTGGATGAGGTGTACATGATGAAGGAAGCTGATACAAAATGCATGAGCCAACTTTTTGTTCTGCTGTCCCCAATTAATTACAGGATTTCACTGCATTATTCAGCCATGCCTGTCATTCCTGTATGGGTGGCTGTAACTGACCTTTTCAGTCTCAGCCTGCAGAGTGAGTGATGAACACCTTGGTGGGGTTTGCACTGTAGCTTAAGAAGTAGTTTCAGCATTTGCTTTGGGTTCTCATGTCTAACTCTCTGGAAACTTCTGTTTTCCTCTGCGAGGGACCACGTGGCCCCACACCACTCTGTGTCTTCTTGAGTGATGTTCTCTCGCTGACAGGCCCTTCTGAATAATGAACGGCTTTTTAAATGTCAGTGTCCACAGCCTCAAACCCTGGTTCACCAATGTGTGAGAACTTTAAGAAAAGTCAGATAAGACATTGCACTAAAAATAAAGCTTTTTCTAGGTCTGTCAAACAGAGATTCTACTCAGTGTGAGTCTGTGTGTCTGTGTGTGCATGTGTAGCATACTGTGTTGGCCCAGCTGGCATGCACAATAAGTTAATGTAGCGTACAAGATCACCTCTCTCCATGGAAACAGCAGGGCGATGGAGAGGCTCCAGTAACCTCCGCCTGAAACCATATGCTCTGCAACTGGTTGAAACATCTGTACTATTATGAAATGCATGGATATTTCATTTGTGATTTTATATTTTTACCCACTCAAACTACTTTGGCAGTATTTTGCAAAAGCACAGTTAAATCCTAGTATCCAAAATACAAAGAGAAACTGCCAAAAAAATCATAAATTAGCTTCAGAGGGATTTACAATCTGTACAGAACACAACATCCTATGTCCTTGGCCGTTACATCAGAAAAGGAAAATAAAATCCAAATAAGAAACTGAAACATGCTAAAATACTCTATTGAGCTGATGGGAACTGCAGATGAAAGGAACACATTTTCTCTGGATGAAACATCTGAAGCAATATCTTTGTATGAACTATGTAATTTGATCCATTGTTAATACAGCAATATTGATTGCATTATGATTAGAATGATTTTTTAATTAAAAAATGGCTTATATTTAACATGAATTACTTAATTCATTTAATTAATTAATTACTTGATCAATGTGACCTTTTTTCTTTTAGGTTAAAACTTCATAACTCCACATTTGGTGATTTCCATATTATAACCATAGATGGAGAACTTCATGCTCTTACACAATCTCTAAATGTGGATATCCCTCTTGCCATGCTTGGAGGTCGTACTCCAACACTTAATCTTTTCAGGCATTCACCTTCTACAAGTGTTCACAGTCTGTACAGCCACACAGAGGAAATTAAACAATATATATATATATATATATATATAGCCAGTCTGTGCATTAGGTCATTTATGTAGTGACACAATTAGTAACATGTTAAAGAAGTCCAGAGAGAGAAGACGGTATCACACAGCACGTGTTCAAATGAATCAGGCCATTAACAGACCAAAGGAACATAATGTCAACATTTGAAACCACGTTCAATGATAATTTATGAGTGAATGGAAAATAAATTCTGGTGTAAAACTTTTCCTCCGTCTGTAGCACATTTCTTCTAGAGCTCAACACATGTAGAGCAGTGACATTGTTTTCAGTATCGGAGCTTGATGAAAAACAATCCGGTTGTCAAACGTATTTATAAAACTGGTTCCAATGCAATGTGGAAGCTCCGAGTACAACGAAAGTCTTTGAAGTCTCTGAGAAATCGTTTCAGCTTAGGAAATAAGATGAATGGGGAACACACTCACACAAACACGTTAATCTTCATCGCTGTGGTTGGGCAGATTTTCTCTATTGATTTGCAGCCACTGGGACATGTTACTTCCTTATAGGGGAATTATATTCATGTGTTCCCACGCACAAATCGAATGGCATCAAACACATTTATTACATCAATAATATGCTCTCAGTGTAGAATTGAGATTCTTGGTTGCAACTGCACAATGAAGCATGATGTCATATGTAGCCCCAAAACAAAGAAATATAGATATCATGACTTAAAACTCAGCAGAAACCACAATGGGAAAGCATTCAAGCCCTTTGCCTGTCAACATGCCGACCATGACCTTCACATCTGTCGCTATAACTGGTGTCAACAGACTCCAAAGTGAAAATAGAGTCTGGACATTAAAAACAACATCAGCAGTATGGATGGTTTGTGTGTAGCTAAAGTAGATGTATTATTATTATTATTGTATTTTTACTTTTGAAATTTGAGTATATAGATATTATCTCTGTGAATTTAGAGTTTAAACGTTTTCAAAGTCTGAGACTGTGGGCCTCATTGCAAGAAGTAATGCCATTACTTTTCACTTTCATTCACTGACCCTCCCCTGAGAATGTTTGGAGCAAATATATTTGTAGAGTTCTTTCTATCTTAAGGATTCGTACACTATTGAGAGCTTTTAATGCTGACTCTGTAACTTGGAATTGAACAATGAGGAAGGAGTACAGCAGGAAAGAACAATAACAGGGAGATGAGGTGATAAAAGAGGAAGCAAGAGACGGAGAGACTCTGATTCACTTTCACAAACTTTCCTTGAGACTCTGTTTAGGCCCACTTCACGATATAGTGCACTGCAGTCAGTCTGGCAGCTGGGAAACTGTCTGCCAATGATTTGATTTAGGGCTATTCAAAACTGACCCAAGCACAATGGAAGAGTTGCAGTCACCCAGCAACAACCCTAGAAAACAAGTTGTGAAATACACTCGGTTGAATAGCCTGCATGCCTGGCTACTGGCATAAACACACACACACACACACACACACACACACACACACACACACACACACACACACACACACACACACACACATACATACAAAGAGAGAACAGTGGAGAGGAAAGGAGAGAGTGAAACACAAGGACACAGAGAAAACTCTCAGCGCTGTGACTTCAGAGCTATTACTGAAAATAACAACAGGCACCATAACATCATAGTGACTGTCATGCTGCATCTCCTCTCGTGCCAGTGCGCTCCCTGAGAGACATCGCTGGAGGTTAGCCTGCACTGCACTCTGGCCTCAAACAGAGCTATCAGCAGTCAGTGGGCTCTGGGAAGTCACATGTCTGAATCCCTGTCTAATGGTTGGTTAGGGTGGCCCCCACCCAACCCAGCTTGTCTTACATCTTTAGGTGTTTGCCATCGATTTCCAGGGTGCCCAGAGATCTCTTCACAGACAGCGAAGCAAAGTGCTTACACAATCAGCCACATCTGACGTGTGGAAGAAGTGCAGCTAACTGCCTCCATGGCTGTCTTCGGCTCTTTGAGAAGTTCCCATGCAATTAGTTGAGATAGCCTCTGCCAAGGCACAATAACTACGTGTCAGTTTTGATAGCTCAGTATCCGGTTCCAGAACAAAGCTTCAGTGGGAGTAGAAGCGCTTCAAGGCTTTGAGGAGAAACTAACTCAAATTCCCAGATTGTCAAAAGTCTTTGGAGTGAAATTCTGTAGAACTTAACTGAAATAGAATAAGAACTTCCTCCTTTTCAATTCAATTCAGTTTATTTTGTAGAACCCAATATCACAAATTTACGAATTTTCCTCAGAAGGCTATACAATCTGTACATTTGTACACAATCCTACATTTGAAAAAAATCCCATATTAATAATAATTTGTTCATCTTTTTCTAAGCTCTGAGATGTTTCTTATCCGTACAATGTTACACAGAGTTATAATATAAGTCTAAGCCTTTGAGCGATGTGAGGTTAAACACCAGGTATATTTCCTGGAATAATCTGGTAATCATTTATTCTAATTTTAAGAGTAAGACAAATACTATTGTTTATAATGTTACTGTTTTGTGTAAAACTGGGACTTTAGCATAAAAAGCTAGCTGGTTAATTTAAGAGTTATTTGACATAAATTATTCGAAATAATAAGATTGCCCTCTTTACAACTACCATAGATAGCTTGCTCATCAATTGTAAGCAAGTGACTACAGCTAACATGTTAAATGAGATAATCTCAATGATGACAACAGTGCCAGCTTGCGTATTTGTCCAGATCA
The DNA here is from genome assembly GCA_036178185.1 of Liparis tanakae. Lineage (NCBI taxonomy): Eukaryota > Metazoa > Chordata > Actinopteri > Perciformes > Liparidae > Liparis > Liparis tanakae. The sequence goes on from CM070109.1 coordinate 12,470,169, forward strand.
TAGTTGACTGACCACGTCAAAACTGTCATCACATCTATCAATTAGCTAAATCCTGATTGGTGCATTACTAAACGCACAAGCCCTTTTTGAAACCAGTGAGAAGAGAACAGACAAAACCCAACAGGCAGAAATCTCTTGTGGAAGTACTTCAACTTCTCTGCTCGTGCAGAACACGTTTGTGTTCATGTGGACGACTCCATTACTGTAGTAAGCTGATTGGGAAAACCTCCGAGCTGCTGGCCTTTAAATACAGGCACTTTTCAGATGCCAAACTCCTGGGAGTGTGATTTATAGGGCGAGTGTGATACCTCCGAGACTGAGCTGCCCCTCAGGGAGAATTAAACAGCAGAGGCATGCTGAGACATGCTGTATTACATAGACTGGTACACTCACAACCCACCTACCCGTTCCTCCCATTCGGCCATGCTAAAAATGACAACATGGACATTCAGCACAGACTGTTCTGTATCAACAAGAGCCTATCCTTTTTGATGAAATGATCAACTGCATATTTCTCCTGCGTTTCCAGGAGTCCATATTGTTATGGTGAATAATTTAGTGGGCATTTCCATGGTGGAAATGCGAACACAAGTGGCCCTGGAGTTACTGTCACATCGGCCCACTCAATATACGACGAGTTGCCCACTCAATGCATCGCACATATCAACCGGTCAGTGGCCTACTTGGAAAAATAACAATACACTTAACATTATTTGGGATGATTACAGAGAAAATACATCATATATGTTTTTTTTTATAACATTTGGATCCACCAATTTACCTGGATGGACATATGGAATAAAATGATACTGGCTATTGTAACACAAGGTAGGTATAGTTTGCTAGATGATTAACTCTGGGCTGGTATAAGAAGGTTATATGTATAACTACAGAGTCTTAAGGAATGAATGTCAGCAGAGAAACTCCACACAATAAAGAAACTGGAATCAGACAGAATTAGTATGAATTATATTGTAGAAAACAGGACAGAACATACAACGGTGTGTGAACATCATGGGATCAGTAGTGTTGCACGCTGGGTGTGCAATTGTGTGTGTGTGTGTGTGTGTGTGTGTGTGTGTGTGTGTGTGTGTGTGTGTGTGTGTAGGGATGTTGAAGGTGCACAACAAAATAATAAGATAAGTTACAGAACCTAAACTAACTCTACCGGCCCAGGTGCATTATAGTCGCATGGTAATAAAAAACAATATCAGTAGACTTATGTGTTATTATGACCACACTACATGAGTAGTTTTTGCAGCAGCTCACTCTTCTACAACACAGTGTAGGATTTTCTTGCTGTCCAGCAGCTACAAAAGCCTCCAGGTGTTCAGAGATTGAGATCCTGACCCTTTTAAAAAATATATATTTTAGCGTCAAAAAGCTTCTCTCTCATGCTACCTGTGTGATAGAGAGGGTGAGCAGGAGCCTGTATGCAAGGCCTATGATGTGGTGTGCATCTGTCAGGAGTTTGTACTGCTTCACAACCCAGTAGAAACCGATTGGACAGTCTTTGCTAGATGAGCACTTTTTGTAAACTATTCCTGCCTCATCTTCAGCATCCTCTGGCCTGGGTTCTGTTGTCCTGGTTGTGTGCTCCTCAAAGTCTGATGCCTTCAGCCTATCCTACTGTCATGCCAGACCGTTGAGCTCGCTTTGTAACTCGCCCACTGTTGCTCTGTCATCAAACGGCAGCAAACACTTGCTCAACTCTTGGAGTGCTGCCTCAGGTGAACTATCGCCGTAAGATGTTACCTGGCTGAAACTTTCAGCAAAGGGCCATTCTTGAGGAACAGATGGTGCATGCTTCCTGCGACTGTGGCCATGATTTTCTCCGGGAATGTATTTATTCCTTCTTCCCCGTTTCCGTGGAAGAGTGGTTTCCACCTCCAGCTCAGTCTCCTCTCTCTGCTCCTGTAGTTGATTGTTGGCCCACTGGACAAATTTGTCGGCCGCCGTCTTGACACACTATTTGATGAGCTATCAGGATTTCCATACCATTTGTCTAAAGTTATTTAGAGAAAATGTGCAGGAAGATCTGAACTATAAGTCTTATACTTCAGAAGCTGGCCGATGTATCGCTGTGCATTGCGTTGATGGTCTCTTCATCTTGAATAGCTGCGGGGGTGTGGAGGACATCAACATACAGGGCCCCGTCTGGCTTTCCAACGAGCCAAACACCTTTGTCACAGCTGCATCTTTGGACCACCATGCGTCTTTCTGATATTGAGGTGAGACATCTGCGTCTTGGGTCTTTGCTCTCCTTCTCCCAGATATTCATCCTCTGTTAGGACTCTCTGAAGGAGACAGGATGTTGTTCATCAGAGAAAAAGAGAGCAACTTGCTAATTTTCACTGTGTTGTGTCTGACACAAGGTTTAGGATGTGTGAATAGCACCATACATGGATTTGAGTTGGGCAGCGCAGGGCTGTGATGTCCTGTGTGGTGTCGATCTGGAACGAGTACATTCCAGATTCCCGGACTCCCTGATGGTAGTTTTCATTAGCCGTTGCATGGTGGTGACGTAGTCGATGGTTGTTTTGGATAGGAGAATGACAAGAGCACCTCTACCTCCCTTTGAACCAGACTGAAGTATCTTCTTGCTCTTTTTGATGCAGAGTGAGGTGTTCCTTGAGAAAGACGTCATGCTCCCAGTACAACTATGATTTCCAAAAGGTTACCATGGTCAATGGTGTCCTCATCAAGTGTGTGTACTGCCTCTCCCTGCTTGCCTCTGTAGCTCAAACCTCTGTTGCCGATGAGCTTCATCACATCTATAATGCACTCCAATACTTGTCTTCTCCTGCAGATATGCTCTCTATGAAGCGACGTCTGAAGTCCCATGAGAAGGTCTTGGATCGTGCTTCTATATAATCTGAGGAAATATGCCTCAGAATAACCTCTGTGTGGCTCTTCTCGTGCTCTTCAACTCTCTGGAGGACGTGTGTGAGGTTGGACATGCCAAAGATGAAAGAGCTGCTTTCTCTAGGATAAGCAAAAACCAGATAAAGGGAACAGAAGAGGGCTTCTTTGTCTTGACTGTATGATAGCCATTTTTGTTTGTGCCATCTTTGCAAACAAAGGCTTTCTGCATTACAGTCTTGTTTGCCTTCTGCTGGGAGTGAAAACGGAAGAAGAGGTCTAATGTGTCTGACTTAGTTAGGGTGAAATAATCAAAATCTTTGCCTTCACTTTCTGTGTTATCATGCCCTTAACTATCCCTGTCATCTTGGCCTGGACTTTTTATGTATCCTGGCTGCTATCCCTGTCGCTGTCATCTTCAGCCCACATGAGTGGTAAGTAGGGATTATTATGTTAGTATGTTAAACCATTGACACAACACCATCAGGAGAAAATAAATGTACACTTAAGTGCATTACATTTAAGTGTACTAAGAATACTTTTTTGGGAATAACTTTCCACATTTGGTTAGTAGGCTACACTTAAAGTGTATTAGATAAGTATACTTTAATAACAAGTGTGCTCGGGGCCCCTGACTGCAGCAGAATCACCAATCTAGATAACGTATTAATATTGTTTATAATGTTAGTGTTGTGTGTAACATGGAGATCTTAGCATAACAAGCTAGCCGGTTAACTTAAGCGTTGGCCTATTTTTATAAGTTATTAGAAATTTAGATTGCCCTCTTTACAACTACCACCATAGCTTGCTCATCAATTATAAGCAAGTAACCACAGCTAACATGTTAAATTAAATAATCTCAATGATGACAACAGTGCCAGTTTGCTTATTTGACCAGATCACAACAGTCTTAATTTTGGACATTTATCTAGCTAACGTTAGCTAGGCTAGCTTGTTGGGAACATTACCTGATCGTGAAAAACAAGCTAACGTTGACAAAGTCAACGCCACAACTTACCATCATGTCACCAGTTGGTGGTTTCCCTAATATGTCAGAGATTTGTAAATATGTTTGATGCACCTTCCTCTAGACATCTCTTATTTTTCTCCTTGAGCTTTTCAGCTCCTCCTTAAAAGGATTTACGTTTTGTTGCCGGCGCCATGCTGTCGGCTCACACTCAAAAACGTCTTTGTCTGCGAGCGAGTGACGCTAGTGTTGAGCAGGCTGGAGTGATTTAAATTGAATAACACCTAAAAGAGACACCTAGACTGAAGGAAGGGATTAGATAAGAAAAGAAGATGGAAACCATGAGTGTGAATACATATCGTGAGGAGTAGTGTAAATGTCAGTCAGTGATTATTGGCTTTATGTATTAAAGTAAATTTAACATGTTCTGTGAAGCATAGAATATAGTCAGGCCGGATATGTCAGAGGGAGGGCCGGTTGGTGATGGAGGTGGGACCGGATTTTTTTTTAGTAAGACCGTACCACTCCCAAACAGAAAGACAGACTATCAAAATCTTCCAACGTGGTGTCCTTCACTGCAACGTTGACATAAAAAACTGCTCATCCGAAAGGGTGCTATGTGTATTTTTAGGGTGGTTATAACTGCCAAAGGTTGAGGAGGAGGTGACATCTGCAGCGATAGATATTATGGATCACACCCGCTCTCTCCAGCAGTAAGTCAAGCGTTATTAATGTGCAATTAAAATTTCATCTCGGTACCGACAAATAAATGAGGCGGAATATGTGTTTGGGAAGAAGCCATTTCACCGAAGCAACTCATCAATTAAGTCTCAGAAATAAGACTGCATTTAACGGCTGTCATTTAACTTCAACTGTTTTCTGTCGCATATGGGGAAACTAAACCACGAATAATGGCCCTATTCGTCAAACAATGAGAGAACCGAGAGGTCCGACTCCTGAGTGTCATAAATGTAACATGTCCTCATGCAATGTGATTGCATATTTACGAATTAAGAAATATTCCAAGCTTCAGAAATCCAAGGTCAGAGCTGAGTAAAATCTTAGGAAACGCAGTCAAAGAGGTGTTTGAAATAGTTTTTGTTCATAACTTGACCCTGAAATCTAAAAAAAGGAAGTTCACGCTAAATAAAGCAAACATCTGGAACGCTTGAAAGCATTCCAACAATTTGGAACAATCTCGGTTAGTTTGGCGAGATAGTCTGAAAACTATGAGGGCCAAGAAGGCCCTCCGTAATGCCATTACTCATCAATATTAGAGACAATAAGAAAACCCCAGGTTTCTCTTTCACACTGTAGCAAAGAGTATTCATACAGACCTCAGTAGTAATGACATTATGAACTTCTTCAATGATAAGATTCTAACTATTAGGGATACGATTAATAATCTTGTGCCCTCATCCAGTGCTGATCTATCCTTACAGTTACACACAAACACAGAAAGAGCTGTAAACCCTGACATATATTTAGATGGCTTTTCAACCGAGACCAATTGACTCCAACCATTTCTACTTCTAAACCTTCTACCTGTCTCTTAGACTCCATCCCAACAAGGCTGCTTAGAGATGCTTCCCCTTTAATGAACTCTTCTCTACTAGATATTAGCAATATTTATTTATTAACAGGACATGTACCACAGTCTCCCAAAGTATTACCTTTAATTAATACCTCTCCACTAGATTATCAGTGTGTCTTTTAAAACAGGCCATGTTCCAGTTGTTCAAAGTAGCTGTAAATAAACTTCTTCCGTAGAATCCACTCATATTTCAGAGGTGTTGGCTCACTACAAACCGATCTCTAACCTTCCTCTCTTGAGAAAGCAGTTGCAAATCAGTCGTGTGTCATTTTTTTACATCATAATAGTTTTTTTGAGGATTTTCAGTCAGGATTTAGAAAACACAACAGCACAGACACAGCACTGAGGAAGATTACTAATGACCTTCTAATTGCATCAGACACTTGTCTTGTTAGACCTTAGTGCTGCACTCGACACCATGGATCATGGCATCCTATTACAGAGAATAGAACACTTGATTATAATTTCAGGTACCACACTAAGCTGGTTTGAATCCTATTTATCAGATTGATCTCAATTTGTATTCGTAAACGATGAAACCTCGATGAACACAAACATTAGTCACAGAGTTCTAATTTTAATCACCTTATATATGCTTCCTTTAGGTAATATTATCAGGAAACACTCCATAATCTGTAATAGGGTCAAATTCAATCTATCTAATTTCCGGTTCTCACACAACTACATGTCAACAGAGGCAGCTTAAACATTCATTCTCTGGTTATTTGCCACCTCACCTACTGTTTAACAACCTGGTCACATGCTAGTGCCACTCCTCTTAAACCATTACAGTAATTATATAAGCATACATTCACAACTCTTGATTAAAAAAAAGTTCTCTCTCATCACTGTCCTACTAAAAAACTATAACTTGCTTAGTTGGGATAATATGATTAAATATGTGCATGTCTGTCTCATGTACAAAACTATACATGGCTTGACCTCTCCTCCTCTCAAACCACACCAACTGGACATCGGCTCACAAGAGGTGCAGCAAGATGGGATAGTATTGTCCCTCTCAGGGAAAGTGCTTTCAGTCAGTCTGTGTTCTCAGTACAAACTGCAACAGACTGGAACTCATTCCAGGATCAATCAGAGATCTACAAACACTCAATTCGTTTAAAGCTGAGACTAAGAAATGGTTCATTAGTACCCCGCTCTGTCAGCACTGGAATGTAACTGCTCCTACCTGTCCTCAATCTTTCGCTCTGTCTGTCGGTCAGTTGTTGACTGTCTGTCTGTTGTCAGGTCTCTCTATGTCTTGACTTTGCTGGTCGACCATTCACTCTACCTGCATGTGCGTCTTTTGTTGTTGTTTGGCTGTGTCTATATATATATATATATATATATATATATATATATATATATATATATTGTATTTCTCTGTATGCTTTTATGTTCTGTGTCTCTGGCATGGATGTTTGTATTCTGTTCATTTTAAAATAACATTATTTTATTTGCTTTGTCTGTACATTGTATATGTAATCTTACATTTTTAGGTTTGTTTTGTGACATCTGCCTCTCGGGACTACAGAAGAAAAATACATTTACAGAAATGTTTTTATCAATGTGCATTGTCCCTTATTAAATAAACCAAAATAAACGTTCATTGTTATGCAGATAATACTCAATTAAACCAGACGAAACCGACCCGTTCTCGGCCCAGAAATACTCAGAGATTGACTATCTAATGATATAGTTCCTCTAGATAGCATTGCCCTGGCATCCAGCACCACGGTAAAGAATTAATTAGATTTGATCCGGACTTATCCTTTATCTCTGAGGCAAAACACATTTTAAGGATTGCCTTTTTAACCTACATAACATTTAAAAAATCCAACATATCCTGTCTCAAAGCAATGCAAAAAGACTTGTTGACACATCTTTTACTTCAGGACTAGATTACTGCTATATGTGTACAGATTGTAAAGCCCTCTGAGACCAATTTGTAATTTGTGATATTGGGCTATATAAAGTTAACTGAATTGAATTCCTTATTATCAGGCTGCTTTTTATTAGTCTCTAAATCTCTCCAGTTGATCCAGAATGCTGCAGCTCGTGAACAACTAAAACTAATAAAAGAGATCACATTCCTCCTGTAATAGCTGCTCTGCACTGGCTCCCTGTAAAAAGAATCTAATTTAAAATCCTTCTCCTCACCTACAAAGCCTTAATTGATGATGCTCCATCATATCTTAAGGAGCTTGTAGTACCATATTACCCAACAAAAGAGCAGCGCTCACTAAATGCGGGGCTAGTTGTGGTTTCTAGAGTCTAAAAGAACAGGATGGGAGCCAGAGCCTTCAGTTATCAAGCTCCTCTTCTTTGGAACCAGCTTCCACCTTCAGACACAGTGACCTTATTTAAAAGTAGACTTCAGACTTTCCACCTTGATAGAGCTTATAGTTAGGGATGGCTCAGGTTTGCTTGGGTACAGCCTCTAGCTATGCTGCTATAGGCCTAGTTTACACTGAGCTCCTCTTTCCTCTTTTCTATATTCTTCTGTATAAATTCATGTCCCATCAATGCACATTACAAACTCTACTTTTTCACCAGAGTCTTTGTGCTGTCTTGCCTCACAGACTTCGATGTATTGTGGTTGTGTCTGGATCCTGGTCCCAGTTCTGGTCCCAGTCCTGGTTCTGGTCCTGCCTTCTGCCTCCTCCTAAGTTTGCTCCTTTTCTGGAGTCTTTCTGCTTTCTCACCTCAAGGTTTTATCTGGACGGTGGTCCTGTCTGACCACTACTGCTATTATCATTATTAGTAGTTGCACTGCTATAAGTATTGCCAATACCCTTACTGCTTTTATGATCATTATTACATCCACTGTTGCTGCTATTGTTGGTAGTTGTAACTTTTTCATCATGCCTATTCATTATTACATTAATCATTTCTGTCATATGCATTTAATGTGTTGTAACTCTGTTACACTTTTAATTCTGTACACTTGACATCTGTTGTACTTTTGTCCATCCTCCTCGGTTGCTCTCCCATCGTTTTTTGGGGGGAGCTTTTCCTGATGCGATGTGAAGTCCCAGGACAGATGATGTCGGTTGTATGTGTCCAGATTATAAAGCGCTCTAAGGCAAATTTGTCGTGTGTGGTTTGGGCCTGTACAAATCAATTTAATTTAATTCAACTGATACACCAATGACATATGGAGAAATATTCCAAATTAAATCTGAAAACAAAAGCTTTTGTCAGACACTGTAGTAAATGTGCAGATTCCCCAAAGATTCCCCAAAGAGTTGTATTGGTGAAAATCAGGTAGTTATTTTAAAAATTGTGATTGAATGTTGACCCAGTCACATCTTTCAGTCAGATCACTTAAAAGGCTGTGAACATTAATATTGATCATACAACATTGCAGTACTCTTGATCCTGGAGTGTGAGCTTTGAGTCTGTTAATGAGCTGAATGATTCAATACTGGATTGTAAATAAGGCTATGGGATGGTTTAAAAGGGGTTGACTGAAAGGTGGTCTACACATATATATATTATTAGCAAGAGAGTCTCTTTAAGTTATGTTACGGGTTAAAACTCCAACACTTATACTCCCCTCTATGTTGACATTGAAAAACAAACATTAAATAATTACCCCAGGAGAACAGCGTGCAGGCAATACATGGCCCGCTATCTGACTGAAACCAATACAGGGAGTCAATGAAGGCTGTTAATTAACTTGCCAGTAAAAACAGCACAGAACAGTACACCTAATTAAGATTATTGAATGAAGTGGAGTAACAGTTCTAAAGTTATACTATTCTACAAATACACACTGATGGAAATGCAAAGGTTTGCTGACAGCTTTGATGTTTACCTCTTGAGTACAAAAAACATCTCATTCTCTCTCTCTTGAACTCCAGCTGCTCAAAGTGACAGATTAAAAGCAATGAATCGTATTTAAAGAATCCAACATCAGATCAAAACAGTCTCACAGAGCGTCTGGATGTGGAATAACATTAGTTTGTTACCCCTTTTCTTGTTTTGTCTAACTATTTTTCGAAATGTACACCCTTTTCATTAGGACCAAACTACTCCCTCCACTTCTTGAAGGATGAATATTTATAAAAAACGTAAATAATATAGACCCTTTGGTTGTATATCAATGGTATTCTCACTCATGTTGGCTGTGTAGGACATTACCTTAGCAGCAAATGATGAGCTTGGTTTCTCCAAGAGGTCCCACAGCTTCTTCCTCTTCTCGGAACAACATGTGGTTGTAAACTCCTCTCCGACCCTCTCCCTCATATTCTCAGCCTCTCTCTTCAGCTCCTCGTTCATTTGCTCCTTTTTCTGGTGGTACCTGGCCTGGCAGCAGGACTCCAGGTAGATCTCGTCGATGCCCCAGAAGTCCAGCTCTTGGCTGAACGAGAGGGCGCACATTTCTTCCATCATGTGCAACTTTCCGGTGCGGTAGAAGTTCAGAATGGAGGTGAAAGCTCCGGGGTGTCTGTCGAAAAAGTACTCACTGTCATCCAAGCTGTAGTCATCACAAATCTCCAAAATAGAATCGTGGGTGTTGCAGTCCCTCAGTTTGCCCAGTCGTGTGCGGGGTAGCCTGTCCAGCGTCCTCCACAGGACTTCGTGGAGAAGGCCCCCCACGTTGAGTCTCACGCGGCAGGTGTGTGTCTTGCTGCCGGTGCTGTCCATGGTATCCGTTGGCAGCGAGGTGGCCGACCGAGACTCGGTTTTAATCATCTTCACTCAAGTCACTCGGTCACTTGAAAAGACTAGAAGATCAAATTCGGCAGATTAAGAAGACATGGTCCGGTAGATGACCGCTTCAGGGTCCCCCCTCGTTTATTTTTGTGGCTGTAATTAAATAAAGAAATACATTATTGAGAACACTGTTGAACAGCCAGTGTGTCCACTAATAATGTGAGAAGGTGCAGCCACTCATCAGAGAACCAAATAGACATTTTAATCAGCTTTGAGAGGCACAGCAGCTTTTTTTTTGCTGACATGGGGGGCGTAGGGGTTGAGAGCCAGCCCGATGATGCACTGGACTCCACTCGTGAGCGCTGTCCGGTGCTGAACCGCCTGTCTGTCACTCCGCAGACCGCTGTCTGTCTGTCGCTGTCCGCGGACTATGGTGCTGAGACGTCTCAGCTCGGTATGAGACAGGGATCAATCCCGATTCAATGGCATCGTAGAGAACTACTCATGCAAATGTATTGCTCTCCATATTAACACGGACTGATACTAACACCGATTAACTATGATTTACAGCCCGTAACATATTAGATCCACCCATCAGATCAGTATCTATTCTAGTTTTAATTAACAAACAATTATATCAGTTCCTAAAGTTAGCTGGGCAGAAAGCCATAACTATTGGCGCGTGTCTGAGTCATGCAAAACGACTGCATTTTCTGGAAATATATGAATATTTCTTACGAGCTGAAAGTCAAAGTACATATTATCCATGGTGGTAAGCAACGCCAAATGAACTATCAAAGTGAAAACAAGTTTCATTAAAAATATAATCTGAGATGAACACAATTAATTAATAATTATACATACGTGCCTCCCGTTTATTCCGATCATCTTATGGACGGACATCAGCAGTATTTCAGGTGTAAACGCGTAAAAAAACGTGCCATCTCCGTGCAGGTGTCGGGTGCTCAGCTGGGAGCTGGTGGAGGCATCATGAGCTACGTGGCGACATGTTGGAAAAGATCTCACCGCGTCCAGTCCGCGCTGACCAGCCGTCTTGGGGCGATTCAACAAGTCAACTATTGAGAGAAGCCGGGAATGCTCTCGCTGCCGCTCCTTCCTCTGCTCACATGCAGTGTGAGTGAGAGCTGGCCGCGCCGTGGCTGTGGACGGGGTCCTGCAGGGGGCTGATTCCGCTCACGCTCCTCCAGCGGCTGCAGCCTGTGTGAGTTTAACCCTCGCAGCGCCAGTGAGCCACAGCTCAGTGCATCTGCATGGTGCTTCTGCTTTGTGGAGCCGTGTTAGGGGAGAGCAATCAACATGAGGAACTCACATATTTGGCCACAACCTTTTCAAAATAATTTAAAAGGTACTATATATCCATAATAATTATTGAAAAACTGTAATCCTATGAATATGATTGTAGACATTTTAAATATGTATTATCTAACATTATAATATGACTTATATAACATATCAGTTATGTTGTGGGGGTTTTCACAAGTGCAACAAACAAGAAACTTTACCCTTCATAAACTAAGGCAACATTGCAAGTATAGTTGGATTAATAAAGTAGTACAAAGAAGAGTAGCCAATAGAAGGGTAACAAATGCAGTACTAGCATAAAGAAACACCCCAAGGCCACATAACCTACCATATATACTATGGGCCACACCTGCAGCCTAGAGACGGACTAACTGTAACGTGATGCTTTCTTAGAATAGTGATCTTATTCTTCCCGGATGTTGGCCTGTAAATGCTCACTACACTGGAAAGTAATAGGGAATACAATATCTGATATAAGTTTGTGCAATAATAGGATCAGTTCAGGCAGAGACAAACCAACTGGCACACAGGCAGGCTCGGGAAACTTAATCAGTGATCCACACAAAAGGGCTCAAAATAATTATACTGAAGCTGCATTTCATGGGGCTGATTTTGTCCATGATTGTGCCCCAACTTTGTAATTTTTTAATTCTTAAACATAATGTAAAAATAGCATATTTGTTGTTGTTCCTCTGCAAATGTGCCCTTACAGTTTGTGGTCCAATGTAGATCTGCTTATTCTAGTAAGTGATCTGTTACTTTACAAACATATAAATCTAAACTTTCCACTCAGCTTCAGTGTGCAAACAGCTGGCAAGTGTCCGTGTGACAGATGTGTGGGTGGCTCTGTTTACAGTAGAGGCAGTTCTCTAATTACCCTCACGCTCTATATTTAATATACGAAACCATCCTCCAAAGCTGAACTTCTTACAGCTCCTAAAACCGCCACCGTGTGAAGACAAATGGCATTGTCTTATTATTAGTTTGACTCGCACCATAATATTGTGGGGTGCAGCTCAAACATTTATACGACAGCAATGGATTCAACAATAATTGAATCAAAAAAACTCTTCATAAATTTGACAACACAATATTGTATTATTTACATTTATTGATAAATAACAAAATAATGATATACTATAAATATAGAATAAAAAAAGGAAAAAAGGGCATATTGACACTATAAACAAGATACAGTACATGTGCATAACAGATATGTGAATTAGCTTGTTTTTAAACACTTAATTTGTTTTGCTGGGTTTGTATCGGACAAGCAAGTCCCCCTCCGGTTGTAGCATCCCAAATCCATAATGACTGGTGTTTACCTCCGGCATCTGAGCATTTGGATCACACAGCTCCAAATCATAGTCACTCAAAACCATGAAAACAAACCTGAAGAATAAACACAAAGAAAAAATAACATTTTAAAATTCAAGCCAAATTTAAAAGGTATAAACCCCAGTGTCAATCATTTTGAGGCCATAACCGATTGTGAAGTTACATGATGCGGTCATTCTAGGACACTCACTGTCTGATTGTATCGATGGCAAACTGCTTTCCCACACAGCCATTGGTCCCTGCGCCCCACGGCATGGTGTAATACTTCAGCAGCCTCCCTGCTTTGTAGAAATCTTTCTTCACTGATCCATCTTGATTCAGGAACCGATCATACTTGTATTTCTGGAAAGGAAACACATTTAGGGATGCAAGCCATTCAAAAATACCTATTTATTTATGAAAATTTGCTTAATAAAACAGTTTAATGCCTTTTTGTTTAGTTATTGTGAGCAAGAGTTTCTTAATGCAGCCGGCTATGTCCTCCCCACGCTGTGGGAGCAGTGTGGCTCTGTTCCCGTGCTCAGCTAATTTCTCAATAGACCACTGGGTTTGACCTCTCACTGGGTAACACAGAGCCAGCTTTGTGTAGGTGTCAATTGCACCCTCCATAAACAACTACGCTAATTACATTCAAGTCTGCCTTCCATAAGACCCGAAGACATTTACTACTATACTCCTGCTGGCAGAACTAGTACGTTTTTTATTTAAACAAGACAGGACAACAAACCTGTGGCTCGTGGTGAATCTCAGGGTCCATCTGAGGGCTGTTGAAAGGGAACAAACACACTCTGTCTCCTTTCCGTAACAGGTACTCTTGGCCATCAGCCATGTGAAGGGTCTTTTCCTGCACAACTTCTCTGGTAATGAAAGGGGCAGCAGTCATTCTCAGTGTCTCTTCCAAGACGCTATCTGGGGAGGGGCAGAAAGAATAGTTGTTATTGACAGAGAAAGAGCGGCAGCTTTTACCCTCATTTGCAATATTTATATACTATTTTGCACTATATATATGTAATGTGTATTATTCAAGATTTCTCTAAATGTGAAACTAGACTCTTAAGTTTCAACCTCCTCTTACTGACAATAAGACCAACCCACAGTGCGACCAATACATGTTTCTCTTTTTACAAAAGCTGGGATCAAGCACTTACCAAACACAGGTGTGTCCATAGGTCTGTCCGGTGATGAGGTCTCCGAGGTTTCCATCATTGAGATCCCGCTGAACTCCCTTTTCACCGCTGCCAGAGCTTCAGGATTTGTCAATAAGTAGCCTAAGAGCCAGAAGGCAGCAGGACCCACATTACCCTGAGAACAGACACAGACTCACGTGAAGACAATGATACGGTTTCTCTCTCGCTCACTCTGCCGTTGCATAGGGACGGCCCAGGTGATTATTGGTTCAAAGCAAATAAGAACATCAGAAGGCAGCCATAGTACTCACATCCATCTGAGAGTTGCAACAAAGTACACAAGTTTACTTAAATGAAATAAAAAGGTTTAATGGAAGTGCCGGTGAGAGAAAAAAAGAAAAGAAAAAAGAACAGTTTCCTTTTATGTGTCTGGGATGAGAGCAGCCACGCTCTGGACAGTCTCGCGACTGGCAAAGCTCAGCCTGGTAATGGTTTACTTAATAAGGATAGCCATTGGAAACCTGAGGTCTTTTGCCATCCGTCTGTGTCCAAAGGAAGAACACGCTATGAAGCTATTTAGATTTACAGCCAACTGAGGCGCTGTTTGCCAGGAGTAACCACATGAAATAGTATACACTGTAAACATTTAACACATGGTAACTCTATTACCATGTGACTCTTACGTCACTGCAAATGCACCACCAAGTGTAATGAATGCTTACTTTAAAATACATAAACACTGCTGATAATATAACTTAGTTTCACAAGAACCAGAAATTATCCAACCTTTTGGCAGATGTATCACATGTATGTGGGAGAGCTTCTAAATCTTTCACAGTTTGAACTCAATTGTAATAAAATTGATTACAATACGGTAAGTCATTTCTGCAAAAACTCCTCTGTATGCCATGAAAATGCACGTTAAATGACCCACTAAAGTCTTAGGTAAACATAAACAGTGACAACAAGAAGTTATGACTCAAAACTCGTTATTACATGGAAATAAACCACGGCGACAAGAGCCAAAAAAAGGATGAGTAAGCAGCCTGCAGCATCAGAACATGTTAAAGTGAACATCTGATTTATACTTTTGATGCAATAACCCCCCCTCCCCCCCAGTAGGCTGTATGAGAGACTGTGTGAGTAAGAAGTCAAGAGTCCAATATATTTCAGGGGAAACACTGTGCCCTGTGTGTACTGTAGTGACCGTGAAGACATATAATTCAAGTTGCTGTGATTGAAATATATCACTATTAAAAAGTAGTCAAGAAACATTGTACTCTATTACAATCTTCTATCTTTGTTCCTGAAGACCTTTCCATGGTTTTCCAAATCCAAGACAGAACAGCTGCTGTGAGAGCAGAAGTGAACAGCACACTCGTGTGGTGAGTCACAGTACTGCACAGTGGGGGAAGAAGTAGCGACTCAGACTTTTTACTTAAAGGAACAGAGTTCAACATATAAGGGTGTTTATTGGTGTTATGATAATATTCATAACTATGTTTTAATCGGTGTATAATTCCCCCAAACTAAGAATCGCTATGTTTTCTATAGCTTAGAAAAAGCCATATATACAGTATATGTTGTAGGGAGCGGGCCACCCGTTTTCCGCCATCTTGTACTTCCATGTTTTACGGCAGCCCGGAACAGACACCAACAAAACACTGGCTCCAGTGTAACGTTTTGTTTTTAATTGTATCTGAAGGTAGTGATGTGTAATAAAGTAATAAATGAGTCCCAGTGCTAAATAATTAAAGACCATAGTATTATTTAGCACTGACGTTACTGGTGCTTTTCATCCGTACTTTGAAATCTTTGTATGCCATTTATTACACGCTGCAGCACACACTTTTCTTTCTCTGACTGAGCTCCTCCAACAACACACATTCTTTAGCTGTGTTTTTATATTTATAATCTCCATCTGCAAAGTACCTAGTACTGCAGCTGCCATATAAAAGTAGAAAAGTAAAAAGTTCCTCAGAAAGTAGGAGAACATTGAAATACCTCAAACGGTGCTACTTCATCAAAGCAGACAACTTTCCCAATGTATCGAGGTCAACTGAAATCCTTCCTTTGCACACACAGAATTAACTCACCTGCGTGGCCCAAAGTTGCATCAGAACTGCTTTGTTCTGCATCTCTTCATTGACCCCCTCCTCCTGCAGGAGCCGCCTGTAGTCTTGAAGCCAAGGGCTGGACCCCGAGTCCTCAGCCAGACCTGCTGGGGCCAGAAGCTCCCACAGCCTCTGACGAACGCTCCGGGCTGTCCTCCTCTCCTCTGTCACAGACAACGTCACAAAGAGGGGCATCGAGTGAGTCACAGGCAACACATAATCAGTTGAACGGAATGTGAACCCAAGCCCACATACATGTGTATATATATATATATATATATATATATATATATATATATATATATATATATATATATATATATATCATTCTACATAATAGGTTTGTGAGGAACATTATTTCAGACATGACAAGCAGGACTGAAGGAGGCGTGCATAATTTGTACGTCTGGGTGGAACAAAAGCAATTCTAAGCAAGCATATAGCACATAAAGAAAGATGAATTGAATTGTGAGGTCACAGTCTGTAGAGGACTTTGATGATGAATTGTGAGTTGTGAAAGACAATTACAAAAAGATGTAGGCGACTGAGTAAATGAAACTCGCCATGGCAACTCCAAAACAAATATCAAGGAACATCTATTAATGATGTTAAAGCACGTTGGTATGCCTTTTCCTGACTTGTAATGCTGAAATGAAGTTTTGAAGCATTTCCTTGTGAGGGTTGTTTTCAGCGTCAATACCTGGCTTTAGTGTGCCCCTCGCCATTTTGGTTAGGAGACCATCAAACGTCTTGTACTCTTCATAGACACTCGAGGGTTCCGTGCTGTTGTTGTTTGGTTCTCCTCCAAACAGTGTCAGGTACCCCGCCCTGCAGAGAAAGAGATTTGTTTGGCCTTGATGGAGAGATAACCAGTCCCCACAGTTTCTTTCCATTCAAAAGCACTCAAGTGATCCCCTTTCAACTAGTATTTTTCCACTGGCCCACACAAGGTGCAGCATCTCCTTACGGTGGATGTCACCATGTCACATTGGCCCCATATACTGTTTCACATTCCAAATATCTACTTTCTCCTTTGTTTGCTAGTAAATCTTCTTAGCATGAAAGACAGCTATACATTTAGACTAACATCTGCTCTGCAAAAAACTTTCACCGGAAAGGTGACCGTGAACATTTGTGTGAAAGAGTCGACCTACATTGCTCTTGCTGTGTTTACAAACAAAGGACTGACAGGTGTGTAAACTGTTTAGCTGAAAGCTTTTGACATGAATGCTTCTTTTAACATAGTTTGGTGTGCTTGTCTGTGTGTGTGTGTATGTGTATGTGTGTGTGTGTGTGTGTGTGTGTGTGTGTGTGTGTGTGTGTGTGGGGGCGGGGGGTGAGGGATGGCACTCGTACTTGAAGAGTAAGCTGTAAGAAAAGTTGAACAGTCCCTCCTCTTTCCAGTCTTTCTGGTTCTGAGGCATTTCATCTGTCAGCGAGGCCTTCAGGTGTCTGCTCATGGTTCTGTTCAGGGCAGCTAGATTCAATCCCATGAAGTGCCTGCGAACACAAAACGTTAGAATTTAGATTTTTTTAAACTTTAAAATAAGAAAGATTGTATCAAGCATGTGTTTTTCTTCTCCTTTCTTTGATGTATGAGAGAATTTCATTGAACAGGCGTCAGAGCAATAGCAAAACAAGAAGCTTTAAAAATAGAAAGGGAAGAGCCAATACTGTTCACGAGACTCGAGTGGGAGGATCTCCACAAACTATTTTCGTCTCTACATTTTTTCATGAAATGATATTGAGAGCATACACTACAAGCTTTCAGTTTAGAGTATAACATTATAAGGGCATACTTCTTCATTATTGCTTTGGCTTTAACCGGCTGGTGACATGGGAGCCGCAGGTTGAAAATCTTCTCCATGAGCACCTGTGCATAGCGATTAAAGTCCAGGGAGTCCGAGTCCTTGATGACTGTGTCGTACGAGTGTGGATCCAGCAGCACCGTCACATAACGTCCAGCAACACGCACCTGAACATCCGGGCCAAAGGGAGAAATGAATGAGACATAAACAGCTTTAACTCTTCTTGCAGTTTTAGAAAATGTGGTTAACACAGTTATACTATCTTGTACAACATTACTTTGTTTTAATTGTTGTCAGTTTATAAGCAAACCATATTCATCACAGTTGAATCATCTGTTGAAATGCTATATTCGTTTTAATGACCACATAACTTGGGATCACATTTCTCGGAAAATAATTTGATAGTGCCAGTCATATCAGACTGTATACTTTGTTTCAGGATAAGTAAATCCTAGTATGTACTATTTTTTTTCTTGAGGTTATTGTATCGGTCACTTGATGTTATGTGAATATCAACATATTCTTCACTATCTAAAAAGTATTCTACAGTAACATTTGAAGTTTAAACTCCAGATTAGTCAAATTATTCTAATTCACCATTAATTCACCGTTCTCCTCTAAATTTAACAAGAAAACTGATAATTGATAATAATGATAATGGAAATACTATATCTTCAGATAATCCTACTCATGAAATTAATTCAGAGTCCATTTAGTAGCTGATCTATCTTTCACATTATCTTCTTCAGTGGCGGTAGTATCCGGGAATTGAGGGAAACACATTTCTAAACAGTTTAAAGACTTTGAAGCTGAACTTTCTCATGAATATGAAGTCCTTAGTATCTACAGGTCTACGCACTGTGAAAATGTCACCGTGTTTCAGCTTCATTCGGTTCAAGAACTTGAAAGCATCTTTTCCAAACTCAAGTGCATGGCCTAACCATGGGATGACTCCTTTATCTAGAGGGGGGTCCCTCTTGGATCTATAAGACAAAATAAAGAGGAAGAAAGAAGTTAAACTGTGTATCTTCAAGATGTTCACCAGTTTGTTATCGACAGTTTTAAAGATGGGGACACAACTAACAACATAGTGATTCGATCTCATTGGATACAGTGTATATAATATAATAACAATAGTATGTGGTGCAGTCTGTGAGTTATATCATGAGATGCTGGGTCTAGAAGTAAAGGTCAACTTAACAATACGTTGTTTATAATTGCCTCAAAAGGAAAACGAAAACCAGTAGAGTTTCACAAAACAAACACGTTTCCACATTCCTCTGACTGGCGAATGAACAACCTGCCAAACTAATAAACTGGTTCATCACAATGCTTGACAACAGTTATTACAGGAATACAATTTACGACAGATTCAGTGTCAAAATGAGTTTTTAAACAGCGTTCCTTGTTGTGGCAAATAGTTCATTATTTACAACCCGTACACATGACACTAAGTGAATCAAAGAGTCGCTCACCTCGATCTGTGTGTGAGAATAAAGTAGAGCAGCGCAGCTTGCCCGAGCAGCAAGAGGGTCCAGATCATCTCGTGCTTGTGGTCCTCGCGCCGCAGAATCAATGAAGTCCCTGCAGCTCTCGCGTGGCTTTTTATGAGCTCACAACTACGTCAGTGTGTTGTCTCTCTCATCCGTCATTACACTTGCACATCGCTCCTTAAACTAGAGCGTCAGCTGTGTGGGTGGACTCTGACGTCATTCTCCATTGTCATGGCCCGGTGACTTTGATTGACAGAAGAAAATCCATTAGTATTTATTGAATTCCTCTTACACACGTTTTGAGCTCCCCGAAGGCCATTTTTAATAGAATATATTATATAGATGGTGACCTAGAAAAGATTTAAATAAATCATTAGCATAATCCTTTAGTTTTCCGATGAAGGGGAGGGATCCACTCTTATATCTGGCTAACTTTGAAAAATGTTCACGCTCTCAGTATACAATATGAATCCTGATTACAGGATATTAGTTAAAAACAAGGCTTTATTCTCCCGTTATAGTTCATAACTATCAAGACCCTTAATCAGTTACAGAACCTTGCTGTCTTTGGTTTAATACTTTTATGCCAATTATAAATGTATTGAAGTTATAAGAACTGTTTAGAATCGTACTATCTATATCTATATTTGAGAATAGTTGTAAAGGGTTAGGCACACATTTACCAGAAGGTTAAAGGAAGTATTAACCTTGCATGGACATTTTCATGCTAAGTGTTACTTAGCAATCCTCTACTTGTCAAATGATTTAGTATTAAGTGACATTAACACGCAGCAGTGCCATCCTGCTGCATGTTCAGGTCAGCACGTCCGAAAGTAGGAAAAACCGATTAGAGGTGCAGTGCCTCATTCTGTCATCTACAGCAGGTCAAATATAGAATATTAGTAATAACACAATGATAATACTAGCACACAAATGTACGATTATAATATTGTACCTTCTCTGTTGCATTACCGTCGGAGAACTTGTATGATGTGATGAATATTTACATCAGCTCACATTTTGTTTGAATCTTTTATTAATCAGAACAATATGGCAATGTGCAGTTGCTGTTAAGTGGATGCAGCAGGTCTGAGGACCCAGCTCTCTGCAGGTTTATGAACATCATTATACAAAATGAACTGGCTCAGTCAAACCGGGAGAGAGAACGACTAAACTGCTGCTGAACATGAAAGTAACGTTTCCCTTTCCAGAATGAGAAATATAAAACAATTCTGCACAAAACTGCCTGGCAAGCTTGACCACATGAACTGAATGAATAATAATTAAAAAAAAGAAGTATTTATTGAAGAGAATATAAATAATGTTGATCCTACAGGACCTCAAATATAAACTCAAAACTTAAACGCAGGATGTGAATTAAGAGAGCTCCTCGGCGCCCTTCTCGGCGCCCTTCTCGGCGCCCTTCTCGGCGCCCTTCTCGTCCCCCTCGGCGTGGACCGTCTCTCTCGATTCGTAGACGTCCTCCGGAGTTTGGCCGAACACACCCTCGGTCCGCTTGAGGAGGTAGACTCCAGCATGTAAACCCCCCACATTGACCCAAACAGTATGCAGCTTCTTCCACAGTCCTCCCATCCTCGAGACAGCCTGGAGACGACATAAATATCAAGAGGGGAAACTGACCAGTGAGACATTTGTTTTGTGTAAAACAAGAACGGTGAGACAAATACAGCTGGTTAAAGTCTTTTTCCATGACTCAGAGACTTGGCTGAGTTATACCGACACTCAGAACTGTGGGGGGATTATTTAGAGATTATTTAAAGAGGGTAAATTGATTCTGCGCATGAGCTGTTAAGTAGAGGACTACGCTAGGATGTTTAAACTCGATGGGGAACTAACAACATAAACATTTAAAAAACAAATGCTCCAAACGATCAACTGACGGATTGTGGTAGAAGAAAATAAAACCAACACTGGCCTTTTCCACTGCACAATACACACCATGTTACATTGTTATATTATCCATTATTTGAGTTTGACCAAATCTTTTTAAATACCAAATGAAGAAGAACTTTATAATTTGCCCAAAACTTTGGTTTACAACCAAATACTTTCATCAATTCCATCAGACTCAACGTACAGTGTTTATTGCCAAGTGACAGGTGTTAGCATGCATTACTGAAATGCCATTAAGTGTAAAGAACAGATGTTCAGTCTCATGGTTAACGTTATAAAACTACCTGAAGATATGTGCTTACAATATATTGTTGACAGGCAGAGTGGTCTCAATCTGCTTCTTCTTCTTATTTATTCACCGATTAAGACTGTCAGTTCATATTTTACTAAATCAAAGGAATAAAGTTAGAAAAACATATATACAGATGTAACAGGATTGTTTTGATGAGAAAACTATTTCTAAAAGTCTGAGGAAATGGTCTCAGGACACTTTATAGGTTCCAGGGGCAGTTTAACCTGAAATGTAAAGCAGGAAGCAAAGCGCAGCAACTCACTAACTAACTGACGTTGAGCAGCACATTTCTTCACTCCCTGGTTCGACACATGGCTACTGAGAAATAATGAAACATTACACACTAACTTGGTCAGCTACACACAAAGACACACAGAATATACTTCCGTTTGAACTATTCTGATCTGGTTTTAAATGGGAAAATGGATTCCTGTACAGATTGGCAGAAAGACACTTACTGATGACCGGGAACAAAAACGAAGAGAGAAAAAAGAAACGTTGTTGATATGAACTATTTTTAGAATGACTTTCACGGCAACAGGTTTTATACTTGTACACAGTGTAGTATTAAGCTGTAATCTTGACACGCCTACATCTCAAGCTCACTGAGGTGTGGAGAAAGCAGAACTATTGATGATACAAGGGTGGAGATAAAAACTAAACTGTTTTTAAATGATGTATTGTCTTACTGTAAATGGAACACACGTCTAATAAACACAAATAGCGGCGCGTCAGAGGACGCAATGACGTACTGTCCTGCTGAGCAGGGCCATCTACCATTCGCCACCGAAGTGTAAACTAGTACAAATTGAGAAAGATTTGAAAAGGGGTGAATGTTTGCCAAAGGATGCAGCTAGTGAGAATATTCACTGGGCTGTCTAAGGATTAAGGACTTATCGTTGTTATTTCCGTCGCGCAATGCAGAAGGTTATGTTTTGATCGCTGTGTATTTATTTGTATGTGTGTGTTTGTTATTTGCATGACTCAAAAAGTATTAAACTTAATCGCATGCAATTTGGTGGGATGATTGGTTATTATCCCGGGACCATTTGATTATATTGTGGGATCAATTGTGTCAAAAGTCAAGGTCATGAAAAGGTACCAAAATGCTCAGGCTGAGAACAAGCGTGCATCCGCATTACCCTTTAGATTAGGCGATCAACAGCTGCAACGATTGTCAGGAGGTTGTTGCAGGACTAGATTTGTTCCATTGGGATTTATTTGAATGTTTCTATCTCATGGAATCATTTCCGCATGAAAAGTGCTCAGGAACGTCTTAACTGGAAACCCTGTCATCTGCATGAGTATGCGGTTACCTTGGTGAAGCACTTCTTGTCTTGCGTCAACAAGACAGCCTTCCCTGTGCCTGGTGTGCACACACGGGCCATTTCTCTCAGACAGGGAGGGTACA
Source organism: Liparis tanakae (assembly GCA_036178185.1). NCBI lineage: Eukaryota > Metazoa > Chordata > Actinopteri > Perciformes > Liparidae > Liparis > Liparis tanakae. The sequence continues at coordinate 12,493,074 of CM070109.1, forward strand.
GGTCCCAGTTCTTCTTCCTTGAGCCGATTCTTTAGGAAAAAAAAAGAAAGATTTGATCTCATAGTTGGGGTGAAAGTGATGAAAGATCATCTATTATTAGGTTTCAAGATATCATTTTCAGCTAGCTAAAGCACCGTAATTATGTCCACTTAGACCTAGTATTCAAAACACTGAGTTATTCAGAATAATTTCTACATACTATTTAATGAGCCATGTCAGCATATACAACACTGTTATTAGGGTACCTCTTCCCAAAGGGCATGTCAGTGATGACAATGTCGACGGAGCCAGTCCTCATGGGTAAATTACAAAGATCCCACTGCACTGTGTCAATGGGCAATGCAGATGCAGTGCTAGAAAAGAGATTTTAAATCCTTATGAAAATCAACTACACAAAATTGTATATTTACTACCTCCTCGTGGGATGTCCAGCTGTGCAGCCGCTTACCTGCTTCTTTCCTCTCTCCGTTTCTGGATGTGAGCTACATTATTTACTGTGCGCTTAATTGCCATGTCATTGTTGTCACCGGCAAGATAGAATGAACTGTTAAATTCAATGGCCCCCTGGTGAAGAAAAGCATGGTGCACATAAAAAAAAAATGTAACACATGAAAAAGTGTATATTCATCAGTATACTTGATCATTTGATGCTTGAAGTATTCAGTCTGTAGTTCGCTCATGAAATGTATTTAATGTGGATCATCAGAAGACTTAGAAGATCAGTGGCAGTGGTGCAGTGTAACGATGTGTTTTCAGTGCGAGGTGCTGGGCATATGGCACTGTATAATGTACAATGTGACCATATTTGTAGCACTTTTTGTATTGTAGTCCAGGTACAGCAGTTATGGCTCACCTCCAATGGTATGGCTCCAGTCCCACACATTGGATCCATTATTATATCTGATGCCTGAGGCTTACAAAGCCTGTCAACAGATAATAGATTGTGAATACAGTTTATTACCAGTGACCAGTGAAGTCAATATATAACATGCTCTTCTCCTCAGAAGGCCAACACCGGTTTCTGATTAGATTCATTTGAGCACTTCTTCTGCAGATTTCCACTACACGTACAATCATGCTGTCTTAACACTAGAATATTTAAAGACGGGGTTCTTTTTATTTCACTGACTTTTATTGCAAAGTGAGAATTATACAGTCATTGACAGCCAATCAAATTTGTATTTCTTTGCTCACTTTGTACACATATTGAATGGACACAAAAGGTGTTTTTATTTTACGTTTCTGTCTAATTAACAATTATTATTCATTGTTGCTCATATACTGAATTAACCTCTGAAAAAACAATAACTGTAGCATGACCTATCAGCAGTGATTTGCGTATTCTATTTTAAACACTTGCGTGTGTCTCAATTGGACTATTAAAGTAATTACTTGTGTATCTGGGTTAACTACCTCTATTGTACAAGCCATTAATTGACGCCCTTTGACGCTTGAAATAATTGAAGGGCATTGAACAACTATCTCTTACAACTATTCTCTCTGTGTATACGTGGATTCATAAAAATGTGGCATGTACTACCACCAATATCCTGATGATGGCCAAAACAAACACATCCAATATTAGCTGAACCAGAAGAAGTTACGAAACTGTATCTATTCTGTGGATGCACCTTGTTTTCAGTAGTCAAACTACCTTTCTATCCTTTACTCAACAGAAAATATATAAATACTATCCAGATAAGGTGGACATATCACCTCTGTGTGTTAGGCATACTTAATTGTTTGGAAAAATTGGTGTTTTAAAGCTAAAATATGAAACAATGTATTTTAGCTTATGTGCTAATCTTTACAAAAAGCATTGCTATGCTGTGGGGTGGATTTCCTATTTTATCATGCCTAAATTGCAAGTCACAAAGGCGTGACTTGCAATTGTATTTCCAGAGAAGAGTTGTTTTTGGCCGGTTTGATGTGTCAGATCGTCCAGCATTCCGTCATGACGAGCACATAGTCACGTCCACGATCAACTGGAGGGATTGTTTTACCGCCGCACCAATGTCTTTTGAAAATATTCCATTACGTAGTATCAGTATAAGTGTATTGATGTTTATATTCTCCATGCCATTTGGCTAACTTTGCTTTGCACAAGTATTCAGTCACTGGTCGATTGTTATTAGTCAAGTTCTGGAGCATTATTTACATCCTAGCCCTTCATCGGTTTAGTGAATTAGTGTGAATGTGTAGGCAAACACACCGAGATGTGTTGTAACTGGAGGGAAGAGTCTCCACGTGCATTTGTCCCCAACTCTTCATCAGTCTTCTGTAACTTTGGTAGCTATCCAAGGTGTTTGCACCTGTTATTGTGAGTGTCTATTTTAATGACTAACACTTTGTCAACACAAACTTTAGTAAGCGAGACAAAATAATCAGCCAATTATAGTTATGCATTTTAAAAATAATATACATATTAAAAAAAGCTCATCTTAAAACGGAACTTAAACAGTGTTGGAGAATTACCTGAGCATGCCGTAACACAAGGTAGACCGCAGAGTGGTGGGTCCAAAGTGACTGATGTTTCTCCTGTGAAGACTCTCTTCTGTGAGTGCAATGCCGATCACCACCTCTTCCTTGTGTATGTTTAGTAACACCTACAGTTCAGTAACATACATGATTAGAAGGCAATAACCAATGTAACCACACATATATGTTCATATTCTATGGAGCTAAAACAATCGTCAACAAAAATGAATCACCAACTATTCTGATGTAGACCAAGTGTTTTTTAGGAGCCTAATTGTTGTGTCTATTTAGTAAACAAATGAGGAAGCACAAAGCAAACACATCAAAAAGGTACTAATTATTTCAGCTCACCCAGAATAGGCAATAAAACTGATTTAGTCTGTGAACAAACTGCCATTTTAGTACTCAAGTTACACAAAACTGCCAACATCTAACATGAATTAAAGACTTTTTTAGAAAATGTAGGCGGCCACAAATCGTCACTATGAAGACACACGTCATCTCCATAATTTAAAACAATGAAGCACATTTCAACTGTCACAACTGATCACAGAGTTGTTATTGTTTCTTGTGTCACTCTTTAACTAAACACTACATCATGCCTTGGAAATCCATCTTGGCAGCCAAGGTTTGTATTGGCCAATGTGATGGTATTCACTTTGTGTCGGTCCAGCCTGAACTAGTATGCCTACCTCGATGTCAAACTTTGTCATGTCTGCTTTCCACTGGAAGAATTCTTGCACACCCCCACCAAAGTCTCTGGCCGCCTCATTGGAGGTAAAGCTGTGTTTATCACCAGCCCTGTTGCACGTCACACGGAACTTGATGAGTTTGGCCTCGGGCTCTGCTTCTTCTGAGTCCTGGGTGCCGGTCTCTTTTTCAGCCGTGCTCTCGGCCGTTGTCTGGTTTTCAGCAGCAGTCGCCGCCTGTGGTACCTCTGGCTGCTCAGCTTCTGCCACAGTTGCATCCATGGGCTCACTATTAGGTATCACTTTTGGGCCCTTTCCTTTTTTCCTGTAGCCTTTCTTCTTTTTTAGGGTGGCATTTAGTTTCCAAACCTCTAAGGCATTAGTCCAGGGGAGTTTGGAGGCAAGCAGCTGCATATCCATCAATGTATCTTCCTGCAAAAACAGTGTTTATTACCCATAATATTGATAAATATCAGCTTCAACATAATAATGATGGTTGTAAGTTACCTTTGATTCTTTGAATTGGTAAAAATCATCCTCCTCAACCACAACAAACAGGTTGTCCACAGATTTCAGAAGATGGACCTAGAGACAGACAAACAGATAAGACTGAGGTTTTCAAGACATGTTTTTCTCAGTTTTACTTAGTGTTTCAACTTGTACAGCATCAAAACAGATTTCAACAACAGATTTATATGTAAATAATATAATTTGACAGCAAGAAATACCTTGGAAGAAAAAGGCATGCATTTATTGCAGGTTTCCTACCTGGAACAGCTTGTCAGTGGCTATTGGGAAATAGATGCGTCCACGATCTTTGCCGATTCGTGCATCAACCCCAATTTTCTCATTGACCTCCTCTGCAGCAGTGTGCTCAAATCCCGTTGGCACGGTTGCTCCAATGGTGACGGTGAAGACGTCCCCAGTGATAGCATCATTCATAATGGAGGAACAGGTAGATGGTCCCACTGAGTCAGGGCCCGGCTCTGCAGCCCCGTTCTCCTGGGAGGACATGCTGTATGTGCGGGCTGCACCTCACCAGACTCGGAGGTATAACTGGAGGATCTGTAAACTGGGAAGAGGGATTCAAAGTGTTAATACCGCACGCGAGATGCACACTCCAAGCACGATTCATCAATTACAGGGGAGCAACGTGTTATACAGATGTATTGTGTATAGGGCATACGTTAGCATATAATACGGTTTAATTAAACAGAGTGAATACACCTGTTATAATTAACGGAAGTACTGGGGAAGCAATGCTACCGGTTAACTTAGCTAGCTACATTTAGCCGTAAGCTGCTAAAAAGTTGTTACGACTCAACAAGCTAACGTTGACGGAAGCTAAGGGCTTTTTCTACGTCGCTGCCACGTGATGGTACGTGTTTATGAGAGAAGCCTCCCCGGTTCAACTGTAGCAGCAGATGACACGTGCACAAGAGTTAAAATAAACTTGCTAACTGGAGTCAGACCAACCTGTCAAGCACGAGGCGACTTTATCGTGTTTTCACTTAGCAGCAACAACATCGAGGCTTCCGGCGGAAACCCGCCGGAATAAAATAATCTTTTTTATTTTATTTGGACACAGTAGACTGAATGTCAAGATACTTCGAGAGACCACACGATGTGGAAATACAGCAGTGTCTATTTTACAATAGTATTACGCATGTATGCACACACTATGTAAATCTATTCAATATTTTACTTTTCCCCCTAAATATCTGAAAGTATCTGTATTGTGTCCAGTGAAATACATGTTTGTATTTTTTATATTGTTTTTTTTCTTCAAAACGGTCTCCATTGTTTGTATGACCGTCATTGCGTGGACATGGTGCTTCCATTATAATGCAAATTATTAAAACTATCACAGCTCTACATCTTAAAAGCTTTGGTTTTGTTTTGAAAGCTATGGGGCCAAGCAGGAAATGTAGTTTGCGCGAGCTAGTTTCATCTTGATCATTCGTTTCCATTCATTTTCACTGGCTACTACTTCCGGGTACAGCTTTCCAATAACTGACCGACAGAGGGCGCCATGATATCTTTTTTGGAGCATATTGTTTGAGAGCACTGAACAAAACCATTCACCTGACACGGAAAAAACTAACAATACAAAATCAAATATAGAAAATTAAGAGAAAGACCACACACTTGACACTTAAGTGGGTATGTACGACGAGAGTGTAGGGAAACCGGAGTCAGATTCGGAGTAAAATTCTATGTAGGCCTATTTGTGCACGACCAATAAAGCTAAAATACAAGAAGCACCAAAACAACAATAATATATTTAGTGGGAGGAAATATACACATTAGGTGAATAATAAGATAATTTATTTTTCCCTTAATTTCTTTCTTTAATGATGGGTTATTCACCAGTAATTGTAATCCATTGTTTAGACATTGGGTTGACAGAGATACAACAGTGTGGTCACTAAGTAATTATCATTAACAACAATGAATATTCAGTTGAATCAAACGCATATCACATAATTGGTTACTCATAGTAACAATATTCATGCTGGATTTGTGGTTTGTTAGTGGCTTATGATAAAATAGCCAAAACACTGCCATTGGTTTATTTGTTTTTAATGAAAAATGTAAGTCTTTCCTATGGCCAGTACACACATCTTAGTCATTCAAAAATCACCCATAATCTTCTTCCGAAGCTTATCGTTTGTGATAATGGGGTTTATAACTCTCTTCTCTTCCGTGTCACATTTCCTTGTGTGATTATTTAGGGCAGTGGAAGATAGAGCTTTAACTTAGTGAGACAATTATGTTTTTTAATAAACAGCAGCTATATTTACTGTACCTGCTTTCTAATTCACTGTGATTAAGTTAGGTTCAAAACATTTAATTAGGATTAAAGTATAATTCTTAAATGTCTAGTCTTGTCTGTCCTTTGACAGAACCAAACCCCATATCATTGCTTGTTCCAAGCCTGCAAACAACATACAACGCGTTTATTGAACATGTTTTGTTTTTCCCGGTTTACTTAATGTCAAGTCTGTCCTTTCTAACTGATTAGTAAGTGTGAAATCTGGGAGACGAGTGGGCATGTGTTCATGTCAGAGAACGAAAAGTCCTCCATAACAGATGGCCAATGTCGCACAAAGTATTGAAAAGCAATTTTTGACAACTATCATCTTATAAACACATTAGCAGCACACATTTTCATATTATCGGCAAAGAGACAATAAAAAGTGTCTCACAGTTAGTAAAAAAAAGTAGTGCAGGCCCAGGATTTGAGGCTTGGACAGAAGATCAAACAGATACCCGTTGCTCCCAAGTAACTCAGCTGCAATAACATGCAATTTTGAGAAAAACACAAGCAAGAACAAGGGAATATCCTCAAAGCAGTCAGGTATGATATATCCTGTGTAATTTTAAATTGGGATTTTTTTTTTAGTGTTTAAAGGACACTCAGTGAGATTACTCTTCAGATCCTTTTCTCAGGTACTGCATGACAAAGTAAGTAATTGAAGGTTGACAAAGCAGCCAACACAACAGGTTGTTCTTTAGGATATATTTGAAATGTTATTTGCTGATGAAAATCCCCAGCTTTTACTAAAATATTGAAGAAATGTATTTGGAAGAAGTATATATTTTAAATTCTAGAAATAACCTGGGAATTCTTTATTCATAGATTAAACTAAAGTTAGTGACACATGAAAGTGCATCTGAATCTGAACAATGTGTATTAGAGGTGACACACGTTACCTCATAAATAATAAACAAAATCATTATCCAATTGGTCAAAAGTAGGAAGTAGCTAAAATAAACAAATATATATTGATTCCAAAATACAATACACTTCATTGTTGGGTGGATGTAGAGGCCGGTATGATTGCTATTGACCCTGACTCGGAAAAAGACAAGCAAAATCAGTATACAAACCTGCACTGACATTACATTTAACAATACCTACAGTAATTCACTTAACGCTCCGCATTGCATAGAGCTGTTTCAAAACAGTGAAACTTGGTCCAGCACATGCTGCCTATTTTAAGATTCCCACAGAGCAAAGATCTTTTACATAAAAAAATATGCAATTATGAGTGATATGAGATCTAACTCAACTCCATATAATGATTCATCTGGATGAAGAAGAAATACATTGTTAGAAGGAAGCAGCCCTGAAGGCTTATCTGCTGTCTTCTTCTCCACACATTTGAACACATTAGGTAACACTACATTAGGTCTCAATAATGGCCTTTTTACTCAAGAACTGAAAACTATTCTTTTGATACTTTCAGATGCAAGTGTGGATGAATAGGTAAAACATTAAACTATAGCTATTAATATGTAATAATTTGAAATCAGTTTCTTTTGGTCACTTTTATTTGACATTCAGTACAAGTGATCAGATGTAATACGGGTCATCGATTGTCCTGTTGACAGAGTTGTCTAAGATGCCTGTAACTGGGATTTCTACAGTCAAAAGATCCATTACATTATCCAACCTGCTTATCCTATTTAGGGTTGCAGGGCTGGCATTGGGCAAGGACAGGGTTCACCCTGGACAGCTTGCCAGTTTATCACAGGGCTTATATATAGGCAGACAACCATTCACGCTCACATTTACACCTACGGACAATTTATAGCCTCCAGTTAACCTGAGCTACAATCTCTGGACTATCGGAGGAAGCCGGAGACCCCGAAGGGAACCCATGGGGAAAACGCACATCGGGGTTTGAAACCCTGGTCCCTCTTGCTGGGATGTGACAGTGCTGGCTACTAGAAATCTTATCTTTAATAATCAATTAAGCATTAGTATTTTGACTCATCAAATTTGATAATTTGAACTAATTTGAAATATTTTATTTATTGAGTTAGGATTAAAAAGATAAATAATTGTCTCTACGCACACATTCACTAAGATATTTTGGGGATGTCAGAGGTATTTTTGCCATGTCGGGTTGAGCCGTTCCCACTCTTATTCTGTAGAAAGAAATAGTCAACGGATCTCACAATGGATCTTTGTGTTATAAAAATAGTGAAGTCACAGTTTCCCAGGCTTCCCCCCTGAGATGCCTGATGAAAGAGGTAGGGGTGAGGAACAGAGGGATGGTGGGAGGGATGTAGGGATGCCGAAAGGTTACTGCTGTTGACTTCTCCGTAGTAAACACAAACAAAAGCAGAATCCACCCTGCTGTCACTCTGGCCCTCCAGAAGACCTCTCTGTCACAGCTGATATGTCTGCTCTCTCCACTTCTCAGGCGTGTAGGTGATACAGACGGCCTGACTAACAACTTAGACCCATCACTCGAACTGCAAAGACAGTGTGATGCGGTGAGAAACACAACACAGGAAAGACACCTTTTCTGTGTCTCTCTGTCGTATTCGCTGAACACAGACACAGATATATACACATACACTGCCAGAGGCCATTTGAATTCCTCAGGGTATTTTCCTCCTGCAAAGAGGGTTGTGCCTACTGTGTTCAACTGCCAGAAAATATATTTTCACATCACAAGGTGCCAAAGAATCCAAACATGATCTCTTGAGTCGTCCCTGGGGAGAAAACAGGAGGGCAGAGGCACACCAACATTTATGTCAATGGATATTCTTCAGGTGAAAGAAACACTGTAGCTATCTTCTTCATCTCTGTAATTATTCAATTCAACTGTTTTTAAGGTTGTTGTTGCTGAAGTTTGTTTTGAGAGGTGCTATATGAATAAAGTTACATTGTTAAGTTATAGTTGATGATAATACTATACTACTACTACTACTACTACTACTACTACTACTACTACTACTACTACTACTACTACTACTACTACTACTACTACTACTACTACTAATAATAATAATAATAATAATAATAATAATAATAATAATGTTGGTGTTTCCTTCTTTTTTCAATAATGATTCAGTTGTATATGTGTAGTAAATGCTTATTAGTTTATCATACGCCATCAGGTCTGCAGTTACAATAAGACACTGATAAAGGGTCATGAGTTTAAGAGGTATACCATTTTTAAGATAGCTTTTTTTATTCCAAAAACCTTTCTATCTTTTCTTTTTTCAGATAAGGCAGAATGTTTACCCACTAGTGTCAAAAATATCCTCCAACCCGTCAGCATGAAATATGCATTGAAGCCTGTGAGGTGCAGATGGAAATGTGGAAGACATGTGACAGTTTGCAGGTTTGAGTGGGCTCACTGTGAGTCAACAGCCTGTTCCCTCCTGAACTGAGAGCAGCTCAGGTGAAAGACAACAAACCGAGTTCCATGGACTGTTCAAACGCAGTGAAGAACCCAGATGACAGGATCTGTCAGGAAACACACTCAGTCCCTGGCTCTACAACTCTTTGAACAATCAAACTTTCTACATGACATGAATTCATAAATGTGTTTCTCTATTCAAGAAATGTATGACTTCCATCACACAGGCACAGATGAATGCAATTAAATTAAATTTGTTTTGTATAGCCCAACATCACAAATTACACATTTGCACAAGAGGGCTTTACAATCACATAGGACATATACACATAGGACATCCTCTGTCCCGAAACATCACATTGCATCAGGAAGAACCCTTCATGAGAGCAACAGAGGAGGATCCCTAAAATATATGTTGTGCATAGAATGAACAACATTACTGATGTAATGAATATAACATAAATGATTGATATCAATGAACGTAAATTAATTGAAAGACATAAATGTAACTATAACAAAGTTGGGAAGTTTTGTGTTCCTTTCCTGATGTATAATGTCTTATAATGTGTTCTCGGTTCTCCTGAGCAATATTTGACATTAAGTTTTTGGAACAGTTTGTTTAATACGTGTTTATCTCCTTTTACATGTGTGCAAGTTTAATGATATTTCTGTCACTGACATTATTGCTCTCACATTCATCTTTAATTGTCTCCCTCAGCTCTGCCAACAGAGGAGAAGAGATGCAGTAAACAATGGGGTATGCCAATACACCTGTTTGCAACAATGGAGGGTGTGGTGCAAAGGATACCAGCCCTTTTTGGAAGATATTGTTGTATATTTGTGGTTACCACAGTAGCAGCAGCAGTGCCTTCATCATGCACCATCGGGCATCTGTGGGTGTGTTCGTGTGCGTGTCTGTGTGTCTGTGTGTGTGTGTGTGTGTGTGTGTGTGTGTGTGTGAGCGAGAGAGAGAGAGAGAGAGAGAGAGAGAGAGAGAGAGAGAGAGAGAGAGAGAGAGAGAGAGAGAGAGAGGGGCGGGGGGAAAGACATGTGGCTGACAATATGAGGAGGCTCACGTGACGATCTTTTAAATTCCTGTTCCCCTACAACGCAATTTGTCAGAGTACGAATGCTGTGTCCCTGCCTCGCTGCTCTCACGCGCGTCTCATCCTTTTTGGTCACAGAAGCTCCAACAGGGACTTGACTGCTTGAACAGCTTCAAGCGACGCTCCGCTCTCTTCATCATGTTGTAATTACAGTTTGGAGCTCGCTTGTGTTTTTTTGTTTTTCCTGCTGAAGCGCCTGAGTTGACTGGCTCCATCGGGAGGAGGAGGAGGAGGAGGAGGAGGAGGAGGAGGAGGAGGAGGAGGAGGAGGAGGAGGAAAGAAAGAAAACCCAAGCAGAAAAAGAGACGAATAAAACATTGGACTGCTGCTCGAGTGTTATTTCTGCACTGATCTGGTGATTCGAGCCGCGGGAGTAGGGTTAACCCATCTACACGTCTGTGCTCCTCAATGCGCGGCCACTAGAAGGGGAAGGTGGAAAACGCGGCTCCGTTGCAAGTCCGGGATCATCACCTCTCCATACTCAAGATAGTCCTCGACCGTCACCCTCACAGCGCGGGGAACGATGTCATCTACGAGATTCAAGAAGGATAAGGAGATCATTGCGGACTATGAGACCCAAGTGAAAGGTGCGTGCGATTCTGTGTTGTCTCTGCGGAGGCTGGCCGATGGTCCTCCTCCATGTTTGTGCTCCTCTTTTGATTCTTGTATCATAGGTTAGTGAAATCAGCCCTACTGCTTGTAGGCTACTGTATATCGTGTTCAGCTGACGAGCTTCCCCCTCCAGGGCAGGTACACCGTGACAGTCAACCCAATGACAGAGATCAGACTGCGAGCAGCGATCCGCCGGTTTCGTGTCTTTCTCTCTCGCGTGCACATGTTTCTTAGATTAATTCATCAATAGCCAGAGGGATGTCCGTGTCCTGAATGATCACGTGTCATAATGTGGCTGTGCAGCTTCATTGCTGGGTAAACTGATCCCCGTATTGAAATCAGTGGAGGATGGAGCGAGGACTGTCTTTGTTAGTGCACCTTATTCTTTCACATGTTGGGGCCTGTGTTTGGTTTATTGTGGCTGGGGAGGTTAGAGATGTCGATCCCATGTTCGGGAATAGATTTAATGCATTCAATAATATCCCTTTTACGTATGTGCTATGCTATCAAGGTGGCTTCAACTTGTACCTACAGAGTTGATCACTCGATGCTCTGCTCTGCCTTTGATTCAGTTGGACTGTTTATCATTTGGTATTATGGATCAAACACTCTGTAGCTTAATGAAACCTGTTTTCAATTATTTTCTGCACTCCAATGTAACTTCACCCGTGGTATGATTTTACTTAATATTTCCAAATCATACAAATCTTAAATCAGAGGGTCAATTATAGACTGATGGTGTAGCATTATGATTTGGTTCCCAAAGAGTCTTATTAGTGAATGATGAAACGGTGGATACAGAGCTTGCTCTTGAGCATTGTGTTAGACATGCGGTCAACTTGACTGTACGTGTTAAAGAGTCAACCTATGGTGAACTGTGTGGATCATTTAAAGCTTTGTGAAGAAACAAAATGATTAATAATAATATTTTCCAAGTATTTGAAGGCACATACAGGACACCCAAATAAACAACCACAGAATGCATGAAGTGGCAGTTCATTCTGCCTTGAGTAAAAATGACGGAGGCATACTGTACATGCCAGTAGAGTAGACTGGTTATGAGCAGACAGTTCCCTAAGTGGAGCTGGGGTTCAGTTTCAAGGCATTGGACCCATTACTGGCACTCTCACTCTCAGTGGTTTCCCTAATGTTACGCCTCGGGGGACTTCAGCTGATCATCTCAGACTATTGCACAAGTCCAGACCTTTGGATGCTAAGATCGTGAGCCGTTTCATTTGTAGGCTTCACATTCTTCTTTGTGTTGATTATTGTGATTCAGCTGCTAGTCCTAGCCTTTAGACTTTCTGCATATGCCTCTACAACCTTAGTTTGGTCTCTTGGCATGTGCTCGTCATTCAGAAAATTGCATGTCTTGTTTCCGCCAATATCTTATTCCACTACTTTCGATTTTACTCCAGGCCATGTTTTTGGTAATTCAGACATCAATTATTCATCTTAGATCTCAATGAGCCATGGGAGAATTACTCTAGTTTCATGGAGGCCCTGTGTGCTGCCTCTTTGCATTAGTCGGGGCCCTTGAACTGTGGGGGTATGAAGTACATGTTAATTTATGGAGAATGGTGCTTGTTTCTCATTCACAGCTGGTTTGTTGCATTGCCTAGAGACACGTAGGGCGATATGGTCCTGACATCCACAACCTCACAACAATGGCAATGTTATGAATCAAAGCGGGCAGGGAGCGACGCGTAATGAAATTCAAATTGGAAATTGCACCTGTCTTACTCTGAATTATTGCTTTATTGTTAATGTGTACATGGCAGAAGGGGCCACATTATCAGTATGTCATTGATTGGAACATAGCAACAGGTTTTCTTTATTATGTATGAGGTCTAGTGAAAACACAAAAATCACTTGGTTTCAGCAGTGCCACTACTTTGGCTATGACACAATATTGTTTCCTTAAGTATACTGGCTGCAAATGTTAGAATATAGATAATTAAATTCATTTGTTTCACTTTGCTAAAATCTTAAAACACAGCCATTAATGAATGTTTGACAACCCTTGAGGCTGGCTCCCAACGCCTAGGTCTCTGAAGAACTCTGGGAGATGGTGTTCACTTTATTCAAGCTGCACAGCTGGCAGATCCTGCATTAGCATGACAATAGACAGGGTTCATAGCTGAACAGAAATAGGCTGACTGAGGAGCTTGAACTCTGTTTTGGGGCTTACCACCGTGTGTTTGCTGGACAGACCTCCCCCCCCCTCCCCCACTCCCCGACTCCCCGATTCCCCCTGCTCTTGTTTGCCAGTCTAATAGGCAGTTTGTGAAGTGTTGCTCCCCAGGCTCAGCCATCAGCAGCTGTTTGACATTTGCGCTCCAGGTTCCGAGGCTAAAATATGTCTGCAGTATAAACTTCCACATCCGCAGGACGATGATGAACTGAAACCATCAGTCTTCATCATCTAACATTAGATGCTTTAAAAGTCCAGTGAGCATCGGTTAACTAGCTTGCTTAACATAGAAAGAGAGGGTAATAGCGGATGGAGGATGAGAGAGGCAGTAATTAAACCATATGTGAACACAGGAAGAAGCTTTAAAACCAAACTTGAGTACATCCATGGTCCTCTGCACAGAGGAAATATTTTTGCTGTACTGTACTTTGGCTCGAGAGACAGCAGGTCGCCTGTTCAGTTGGCTGAGATCCTTGCAAAATATGTCTGATTCATTGTACTTGGAGTGAACCACTGTTTTACCCCACTCTCATTGTCTTACATGGCACATTAGTGTTTGTATTTTTGCTGCAGTATTAGGGAAATAAAAGTCTGTGTGATCAGTGCTTTCATGAGTTAGCTTAGTTTGATGGTATTCTTTTCTTAGATGTCTAACTCAGACACGACAGCAACAGCCTTTACACACACTGACACCAATACACCCACGCACACAGACAGGCAGACAGAAATACAGGCATATTGTGTTCGAGAGGAGGCTCAGTTTTAATGTGATGGAATTTACCCAAGACTTCATTTGCTTTCACTTATTTTTTTTTCACCTTTGGGTTCAGCTTTCTTTTAGTTGCTAGTGTCTGCTGGTTCCTTTCTGCCAGACTAAATGCAAACAAGTTTAACCTCCAAAGCAGACCAAATATTTGTATTAAAAATTATTAATTATATTAATTTATTTCCTTTGCAGTTGTACATGTCAACCATTAGTATGTACAGCAACTAGTGTGAATCCACACTTCTCTCCCCTGATATGAAAATAAAACTATAGCATGTCGTGTGTGATATGAGTTACCTGAAAAGGTGAGTGAGTTTGGTGAAATGCTGATGAGAATTATGTCAGACACTCTGTTGGTCTGTGTGTTGGTTGTTGCTCCCGGCGACAGACAGCTTTTCTGAAGGGGATAAGTGTTTTTTAGCAAAGTAAAAACGTGTCGTTCAATTGATGCTGCATGGTAATGTTTATCAAGATCAAAGCTTGTCCCTTCATGGTGGGATTTGGTCAGTCACGTATCATCATTGTGCCGGGCAACAGGAAGCTGCCTGCGTAGAAACTGACATGTTGGGAGTTGGGAGAGAAATGGTTGCATCGGCTCTCTGGCAGCTTGTTTGGCAAACCTGCTGCTGACTGAGAGGACGCGTACTAGCTATTTAGACAGAATAATCTGAGTGGGACAACGTGTTTATTCTTTGGTCCAATACATTGTGGCTTTCATTCAGGGTTGGTTTGTTTGTGTGCTGTGGCAGTGACTAGTTACGATTCATTATGAAATCCCATACAGTGAGGCAAAGTTAATAGAACAGTTTGACCCTTCAGGAAATATACTGATTCACTTTCTCATCAAGAGTTAAGAGTAGAAGGTTGATGCTGCTCTTGTGTGTGTAAGCTAACTATGAAGCTACATCCAGCAGCCAGTTAGCTTCACTTAGCATAAAGACTGAAGACACAAGGAAACAGGTAGCTTGTCTCTGGCCTACCGGCATCTTAAAAGGTCACTCATTCACATATCCCATGTAATCCAAAGAATGTATTTAATATAAACATAGTCATCGTGATTTTGCCCAAAAGGTTTCTAAAGAGCAGTTGTAAAGCTTGTGGATCCGGCTAGCCCCATTGCAGTGAGGACAAAGCCCACCGCCCAGCAAACACTGTGCAAAGAGGTGGATTGGTGTGTGACGCAGCAGAAAAAAACATCTTGTGGCAAACAACTTGAGATGAGACGACACCCGCTTGTCACTCAAAGCAGCCACTCCCTTAATTATGCTTACATTTAACCCTTAATGTGATTCAAACTAATTAGTTATATAAATATTCACAATATTCTTGTCATGATTGGGTTTATTAACTATGAAGACCTTAACTGTTTTTAGTACAAGGCTGTTATGGGGTCTATGGGAATCGACTTCAGCCTCAAGTGGCCATTTGAGGAAAGCAGTTTTGGGCACTTCCACATTGGTTTAATTTCCCTGCACCGGAGGTTGCTGCTTGATGTGCCAGACTATTTCTCGCTAGCTTTTTCTCTCTTTCAGTCTTAATCCGAAGATCGCTTCTAAGAGAATCAATCCTCCTATTTAATGCAAGAATGTTTAATGTTGAACTTTATTTCTAAAAGTCTTTGTAATTAATCACATTTTATTAACACAACTTCAGAGGAAAGCAGAAGTTTGACAACATGTGTATTTGTCATGTTGATATAAGAGGCAACACATCTACCGCATACAATATCATAAACTCAGATTAAGTGTGACAGAGATGACAAGGTCACCTGTGTCTGTTACCATTAAAACAACAACAACCAATATGGATGTCATAATGAGACATATCATTATGCAGTCTGCCATCAGAGTTCTCTCGACTCTGGTGCTCTGCTCTGGTCTCTGTAGACTCATGAACTCATGACTGCAGCTGCCAATTGATTAAGTGAGAGTTTGTTCTGCCTGTTTCACAAGGGATAATCAGCTTTTCATGAAACTGGTGATCTGCCCGGCAGAGATTATCTTTTAAGACAGTCTCTGTTTTTTTGTTCTGGTTTGTGTGCCGGTCTTGATGAAGTGGACAACGGGTCATTTAACAGAAAACCACATTCATGTTCTTGGTTATTTGGTGCCAGTCAGAGCATGATTTCACATCTCCTTTTATTCTGTTGTGTATGCTGAATGACTCTTAATCAACACTGTCTAGAGAAGTGTAGCTGTCAACACCATGATTGTATTAGAAGTCCAGTAATGCACTGCTGTTTGCTGGAGGACTGGAACCTAGTTACAGGGCTGCTACACTTAAGGTTAATTCAAATCAAGAGTTTCAAAATGAACAGTTATTGAATGAATATATATGTGTTGATATACAACCCGTATTTCCACTTACACTTTGAAGATACACACATACTTTGCCATTAGATATTGACACTAAAGCCAGAAACAACTTTACAAGCTTAGGTTGAAGTGCTCTTAAAAGGTGTGAATTAATTCCAACTATGTTTGTAGCTTTTTGACTCTAAATGCCACAATTTAATACAGTTAATATTTTAGCATTAAACCAACGTTTTTTTGACAGAGGTCAGTGACTAGCAGGTCAGTTGCTCCCTTATCGCCAGCAAATAGAAAATTACAGGAAATTCTTTATTACCCAACAAGTATTCAAGGTGAGATGAAGCAATAGTTGACACACAAAAATGAATTAATAAACAAACTTCCTGTTGAGAAACTGTAACCTTAGAAACTGAGAAAACAGGGCAGTTGTGTAAAAATAGCTTCTCAATGAGAGTTTGATAAAGTGACTATTTGATGAAGTAATTAGTTAAGTTATTCTAGTGTCGGCTTGGGACCTTCTAAATTAACTTTATGAGGTGCCGGTGAAGTGCAGGTCCCACTATAGACTTTAGATAATTAAAGAGTGTATTTATGTGCAGCTCACAAATCCATCTCACCACTGGTGTTAGAAATAGAAGCAAATATGGCACAGTCTCATTATTATTAGGAGCTTAAAACTGAGGCATTTAGTTTGATCTGCTTTACTTATTTACTGTAGGGCTGCAACTAATGATTATTTGAAATGTATCTATTTAAAATCACAATTTTACTCAAAGTTCAATGTTGTGTCTTTAAATTGTTTTGTCTGACCATCATTCCAAAACCCCAAAGATAATAAATTTATTATCACATGGGACAACCTGGAAATAGTGAAATTAGTTTCATCCCGATGTGCATCCACATTCAATGCCGCCACCCGTCCACATCCATCTCTCCTCCAATAAGCTGCTCCCTGGAGACTGGTGCACACGCCTGTGTTGCCATGGATACATCTCTCAGCCTTGTCCTGCTGTCCTGGATCCTGGACAGCAGGACAGCTAGACTCTGAAAGTGTTTTTCCATTTGGAGTTTTATATGGTCGGCCTACTCTAAAACATCAGACTCCTAACGTGATGACGATACGGCCCATAAAGAGGAAGTCTGTGGCGATGTTCCTCTCCTTGCATTGTGAAGCAGAGCGAAAATGTATTTTCTTGTAATCAGCAGTGTGGTTTAAAGTTCATTGCACTTTAAGAAACTTAAAAGAGCTATTAATCATTTAGCTTATTATCTTTAATTGTTATTAGATGCCAAGAACCAGTTGCCTAAATAGCAATAAGAGACTGGAAGTTAGTTGAAATATTGCACAACACAAGCTCAATTGATTGATTCTTATTTTGACAGAACATTTAGTGGGCAATCTGATAAACCAGCAGATAATTAGGAGGGAGGATTAGGAGTGAGGGACGACCAGAGACTGACAGCTGACATCTTGCTGTAGGACTCTCTGTCGATTCACCTCTGCTCAGCCATTGATTTGTCTCAGCTCCTCTAGTCTTATCTTTAAGTATATGTGCTGTAGCAGCCTGGACTAATGAGGGAGCAGGAGGGAGACAGACAGAAAATAACCTGCACTGACATCAGGAGCATGCCCTTACAAATCAAAAATTGCATTAATCATTCGGGATTTTTTTTTAAAGAACAGAGAAGTGGGGGATTAGTTCAACGACTGGAACTTGTATTATAAGACTCAGTGCAAGGGACAGAGAGAGTGAATTAAGGTCTGGATAAGGGTCACGTTGGTCTCTGTCTGCTTTTCTTGTGAATTTGTCTCTGCAGTGTTGAGTCCAGATACTGCAGAGCTGAGTTGGGGATTAGGTTAGTGGAAGGTTTGGCTCAGAGTAGCTTTTGTCTGGCGTGTGTGTGTGTGTGTGTGTGTGTCTACACACAGTATGTGTGTCTTACTGCTTGTTCATGTGAACGCCTAAAGATGTTATTTTCAAAGTATTTAATACCATCTGAAGCTGGTTATGACACAGACATATGTAGTTATTTCCTCCACAGTTATTTCACCACATGAAGTGGAATCTGTACTTCTCATAGATTCAGCGACACATTTACATGCATGCTAAACATGCCTGTCATTTCTCTGTAGAGAAGACGTATCTACTGTCAAACATATCACTATGGAGGATAGTATCGTGGTCATATTGCCCTGCAATGTAATGATCCATCACTCCTGATCTATCTCTGGCAGCCTGCTGCTCTGCACAATGCTCTGCAGAGAATCTCTCTCATTCACTCCAATTGTATCGCTACTTCATTGCGTCAAGACGTTACATGGCCCTCTTAAACAGCAGCCTTGCATTAAAATGCTGCACCGGTGTTCTGAATAGAGTTCAGGAGGAGGTGCAGGTTCATTCTTATGAGATAAAAAGTAATGTATTGTTCTCCGCCCATACATGTATCCATAGTTCATCAGCGCCAATGACACCATCTGAGTGTGGATCAGTTTTACATTCGTAGGGGAAGTTGTTGACAAGTTTTTGCACTGAGCTATTATGAGTTCTGTTGAACAGAGCAACTTAATTCAAAAATCTTTTGAGTAACACTCACCCCATTTAGATTATAAACTGTTTCTAGTTTTGAGAACAGAGGCTTTATTCAGCTCCAGACAACTAGAAACTGCTCAGACCACACTTTGTTATCAGTTTCTTCTATCCATATTTCCCAAACACTCATATTGTTGAGATGTAACAGATATCCTAATATAACACCTTGCATAAGAATTGAGAAGGAAGCTCCCATTGGTAGCATTTGTTTCATGCTCCGTGAACCAAACTTTGTACAGAGCCTTCGCATGAGGCCAATGTGGAGTTCAAAAACACTTTTGGGTGGAGCACAATCCTGTAGACAATTCAGTTCATTCAACCATTGCTAGAAACATCTCCACACTGTGCTTTAATACAGCTGCCAACACAGAGTTTTGTCTGTTAGGATCAAATGTCAACATCCCACTATTCTTTTCAGAGATTGTCCTGTGTGTCCACTGTGCTTTCAATTCCTGTCCTGAACAGTGAAGCGGAGATTATGTTGTGAAGCAGGTGTCCAGTATGAGGGGATAGGGTCTCTACTCTCATAATATGTCATAAACAGAATATTATATAATGAATAGAGAATAATGGACCAGGTTGAAGAACATTACAACTACTGGAGATCTCAGGCTATACACAATGCATACATATATATGCATATGTCAGCATTTTTCATTTTAATAAGAAACATATCTGGAACTGTCTTATTCATTTTTTCTGTTTGTTTTTAAACCCCCAAAAAACAAAAGGCTAATGCCTAATTTGTTATTCTGTGGAAAAGCTTGCACAGAGTGTAATAGATGTTTTTTCAAGCCTGCAAAGAGCTTCATAGATGCAACAAGCCCCTCCTGAGTAATGTTACTACACGCACCTGCACTGCAGATGTTTGATTGGACTTCAGAGGTGGGAAATTGATTTTATGGACAAGTACCATCACATCCAGTTACCTCAACAACACCTTTATTCAATCTAAGCGTAGGAGCTCCTGTTCACCATCCAACTCTTCAATTATTTATTCCAACCATGAAGTTCTTTTGGACCAAACTTAAACGGAACTATTGACTCACGTTTATCACATCAATCAGAGACCCCCTGACAAAGGATTTGAAAACCACAACAGCAAATAAATAACATGCAAAGCGAATTTCACTGCATGACTATGTATGCCTGGCGTGTGCGAGAGGTGCCTGCACATAACACATCGACGCACAGCCACGGGACTATAAATCAAGCTGAAAGTGGGGCATCCATGTTTAGCATCTTTACATAGAAATGTGTGGGTTTAAAGTCTTGGTATGTCCATGTCAGAGAGGAATGGAAGTATGCGGTGGTGGCTGTAGTTCAAGAGACATGTATAGCATATAGATCATATAGAAAATAAGAGGTCTCTAATAGCATATAGAAATCTGTTTAACAGCTTCAAAAGCAATTGATGCGTTTGAACGAGTTATCAAAGTGGAAATCAATGAAGGCATGTTGTGTGTCAATACTCACTGTGTGTTGTATCTAACGCTGGTCTTTTTATTTCTTTACTTCATGGTAGCAGAGCAGAGCAGAGACAAATATGGACCTCAGAAGGATTTCTTTCATTCAAGGAGTGTAATAATAGTGCAGAGGACTTATGTTGGTGGTATTTAAAACAGAAAAACAATAATTTTCACTTAAGCTTCAGGTCTACATTTAAATTTGCCTCAAAGATTGAAAATAACCACAAAGGGGTCCCTCACTTTGTATAAACCGCCGCCAGTGAAGCCACTCAAAGAGCTGGGAATACTTAGGGAATAGTTTTCCAATTGCTCATGGTTTCTAGAAGGAAGGGCACACTACTGGTGTGCGTCACCTATTTTTCCAAACTCATCTGTCAAATGTAGAGCTGCAGCATGTTTAGAGTTCCCTTTTTGGGAAAGACTGTTTTCAAAAGTCCTCCCTGTCACTCATGCACATCGGTGTCACATTTTCTTTTTAAAAGAAAAATAACAAAGAAAAAAAACAACTCTGCATACAGTGAACATACTGTAAGTGCATGTCTGGGACTGCCAGTTGTTCCCAGCAGGACTGAAGCAGTTGAGTGGTATCTCTCCCTGAGCTCTGGTTCAGGGCTCCCATTAAAAACGAACAGAGTCCTCTAAGCCGTCAGCGCTGGGAGGGAGAGGAAGGCCCCTGGATGGAGGAGAGGGCTGGGACCACGGCTAACCACAGAGGGGAGCATGCCGCTCGAGGCTGAAGCCAGGCGGCACAGCATCACAGGGAGAGAAAAGGCTCGCCCCACAACATCACTGTTTCAGTTCAAATGGCAAGCTTCCTTTATGCAGTACAATTGATACCTTCAACAGCAGGGCTGAGTCTGTCACTGCAGGGGTTGCACCACTCAGTCGGCAGTTCATCTGCCATGGCTCAGATATGTATAATATCCATCTTCAGTTCTTATTTTTTAGGTGTATAACTTGCAATGACTTATGTTGTAACTTCAAGGATGTTACAACATGCAGTGACTTACATTTAGGAAGTTACTTTTTTCCCATTTCTGCTTGCAAGTGCTTTACCACGCAGGCCTTTTGACGATGCACAAGTAAACAAGAAGTCCTTTTGAGTGGAGGGAAACACTTGATAAGTTAGTAAATTAAATTAGATGCAAAGTATCATGTGATAGATTCTGTATTCCTTTTTATTCATGGCTTTAAATGAAGGAACTCAAATAAAACACACTTTTCTTTTTCCATCACACTGTTTATTTGATGAATTTGCTAAAGACAACACTCAAGAAAACACTAAAAGCATACAAGATCCACGATGACACCACTGCTGGATGTGCTGTAGCCTTGATTGCGAGACTTGGCTCAGGAGCAAACTGAGGAAAATATTTGTATGTGACAATAACACTTTTTTAATATGAGATGAACAAACACCATTCTGGTTTCTTATTAAAGATGCTCATTAGTTCAGGAGCTTTCCCTCCTCTTGGGAAGTGAAACCACAAATCCTGTTTGCAATAGCGTCTTCCATCAGGTTGTGTTTCTGTTCTGCTAAATAGGCCTTTTCTCTGTTTCTGAGCAGAAACATTAGAGCTGATGACAGCACTACAGAGAGGAATTAGGTTTCTCTCGCGGGTTCCAAATGGCATGAAGGATCTGTAGTCTGCTTAGCAGCATCAGGTTCCGGTCAAGGATACATGTTACTCCTGTACTCGCTCCAAGTGGGAGAGTGCATTAGCGTCTCATTAAGTCAGTTTGATCTCACAATAGGTCCACAGTGTAGACGACTATCATACAACATGGGTCGTATTACAGCTTGGCATAGAGCCTCACTAGTCAGCCCAACTCTCAACTATAAGACGCTTGATGTTTCCGCTAGGAGTTCAATACAATAGCTCTGAATAACAGCATTTAATGATTCATAATTATGTTAACCAAAAATGTAATAAACTATAACATTATTAATGATTAATTCAGCAGCTTTGCATGGCATGTGTGAAGTTTTTTTTTATTTTCCTAAAGTATTTTAAAGGTGCTGCAAATAGTAAGTTATTTCAATTGATTATTACCGCCAATCAATCATTAGGCAGCATTTTTTCTCGAGATTGGCGTTTCCTACAGAAGATGTTGAGGAAATCCTGCTTCACAATGTGAAAGTGTTTCTGGAGTATAAAACAAAAAAAGTATCTTAGTGGGGGATCGATAAATCTATTTGTCTTATTATTTGCCATATTTTTGAATCAGCATCATAAACCTGCACAGTCTCATTGAGTGTCAATGCAGAAAACCATCCGTCAACATGAAATGAGTATGTGGAAGACAAATACCTGAGAAAAATGTTCTTCAATGGTAAATCATGCTAATACTCTTCATAATATGCTTGACCGGTTATTTATGAACAAAGCAACATCAACAATTGACTCACGCCATTTCTGTTTTCTGTTTTGATGGACAGAGATCCGTAACCAGCTGGTGGAACAGTTCAAATGCTTGGAGCAACAGTCTGAGTCTCGTATCCAGCTGCTGCAGGACCTGCAGGAGTTCTTCCGCCGCAAAGGAGAGATTGAACTGGAATATTCACGCAGTTTAGAGAAGTTGGCCGAGAGGTTCTCGTCCAAGATCCGCAGCTCCAGGGAACACCAACAGTTCAAGTGAGTTTCCCTAGTTGCTTCATTTGCTGATGAAACTGGTGCCTCTACAGAGCTTGTGTTGAAGCTCATTGCTTTGGTTACACATCTTTATTTCTGCTTTCCAAATGAATACTAGTCAGATGAAAACATTTAAATGCTGACCTGATTTGCAATTTCTCATTTGTGCACCTACACTAAAAGACTGCTGTTCTTTACTGGGTTATAGTTAAATTATTGTGCATTTTTATTTCAAGCCCTCGGAGGTCAATTTGTATAATAAAGCATTATTTTCATACTCATTTTCCTGAATATGTTTTACTTAAAAAAATATGTTGTTCAGTCTAAATTAGATTTTTGTAAAGCTTTTGTTCCCTTTTCCTTTCATTGTGTACCAAAGTGAGGGGACGTGGATGCCATGTGACTTTATCCCCCTCTAAACACTCACTATTGATATCCTGACTGTAAGACCCTGCCCTGCTGCTAATCACAGTGCCTTGTTAGAACTACACAACAAAACTCTTCAATAGGATTATGCACTGTAAGAATATCTATTATTACAGTCATGATTACGTCTTTCAAAGGTCGACTGGTTCTGCTACAATCATTAGGATGCAGTTCATTAAAAATATTAAAGACTGTTAAGGACACATAACAAATCCAATGCGGTATGATAATATTTCACTTAACTTTATAGATAAAAGCTTTCAGTGAAGCTTTCTGATTCATTATGTTTTAAATTACATCCATGACGTACACAACTGTGGGGGTGGCTATGTAGTTAAGAAACGTGTAATTTTTCCAAAGAAATAATTTATCAGTGAAAACTGTTATTGGTACTGTATGTGTTTGCTTGACTGTTGGCTTTGGAGTTTTTTATTTGTAGATATCACTGTATTACTGTATTGTTAAGGGATAATAAGGATTCATTAATTGTCAGGGATTAAAATGTGTTTAAGAGTGTTCAAAGTATATTAGTAACAGTTTATTGCACTTAATTATGCTACATTATTTGGTAGAATTATGTATAGTTATAGTATATACAGTAAATAATGTCCTATTATTTTTACTGGATTTTATTATTTAACAAGTATTATTTAATTAAATAAATTCTAAGTCTGTTGAGAGAAATGTAAAGCTAATTGTGGAGTACAAAGGCAAAAAGCATAGATGGATCTTCGGTGTCAAGGTAACAATAATCCACCCGCTCCAAAAAAAGGGATCGTCTGCACAGAAACCAGCACTAACACATTTGTACATGACTCACGCAGGGCATGCAGTCAGGCTCGCCACTCCTGAAATTAAGCACCTCTGGCGAACAGGCGAGTTGTATTCAGACTGGAAACTAACAAAGCTGTGATCTGGCACCAGATCTCTGACATGAATCTACCCCAGATTATGTGTACTCTGCCTCCAGGTGTAATTCTTGCAAATAGAAAAAGCAGGACTGCATTCCTAATGTTTTCATTTACAAATTTTAAATCTTGAAATGTGTAATATGAAGAGGTCTGTTTGACTCTCAAATGCTCACTGACCTGCTGCAGGACAATGTTATTACTAGCATGTGCAAACAAAAACAAACAATAACAGGCAATTCATACATTTAATTGGGTTTTATTTCAAGCGACCGCATGTCTGGGTATGGATCCACAAAAAAAGATATACTTGTGCATCCGCCTTTCTGAAATGTTGACATCCGTCCACGAGAAGCTAGTTCACCATATTGAATGTAGAGAAGTGAATTACATTATGAAGATAATTAAGTGTAATTTATAAAGGCGAACTATTGGGTTACAGTTGTTTTTAAAAACCTGTTTTGGAAGTTTGGAGACATGTGCCTCACTTTTCACTATTAAGTTGTAAACTATAAAAACAGTCACTGTTGGCTCATCAAAGTACTTTTCCTTGAATCATACTTTTTGGATTTTATTTTAGTTCAGAAATGTTAGAGGAGGTGTGCTTCAGTGGGGCGTCTAAGATTTGGATGATAAAGATAGAACTGTGCTGCTGATGAGGCCGTGCCTTAACCTTTGGACTGTACACAGACCTACACATCCACAGTATAGTGACCTAAATGGACACTTGTAATGATTGTCTTTGAATGCAATGTAAAAGTTTGGAGACATGTGCCTCACTTTTATAACGTAATGTTTAAAAATATTCAACAGCACGTCAACAAAGTGAGCTAAAGAGCCAAACTGAAGCAGTGACAAACCACACAGGAAGTGTGGGTGGGCAGCTACTGCACTTGTTTGACATGTATCATAATACTCAGTCATAATGAAAGTTTGTGTCACATGTCATTCACACCACACACACTCATACTGTATGTATTAGAATGAACACTTTTAGACTGTTTCCTGCTTAAAGTGTATACTGGCTACATTAAATGTAAACTGACCATAACCATGATTGCACCTTGTACCATTAACTCTGAACAGACAGGCAACAGGCAACCGCACATCCTTGCAATCAGCGGTGCCACGCCCCTTTCAGTGCCAGTGGGCCTCCTACTTTAGTGCAGTTAAGTTCATGGCGAGCCACCAAAACAACCAATGGGCTTAGGCAAGAAAAACACTTGTTTGTCTAATAAAAACAAGTAGTTGGCATATAGCCCAACCATACAGTCACACCAGCAAAAACATTCAACACTATTTTGGATAGTTGCTTTTGATTCTGTCTGAGTTATTGCTGACTGTATTTCATCCCATATAGCAACTCTGAAGTATATCCTTTTCCTGTGTCACTCAGGTTGTGCTCTATTCACGATGTGATATACTACAGAGGAGCTCTTGAGGAACAGCCTCATCTTGTGCCTAGTTAGACCGTTATCGTTTTAAGGGACATCCAAACACAATAGAGTCATCTTGACCGGTGCAGACTTCCATATGTGTTGGATCACAGCCTAGCGTCTGCTGGCTGAACCCTCCCTGTGCATATTCATTAGTAAGCTGAACGCCACAGTGATTTACAGCTACTGCAGCGACAGCTGCACCGCATCAACCAGACCAAGGATCATTTTGCTTTTCCAATTTACCTTATTTGTCTCAGTAAAAAGAAACACTGAAGGGTACTGAGATGCTCCATACATGCAGTTGCCGTGTCAGATATGCACCAGTTCCTTTATCTTACTGGTTCACAGTTCCTGAGAGACAACAGCTAACTGGATTATAATTATGGAGCAGACATTTCATGGTATATTGGGGATGGGATTTATAATGTAACACATAAAATTAAAGTGGATTGGTATCATTTGTCTTTCATACAGGCATATTCAGAACATAACATAGCACCATTTAAAAGGCAACTCATGCAATATTGCTTCGGAGAATAACCTGTCTGGGAGAGATAAGACTGGGCTTGTGCTAATGTCCAAATTGGTCTGTGTGTATTTGTGTGTGTGTGTGTGTGTGTGTGTTAATTTATTTGTGAGTGTATCAAATCTAACGGTTTGGGATGAACTACGGGAGAAGATTGTTTGGTATCTCTACAGCGCCAGATCTTGGGACAGTATATGTGAGTCATTTTAGTTTTGAAGCAGCTTTTGCTCATTTCCATGTGATGGCTCTATTCATTTCATGGACAGGATGGTACAGTTTAGAACATGTATTGATTGATATTCCAGTGTGTTTCTTTTGAGAGCAGTGTGAGGCTGCCTGTAGCAATAATACACTTGTGTTTAGAATACATTATGTCTGCTGCCTAGTTTAGGTGCTTTAATGTTGCTATGTACACTGGCACCAAACGACGACTGTACATTTAGTCCCATCACCATGGCTGCTCTCAGGATTTTCGAGGTGCAAAGGCCGAACGGTTAAACTATTTTTCTTTTGGTTGGGTTTGTTTGAAGACAGTAGGTCATTACCATGTGCAACATCAATAGATTAGCTGGTTTGCAGTTTGTTTTTCAGATCTTGTTAAAGCCTTCATTGACTGTATACACTGTGCTGCACTCTGCTTTGGCCCCCGTGTCTGTGCAGCTGTGCATTATTAAATGTTGGCAGTGTGTCTGCTTATGAAAAAAGAAAAAAAAGTTGCTAACTGATGTGCAGATCAGCGCTGTAGCATATTTACGCCCTGCTCTAAAACGGGCAAATCAAATTTGAATGGCAAAGCTGGCTGCATGTGCACACGTTCCCCTTTTCTTTTGAAACTGTGTTTGGCTCCTTCTCCTTTTCTTTGGCTGTTTCATTGATAAGCAGCAGGCAGGCAGTGTGGAGGGGATTAAAAGCCTTCACAGAGCCGGGTCCTGGTTTGATAAATACACACTTCCTTCTGGAAATGCTGGCTCAGACACATCATAGGCCCTGGGTGATAAGATGATGGCATCCAATGCAGTCATGACTAAAGCATATGCACTGTTCTATATAATGCTTACTTGTTCAGGGTATGCACATTATGGAGACAGCTTGCTAACAGTTCATCCTTGAATCAATGGATTATTGCAATATTCTCCAAACCATACACTCTTTCTTTGTTTCTACATTTTAAACTGTCTCTGCGTCAGATCTTCCTCACGCCCCTTCATGCATTCACAGATTCCACTGCATGTATGTGTCTGCCTCACAGAGACAGCGAAGCAGTGCAGAACTTCTAAAGACCACGGAGACAACCAGGCAGTGCTTTGCATGATGAAACAGATGTAATAGGATGCCAGAAAGCTGCACTTGTTTCTCTTCCTCTTGCTTTGCATTTTTCCAGAGGCTCTCAGAGCTCATTGTTGCCCTTTCTGCATGTTAATGATATCCTGTGTATAAATACCGAGGGCATGGAGCCATCCAAAAGCCACCCTTTTGAAGGCTTCTAGATTAATTGACCCGCTGGCTCTTAACCAATACTCAGCCATTTTTTTTATTCAGCCAGGAGAAGTACAGAGTAGACATGAATGAGTTTTACTGCAAGCTGAAATCGATCCTTTGTGATGGATACGCCTCTATCTCAGAGCCGGTATAGGAAAGGTAGTCTCCCCTTCCCATAAAACAAGTTGAGGAGCTACTGTGTTAAAATACTTCCAAAGATGCTGCTGGTACACAGACCTAATTATCAACCTTCTGCTCCTAATTCCAGTGAAATGAGGACAGCAATTGGGAAAAAGAGATCTTAAGTGTCTATACCTTGCCACTTTTAGGCTTAATTAATAATTATTCAAACTAATAACATTGCCATTATTTTCAGCTGTACTTAGTGTGTACAGATAATTAGGACATGTTAGCATGATAACATGTTAAACTGATATTGGGAGCATGACAAACATTATTCCTGCCAAACATCATGTTAGCATTGTAATTGGGATTTATTTAACTCCTAGCATGGCTATGCTTAACTGAACCCCTAGCATCTCTCCAGGGACATATATCTAAAAGGAGTGACTTAAAGTGATGAATTTCAAACTGGTTCTGAAACTGTCTCTAATTTATACTGATCAGCTATAGGATTGTCTATTTCCATATCGTTTTTCTTAATGCTTGTCTTTGATGCCATTGAGTCCGATTCCACACAAAATCAGATGAAACTAGAATGGGCACTCGGTAGAGCGCATACCTTTGCATATCACAAGATTGAATTATGAACAATTTGGCACTAGTTTCACGCAAATCGGATGCCAATTAACCGAGATATCGCAAGTATACGGTTTTCACCTTTTCGTGACCTTGACCTTGACCTTTGACCCAACCACTCCCAAAACCTATCGATTGTTCCTTGGGTCGTGACCAATCATCCCACCAAGTTTCATAAGAATCGGCTCAGTTTTGTCTGATTTAGACGAATAACAAGTTTTTCACGGCCTCCGGTAGCCACCTGCCACTTGGGAGAGACCCAGATCCGGCTTTTCTGCCGCCTCATACCTGCAGTCAGAAGCTCTGAGGGGAGGTGGAGACCTCTGGAGAGCTGAGCTTTGAACCTAAACAAGACGCACAGGGCAGACCGTCAGATCCGACTGCAACACAATTAGAGTTTTTTTAAACGGCTCCTGGTGCTCAGAAACACGACTGCTTTTATCCACCGAGACTGCCAACATCAACACAAAGTGAAGAAAGTAGTTTTAAGCACCAGTATTCCATTGAGGACTACAAACACTTTTAACCATCAGAGGGCCAAGGATTTACCTGAACAGTGTTATAATGGAAAGCATAGGAGGATAAAAAAGGTACTTAATTTGGCCTGGTTGTGCTTAGGGATGTGATGAAGCATCTCGACCACTTTTAAGGATTAGCAGAGAGTTGAGGTGCTTATTTGTAAACCTTTCAACCACAAACCACAACTATACATCAAAGAGCTGCATCCCGTACAGGCAGATGGATTAGTCAAGCAGAATTGTGATGAAACGAGTGATGGTGACTGAGAAGGTAGAAATAGGTCATCTCAGAGGAGAGATTATGCTCATGTGATAGCAAATTAATTGACTCTCTATGACAGTGCATCTCAGGACACCATCCTTAATGTAACGTTGAAGAAGAGGGCCCTGGAAATGGAATAAACAGATAGATTACGTTCATTCTACAAATGTCATCCTGTTTTCCGCCCCTCACTGATGCCATGAGAACAATGTGCTGGTGTGTGAGCCCTGATGTAAGTGTGTTTAGGGGCAGAGTTAAGTAAAGGAATAATGGGGAAAGCACTCTGGAGCAGCCAGATATCAACTTCATTAGATGTGATTAGCACTATGGAAGCTCTTTGATGTTGGTGCTGCTCGTCTCTTTCTCTCGACTAGTGAAACCCTATCCTCCCCCCCCTTCTCTGTCTCTCTCCCTCCTTTTCGCTCATTTCTCCCTCGCTCTCTTTTCGTCTCCCCCTCCTTGGGGTTGATTGATCGATCAATACTCAGATAGGATCCAGACAAGGGAATGGGTTTGAAGCGATTTTGTGTGTGTGTGGTTTTAAGTCTATGGGCTTTGGTCTTTCTATTTGAGATCACCCGAGGCAGAGACACTTTAAACTGATTATGCAGCAATCAGGGCCCATGACTGTGCATCATTATGGTAAACCAGCATTTGCATCTACAACAGTTGATGTCTAACACACTGAACTAAGACGGTAAACATGGTTAACATGACACACAGCAGCATCCTAGCATTGTCAATGTGAGCATATTAGCAGGCTGATGTTAGCTGTAAGCTCTGCTGTGCCTAAGTTTAGCCTCACAGAGTTGTTGGGGTGGCTGTTGACTCTTAGTCCTGTTTAATTGAGCTCTTTTGTTGCTGCACTTCATAAAACTGAACATTTAAAGCCAATGGCCCATGAGTTACATCACCACCTGTTCATACTATGACATTGTAACAGCCCTGTATTCTTCTTGTTTTGTTCAGGAAAGACCAGCACCTCCTGTCATCTGTAAATTGCTGGTACTTGGTGCTGAACCAAACCAGGCGAGAGAGCCGTGACCATGCCACCCTCTGTGACATCTACACCAACAATGTCATCGTCCGCTTGGCCCAGATTAGCGAGGACATCATCCGCCTGTTCAAGAAGGTCAGTGAAACTATCATCCTTCCCTCTTTGTTTACTGCTACTCTCTTATCACTAGTGCACAACATGTGTTAGAAGGACACAACAAATACCAAGCAATGTGCTTAAAGCTTTCATTTGTTGAACTTTGGCCCTCTTTGTTATACCTTGGTGTTGCCATAACGTTGAACTTGCAAGGTTCAGCAGCTAAAGTGAAAGCTTCTGCTACGTTTGGGCTTCATTTTGGCCTCAACATATTTATTGATTTAAATAAATGTGGTGCTTTGAGCTCTGTCTCAACGCTGATGGATTCAGTAGATTATATGTCAGTGCTGTCTGACCTGCAAAACAGCATGGGTAAGAGTAAGGAGAAGAACCCCTCACCCAACTCTCTGCAGCCCCTACAAGTATGAGCAACATCTGGCTCACTGTCAGCACAGAGCAGAGACGACTGACGCCTTATCCCAACATCAGAACCCTGTTGTCACCTTGCAGGCCTTCCTGTAGGTGAGCTGCAATCTGCTTAATGGGCTCAAATAAGATGTTACTGTGTTTGTGTGTGTGTGTGTGTGTGTTTTTTGTGTTTGTGTGTGTCTGTGTGTGCGTACATGTACATCTGTGTGGATGTATACTTGTGTGAATGCAAGCGAGGCCAATATGTGTCAGAAACTGTGCCAGAGCTGAAAATGGAGAAACACTGATACCTTTTTAAGACAGGTAACATCAGGTAACTTTGTATATATTTGAAAGTATGAATGGATGACTCTAAAGTTGCTTGCTGGCAAACATATTAGGAGGCAATACATAATACATCAAATATGTCTGTAATCTCGTGACTCATGCAGAAGACAGAGCTTTGGGTGATTGTCGTACATGACAATGTGATCAAGGACAGGAAGTACAGCTGTCGACAACACCTTGATCATGGTCGTGTTTATCTTAGCAACGACAAACAACACTGTGACTTACATTGGAGATGTTTCATATTAATGATATATTGTAATTATGAAGTTATGGTCAATATTTTATGACGCTTACATGTTTAGATGATGTATGGTATTCTGTTCGTATCACATAATGCGTGTTAGATTTTAATGGACACTCTTTCTGTTCAAATTAATTGCGAAGAGAATATATTAATACGTAGATGGCTGTGTGAATGGCTGTGGCTTAGTGAATTGAGTGGGCTGTCATTTAGACACATTGTTGCTGGTTCAATCTCCAGCTCCTACTTTCTGAATGTCCTTGAGGGAGACATTGAACCCCAAGTTGAACCCCTTTGTCGTAGCTTCCCTGGTTCCTAACTGCTTAGAATGAGGTCATGCAGAGGTCAGATTACATGTATGTATGTAATGATCGTAATAATGTCTACATTTTGAAACTACAGGAGCTCCTCTTGCCTGCTAGGAGGAAATATTTTAAGAATAAATTCTAACAGGTATCTATTAGGATTGTTACAATACAACCCGCCACATCTCTTACAGTTTGTTGCATCACAGTGGTTCACTTGCTAGCTGAATAATCCCTGCACCTCTGCAGTCCATGCTGCAGTCTGTCTCACTTCAGAGCCACTGATGCATACAGATGCCATTCACCAGCTGCTGGAGGCCTCTGTGGATATTTTCCATGTATCACATTCAGTCCATTGCTTGTAGGACTTACTAAAAAAATCACACCTTTATTCCAAAGGATATTTAGTATTTCCCTCTTTGATGATTAGTTGTGTTTATGACTCACCAGTAGCAAGTTATTTCAAGCACAGTTAGCAGATTAAGGTGTGCACAAACATGTTAATTAAAGATAGGTGTGGTTTGGGTGAGTGGGTGTGGGTGTGGGTGTCAGTGAATTGCATAAATACTTGCCCTGTCCCTAACTGTATTGGTTTTCTTTCAACCCATTGCTTCATTGTTATATTGATCTGAAAATGATACTCAGAATGATTCATATGTGAAATGACAAGTATGCATCCTGCTGAGTCACTATAATGCACCAACAATAATAAGTCTGCTCCTAAGAAAGGTAGAGAGCACAGAACGTGTTTGCACTATTTAAAACATTACTACAATATTTAAAAGCACATGACACACTTTAATATGCAGCATGCCAGGCATCAGCTGCATAATTCAATTATTGAATCACAGCATTCAAAGACATGTAAGACCACCTGATGAAGGATTTGAAAATCTCCAGGACCAATCAAAAATATATTACATGCTATACGCAATCCACTGCAGTATGTGTGGCTGGCGTGCGTGAGAAATGCCCTGCACATAAAGCATAGGCACAGAGCCACAGGAGTATAGATCAGGCTGACTGATGGCAACACAGCCTTATATAGTATTACTTATTCATCTTGTGCAGTGCAATAAGAGTCAAATTACCAAAGGACAGCACTGGCAGCTCTTCCTGATCTTGGCATCTGTACATTTGGATGCTGCTATAGCCGGTGATACTATACTATAGTCCTAAGTAACTGTCTGCTTGTGGTGTCCCAAATATTCATTTGAGACCATTAAACTTACCTAAAGCCTATTTTACTTAATGGGTTAGCTGGATAGCTAGCAAGCTAATCATTGTGCTACACATATTTTGAACAAATCCTCAAATAAAATAGATCAAATAAAACCTACAGTAAATAGCCACTCAATGAAACTTACCAAAACAAACAAAGCAGAGACCCCAATGATGTAAAACTATGGGTTTCATGATCACACCACTACATGGTAACATTAAAGACACATTAATTTACAATATGAATATAATAGAAGATTATTGTCACATTGTGGAGAGCAGCCCAACCAGCATCCATTTGTGATTGCACTGACGACATTGGTTTTGGTATCAACCTTCCTCAAACATCACAACTTCCCATAGCTCTGTGAAGTTTCAGTGAGAGGTGTTTCTTCTGTTTTGTGTCAGATCATCACACTGATACCTTCTGGTGCTGTTGAGTTGTCTTACCTTTTCTTGTCTTCAAATAATGGCTTCATGCTTCTCTCCCACACAAACACAAACAAGATGCCCGGTCATTTATCGTATTTCTCCAGTCCAGGGTGTGTCACACGTTTTTGATCACAAGGCATGCTCGCGGTGATGTGACTGTGGAAATATACAGCTGCAAGTGTGCATGAAGCTGTGAGAAGAAATAATCACGTCTTCATGAGGTGTTTACTGAATCCTTGACAGCTTCTTCCAAACAAAACATACTAAATCGGTGGCAGAAAGAGATTAGGGCTCAAGCAAACTCTTCACTATTTAAATGCAATATGAAAGTGAATATATTAGTAGCTCTTGTTCTTTCTCTTGATACATTATTAATTTGTATTTAACTTTGAGCACAGTAAAACATCAGTAGACTATAGTGTCTGTCTTTGTCAGAGGATGTCACACATTGTTATCACACATCGACTTCACAAATGTACAAGCTCACGTTAAAGTGCAATAGTCACAGGAAGCTGGAGGTGCATGTGGCATTGCTCGTCTTGGCTGTTGCACACTAAGTAGAGAGTTACAGTTAGTAAGTGTGTCAGGTATATTTCAATATAAGAAGTATTACTGATATATTCAAAACACAAGAACACAGGTTGCTTGTACACTGTACAATAGATATGTGAGCCTCAGTATTACTATACATTTTGGGAGCAGTGTCCTCCATATTTTCTTATTTTTTACTAAAAGAAAAAGCTGGTGGGATTGAGGAATTGGGAAAAAGGATGTACTTTAAGTTTCAAACTTTAGCTAATAACATTTTAATTCAAATAATCATACTTAAATGAACACTTATGACAAGTGAAAACAACTATCTCAGTCAGAACCTCTGGGGTTGTTGCTCATAACTCGCCCACAACCCAGATTGTTGGAAGGAGAATGCCTGTATTGGTCGGGTTTATCTTTTGATGGAAAGTGGAAATTCCGTCCAGAGTCATTAGGATTCATCCTTTGATGTCCTTGAATTGTTTCCAAATTCAGTGGCAACCCATTCAGTAGCTGTGAAGATATTACCTATGACTCGGCAAAGTAATTGTGTCAGCAGAACCGACCAACAGGTCCCAGCTGAAGTTTCCCAACATTATTTGTGGTCTCACCCTGTTATTTCTCATTGCTGTGTTTTAGAGCAAGGACATTGGGATCCAGATGCACGAGGAGTTGGTGAAGGTGACGAATGAACTCTACACTGTAAGTAATACAGTGTCTGCTACTGATCGATGCCTCACACCTTATCTCATCTCTGAGCTCATATATTTCATTTTTTTATTTTATTACCTTTCCTTGTAAATTGTGAACAACGCTACAGCTTTGCCATACTGAGTGTAAAAGTTCAAAAAGTTTCCTTGTCACAATTCAACGTCAGCTAATGTCCGTGTGACCTAGAACCGAGGCTTAACACGACTTGTGTCAGCCCACCGATGCATAATATACTCTCAGTCCATTTTAATAGATACAGCTAGCTAAAGCTAAGGCAGTTTGGTGCAATGACACAACATATATCCTGCAGTGCCTTCATGAAGGTCATACGTTATTTTTCCCAAAGTATTGATTCAACCTCAAGGTAATTTTGGAGGATGCAATTTGTGGTGCTGTATTGTATTATATTATACTGAGGGGGGAAGCTAATGAGAACGTGTTACATAATGGGTTTTACATTGATGTTGTATTATAGAGACTTAGTGTTATTCACTACCTTTGCACACATGTGGTTATCATGATGATGATTGATGATGATACGTGAGAGAAAGAAAGGGGCTGTTGTGAAACGATGCCTTGATGGAACACAACTTGTCTCTCTTAGTGCTGCAGTTCCCGAGCTTCAATCACTTTCACATCTGTTAGTTCCCTCGGCTCTGGTCCTCTTCAGAGGGCAAGGGTTTTCTCTTGGAAAGACTGCAATAATACATGGCTGCAGCATCTGTTAGACTTTTTAGATCATTTGTGTAGAGTGTTTGAAATAATAGGTAGATTGCATATTGCGCATCTTCTTCATAACAATGGACTCACTCTTTCACTTCAGGTCACTTGTTCCAACTCAGTTGTTTTGTTGTTTCGAATGTCAGTTACAATAATGAACAGTTTATCTTTTCGTACAGTATGTTCTCTTATTCTTTGTTATTGTTATGTTGAAGCGGTCTTTCATCTTATTTTGATTTGCCAGTTGAAAGAAAGGTAGTTCATATCATTCCTTCCACACAGCCCAAACTCTTGGGCGTCCTGCAGCTGATTCCAAAACATTTGGATGTAAAATAGGTGCTTATTTTAATCATGGAGGGATGTGTCCTGTAATACTTTATAGCCATGAAGTTTGGTTTTCAAAAATCAGTACAACACAATAAGACGGCAATATTGAAGGCAGTGTGTCTTCCATACCACATTTTCTCAGACGACACCCCATTTAAATACAGAATTAGACCGTGTTGTTACAACACTGTCAGATAACACCAGTTAAGTAAGATTATTTTTCTAATCAACATTGTGGAGCAATTTGTTTATCTTCACCATTTCTTCGACCATTCACAGTTGTATTAAATACATTTTTATTAAAATTGGTATGAACTGAAGGACAGAATTGTTAATAATGGGATTTCCTGAACTAAACCCTGCAGATAGATGAACATATGTCAGGGATTATGACATACTGTACAGGTGCTGCACACTTCTTATTGAAGCAGACATAGTACCCAACAACCTGGACTAGCTCCAGGCAACTTCAGCAATCTCCTGCCCCCTACAGTGAAACAGAAGAGGTGGCAGAGCCGCCTTATATAGTATAGTATGGCTTATTCATCTGTGCAATGGGATGAAAGTCAAACTGCCAAAGGGCAGCGCTGGCAACTCTCCCTGATCGTGCCATCTGTACATGCGGATGCTGCAATAGATCACCATTATGGAAAGCAAGTGATAATTAAAATGTTTTTTCATTACATTCATTTGCATTTTAAAAGGATTATGGAATTGGCAAATTGTTTTAAAAGACTAAAATGCAATTATTTGAGTAACTTGTCAGCCATTACCAGATTGTTTTTGAGTGTATTTCGGGTTCATTGAAACATATGTAATTATTGATATCTTTATACTTTTCTGTTTCTGTTTCCCCGATCTATTTCTCAGGCTGAGGACAATGCCGAATGAGAAAATTGACTCTCTTCTCATTTTCTACCTGGCCTCAGTTGCAGAACATTTTAAATCCAAATGTTCTGTCTGAACATGAGGATTGTGGGAGCTATGTGAACCTTCGCAGCGAAGGTTAAGAAATTGATTATTGTTGCAACAACATACATATCACTTCCTATCAAATTAAAGATGTTAGACTATAATCACATAGTACTTGTAGCATCACTCTAGCTATCCATTGCATTGTG
The DNA here is from genome assembly GCA_036178185.1 of Liparis tanakae. Classification (NCBI taxonomy): domain Eukaryota; kingdom Metazoa; phylum Chordata; class Actinopteri; order Perciformes; family Liparidae; genus Liparis; species Liparis tanakae. The sequence continues at coordinate 12,529,866 of CM070109.1, forward strand.
TCCATATTATAGGTAGTTCCTTGTTTTGCTATTTCTTTATGATTCTTTCCTTTTTTTTCTTTAAAGGTGACAATCATTGATTAAGCGATTGCCTCCACACTACTCCCAACATGGGGACAGCTGAGCCATTTTAATTTCCTGCTGGACTGACTTAATATCCCCTTTGGGATCAATAAAGCTTATCTTATCTCTCTGCTCGGCCACCTTGTGTCTGATGTCTGCTCTTCAGTCTAAAACTCGGTTATTCTTTTGTTGACAACATTGGCAATATCTCCCTCAGACCTGGATGCTGGTTCCATTCATGTACGCCTTTGTAGTTCAGTCATTGTTTTCTCAGCAGTATTTACCAAAATGTACTCACTACTTGTTAGTGCTAAAAAAATAAAAAGTAAAATATAGCAGCTGTATAATTATTGGGATATATATATATAATATTTAGAGCCTGTTTTCACTCTTTAGAGCAAGTGTTTTGAAGTGGTCAGAAAAGAGAATATTTTGACGGGAGATAACGAGGGAAAGTAGTGAAACAAAGCTCCCTAGTCAAAGTGGAGCCAGGGACGTTGTGGTTAGTCAGGGGCTTAAATGCCTAGAATATTTGGATGTACGTTGAAAAGCAGTATCTACTTTCTCTCACTGTTGGGTTTGTTTCACCAACTCAGAGACTGCAGGAGTCAAATGGCCCGTGGCTGTTGTCAGAGGACTCGACTAAACACACACCTCCTGTAGACACAGCTGATGCTCAGTCTTCCTGCAAATTAGTTTGTGTCTTTAGCTGCAGGTCCTGCAGTCAGATGGTTAAACGTTGGCTGCATGGAAACATAGCAAGTTATCAGAGGAATTTGAAAAGAAACAGTTTTACCGCCTGGGGAGAAAAAGTGTGTTAGCCAAGTTTCTCTCTTCGTGGAGTAACACCGCTGAAGTCCAGCTTTGTTACCCTGAGAATAGACCAGGGACTTTTATTCTACCTATTTATTTTACTTTCAGGTGTTTCCCCTGCAGCGTTTTGTCACTCTTTTGTTCTTGTTTTTATAAGAATTCCTTCACTGCATGGAGAGGAGCACTTTTTACTCACAGAGCACACATGGGAATAAATAGAGCCTCTTCAAGTTGCAGCACTGTTAAATATTACTATCACAAGGTTGGAGGTCAGTGGATGATTATAGCAAGTGACCCAAACAGGGATTTGATGAGTAGTTATCGTAGAGATAAAAGGAACCCCACTGCTTTAGTTCAGCACCAAGTGATCGTTACTCACAGGAAACAAATCAATTACCGTTCATGTTGACGGTCCTGAGATGCCCAAAGAAAATCCCAAGTACTTTCTCACATCTGGACGTTCCTTTACGAGGCTTAAGAAAGGACTTCCAACAGGAGAGACACTCCCAATGGGCATCTGGGGCGAATTAAAGACGCACGATACTTCCGTCCTGTCTAATGAGGGTTTTCTGTCATTTCAGTCTTGTCATTGCCATGTGGTCGGGGGGAGGGGGGGGGGGGGGTCTGAGTAGAGTTCAAAGTGAAGAGGTACCTGCAGAGAACAATGCTGTCACTGCTGCTCAAAAGAACTAGAAATGAACAAGTGTGGGGTGATGAAGAGTTACGGCAGAAGTGATGAGGCTGGGAAAGCCACAGTAAGGAGGGGATGAGGCAGTGAGTTGAAGGCTAAACCACACACACCCCTGAGCCCCTGGATTCACTTGAAGTTCTCCACATGTAGTGACATCTGTGTTACCACTGCATTGACTCCCAAATTGATCCTCCAGGCCAACATGAAAAAGCTCAAATCAAATCAGATTTGGTGGGGAAATGACACTAAGGGCCTTGACAACTGGGATCTTTCTTTTTTATCTCCGTACTGTTGGTTGAATCATTGGAGGGGATATGGCAGTATCGATTGTGTTCTTGTTGATTGTTGTGTGCGAAAAGTATACAAGCCCAATGATTTTGGTCCGTGTTTGTTCTACAACGAAGCTTGTTAAACTATCTGTCTCACTTCCCAATTGACCCACCTAATAGTTTTTTTGAAATGTGGTATCCACGACCATTTCCAAACTGAATCAGGGATTGTTTACATGTCCGATTTCTGCTTCATATTTATGGCTGGCTAATTAGAAATATAAAGCATGCATACTGTAGATGTCATACAACAACTTCTACATCACTAAAGAGAGCATTAGTCTACTCACTATTTCTTATTGTATATTGGACTGTAACAATTATTTTCCTGTTTGATTAATATCAGGATTCTTTTTTAATTCATCGTTTATTAAAAAAATTAATAAAAAATCGGACAAAGAATAACAGCTAATCCTCACTTTTGAGAAGAAAAACAATAACATATTTTGAAAAAATGTTAAACAATTCTGCAATAATTAATATAGTTAACAAATCATTTTCTGTTAATTGACTAAATTAATCACCATTTCGCTGCATTTTTGCAATGTTTGAATATCTGTTATGGTCCTGCTGCAGGTGATGAAAACGTACCACATGTACCACACTGAGAGCATCAGTGCAGAGAGCAAGTTGAAGGATGCTGAGAAGCAAGAGGAGAAGCAGTTCAGCAAGTCTGGAGATCTCAACGTCAACCTCCTGCGCCATGAGGACCGCCAACCGAGACGCGGCTTCGTCAGGAAGATTGAGAAGATGAAAGAGAAGGTGAGTAAGGATGGAGGGTGTTGCATGTGTTTACTTATATAGGGCCATAGGCTAGCATAGACATAAAACGCTGTATAATCAGGATTTTTATTATAGAAGTGCATGTAATTGCTATGTTATATGTATAACGAGGAACCCACAAAAATGTAACACTAAAACCTCCAGTTCCTTATTTGAGCTTTGTAGCATATTAGCCTTCTCTTCTTATTGCTTGGGTTTCGGGCCCTTAACTTATATGTTGGTCAACCCTTACATATCTCATAACTTCATCGTTGGTCACAGCAGGCAGCTGAATTGATACATGTATTCTGCTTATACTCTCAGACAAACAGACACAGTTAGAGACCATCTGCTGAACACAGTGGCACATTAAGTCATGTATTTACCTCAGGAGTTAGTAAAAACCAAGAACAGAGCTAACAGGAGAGTGAATATTAGATTTAAATCCAACAGGTGGTCAGAAATTGCATGTGTCTGATCGAATCTGTGAGAAGTTTCCCCAAAAAGTTCAGCTTACCGACCAAAGTTGATAAGTGGAAGTGATGCTGTGTACACAGTTATTGCAGGTTAAGCTGAACAAGGAGGTTTGAAGGAGCAGCTCTATGTGTTGGGTTCACATGGAGAGAGGGAGTGAGACAGATAGACCAGCAGACAGGCAGCAATATAATGTCAGGGAGTCTCAGGAGAATACTACAGGTCTGCAGCCAGATACTCTCTGAGCTAACAGCAGTACTCCCAGCCAACAACACAACTCCCTTTCCATCTTATGCAAATTTCTTCCTCGTACAAAGTCTTCTCTGCTAGCAGTCGAGGGCTGCTGGTCTCTGGAGCAACATGTACTTTAGAAGCGCCCATGCATTTTTTATTCTGGATCTTCTTCTGGAATTTCTACTCCCCTTATCTCTCAGGTGCGAGCAATCAAAAGGCTTTCAGGATGACAGCGTCTCTCCCTCCTCACGCTGGTATTCTCAGAGATGTTGCTCGGCTTGGGAGCTGAAAACTATTTATAACACAGAATGTCAATGAGTTGTTCCCTTCCTTCTTGTTTCTAAGCTTTTGTCTCATTACTCTGCCTGCTAACAGGTTAGATGAAGAAGAGGAAGACACACAAGTTCCTCACTGCAGACATGTATTTTAATAACTTTGTGAAATTGGAAGGAAAATGTTCATATATAGTGAAATGTACAAACAAACTATTCAAATAATGGGCGAAATCTCTCTAATTATCATTCTTTTGTGTTTTTTTAAACACAAGTATAACTATTTCAGAAGTAGACGTTTGATTACAGTTTTCAGTACAAATGTCACTATACAAATATAGTTATTTTGTTTAGATTCATCAGAACATAGTATAATTGTTTGTATTTATCTGAATTCACACTGTAGATAGAGGCACACAACGTGTCTATGAAGTTAAACTTAAGCTTTTGTCTGTGTGGTAAATATGTAGGCTAACTGAAACCAGCAGCCAAATAGCTTAGCTTAGCATAATGACTGGAAACGGGGGTATGAGCTTAGCTATGTCCAAAGGTATAAACATCTGCTTACTTTGTTGTTTTTACACTTCTTTTTTCTTCTTTGGTACCAAACAACATGATATACTGTGTAGTCTATAATTTTACAGATGCTGATAGTTGGATTGTGTTACTTTTGGACTGCTTCCCCATATTTCAATTTTTTTTCTCATGCTAAGCTAACCTACTGCTGGCCCTGGCTTCATATTTACTATACACACTCAATCTACTCATCTAAACATCTGTCTGAAAGTGAATAAGTTTAGAAACCAAAAGGTCAGATTGTTCCTTTGATGCTGCATATCACTAACCTATAATACGTAAGTGTTTAGAGACAGAATAACAACTCAAGCCTGGTTGTGGCATTTAACACATTACTATCTAGGAGCAGCTTCTCTGTAGCCTGAATCTCCAAACTTTCCCTGCCATTTATACCTTTCCCAAGGCTGGTCCCAGAGCTGGTGCTGCCTGAGCACACCCTCGGACACCTCCTACTTCTTCATTTCCCTGCATTGATGTGTTTTCCCCTCATTTGCTCTGTCTCTTCTCTCCTCCCCAGAGGCAAGCGAAGTACTCAGAGAATAAGCTGAAATGCACAAAAGCCCGGAATGACTATTTGTTGAATCTCACAGCAACAAATGCAGTTGTGGCAAAATATTACATCCATGACGTCTCTGATATGATTGATGTAAGTATGCACTGGGCACATGTGTTTGTTTATATCTCTCAGCTGGGATTTCTGATGTTGATTTAACGCTACCGCTTCTCTCACCATCTGTTCCTGAGTCTCATTCACGCTCCCGTTAGCTGTTTGTTCTCAAGCTGCTCTGTTGCCCCCACTGAATGCATTTGCCATCATTATTAATTTCTGCAAAACAAACTTAAAGCGACACTATGTAACTTTTCCCCTGTAGCGCCCCCTTCAGGTATTTAATGTCTGGTCTCGAGCCATATATGGCTCTTCCGGCTCGTCTGCTCCCAGCTGATCGCGACCGGGCTGCCGCTGAACGCGACTCGCTGTCGCTGATCAGCGGCAGCCCGGTGTTCAACACAGCAGCATGTCACTCCGTCTCTACGAGTCGCGAGCGAGCAAATAAAAGTCACCTGCGGCGTGGACTGGCACTATAAGACGTTGCGTAAAGCTGCCAGACAGCAAGTTGAACTACTTCCGCCGGAAGTACCGGGTCGGTCCCAACCATCTTACATTCAGCAGTATTCTGGCCACAGACCCCCGATGGCAGTGGCGGAGGAGCAAATCAACATATTAAAAGTCATTGTAGCGGCACCATTTTTTTCAAGCTGTTATTTTAAGGTGGAAAAGTTACATAATGGGGCTTTAACACTGATATGCTGGTAACTGATTTTTGTTGACATGAGTATTAGTTCAGCTACAGAAGGATATTTTTGACTGATTATCTCAAGGAACTCCATCGGTGTTGACTCCTAGTCCCCATTCATTTGTTTTCATTGATGCTGCTTTTGGGAGCTTCTCTGGGTCGAACACAGCGCACACTTGTGAATGTCTGCCTCAAACTGACACCAAGTAAAAGACATGACACCGACACACTCTCTACCGTCCATTGTCTGTCTTTATACATAAAGACAGACACTGGACGGTCAGATTCCTTTAATTGGTCAGATTAGAGGGAGCAGCCTTTCTAACTATATATTATTATATTATACTATTATATTCCCTTCGCTAGAAACCTAGAACAATATCTCCATTTTGTACATCCAAAAACAATTCAATATATCAAACGTTTGAATATTAAGCTACTGTTATTCAAAATATGAACCAGTAACACTGCTGGAAAGTGTAATTACCAGTGGTTTATTAGTGGTTTGTTCAGCAGACCACTAATGGTTGGAAGATGATCAAAGTCAGCTGGTGATCACAGGCTGTGTTTATGCAGGCATGAATGCAATTAATGTGGTTGGCATGGGGCTTTCAGCAGCGGTGACCTGTTTCCAGTCACCCTGCAGACAAACAGACAAACATTGGAATGAGGAAGCCTTTATTGAATATTTTAGACAAAACCTTAACAAATATTCTGTATCTACATCTTTTATGATTTGTGTGACTTTGAGACTTTAGTTGCTGTCTAATCTCATTCTCAGTAAACATTTCTTTGTTAAATTATATCACTGTTATAATGGATTATAATGTGATTATAAGTGGTAATTGTTTGCTTTAAAGAAAACCATTTTACAACTTATTTTATGCTGTTTCTCACATTTTTTTAATTTTACTTAAAGTATAAAATGACCCCTTAGAGAAACATAAAATCACATCTTGCTAAAAAAAAAGGTGAATGACCAACAAGTATTATATGACTTGACCTCATAGCGCATTATGATTTGTTATAAAACATTATTATTATTATGCTTTAATATGTGCATACCATTTTGAAAGCAGATGATAACTTATTATAAGTGTGTTCATAATGCATTATAAGTATTTTTATAATGTATTATAGAGAGACGTTTTTCCAGATATTTTCATTAATCTTCATTAAAGGTTTGGGTTTCAGAACCATCATAATTTTAGTTATTGCAGTTCTTATAAAGGCCTAGGTTGTTGACAAATGGCAGTGAATGTGGGCTTTGTGGCTATTGGGACCAGACAGAAAACTTGAACATTAAGATCTCCATCACTGATTATACCTGTCAGACCTTCAATGTGCCTGTTCTTTCTGTGTGTTAATGGCCTGGTTGTCACAGTTTTGCTTGAGGCCAGAACACCATACGGCACTACATTAGTCACAGTGATAGTACATTTTCCAGTTCAGGCGTGATAAAAGGATATTTCTATTTAATACACATTACATTATTTTAAACAAATGCAGTTGAAATAGCATGCATGCTTTTTGCAGTGTGATGTTGAGATGTTGGTGGTAGCTTGACATCATAAGAACCCAATTCATGCCTATGCCTCCTCCCTCTTTCATGGACCCAGTTTCTTGAAGCTGAAATGTCCATGTCATCCCAAATCCTACTGAGCTGCAGGGTATGGGATTGTGAGCCTGACTGGTTTTGCTGCTACAAGCAGTGCAGGGAAGGAAGAAGGGTCCGTTTGTCAAATCAGAGTTACTACACACCACACATCAAACCAGATGCTCATGCATCAAGAAGTCAGCTTTGTCAGTCAGCATCAGTGACTTTAAACTGTTGAGGAGTAATTCTGAACAACATTTTCAGCATCCTACAAATAATGAATGCTGTGAGGAGTGAGGTTGGTCATCATTATGTCTTTAAACTTGTACTTGGAATATATACGTCTGGTTTCCTCCATATATAAAGGTCAATCGTACAGCAGAACATATTAAGTTGTAACATACAGTACAAAAGACAAAAAAACTATAATTCAGTCCATGATGGTCTTGCATGCATTACATGTATCTATTGAAATATAAGCATTTAAAAGTATTTACGGTATTAAAGGTTATTGTTGCTGTGGGTAAAACTTTGAGTAGACCTGAAGCAAATGAATAAAATGCAATTTGGGTAAATATGAGCATATTTAAAATCAAATGAGTGACATATGAACTACGTATATAAATGTTAATATGCAATATTCACCTTCAATATATTTGCACAGCTCTATTGATAAATATATAAAACACATGAAAGTGTGCGCTCAACAGTGTTACGATTAAAGAGTCTATCTAATCTTCTTACCCTGATAATCTGCTTCCTTCAGGCTGCTGCTGCTGCATATATGAATGTGTTCTCACTCAGTTTGCTTGTTTAAAAATAAGCACATTTCCCTCCTTTAGTCTTTAATCTATTGAGCCACCATGACTGAGTGGTGTAAATGTGGTTTGTGCACCCAAGTAGAAAGAGTACTTCCTCAGTGTTAAAGAGTGTTTGCAGAGTGATTCACAGATCTGTCGGCTGCCCCAATCTCCCTCTGAACATCCTCACTACCATGCGCTGCTTAATTAGGTTACTTCACCCAGCTCTGTGTGATAATACTCTCTAACTGTCCCTGGTGTCCTACTGTGCTAGCTTCTAAAATGCTGTGAACTCTACTTCTATTTCTGAAAGGTAACCTGTAGCAGGATGCAATTTGGGATTTAGTCTATTAAATAGGTCTGAACATGCAAAATGGTCCTCAAACTAACCGACTTTATTGAAACTTTCACATCCCTCTATATTCCCTGATATATATATATATATATATATATATATATATATACAAAATTAGTTGATGACTTCCCATTGGGCAAATAGTAATTGTATTTCGAGAAAATGTAGAAATCCATCATCATTTACCGAAGTGAAAGAAACATTTTGTTTAGTTGGCAACACATCCATTGAGTACCGAGTCTGTTTCTCTCTCTCCAACCGTCTCTTCGTGTATGCCGTATTTTATTAGCTGAATCGGTTTCCATTGCACATTGTCAGATTTTACAAGTCTTAACCTCCCACGTTGCTGCAGCAGTGATGTAGAAGTGTACTCCAGGGTGTGGTCACTATATCATGACATCACTATTGTTTGTGGTAACAGGTGCATCATCATCGCTCTGTTTTTCAGCCTTGTGTTAAAATAATCGTAATTATTCCCTCTATTTTGAAACCATAGTACTACATTTTCTGATTTTTTTTCCTGGTTATTCATCAGACATTTTATCTCCGCAGTGCTGTGACCTGGGCTATCATGCTAGCTTGGCCCGCACCCTCAGGACCTATTTATCTGCCGAATATAACTTGGAGACATCACGCCACGAGGGACTGGACATCATAGAGAATGCAGTGGACAACTTGGATTCCCGCAGTGACAAGCACAAGATAATGGATATGCATAACCAGGTGTTCTGTCCTCCGATGCGATTTGAGTACCTGCCACACATGGGAGATGAGGTGAGAGGCTTAAAATGCTGCAGATTTATTTTTCACTGACTGAAGAATGTATTTGTTTCTTCTTTTTGTGCAAATTAACTATTTAAGCTTCCGATATCTATTTCGTCTTTTGTAAGTAACCCATGTGTCCTCCTTCGCCTCCTCAGGTGTGCCAAGTGAGCGCCCAGCAGCCCGTCCAGACTGAACTCCTGATGCGCTATCACCAACTGCAGTCCCGCTTAGCTACGCTAAAGATTGAGAATGAGGAGGTGAGGATTCATGATGGGCCAGTGTCTGTCCAGTATCCCCTCCACCGCCACCTTCAGCCCCACCCCCCAAAGACAGAAAGCCCTGTCTCATTTACCCTGGAGCCAAGTAGGAGGGCCACATCACCATCTGTTCGCATTGCAATTACACTCCAATGACCCTATCTCTGCAGGAGGCGAGAATATATTAAGATTGTCACAGCAAGTGTTATGTTTTCTATAATGTTATATATGAAATTATCTATTTTATGATAAAGAGATGACTTTCTTATGAAGTGCTACAGACACAAAAGTGCAAATGGAGGTTATAATAACCCGTGCCTGTTAGACTCTGCTGTGCCAATGGCTCTGCCTCCTCCCTGTCTCCCTGTGTCTTGTGCTATGGAGGATAATGGATGAGCCCTGCCATTACTGGAAATGAGCTTTATCAATCTCAGCCATAAACAAAAAGCCTCCCTCAGTAATTTACACATCATTTGTTTCTTTGCCAGACACTCTTCATTTTCGTGTCTTAGTCTATTATATTTATATAATATATGATATTTCAATGCAGCACGATATAACTTCTGTGTAATTCAAGGTCATGTATTGTTAACCAGTCTATTTGTCTATGATGTAAATATACTAGTGCTGAAAATCACTCTCTCTTTACCTTGGAAATCTCATCAGTTACGTTGGTTCCATGAAGACCTGGAAAGAAATTGCCACAAAAAAAGGATGAGAAATATGAGAAAAGACTAAGTGTGATATGATGCTTCATTTGTCATCTTCTTTCCTTTCTTTTTCCATTCATCTGTGCAGGTGAGAAAGACCTTGGATGCCACCATGCAAACGCTGCAGGACATGCTGACAGTAGAGGACTTTGACATGTCGGATGCCTTTCACCACAGCCGCTCCACTGAGTCTATTAAGTCCGTGGCCTCCGAGTTCTACATGAGCAAGCCGAATGTAGCCAAGAGGAGGGCCAACCAACAGGAGACGGAAATGTTTTACTTCTCAGTGAGTCACTTTTGATCTGTCTATCCTTCCAAAATGTTAATGGCAATACTGGCCTGCTATAAAAGCCCAGCGTTGCTCTGCCTTTCAAAATCAAGCCATCATAAAAATTAAATTAAACTAGAACTTATAGAATTGATGATGATTTGAGCAGCACTGACTTCCTTGACTGGGCTTGTGTAACACTGGATTAGTGCTGCTGCTCAGTCAGTGTTGGCTTCATCTCTCTGTGTGTAGAAATTCAAGGAGTTCCTGAATGGCAGTAACCTCATCATTAAGCTGCAGGCCAAGCATGACTTACTGAAGCAGACACTGGGCGAAGGTAAGCAGTCGATTCTCTTCGTTTTCCTCTATGACCCAGATAATCCCGTCACAGCTCTGTAAAGTCTCTGCCCTCGGATAATGGTGCTGGTCTTATCTAATACGCACCAGGGAGTCAGGGGTCTACAAAGACAACCATTTTTTAGGGAAGCAGGAAGGAATGAGAGCTGATATTCAAGTAAAAGACCATCACACTAAAGCTGACCACATCTACCTTGAAGTATCCATCCTATGTATCTCCATTAGTTAACGCATTATCTGGTTAGTCTCTTTTTGGTGAAGCTGCAAGGAGGGTTTCTATTTCCCGGCTGTAAGAGAAAGGCTTCCCTCGGCCCCTCCCTTCCCCAGGGGTCCCCTTGTCACCTCAGCCGTGAACAGTTTACGCCCAATCAATCAGCAGCACCAGACTGAGGCCCACTTCTACAGCTGCTCCGGCATCAGGGCTTCACCTCATAGAAAAGGGCATCAGGCACAAACAGCTGAGGCCTTGCAACACACATACATATTTCCTAATTTCACACACATTTTCCTTTAAATTGTCTTTTGTTAGGATTTCAAAAAGTCCTCTGTGGAAAATGATCAGCTGCATGCTCGTGCATTCATAAACACTCACATTATAGTTCATATCACTCTCTGGACAGACGTGTATGTCCACGCTGGAGCAGCTGAGAGAGTGTATGAACACGGCATATGGCGTCTCCAGGTACCACCCGTATTTAATTATTCAGGTGATCAATCAGTGTTGCGTCATCCTCATTAGCCCGTTCAAGCCCCAAATAATGTGTTTGTGTATGTGGGTGGTTGTTTGTGAGCGTGACAGAGGGAACATGACGAGACTGGTGAGTGCCACATGGCGTTGACATCTTGCTGCATGTATTAAGACAAACATTATGTTGAGTTCTGGCCACAGACAAGATGGTGCTAGGATATCTGCCAGCCCAGGTTTCAAAGATAAGGAGTCACCAATTCCCTTGTTCTGTGAATCTGATTTGTATGTGTCTCCTTTCATGTTTATATAATATATACCTCTCTATCAATGAGGGACTCTGGCACTTTTTGAATGGATTTAGGGGGAGATCAATGGAGACTTCTTCTCATGCTTGAGAAAGTCTATAATTTTGAGGTTGGTTGGTCAAAGGTCGACAGAGACTATCACTCAGAGGAATGGTGTCTGGGAAATGTGCTGTTGTTTCTCCACATGAATGCTCCAGAGACCCTGTCCATCTGCCAGAATGATATGTTGAGAAATGGGTTAGCCTTTGCTCTTTCTGTCCATTGTTAGATGAGTAAAGAAATAATGCTTTTGGAGGGTTTCATACATGGACTTTATTCCAGTTGATAATCCAGTCACTGGTAGACAAAGACACAATCTCAGTTTAACAAAAGAAAATCGGGTTGATCTTTAATTTGACTGACCAAAGAATGTGTGTTATCAGTAGAAACATAAACTTTGCCAAATTCTTAAATGAGTCAAAAATAGTGTAGATGAACTGTTTTCTTCCTGCATATGCCTCGTACATATGTGTGTGTTGTTGGAAAGCTATAACAAAAGGTTCAGTGAACCAGCACAGACATCCCCAACATATTCACACTGCAGCCGCCACCCCCCTTGCCTTTGCCCTGCGAGGGGGGCGGGGCTATAACCCCTCAAGGTCCTCTGGGTCCCCTGTGGTTTCAGCAACGACTGCTCAATAGCTTTTTTCTGAATGGTGTACGAACGGCTCCATTCATCTCTTCCTCAATAGTCATGTTGTGTCTCATCAAACCCTTCAGTGACGGAGCACACTGGAGTCTGTATAATATGTAACACAAAGATTTGACAAGTCCCTTTTGTGTTTATTTGTTTCCTCAGGGGAAAGGGCTGAATGTGGAACTACAAGGTATGATGTACTTTCGGCCATGAAGCATTTGCTTTTACCAAAAACCTTCTCCATGACACATCTACTTGGACATACAAAATATTGCTTTGTGTGACTTCTTTTAAAAAGGATTGTCATATATATGTATATATACATACAGTATATATCCAAATAACTTTCAGATGCAACTCACTGAACTCGAAATGACTTGTTCGTGATCTGATTGGCCTTGTCAATCATGTTTATTAATCAGTGTTGGGTTTTACTGAAGATCCACAGCTAGGAAAACCTCAGGGATAATTAAAGGCTAGCTTGTATCATGCTTCTGTGATTAAAGACTTCTTATATGAAATACCTAACGTTGGTTTTTTCAATGTACTTTATTTAATGTTTTTACTGCGTCAGTTTTTTCATTCATCACTGCTTTTGAACCTTCATGGTTGGTTCCACAGTTTTCACAGAATATGGTGTTGTTTGTATCATTTGTCCATCATTTCACAGGCCCCCCACCCTTCCCCCTAAACCACAGAAATTGCGGAAGCCTAGGCCACGCTCCGTGTATAACCATAAGCTGTTTAACGGCAACATGGAAAGCTTCATCAAGGTACCTCTGGTGGTGTGTGACTGAGCGGCCCCTGCGGAGCAGGAGGGGAAGGCAGCTAGAGCCTTCGCTCTCATTCTCTTCCTCACTTTGGCCTTCTGTTCCTCCCTCTTCCAGCTGCCCTTGATCGCAATATAACGCCTCTGTTTAACCTCTAATCCTCATTCTCCCTCCTGTGTTTCTGCCGGTGCAGACAGAGCGGCAGTCAGCTGTCTCTTTATTCCCCTCCAGAACAATTTACCATCTCTGGCTTTATTTTAAACCCACTCTTTCTACGATTGAGAGGCAGGAGACAGCAGTGGAGCTGCTTTGTCCCTCACTGCACCCAACCCTTCACTGCATCTCTGTAGCTTTCCTATTGCCAATCCTTGTGCTTAGCCTTCTTTAATCTCCAGAGGGGCGATTCGTCATCTGCGCTTTTCTAACTTTGTCCTTCTCTGCCCTCGCTCCCTCTGCTACTCTGTGCTTTGCTGCTTTCTGTCCCAGAGGAAGAAGGAATGCCCGTACCCGCGTTCAGGTATCTGTTGTTGGAGACTATAGTTCAGGGCACAAGGGCACTCCATTACTGCTCGGGGCTACACTTGCATGCTGCTAGTTTCCACAACTGATCATGTTTTTAATAACAGTGTCTTGTAATTTGGATGTGTTTGTCTGTTTTACACTGCTCATAAGATGTGCTTGATAAAATGTTTATGAGGCATTCATTTTGTGAAGAAATTAACTTCTTATATTGCAAGTCTTTAATTAATATGCACTAGAACAGGAGATTCTTTATTTGTGCTTTTTTATCAGATAGTGTTTATTTATTTATCAAGACATTATAGTTACGGTTAATAGTTCATTATGGTGCTGTACACATTTTGGTAATGTGTTTTTTGTTTGCTATTTTCTGTTCTGCCTTCTTTTGTATTAGGATTCAGGTCAACCAATCCCACTTGTTGTGGAAAGCTGTATCAGATACATCAATCTATACGGTAAGTGTCACATCATGTTGCTGTGTCTAATACGTCCGAGTGAAAGGGCAGAAAAAGAACTACGAAGTCCTTTGAAAACTCCTTCAGCCTCATAAAAGAGTGACAGCAGCTATTGGACGGTGCAATCTATTTCCACAAATAGCCGCAGGTACTGACCTGCTCTGCTCTGCACTTCAAGTCTCTGAGGCGCTCAGCTGCCTGCCAGTGATTTGACAAGCTCATAACAATAGATCACACACAGAGAGTTGTGAAAGTCCCATTGGTCTTGGTTTAGTCATTTCAGCCACCCCCCATCCCCCACCCAAACGTGTTTATAGCTCCTCCCTGTCTACCTTCACATCTGTCTTCAGCTCATTGCTGTAGCCTGCAGGCCTTTCCTCTGGATCTGGACCTAATGAAACTTCAGAAAACTGATTAGAAGCCCTCTAACTAAAGCCATATGTTGCAGCCTCACTGAGGGGCCCTCTCATGGAAAAATACGCATCTCCCCTTATGACTAGATTACATTTCCTGCTCTGGGTTATGTGTTTACAATGGTCTTTCATGAAGCTGGCACTGGGGTTTTGGTGATAATGGTAGCTAGCAGAAGTCTGAATCTCTAAATCCTGGGTTGTATTTGTTTCAGGCTTGCAGCAGCAAGGCATCTTTCGCGTGCCGGGATCACAGGTTGAAGTCAATGACATTAAGAACTCATTTGAGAGAGGTGAGTCCAAGACAGATGACGTTTTATTCCCACGTTTCTCTTCACAAATACGAACAAGATAAACCCATCAAATGTCACCACTGAAAGCCCACATCCGTTTCTCTCTCAACCAGGAGAGGATCCCCTGATTGATGACCAAAATGAGCTTGATATCAACTCAGTGGCGGGGGTGCTGAAGCTGTACTTCAGAGGACTGGAGAACCCTATTTTCCCAAAGGAGCGCTTCTTGGACTTCATCTCTACCATCAGTGAGTTTCACACAACACAAAAGCCACTGTAGTCATGAATGAACTAGTTGGACAGAGAAAAGAAAACACACCTTATAGTTTCTTGGATACTTAGCTTTATTGAAGTAGAGAAAGGTATGAACAGCAGCATATGGAATCAATCTCAACACCAGGGCTCTCTGCCTGATGTTAAACAGAAAGCCAGTAGAAAGAGGGGAGTGTGGGCCACATCAGTCAGCCGTGTGCGACTTCACCACAGAATCATTTCCCTGCTTTTTCTGCAGTAATAGTTTGATCACTCAGTGTGCCTTAGGAGCCTGGTGAAAAGGGGCTTCTATTAAAGTGTCAAATAACATTTTAAAGAATCTCACTTTGATCAATGCTCCTCGATAGGGTCTGGTATATATTATAATTTAGTGCACTGTTGTAAAAAGCTTGGTGCCCATATAAAAGTTTAAAAGCTAAATGTATGTTGTTTATTGCGGTGTAAACCACTGTTGTTACACTTGTCTTTGTTTGTCCTTCTGTGTTTCAGAACTGGAGTCTGGAGCTGAGAGAGCGCATCACATCCAGCAGATTACTGTGACTCTTTCTCGCACCATCATAATCGTCATGAGATACCTTTTTGCTTTCCTCAATCAGTGAGTTTTCACTGATTCACATTGCATTGTAAGCCACAGGTCCTGGTGTACACGGCCAAGCATGTAGAGATGCGTTTATTCTTTGCACAAACATCACTGAAGTGATTGAATCTTGAAATGAACTCACATGTACATTTGATTCTGACAGGGAAAATCCATGTTGAACAAGCACAACATAGTCACAGTTACAAAAGACAAGATTGAAAAAAAGTCCCTCCTATTTATTTCTACATCTGTTTGCGGCGTTTTAGGAGTTATTTGTGGTCTCGGAAACTCATGCCTCGCTGAAGCAGAATGCCTTTCCTCTTATAAGGGACGTTATTAATGCTCCTTGTACTGGGTTTGCCTACAGAACAAATTGTTATATTTCATAAACCAGGTTTTACTCTGCTCTTCTATACCCCCTTCGTCGTTGGAGTTATTCCAGTTGTGGTTTCACTAGTTAGCCCCAGCTTGTTGATGATGTGCAAGGACTAATTATGTCTTCCTCTTGTACCACTAAATGATTTGGCTATCCAGAGTGGGTTTGTGGCATATGCTGGCTCAGTCACTTTGTTTGAGGGGTGGTGGATCAGAGTGCTTTTTAAGCAAATGTTGAACTAAGCTGTGCAATGGAGCATGTAATACTGTATGTCAAAACGGTATTAAGTTGAAGCCAGACTCTGACTCTGGAAGAGATGTGTCTGCTGCATAGTTCAATTTCAAATGTTTGCCACATGACTACTAGTATGTGAACAGGGTCATACATAGTGATTAATCAACAGAAAATTATCGCACCTCATTTCCGTTCATTTCTAGGTAGCTTTATAGAATCTTTTAGCTCAATGTTTTGTGTTTTCATGATTTTCTCGTCTGTACAGCAACAAACAACACATTTAGCAGCTAGTTGGTGAACATAGTGGATTATATTTTGCAGCTATAGAGACATATATGTCTTACATTCACCAAGCAGCAACATGACTCCAACAAAATGATAATGATGCTTCTGACCTGCTGGATGTATAAAGTTGCTATTTATTCAAATTTGTTCATATGAACTTAAAAGGAGATAATAGGAGGTTTAGTATAGTAACAACCAGTCTAATGATTTCTGACATAATATATCACCCAAAAGTAAAGCCCATAGCGCAAAAAAACATTACAGACTATTACTAGACAACAACTCATAGGCTACTTACAGTTGTTATGTTACCGGATGTTTTTAAAGGTTGCTTACATCTTTAAACACACACTGCTCCCCTGTCCCGCCCCCCAGTCTCTCCCAGTACAGTGATGAGAACATGATGGACCCATACAACTTGGCTATCTGCTTTGGTCCAACCCTGATGCCCATCCCAGATGAACAGGATCCCGTAGCGTGCCAGGCTCACGTTAACGAGGTTGTCAAGACCATCATCATCCACAATGAACTAATTTTTCCAAATCAACGTGAGCTGGACGGCCCAGTGTATGAAAAGTGCATGAGTGGTGGGGAGGAGTACTGGTGAGTGTTGCCATTTATTGAAGTAAAGTTATGTTAGGACTACAGTTGTTTTTAGTTCAGAGGAAGGTGTGTTATTTAATGCTCATAAAACAAATATGGATAATGGTTAATGTCTACACAGCGATGACTTTTCATTTGCATTCCCACCCTCAGTGACAGCCCACACAGTGAACCAGGGACTATAGACGAGGCTGACAATGGAACTGAACCACACACCAGTGATGAAGGTTAGTACATCATACAGTCATTTTCCAAGAAGAGGCATTGGTATGACCCGACTATGTCCCCAAAGATGACAACGTTGGTCCGTTGGTCTGTTTGTCAGTCAGGTCCAGAATAAGATGTCTCAACAACTATGAACCTAATCTGTGAACTGTGAGTTTGGCCTGTGTGTAGTCAATATCAGAGCTATCTTACAATGCTATTTTCTCATAATACTGCACACATTTAAACTTGTGACCATTTTATACTTTGCATACAAAACATTGAAAATCTAAGAAAAGTTGAAATCATGGCAAATAGAATTACATTGTTTTCTCTTGAGAACATTTACACTTTGATTTGACTAGTCCTTGTGGATAAGATACCTGCATAGACGGACCTTTTTAATGACGTGCTTTTGACTGAGAGATGAGTTGGAAAGTTTGTGCAGCAACAGCTTATGATTGCAAAGGTCTTTGTAGTGTTTGAAGTTAAGTAAACAGTGTTGGCATGCAGTGCTGCCTCTTTGATCTATGTGTGCGTGTGTATGTTTGTATGTAGGCTGTGTGAGTGTTTGTGTGTGTGTGTTTGTGTGTGTGTGTGTGTGTGTGTGTGTGTGTGTGTGTGTGTGTGTGTGTGTGTGTGTGTGTAAGAGAGTCTATCCTCTCTCTATTCCCTCTCCATCTCCCCCACTTGCTCTTTGTTCAGTGTTAGTCAGCAATCCTCCGGAGACTTTCTCCTTTGTGCAGTATTTCCCCAATTCTCCTCTGAGCCTTGAATGCATAACTGGGCCAGTCACAAAAGCCAAAACACGGGTAACACACAAATAAATATCTCTGGTTTCGTATGTGAAGAGTCAGTGCACAGGTACTGTTGTGTATATTGAGTGTGTGAGGTCAGACTTGGGTAACCTTGTCATTGAGCCTCATGTGGGCTGTTGGCTGCATTTGTAATGAGGGCTGCTGACCTTTTCTTTCTTGTCTTGCTCTTACTTGACATAGACCACACAGACTGATTGCCTGCTGCAGACTCTTCTCATGCAGGCCTCAAGCTGAGGCTCTTATGTGACTTTATGGTTTCAGGTGTTGCACTGTAGTTCCTGTAGCCAGTTCAGTCGGTGTCCTCTGGCAGCAGTTACGTTTTAATGGTTCATTTATTATTTCTTTATTTTCATTGCCATGGAATTAAAACCTATTTTGAACAAAACAGCTTTTTTAAATCTACATTCCCTCTTAACTAAGAATGTACAATTTCACATCTTTACACTACTTTTTTAGTGGAGAAAAACTGTTTTCTTTCTTAGTAAGAGCTGATTGCTGTTAAGATGCAGTTAACAGTGACTGACCCCTGCTGGCTGGCAGGGTAACATACACTTCATATAAGACGGGTTTCTTTTAAAATGTTGGCAAAATACTCTTAATTTATCGGACTTGTTGTGACTTCAAATAGTTGTTTCTCGTACAGCATGTTTTAACAGAAGTATTTGTTTGCCATGCATTTGCTATATTTTAGCGCTTTACTTCAAGCGTATGTAAGAGTGATACTGACTTAAACTTTCTGGAGGTACCATTGTATACTGATTCATAACAATAATGTGAACACAGCAAAGATTTAATGAGAAGCATATAGTCCAAGATCTCTTGTTTTTCCTATACGGTTTGTTTTATCACTGCATATACCTCATATGATTCAGGATTGTGAATTACTTTTGATCAATATCGGGATATATTTTAAAGTTGATAAAGCTTTTGGTACATAAAAAGTACATTTGTTTTTTCAGAGGTCGAACAAATCGAGGCCATCGCTAAGTTCGACTACGTGGGACGTACTCCCAGGGAGCTGTCCTTCAAAAAGGGAGCCTCTCTGCTTCTGTATCACAGAGCATCTGAAGACTGGTGGGAGGGACGTCACAACGGTGTGGATGGCCTCATCCCACATCAGTACATTGTAGTCCAAGACCTGTGAGTAACAACAGTTGATATTGTGTCATAATAGTGTACATACAGTACATGTACTTCCTGTGAGTGTTTTATGCTCACCTAGTGCCTCTTCTCTTTCAGGGATGATGCTTTCTCAGATAACCTCAGTCAGAAAGCGGATAGTGAAGCGAGCAGTGGACCATTGCTGGATGACAAGGGTTCATCCAAAAATGATGTCCCGTCACCGTGTGAACAATCACCTGATTACAACTTTGGAGGAGTCATGGGGAGGTGAACACAAATAAGAAGAACACTTTGTTATCGAAGTTCTCGTGAGTGCTGTTGAGGAATGTTCCTGTTTGACTGTCGGTTGGATCTGATCCCGTCTGCAGGGTGAGGCTACGGTCCGACGGAGCTGCAGTTCCACGTCGTCGGAGTGGTACGGACACCAACAGCCCAACCCGAGTGGCGGACACTCCGCCAAGGGCTGCAGCCTGTCCCAGCAGCCCCCACAAAGTCTCCATCAGCAAGAGTCGCATGGAGAGCCCAGAAAAGAGGCGCGTTGGCACCTTTGGCAGTGCAGGAAGCATCAATTACCCAGACAGGAAGGCCTATCCTGAGGGCCACCCTCTGAGGCCAGTGTCGGGGGCCACGCGCCATAGCAGCCTCGGGGACCATAAATCACTGGAAACTGAAGCTCTGGCTGAGGTAAGATGGGATATTTCAGGACGAGAAAAAACTGATGGAAAAATAGCAAAAGTGAAACAGAGAAACAGACTCTTTCGATATCATTTATTTATATATGTGTGTGTTTGGTGGCCCTGTGATCTCAGTAGACACACACGTTACAGGCAGGCGATGGTTAGGCAATGGTCAAATATAAGAGGATTTAG
Source organism: Liparis tanakae (assembly GCA_036178185.1). Lineage (NCBI taxonomy): Eukaryota > Metazoa > Chordata > Actinopteri > Perciformes > Liparidae > Liparis > Liparis tanakae. The sequence continues at coordinate 12,549,964 of CM070109.1, forward strand.
AAGGTTTGGTAGAAAAGAGCCAGGCACCCTGATGTAGCTGTCAATCTGAGAGCAGCAGTAAAGGTCAGGGCCAGACTGCAGCTGAGAAACAGACACAGCTCAAAGACACAGATGTATGGAACTGAATATCATGATAATGAGCACTGAAACTTCTCGTGAAACTTCTCCTCCATTCGATCCAAACACATCAAAAACATAACATGTCTGTTACTCAACTGGATCAAACTGGTTTTGATGGTTCAGTTCAAAATGATATGCAGTTTATTAATTAATTAATTAATTAATTGTTTGATTGTGATTTATTTGTTAAAAACAACATTATAAAACATTATTAGTATTTTAACATGTTTTAATAATGTCGTCAAAATCTTACACTGTACAGTCTATATTTGAAAATAATAATAACACTATCACACATGGGTATAAGTCTTAAATGCTACATGTCTCACTGACCTGGCTGTTATTTCTGATTGTTTTGTTCTTCTCATCTTCATCTCTCTTCATCCAGGACATAGAGAAGACGATGACGACGGCGCTCCATGAGCTCCGTGAGCTGGAGCGACAGAACAGCGTGAAGCAGGCTCCCGACGTGGTCCTGGACACGCTGGAGCCCATGAAGAACCCAGTTAGCTCTGAGCCGGGCAGTCCTCTGCATACCATTATGATCCGTGACCCAGATGCAGCCATGCGCCGCAGCAGCAGCTCTACCTCTGAGATGATGAGCACCTTCAAACCCGCTCTCTCGGCCCGGCTAGCCGGGGCTCAGCTACGCCCCCCGCCCATGAGGCCGGTGCGCCCTCCGCCTACTCAGCACCGTTCGAGCAGCTCCAGCTCTTCAGGGGTCGGCAGCCCTGCTGTGACTCCCACTGAGAAGATGTTTCCAAGTAACAGTGCAGCTGCTGCTTCTAACATGAATACATCCAGTGACGCTGGAGATAAGTCTGGTACCATGTAGCAAGGCTGGGAAGGTTGTAAAGCTTCCTAAGTGAGGCGTAAGCGAATGGAGATGAGTGCTGATGTGTAAAGAAGCAGACGTGGATATTTTCCTCTCTGTTTTCTGCCTGACTTAATTCATATATTCAGGAAATCTTTTGAAGCAAGCCTACAATATGTTACCATGGTGATAAACGGTGGAAGAAGCTGTGGTGGTGTGTTAGCGTAAAGCTCCACTCTCTTTGAAACTTTAATAAAAAAAATGTGTATAAGAACACATACAATTTAGATTTACCTCAGTTTCAAAAAACATAAATACGTGGCCACGTTCTCATTCCAGAGATACAACAATACAACAGACGCAAGTGAAGCAACACATTTACTATTAGATTCCACACAGCACACGTTGTCCAGCTGATGGTTCAGTCAGACCTGCTGATGTGTATGAAACACCTCATCTCAGCTTAAATACCATGTCTGGTTACCATTTAGGTTGCAGGCCTAAAGGCTGTACTTACAAACTTACTTTGAAGTCGCCATGCTTTGTGTGTGTACTATAATACAGTGGATTTTGAGCAAAGTAACAACTTAGTGACATTATATACTTCTGCATGCGAGATTCTGGATAAAATGTGGTAAATATTAGAGAGACTTGCATCATTGAGAGATGATGATGTGAGATTTTCTCTGATGGTCATTGGAAGCACAAGATATTAATCTGAAAACTAATTTTCTTCAAGTTTCAGATTTCCAGATATTTGAGAAAGTAATACGTGGGTATCTTAAAGTATTTTATTTTAAATCTCTCATCAATGTGGTACTCTAGATGTTGCACTTGAAGTCATCCCATTCACAGCAAAAGATAAAAAGATCCTGACAGGGAGATGATCTCTGGAGTCTGAGACATACTAACCAGAACATAGCAACGCAAGTTGTCCCCCACCATCATGTATGGCTGGGCAGACTTAACTGGTGTTCTGTAGGCATCCTGTGGTAACCTTGTACATAATATATAGCTAGTCGTTTTGAAGCATTAATCTTGTACAGGCTGATACAAAAAAGGCAAAGGATTGGCTGTGAATGGCACTTAGAAAAAAGATCATTAACCACCTTCTTATCATCTCCAGTAAAATACAAAAAAAAATTTAAACTGCGTAAAATAGAGTTAAAGTAGTTTACCTTGTGCTGTGAGCTTCGAATGCATTTGGTAATTGTACTTTAGAAAAAAACTGATTGCTGTTGAATGGAAACTGAAGCTTAAATATTTCCTTCATTAGGCTTTTGACTCACTCGCCAATTTTTTTGCAAAACTTGAACTGCTGCCATTTCAAGTCTAATTCGGGTGATTTTTATCAATGCATAAGATCCATAGAAAAAAAATCTCTGACAGATCCTCTCAAATTTAAAATGCGATACTCACCCAGAGAAACCTGAGAATAAGATGTTATTACAGCTGTCACAGCTTTCGTCTTTGTTGATAGATACAGTTATGCTTTGGCTGTAGACTATTTCTTTTGATTGGAGAAAACCAAACAGATAAAATGTCAGTGTTTATATCTATTGTACCTCTTGTCATTCTGACAGCTCTAGTCCAGACACCATGTTACCCGCATCTTAAAAAGGCTGCTCTGATCTGCATGTTTTGCACTGTAACGTCTGACTCACAATCTGCAGCAGTTAAACAATGGCTGTATGTGGGGCCTTGCCTGGGTAAAACGCACAAATTAATTCAATATATATTTTTTTTTTGAGGATTAGGAATGATATATTAAGCTGCTTGTAGCAGTTGCTAAAACAAAAGTGAAAGAGCACAACGCTTGATTGAGTGACATCAACTTAAATATTAGCATGTAAATCAAATTATACTGTCAACTGCAGTCAGTCTGTACATGCTGCAGTATTACTGAGATACATGTAAGTTGAATATATTTGCGTGTTGTCAATGGATTTATTCTAAACAGAGCTCCTACAGCCAGAACAAAGGCAATACAGTATCTCAAGTCAAACAGTGCACTCACCCTCTGCTGGTTCCTGCTGGTATTGCATTATCTTGATACTGTCACCTTCTAGGGAGCTATGAGAGTTGATATCACAATCATTAAGCTTATCCATATAGTACTGGTGGAAGTCTATGAAGATAATGTTAAAAAAAGCATGTATGTATATGTTTATTGAAATAGAAAGAAAGCACACGAGTTAAAAAGGTGAAGTTATCATAATATTTAACAATACTGTTTTTTTATTATTATTTATAGACACTGTGTGGAGCAGAAGATTTGAGTGCCTTTTGTGCACAACAGCAATTTTTATTAGACTTTTATATTTACTTTTTTTACTGTAATATGTTGTCTATTAGTTGTTTATTAAAAAATGATGTTGCTTTTTATCTTTGCCTTTGTACTGCTCCTCAGTCGCCAAATCACCACAAGGAATATATTGTGCAAAGATAGTCCTCTCATGAATTCCAGAAGAACATCATGAAAGGCCGAAGACTACTGTACTCTACTGAGGAGGTGCAGTATTTCTTTTAAGTTGTTTTTTTCCCCGTGTGAACTGCCTGTGCTGTGGTTGAGCCGTAACTTGTCATTTAGCTCCTTCCCTCCATCGCAGTATTGTTGGAAATAGAGGGACTGATATGGACCGTCCTCTTGTAAAGGTCAGAAGGCACTCTGTGCCCTCTCATTCTCCCTAAATGTGATGTCAACATACATTTTCTTTCATGGAATATATGCTGAGATGTGTAACACTGTTAGTGTACTGACATGAGTTAATGTTAATATGTTAATATTCAAAAAGGACGTCTCAATAAGGGAGTGTCATTTTGCGGGACCCGAGTGTGACTGTCACACCATTTACCTTCTCTTTGATTGTTTGTCTAGTGATGCTGTTTGTTGCTGAGTGTCTGGTTGGTTGAAACCCCGTGATGTGATGTACACCATACCACTGACTGGATGTAGAACACACCTGCATCCAAATAAAACCATTATTGCTCTGTGATCTGGTTCTTGTGACTGAATAGTTTTTTTAATTAGTGATAACAGATAATATTATGGATGGATTTGGTAAGTTGTTACTTAATTGTACCATACTTTAAAGTAGTATTGTTAAAAACATCCTGACAATATGAATTATTTAAAAGTGCCCAAAATAATAAGCAACACATCTGATAAATGTCACATCATTTTGATAAATGTTGCAGACTGGTGCTTGGAGGTACATGGTGACGTCACCTTTTTTTTACAACTGAGCCTCACCAACTTAAGGACAGTGTAATGCAGAAATCTCTCATGAGAAATAATGAAAGCTGTTCAAACCTTGGCAAAACATTGTGTGTTTGTGTACAACCCATTCGATCATAAGAAGCTGATTGAGGAAATGGCTTTTCAGGACCTTTAAATACATGTGCAATAGGAGAAAAGCGTGTTCTCGTCTAACCCATGATTACAATGTACATTATTGTTGACACAGTTTATGGCAGATATAGGACTTACTCTTTAGGTAGATATAAACAGCTCATTCTAAGGTAATACAAATAATAATAATAATAATAATTGTCAGGTTATTACACACCAAAGAAAAAACGTTCCTACTAATATGATGTTCTATTTCTGTTAGTAGATCCTCCTAAATATTACTTGCTGCATCTTTAAAACAAGGAGACTGCAAATACAGAGTAATATACAGCTGTGACAACACCAACAAAGGTGTATAATGATGATTTTAAAGGAAGTTAAATGTGAATATTTTATGTTTAAATTTAAAAACAATAGGTTGGATGGGAAGAATATTTTTTAAACCAGGCATTAGCAGATACTAGATAAACCAACGGTATAAAAACACAGTCTGCAGTTCATTCGGTTGCCACATGATGGAGAAACTGCAGCAGATAAAGGGTTGGATGAACATGAGGATTACATGTAGAGTGTGTATTCAGCACTCCGTTGATTACCCTTAAAGGATTAGGAACAGAGGTGTAGTGATGATTACACAGAGAAAAGAGTTTTGCATAAATTAGATGATTACATCTACCTTTGAATTTGTCTTTCTAGTTCACTGGTCAACGACTGTTACACCATCAGCTCACACTGACGAAGCGTGAACAAAATGCAATTGGTTCCACGTCGAAAACCCTTGTTGTACAAGAACATATCAACTGTGTCCAAAGTTTTCATTAGTCTGAAAGAGGATGCCACTCACTAATCTGCTGGAAGTGCACTTTAATGACACATTGAGTTATAAATCAAACAGGGATCTCAATTCGTTGAGGTCATGTTGTCCAGAATATTGCAGTAAGTAATATTTCAATACAATTGTGGCTTCCATGTGTCTTTAAATCATACCTAGGGGTGTTGTGATATACTAGTATGGACAATAACTAATATTTTTAATATGAAATCCTGATATCATGTTAATATACACATATGGTGGTAAAGTAAAGTAGCTACTGTACACTCCCCACAAGGGATTTTGTTTCAGTGGATAATGACCTTGTATTGATGGCAGATATTAGGCCATGTCGATCTTTGATTATCAATTCATCTGATTGCTTTTTCACAATCCAGTTGTGTAATTTTTGTTTTTGTACACTTTTATAGTTATGTTGCAGACTCTCTCGACCTCCCTACACTCATATGTTACGTGTAATTCATTGCCAAACACATGACAAAATGCACAATATTCAAAGTTTAAGATGAATTTGATTGAGCATTATCATTAGTATTATTCTTTTAGTTTCTACAACTATTGTTAACATATAGTAAATTATTTGGGCCACCATAATTGTGTAGCAAAAATCTGTTCAAGGCCATAGTTCTAATGATGAATTGAATATCACCTTTAATAAGGTCATCTACAGAACAAAAACACAGACATGGATGTGTATGTGTACCGAGAGTGACATGCATCTCAGTATCAGTAAGCATCATTACCAAGTCATGGTTATAAGTGCATGCTTGAATCCTCTCTTTGGTGACTATGCATGATACAAATATATATATATATATATATATATATATATATATATATATATATATTATACGCGTTTAGTCATGAAAAAGTGGATTTAGTCCAATGATAAACCAGCAAGTGACCTTATAAATTACTTAGATTACTTGTAAAGGAACCAACAGCTATTTCTGCTGCTGGCATGGAAAAGATTGAGGCAAGCCTCATCAATGAAGAACAGATGCTAAAGCTGATTTTAAAATAAATTGCATAAGCCCTCTCCAGTTCTCTAATTTGGCGTATCTCCGATTATGATGAATATGCAAATGAGAGTAAACAAGCATATTAATGTATTTGAAAGAGTCACAGGAAACAAAATGATCATAACTTCCTGTTTCAAGCTTAACCTTCTCTAAGTAATTATCTGTGAAACAGTTACATTCTTTAAAAAAAAAACTAAATGACGTCAACGACCGAACGAGGAGCTGTGGATCATTTATTTTTATAATCTGAACAAAACAGCGGAAACAAATGGAAGTCATTTGTCTTTTATTTCAAGTGCATGTACTTTTGTGCTCTATTCTTTTGTGGGAAATAGCTTGCGAAAAATGTAAAAAATATTACCCAAAGCTTTATCATGTCAAGTGACATGAGATACAATAACACACAAACTAAGTGTCACAGGGCATTTTATTCAAATGATAATCTCTATTTTTAACCAGGGAGTTGACTAACAAAATAACCAAAGCACACAACATGTAATACCATAGCCAAGACTGTTCATTTAAATTGTTTAAATTTCAAACATAATTAATGATACTTTCTTATACTTATACTGAGCAGTAGTTGTGTAGTTTTAATCATTGTTCATGAGACAAAGATACATATATTACTATCCTGAGTAATGGTGTTTTCCATATCTGTTGTTGGGTGTCGGTGGCCGGCCCTTCAGGGGATTGATTGGCGATGTGTCCTTAAGCAAGACACTTAGCCCTGAGTGGTTCCCTGTAGCTGTGTCTACGGTGTATGAATGTAATATGATTGTAAGCCGCTTTGGATCAAATGTAATGTAATGTCATGTCATGTTGTTGACATGTGTTGAAGATGACATGCAGGCCACATTGTCACCTGCTCTTCATAATGTAATGTGACTCCTTATCACAACATGGCTTCATTCAGTAGTCTACAATTGTATGAGTTGTATTTGTATGTGATTTCTTGATTTTCAACATTTACTTCCAATAAGGATGAAGTTAGAACCTTGCTTGGCATGATAATCAATGTTGGAGGGATCAAACCAGAGACCTTCAAGCTGAGTGACAGCCTAGACAAGATCAAGTTGTTTCTGGCAGGGAAAAGAGAAAACAACAAGAAGCTTTTTCCTTTTTTCATACTATTCTTGTCTCAGTGGGTCAAGCAGAGGTAAAAATGCCACAGAGACCGCTCAAATACTTTAGATTGTATACTATAAGTCAATCAATAATTTGACTTTGATGCATTTCCTGAACATTTCTGACCACACTCGGAAATGAGAACAACTTCTTAGATTGTGACATGTATGAACCTACCAACATTGTAATTGAATTAGAAAAATCTTATCATCAAACTTTCAAGGTAATTGGGGGAACATGTATACATATAACTGTTGTGTATAGCTTTTTAAAATGTAGATTCAGTGTCCAGTGTCCGGACAAGGACAAAGTACCTTGAACTGACAACAGACTTTTCCGTCTGCCTCACAGTAACCACTCTCACTCGCTCTGATCCTTTCCGTCTGCACTTACCTTATACTTTCACAATAATACATTGTCTATAGACTTCTATATTTTATAACAAAATGAACCGTATATCCATGTTTTTTTTAATCCTTTAGACATTGTGCATTATTTCAAACCAACAATACAATTCATTCATGCACTACTGATATGATGATAGCTGTTGGTTGTTGAGTAAATATCCTGTCTAATCACAATCTACACTGAACAACAAATTAATTTAGTTAAGCAATTAATAACAAACTTTTTTTAATGAAGTGCACCAGCACCTACAATGGTCATGACTGCACAACGATTAGCTCAATAATGGGATGGACCTCTGGGCAGCATATTCATGTCAGATGTATGATACATTATTTCTGATGACAATATTAGCTTAATTCACTTCTGTAACCATGTTACAGGGAAGTCATTCAAGTTCAATTTAATACAACTGTAGATTGCTTTTGTGACTCAAGTGCTACTGATAATTACAGCGAAGACTTACGTCACAAAATAACTCAACCATAATGGAGTAAACATTTAAGGAAGTCAAACATATTATGATCAAGGAAGGAAAAGCCAATGTTTGAATGTTGTCCCAGGGACTTTGCAAATTCTTTCCAGTGCATTTGTAGATCCAAAAGGCTAAATGTGTTATTGCTGACATTTGACTCCTGCTAAATGAAATTGAGGCACAAGTCTTTCAACAATATAGCATAGAAGCAAAACACATATAAAAAGATAAACATTAATCAGGAATGAAACACTAAAACCAAGCTCTGCCATTGGCATCTTCAAAGACAAATATGTCTGCTGTGTTTAAAGCATTGTTTAACACTATAAACAATCTGTCTGCTCTCATTTCCCACAGCTCCAGCCATTCTTACGATCCCAGACTCACTTGCTAAGGTCCTCATTAGATAGAGATAAACATCTGGAGAGTAAATAACTGTATATCACTGATAAGGCAAAGCACAACATAACTCTTTGACAGCATAGTGCAGATGTTTCAGACACAGTACTATTAGGCATCACACATTTAATCCATACTATTCTTAGTATAATGTATGTTCATGTGAACCACACATTTAACTCAGCCTATTGACAGAATATTAAGACTTGTGATCTTATATCACAGGATTTATGTTTGCGTGCAACTATTTAGCATGAGAAATACTTTGTGTAAAACATAATGCTTCCTGGATTTCACAAGTATGCCCATATTTCCCATGGGATTAGAAAGTTAAGGAATATGCTCCAGTGATCCATGGTGTGTCCATTGGAACTAGTTTTAAGTGCACCTTTAAGTGAAATAACTCAATTGTTATGTCTCGTACGAGCGTGGACCCAAGAGCAGCACTCACAACAGTTTAAGTAAGAATTAAAATAAGGTTTATTTAATCAGAGCAAAACCACAGTCTGGCAACAGAACAAACTGGCAACAAATGGCAGGAAGACCAGGGTTTAAATGGACAGGGAGGGTGCAGGTGATTAGACACAGGAGGAAACAATCAGGGACAGGGCCGGTGGAAACAATCAGAGACAGGGCAGACAATCACAGGGGCAGGGAGTGCAGGGAAACAGAGGACACAAGAGACGGGGACTTCAAAATAAGACACAAGACACAAGACATAGAAACTCCAGATCATGACACCAATACAGATGTTCTGTCTTTAGCAGCATAGTCTTATCTTTTGATACATATTTCAGCAGGAACAGGCCACGACAAAGCCACATAAATTCATATAATCAAAACCCCAGTTAAAGTTTCCTTAATGTATACCACATTTGTAATCCACATTAAATAGGCTGTCTAGCTCTGAACCCCTTTAAGGAAATTAAAGAAAGGTTGAATAAAAAAAAAGTAATAATCAATTCAATTCAAATATTGAGGTATTTTTAATACTCTCTGTTCACTCAAGTTGACACAAGTATAGGCTACAGAACCATCAGCTCTCTTTGTAAATAATTGTGGATATTCATGCAGACTAGATATGTGCTTGATATTATCGGTATCATGATAATGTTGTCTCCAGTTAAAAAGATGCCCTGAATAATAAATAAATAAAATAATAGAAACACGTTTTATTCCACTAAAAAAACTAAAAAAATAAGTTACAAATCACAAAGTGAAATAGGCCCAGTGTACAAAACCTGCAATTGGCTTATTTTGTAATAGAAAACCTAAAACAAGAATTTTGCAGGCATTCGGTAGATCAATTTATCTCGCTCAGTGATTCTGAAATGTGGTTAATTACCCCTGGGTATAAGTGAAGGCACTATATATTTAGAATTAGCATAAATTCAAAAATACTTTACAAATTGTTAATTCATAAATGTTAATTTCATAATAAATGTTATTTCATAAACTGAATTTGATATATTCTATATTAAATCATCAGACACTGATGACAGCGCTGTGTATTACATATTTATTTCAACCAAAAATGCGTTGTGCTTTGCACTTGGCTGAAAAAGAATGTCAGTGTCATTTACTCATTATCTCAAAGAGATAGAATATCAAACACATATACACAGTCAAAGAACCGAAAGATGTTTTTCAATATAAAGTACTTCAATCAGAAAAAAATGTAGTACAGCTGCATAATATTATATTTGGCTGAATGAATTCATTAATTAGACCTAATGCAATGAAGCGTGCGGTGGCGAGCACTGTAAGCTCACAGCTAGAGGGGCCAGGGGCTTCTGTGAAGAGCTTGCATGTACTCCCAGTGGCAGCATGGGCTCCCGGCGGGTTCTCCGGCTTCCACCCACAGTCCAAAGACATGCAGCTTAAATTAGTTGAAGACTCTGAAAAAGAAATTAAACATAGATGTGAATTTGGCTGCGAATGGTTGTCTGTCTCTGTGTAACCTGCGATGGCGACATGTCCAGGGTTAACCCCTCCTTCCACCAATGTCAGCTATGATCGGCTCCATCGCCCCCGTGACCCTAAGCGGTTCGCATAATGGTATGGCAGCATGGATTCCCTGCGCAATTAATTGAAACCGAGAAAACTTGCTTTACAAATGTTCCTTTAAAAAACTGAGATAATGCAGCAACTTATTAGAAGGGATCTTTTTTTTAGACTTCCTGTAATAAATGAAAATAACTGTACACATGAAATCTCATCCTTCTTTGCAGGGGACCAGAAAGTATTGTTAATGCTTTGGCAACATTGTGAAATTATTTAATAGCCACATAATCTGGAGGTTGCATCCTCTAAACCACTGAGAAAAAAGAATTACTGCACAAAAATACCTCTGGATATTCATGGGACTGAATAATCACATTCAAGCATGCACGTAACATATAGTCAAAGTTAAATACATTTGGTTTATAATGTTCTCTGGTTTTGGAGTTTAAAATATACAAATACAGTACATCTTACATTTACATCGCTGAATACCTGTACTTAATATGCACTAAATATGACTGATTCAATATAAATATTACTGGTCAAAAGTTAATACGAAACTTGAATATATTATGTGTAGCTGATTTCTATCGGCAAAGCATTTACTTTATCTGGTCTGTTCGGAGGATTCTAATGTTATTTTCAAATGGAGGTTGGCTATAATGAGATAACTTTTTTCTTAAATTGGTACAGCAGGCTACATCTATTTAGGGTCAATTAAAACATAAGCTGGGTTGCCAGAACACTTTTATTTAATATAAATTGAAATAGTATGTCACAAAGGGAGCTAAACATGAACTACCTTGTTTAACTGCATTACATCAAGGCTATACAACTACCAACAGTCTAAAATAATGTAAAATACAGTAATGGAAAACACAAATGTTCAATAATTACTCAATCTGGATATTGATCATTATTAAAGTATTTAGCGTTGATGGGGCACAATAGACAATGAAACAGATAGCATATCATGTTCAATGTTTGTGTGATTGAGTTTACCTTCACCACCATCACCATGCATTAAAAAAAATTGTAAAACTATGCAAAATAAGAGGTTAAATCATAAGTTATACAAACTGAAAAAATACATACTTCAAAGGCCAACAAATAAAAAGTAAATTGTATTACATATTATTATTTTGCAGGTACCACAAGCTTATACTAAACATAATTGAAGAAAAGCTGTTACTTTGTCATTTCATAATACGTAAATACGCTTATGCATTCAATTCATTCAAGCACTTTAACACAAATATATTTTGATTACTTCAAGTTAAATAGCAAATCTATAAATATTGTTTACATAGGCTATTCTTTACAGAAAGACCGCATCTCAACAATTCATCAAACAAGTTAGGTGTAAATCAAGAGTAGAAGGTGTTTTCTTATTTCTGGTTGTGCGTCCGTCGAACCGGATCTGGACCCTTGTTTATGAAAGTGGACCGCCAACTCCACGGAAGTCGTCATATGACGTCGTGGCATCCTGTACCAGCCTGAGCGGGACTTTGGTTTCTGATCACTGAAACAAAAGTTGTGTAATTTTCTCAAATAGCTGATTTTCTGTTGAGCAGACATGGCTCCACAGGTTGAAGCGGATCTACCACCTGTCTTTGCATGTCTAAAAGTAAGTATATTTATTGTAAATATTTTGGTGACATGAAGGCTATTGACTCTTAGCTAAATACAAACCCACGGCTAGCGTCAGCGTAACATGCCGTTACAGTTAGAGACGCCCACTGACGTTTACGTTACCATTTAGTTGCATATATCTTATTCATACACTTCTTATCTACGATTGACTGATTCACTCACTAAACAGATGCTTATGTAACATAAGCTAACCTTATAGCTAACGTGCAATGCTGCAAACCACTCTCTGATTGAGCTTTAGCTGACGTTAAACTAACTAACAGTTAGGTAAGTTAATGGAGTACTCTAGCGTTAGCTATCCACAGTTACAGCAGCTAAACGTTCATATTCATCCTAGGCTAGTGTCAACATGGATTCCTATCCAGGCCAAATATAACACACTTAACAAAACATAGTTAGCCAGGGGGCATTTACGTTGACGCTGACTGACTCGGTCTGTAAAACATGAATTATGACTGAACTGATGCTGTCAAACCCACAATGTAGAGATTTAGCGTTAACTAACAAGTTGCTTAACCTGACGTTCAGTATGACGTGTTGATGCATTTCAAGTGACACTATCCAGGGAAGATAATTACTTATGCAACTAATGATACGTTATGCTCTGATGTGTGGATGGTTTTCCAGATGAGGGAAATCATCGACTACAGTATGATTTGTAACATTAGTTACACGTTACGCTAAATCAAAATGTTCTTTTGAATATGTAGTTAAATCAAATCTTTGATTTTAAAATGACAGACGGTCTTTGTTTTAATATGTAATGCTTCCAGTCTGCTATGTTTTCTGTGGATGTCGTTGTTGGTTACTGGCAAATGACTAGCTTAATAGTTGAGTTGTTTTATTCTCTGGGGTTTCTCTCATCTGCAGAATGTCGATACCCTGCTCCGATGTCCCATTTGCTTCGACTTTCTCAATATTTCCATGATGACTAAATGCTCTCACAACTGTAAGTAACAAGTAGTGACACTTTTAAGAACTCTATTGTGCTTAATAAATAGAAGCAAATAATGTACAACAAATGAAATGCAGCTCAGGTCCTTTTTAATTGATTTCAAAGCATTAGGAGTTGAACATTTTAATGAGAACGGGGGCTTTTTGAAATCAGTGGTATGTTGTGTTGCCTGTGTGTAGTCAATATCAGAGCTAGTTTACACTGCTATCTCTGATACTACGGCACACATTTAAACATGCAACCATTTTATACTTTACATGCAAAACATCGAAAATCTGGCAAATATATATAATGGATTGCATGGTTTTCAGATGAGAATATTTGTACTTGTATTTGACTAGTCCTTGTGGATAAGATACTTGTACAGACAGACCTTTTTCATGAAGTGTTTTTGACAGATGAGTTGGAAGGTTTGCTGCAACAGCTTATGATTGCAAAAGTCTTTGTGGTGTTTGAAGTTTAGTAAACAGTGTTGGCATGCAGTGCTGCCTCTTTGATTGCTTGTGTGTGTGCGTTGTCTCGACAGTAATAACAGTAATAAGTGTGAGCTCTCTGCTTCAGTTGAAGCAAGTTTATTTTAGGTATCTTTTTTTATTAGCCTTGAGGTACTCAAATGCCCTCTGAGGCAAATTTGTAGTTTGTGAGAATGGGCTATACAAAATAAACTGAATTCAATTGAAATCAGCAGCCACATTAGACCCTCCTCAAATATTGATTAAATACAATTTAGCATTTTTTATGTTTAATGTTCAATTCAAATCATCACTGAATAACAACTCTGGAAAAAGTAAATGGTCTACCTGTTGGATAACAAAATTAATGATGTATAACATGCATTTTGTTTGCATTCCATTTTACAGTTTGCTCCTTATGTATCAGAAAATTTCTTTGCTATAAGTTGCAGTGTCCAGTTTGCAATACAGTAAGTATACATTTATCTTTAATGTATAATCATACCCCCAAGCACATTGCATAATCATCAGGGTCATTACATAAATGTTAGATGATGCAATTACAGGTTATCATCTCTCAAAATTGCAGGTTATCAACTGTAATGAATTGTATTCATTTGATATATCTCACCTTTCTATCTTTCAGAAAGCAGCTGAACAAGATTTAAGAACCAACCGTTTATTGGATGACTTGGTTGTACACTTTCAAGATGCAAGGTAACTATACACCATTATATAAATGGTTACCAGTAAACTGTCCCAGGTCTGATTTAGTATCAGAACTTTGAATGTAAATGGACCCGAGTGTAACCTGCATCAGCAGAAGCAGTATTTCAGTATTATCAGGGTGAATGATGGAACAAGATAAACATTGCTAACTGCATTGCTTTTGAATTCAGTGTACGGTTATCAGGACAAGCAGTGAACATAACAAATAAGAAAAGAATATTTCCCTTACCACATTTGTCAATATTAACAAATCAGCAAACAGGTAAATGATGATGTAGTCAATGAGTTACTGTTTGTTTTGGTCCTTAGGAAGCAATGCTACTTGTTTATCATCTAAGTACTGTTAAATCCAAGTATTAGTCTGGCTATCTGCACACCAGCTCAGATGGTGAATAAAGATATAAGCAAACAATAGTTCTTACATTTAGTGTAGTTATTTTGCCCATAGCGACAGCATTATCAAAGGGGCAGATCAGGAAATACATCTTACTCTACAATCCTTGTAAAAGCTCTTCACCATGAGCACTGGTGCATCTCCTGAGCGTCCCTCCAGTTTATATCAGCATAGTTCTAAGAAGAGAAGAGAAAAACGATTACTGTGGTCATGTCAAGAGATCACATTGTTATTGACGGGATTACAAAATGTCCACAAGGGAACCAATTTCATCTTTTTGCAATCTACCAGCATTAGGGAAACAATTGTAATTGCCTTCTCCTAATCTAATTCTGATTTAAGGATTTTTTTGTAAATCAAATGGGGATTTTGTTTTCATCAGCTGAGGTCATTCAAGTTCCTCCTTGTATTGCACTTTTACATGTGTTGTGTAGCTCTAGGGCTGATCTTTTTTCATTACAGCAGGACGTAGGCCTAGGGAGTAGTGTCCAAAGCCAGTCTAAAGAAAATGCCTTAGTCCTTTGTGTTTTTCCTCCTGTGACAATTCAGTGTCAGAAATATTTCCTTCAACCACACGGGTGCAACCAGCCACATGCTTGCACTAATTGGTTGGTCTCAGGCAGACAAGTTACAAGTTACAAGTCTTTTATTGTCAGATGCACAGAATGACACAGGGTCAGATTGGGCACTGAAATTCTTAGTACAAGGCACCACACAACAACTACCATAGCATAACACAGCAACATAATGCAACATAACATAACATGACATACACTCTGTACAAGTACTCTGACACATATAATAACCTTACTAAATATGCAAGATAAATATACAATACAACATGCTAAGACATATACCAAACCTATACATATAATACTAACTATACATATAATACACATATGGTAACATATAATAAACCAAACTAAACTACAGACAATGGGAGTAGCAGATAGTGCAATAATTCTGATAAATATGTACTTGCCATGTAAGTGTAAGTACAAGCAGTGATTGATCATGTATCCCTGCTGGTCTGAGCTCATACTCTCTTTCTCAGTCTTTTTTATTTAATTTTCTCAAAGAAAAGATAACACAAAAAGACAACAGAAAATACTTATCCTTGAGGAAGTATTGTCTATGAACAGAGTTGTGTGAGTCATTCATGTTTTAGTGTGCTTTATAGCATCTGTTGAGGTGAAATAGCTGAAAAATAAGCCTGCTTAACTAACTGGCTCCTTTCCTGTTAATCAGTGGATATTGTCTCCGACTAAAATCAACATAATTGTTTCTTCAGTCAAGTTCATGCTAATCTCGATATAATGTCTGAGTTCTGTTATCAATCATCTCAATGTTATCATCTGTGAAAGGTCTCTCTTCAAACTGTAGATCTTCTGATTGTCATCACTGTTATGAATGAGTGGCGCAGCCGCTCTTTCCCCCAGATTTTAATTTCCTGTTGTTTGGCATTAAACGTCTGAAAAATGGGATTCCTTCACTTTTCTCTTAGAATGTTGTTGCTATTTAGATATATACCTGTCTCAGAAAATCATTTAGGAATAGTTTGTGTGCTCTGAAATACAATTTAAGACTATTTCTCTCACATATTTTGCTTTTGAGCCTGTGTGAAAAATCATACAGAGAAGAATGTGTAGACTTCTCTAGCATCTGTCGGTGCGGTTGCTATGTTTTGGGCTTTAGAAGTGTTGTTGGATAGCTTCTTTCATTGCACCACTTGCATTTGTCATTGTGAAGTATACTGGAAAACGGCATTGCTTGGCATCAATGACACTAATTTAGTGCAATTGAACTAGAGGCCTATTTCTATAGCCAACCACAGCGAGTATCGCAGTGCCACACGTCTACACAGTAACAAGCTACCCGGGGTCTCCTCAGAGGTGAATGTTGTGGATTAATATCAGACACTCAGACTGCTATTCTATTTATGTAACCACCAAAAGCACAATTGCCTCCCAGTGCGTGTTGTTTCATTGAGCCTAGCTGTTTTTCTTGGTAATGGACCAGTGTCTCATACAGCTATAGTTTATGGCTCATTTTCTTTGACATTAAAATAATCTGTCTATATTTAATTTTAGAGTTAATATTGAGTTTTGGACGAAGTAATCATGAACGTACAATTGTCAGAGTCCTCATAAGAGTCAACAGACGTTTGTAGGCTTGGCAGCTATATTTGAACTTACCACATAGTTGTAATTGTAAAAGATTGTTCTTCACGCTGTATCGGCAATCAATATGATAGACCAATTAAAGTTCAATTAAGTTTGTGTATGTTAAGTAGATATTGATCTTCCAGTAATAACTCTTGAGCCAAAACAAGTTGATGTCATAGTTTCAAACTAAATGCTTAAACTTCTTTATCCATCATACAGTGTTGTACATTTATACAGTGTGCCTCTCAAATAGTGAATATTGTATGTGTTATGGAAAGTCTGAACTTTATATCTTTTGTAACCAATTTATACGATTTCTTTTTGTGTCCTTGCTCTACCAATCTTTTAAAACCCTGGTTTGCAGTCACTGCAAACACTTCTGTATCTATTTCATCCTCACTCCAAAATACAACAGAATAGGTAAATTGTTCAATGTTTCTTTTGATATTTCTATAATCTGCCCAGTTTTAATTGGTTAAGCAGATAAAGTTTAACATAAATTAAAAACGTAATTGCTATATATTTATTGCGTCACAAACATAAACTTGTAAGCTACTGGAAATGTAATTACTGTTGTGACAAATGAGTCCCAAGGTATCTATAGTGTAATGTGTGTAACTGATTTGAAAACAAAATAATCTAAATATGTACAGAATCTCTAAAATAGATCTTCTGGGAAGCGTCTTCTCTATGGCAACAGGAGGTGCAGGAGTATTTAGGAACAATTGACATTCTAAAGTGGTGGAAAACCAGTTTGCTAAAATGAAGCAGAAAGAGTTACAACTAATGGCTTTAATGTAAAGTGATGATATATTTGTATTATTCAAATTAGGACTAAAAGGTCAGTGCAGTTCAATAACATAGCAGTTAATAAAGTAGATACTATGGAAACCTTTAACTTGTAACTCAAATTGATTTGGGTACTTTTCGTACACTTATTGTTAGCTTTCCTTCTCTAAATATACTACAAAATAATTGGCTGCATACACAGTCCACATTGAAGTAGAGTGCAATAGTTATGCCTGGCTGTATGCAGTATTACAAATAAATGGAGCAAATGTCTTCCAGGTCTTTGCAGGGAGAAAGAGGAGGTGTTTCCATATGGCATTTGTGCTAAGCGGCTTTGGCATGTGTGTGTGCACCTGCTCTAATGGGGACAGCAAGCACAAATTAGTTCACGATATGGAAAGCGGAACATTACACACCTCATTGGTTCCCGTTTTATTGCCAAGTAATGGTCCAGCCGAAATTTGTTTGCTTTCCACTTTCCAAGACTGCAGCCAAAGTGCCTACTTTTTCTCGCTCTGTAGAAAAGAAGCAAGATAATTGAGCGGGTGCAATTTAACGTCAAAGGGCTCACTTTACTCTCTACAGTACTTATTGACTCTTCTCTCTTTAATGGGTTTAACATGTTGTTTTTTAAGAGGACCAAAAGTATTTTATATTACATAATATACTTTGTCTGAGTGTGGATTGTGTTTTTGAAAATGCAACACGTTTTTGAATTAAAATGCCCTTTTGTATTTCTTCTTTTTCCAGGCAAAAGTTGATGAAAGCAAATTTTGAATGTCCTCCAATATCACCAATGATCCCAGCTTCAGCTGTCAAATGCAAAACCCCTAGAGAGAGGGGCCAGAACTCTAATGGCTCGGTTTTGAGTCACTTTTTCCAAAAGAAGCCTAAACCATCTCCCACTAAGGAAACCCAGCGAGATGGATCTGTTACTCGGAGTGCTGAGCGGAGGAAAATAGAGACTGCACACACCCACAATGCAAATGATACTGACCCACATTCAGCAACCGATCAACTTCCATTGGTGGTGAAGAAAGAGCCGATGGATGTTGAGATGACATCTATCCAGGGTTTGATGTCAGTCAAACAGGAAGCCGGAGTCTCACACAGTATGAGCACCGAGGATGAGATGGCTCATTCTTCATCGCCATCCAAAGACGAAAAGCCTGTAATTAAAGGTGAAGCCTTTCTACCTGCAGGTTAATAATACTGTGTCACTATTCAGCCATCCATTATCTTTAACAGCGTATCTTGTTCAGGGTCACGGTAGGGCTGGAGCTAATCCCAGTTTGGGATTTCAAACGGACACGTAGAGACAGACAACCATTCACGCTCACTTTCACTTCGACAGGCAATTAGTAGGTGTATGACTCACCAAATCTAACTGGCTTTGAACTCACTCGCACACACTCACTGATTCATGTTCACACTCTCTACTGGGAGAGGTGTTTGGTCAGAGTTGTATTCCTGCTCCTCATAATCGGGTAACTTACCATACCAGTAGCACTTTCTTTGTTAGCAATTTAAGGGGAAACTTTGACCCAATTACATAGTTTGATCACATTAATTTGTCACATGTTGGCTTTTAATAATTTCATAGGGAATTTCTTTTGAATATCTATGAAGCAAGTTTAACTTCTGAGCCTATCGCTTAAAGAGGCTGCATTCTAAATTCAGAACTTTACTATAGTGAGCAGAGAAGGTAAGTTGCTCTTCTTATTTGTGTGTTGTGATCCCAGCAGGAATCTGGCTGGGACCCTCTCATGTGTCCTCAAACCTACCGGAAAGACACTCTGAAGGATGCATGATAATACTCTAAAACTGTTTAAAAAAAATCTAATTGCAGATTCTATAATTTAGTAAAGGTCAAAATAATTTGTGTGTTGTGAGTGGGAACGGTTTAAGAAAAATTCTGTTGGTACATTTCACCCTGTGGGGTCTGGGGTCATTTTTTCTATTTCAATCAATTTCTTAAATTCACCTTTTTAAGGACGTTCTGATATTACCAAGTCTATGCATGATCTTACACAATCTTATGGGTATCTTGTTAAGGATCAGCTCTTCATTCATTCATTTACATTGTATTGCTTCTTATTAAGTGCATTGAGCGGTGTGGTTTGGCACTAGAATGTAATGTGCCATAGGATCAAAAATGGGTTTACTATTTTCAAGTAAGCAGCAAATAATATCTTGTGCTTTTTGTTTTTGCAGTCGAGTGCCCTGTGTGTTCCGTCGGTGTGCCACAACAGTTTATCAACAAGCATCTGGACTCGTGTCTCACCAGAGGAGAGAAGAAGGAAAGCTTGAGGAGGTAAAACACCATCTTGACTGATCACTTGAATAAAGGCTGTCTGCTGCTGATTGCTCAATCACGCTCTCTAGGGAAGTGAGATGCAAACTAAAAGACACTCCATATATTTCCTCAAGACTAGAGTGACGACAGTGTATAGGTCTGCATTCATTGATAGACTGAATTTGTCACTGACTCAGTGTTTTGGCTTTTTAAATATAATTAAAATAGACAAGATACAGTGGGAGCCAAAAGTATTTGGATTGTGACACAATTCCCTATTTACACGACTGCGATGGACTTTTAACAGTCAACTCCAAAAATCTGTTTTGCACCTTTGGCTGAATCTGAGCAGAGAGTAAAGCACTAAACACTTTCAAACTCATCCTGCTACTTCTATCAGCTGAGACATCAACAAGGATCGCCAGTGACCCAGTTCCATCGGCAGCCAGAGAAGCCCATGGCCATAGCACCGCCTCCATTTTAACCAGATGGTGGATGCCTTTTCCTTCGCTTCCCATTCTGGTTTAAGTTAATGGCCTCCTTTGTTTGCGTTGCTCTTTGGTCCTCATTCGGGTGAGAGTTCCCTGGACCACACTGACCAAATAACCCCTAACCCTGTCTGTCTGTCTGTCTGTCTGTCTGTCTGTCTGTCTGTCTGTCTGTCTGTCTGTCTGTCTAGCAGCGCAAAATACTTGAAAGTGAAGTACACCCTGATGTCATAATGATTAATTCAGAGGTTTTGATATTCTGGTTCTATGTAGTCAGTCTGCATGGAGAGGATTCCCCTTGCTACCAACCTTAATAATGTACTCTTAATGTTTTATATTTAAGACTAAAGTATATCATATATCACATTTGATGGCCTTGTATGAATTTTACAGGACTAAAGTGCTTCAGACATTGGTCCTCCACCAAGCTGATAAATGGCAACTTTGGCTTATCTACAGTTTTAGACGTTTATTACAGATGTGCACAGAAATGCTGCCCAAGTTATATTAGAGGATTACTGAAATGTACTATTCTTCATCTCTGTTCCAGCTCTCCTGGCCATGCGAGGCGTCCAATGACGAAGCTTGTGTATAACCTGCTTTCAATGCAGGAGCTGAAGAGGAGGCTGAAAGAATGCCATCTCTCAATGCAGGGTCCTCGAGACCAGCTGATCAGAAGACACCAGGATTTTGTCCACATATACAATGCCCAGTGTGACTCCCTAAACCCCAAATCAGGTGAGGGCATTTGATCCACCACACCAGTGGTCCATAACATATTTTGCGTCACAGAGTAGTTTTGTGTAAGACAATATTTTAATAATTAATCATCGTTCTGTACGGCCCGGTGGTTGGGGACTGCTGCATTACACCGTAAGGGTGATACTGTATTTAAAGTCCGGGGGAAATCTGAGATGCATTTAAAATATAAGGTAACTCTACTTATGTAATCAACCCTCCCACACCATTGGCCATGGTTTCAGAGTCTTTAAACAGAGCAAAGAGAAAGAACAAATAATTATATATATATAAACACACACACACATTGGAGTTTAAGTAGGTTGACTAATGTAACAGGAAACCTGCCCCGCTGAAACGCCACATTTTAAAAAGAAAACTTGCTAATTATCACAATTTCACACACATTTCAACATAGATGTAAAAGGCATCTTAAATGGTTGGCAGAGGCATACATATTTTATTTTTCATGTTGAAAAAGAACATGTTGATGTTTTATGAACCCATTTGCCATTACAAGGTTTTTAATTTTTTTTTTTTATTACTGGCATTCCCAGGATTTATCTCACTTTTGAACAGCAGCCCTATGGGTCGAATCCCCTTTGTTTGCTTACAGAACATATAAAAGTCTTCTTTTTCTTTTTCTTTTCCAATCTGTCAACAGCTGAAGATATTGCCAAAGACTTGGAGGCCAATGAGAAGATAAGGAATCAACTGCAGGGCAAAGCCAAACCTGTGAGTATTAACAGTTTATTGGGATATATTGGAGGCTTGAACAGTACAGTACAGCCCTAAATGCGCTGAAAGTGATCAACGCCTCATTTCCTGCACATCAATTGATGCTGCTGCTTCTGTTCCTGTTTCAGATTTTGAATGTCAACACAACAGTAGCAGCCTTGTTTGTCATTTGAACGAGCAAAAGTAACAGTAGTATTATTTATAAAAACATTTTTTTTAATGTTAGCAAAATATTGTCTTTTGGTGGGACTTTGTTGGTCGCAGGGTCTTCATTTGACCCTCCACAATCTAAACAAGGTTCTAGTAGGTGCATCAAAACGTGCCTTATTACATTTTTGGTACATGCAAGGCCATTTCCAACACTAGGTGAACATCAACATGTGCATGTCAGACACTTTCAGTGCATTTGAGCCGCATTATGTATTTTCTTCTCAACTGTAACCTGAGGTGGTGTGGTTTTTTAATTGACATGTTTTATAACCACTAGTGGTAAAATAATGTTAGATTGAGGGCTCCTCCCTGTATTGACAAGGTGGGAGGTGTGCACTGCATGCAGGAGAATGCATTCAATGTGTTTATGGTTAAAAGTGTTATCATGAAGGTGTCACACCTTTGGTAACTTACACATCGATGGTAATGCCAATGTATGTTTTTGTCAATTCAAAGGTCATGGTTTTCTCAAAGAATCAGTCCGAGGAGGAGATTGATGAGATTCATTCAAATTACAGTAAGTGATTCTTTTCATTATGAATCTATTGATGGGTTTTGCTCACCAAGCTGGCAGCTAATCTGTTGTGTGAACAAAATTCAACAGATGTAATTGCTTTGCATGATTTTACATGTTCTTTTAAAAATCGAAATATGGATTGTGTAAAAATATGCATGTACTGCCTGCATGTAAGGACATTGCTTGTTGGAATACTAAGATTGTAAATCACTATCTTTGAAATAAACTAGCCACTCCTATTTAACCACTTTCAAATAGTAAAAAAAAAATGAAAGTGCAATATAATATCAAATAATAAACTGAATAAGTCAGTGAAATTACAACATTATGTATCATTTTCCTTCCAGTGTCTTGGAGCCATATGGCCAAACTGTCCATCTATGTGGTTTAGTTACAAAAATGGATGAATTATGTATAAAATGACAGACAAAAAAAGTTATCTCACCTTATTTCCAAAATATGAATTTGTTTTGAACTTGTATGAATGGAACAATTTTGGAACAATTTTGTGTTCACTGAAATTCTTCTTTTTAACTGACAACATATGTTTCACAAACTTAGACTGGACAATCTTTCGGTGTGGGTTGGTAAATGTGTTTATGTTGAAAATGTGATAACAGACAGAGTGCTCTGCCAAAAAAACATCAGGTATCTGGTGGTTGCAGGACTGTAATAAGTTACCTGCCTACTGCAATCACTGTGCATCACCTGAGTCTTCCACAAACTAAAAGCTTGACATCAATAGTTGGATAGTAAAAAACATCTATTGTACATTTTCTAGCTTCTCAAAATTGCAAGCCCTTGCTTCAGGAGGGCTACTCTACGGAGGTCTCCTGATGGAGTGAGTGTGCAGCTGTGAATCAGAATGAGATCCCCACTTTCAGAGATAAGGCTTGTCAATATAAGCAGGCAAAGCAACACATCTGTTTATCAATAAGGTCAGGGCAATATATATCGCACTAACTATTGCTACCTCTTTGAAAATGCACTATATCGTATTGGTCTTCTTGTAGTTATTTTCCTCTTCATTGTATATTGTTTTTCTTATGCAGTACTTTGGGAATCGTCTTTGTTTGAAACGTGCAATCCAAATAAGCTTTGCCCTCACATTCGTGAGACAAGGACAGGAATACAAGGCAGCGCCGTAGACTTGATCAGGGTTTCCCTCAGGATTTATTTACAAAGGTGTTGAGAATTGAAATATCCTTTTTTCTTCTTAGTTATCTGAATGTTATTTTGTATTACATATAAGTGTATTAAATTATTTTTACTGAAGGAAAGCTAGTCTTTAATTCAAGTTGGTTTCCCCACATCTGCTTTGAAGTGCTGTCGGTATTCCTGTTTCATAATTGTAATCTTGTAGGAATATCTCAAACTATCAAATGA
The DNA here is from genome assembly GCA_036178185.1 of Liparis tanakae. Lineage (NCBI taxonomy): Eukaryota > Metazoa > Chordata > Actinopteri > Perciformes > Liparidae > Liparis > Liparis tanakae. The sequence goes on from CM070109.1 coordinate 12,574,025, forward strand.
GAAAATTCAAAGGCTTTAACGAAGAGTTCGATGCTTTGATGCGTCATTTATTACTTTAACGTTTGAGTTCCAAATCAACATTAGAACGCAGCTTCCTTTTGCATGTCTTTTTGTCCTGGTTAATCCCAGCCTTTCCCAACAGTCACAGATAAAGATCAGGCTTCACTAATATCAATTGTATTTCAAACTTGTGGGTTAGGGTTAGACATACCTATATTTTACACGGTGGTTTGGCAGCAATCTTAAGATCAGTTACATTTATATAACCACAATAACAACAATCCATATGTTAACATGCATAAGGACCCTTCATTTGATAAACTCAACAGAATCACTTCATGTAAAACAGAAAAAGATGTTGGAACAACCCTAAAATGCAGGACACAAGGTTTATTTCAGAAGGTATGAGAGGTCTCAGAAAATGGCTTTTGGACCAATCAATGTATTTATTGTTCCCATCTTCTCTTCGATCCCCCGAAGTGTCATTGAGCAAGACACTGAACCCCCCCAGCTGCTCCCCGGGCGCGGCGCCTCACTGCAGCCCACTGCTCCTTCATAACGAAGGATGGGTCAAATGCAGACACGAATTTCCCCATTGTGGGATCAATACATTATTATTATTATTCCATTTGAGATCTGAATCCATCTGCATGATACAATTTTTGTCAAATACAATTATTATTATTGTGTGGTGTAAGAGTAGGAACTGTATGTTTAACTAAAATTGTTATGTATAGATAATCTCAAGTGATAATATCAAACTTGTTTTTTCTGTCTAGAAGCCAGCCATTACCAGCTCGCCCCAAATACCTTTCATGCCCCATTACCAGCAACAGAAACCAGCAGATTTGCTGTCTCCATTGAGTAATTCAACAGCAATGGGCAGAATGGAAAAATAAAATTGATGAGTGTGACATTTTTACGGAAGACTTAAAAAAAAAAAAGTTTTATTATGATATGTAGGGTTACTTGGAAATGTAAGTGTCCATCTAAGATTGTGTTATTCCATTTGCAATGAGCTCATGCTGTGTAAATAATCACTCAATCGCTCATAAAGACATACAAGGGCACAGAAGTCCACTGTCGACCAGGTCTGGGTTTTTATCTTCAAGGGCAGAGGTCAAGCAAAAACAGCAGCATTAAAGACTATTACCCAAAGTGGTGTTGCCGTGGTTGATCAAGATGTAACGCTTGTTTGAAATAACTGCAATGCTAACTTTAAAATTGGTTAAAAAGGGTTATGACTCACAGGATGTAGGCTCTATAAATAGCTGCACTGCTGTGATAACCTCTTGATTTATCAGTCGAGGCTGTGGGTGACTCACTCTGCCAGCATTGGGGATGGTGAACGAGCCGACCGGAAGGTGAAAGGAGCACACACCAAATCCACCGAGGGCTCGCAGCCTTCAATGTGACATATTAATATAATCACCAGCTGCATATTTCGAAAATATTCTCATAATCCAGAATTGCAGCATGGAAAATCCTGTTTTATAGTTTTTGATACTTTATCCACTATCTGACTAAATGCAATGTGCATCACGCATTTAATGCCTGATGCATTGTTATTGCAGAGTCTAGTAAAGCTGTGTGTACTATTGTTGCTTCATCCGTGCATCACTGGGAAATCAAACCTGGTGCATGAAATGTTACCATAACTTGAAGCCCACAACTCTGTCTAATCCTTACAAGCCCGTAAACAAAACAAATACTTATGATCCGTGTATTAGGAGTCACACTCACAGGGTTACGCATTGCAAATCAACTGATTTTAGTCTCAGAGTAAACACTCGTTTGCTCCTGAAGATATCAGTGACAAGTCGCAGGTAGTCGTTGTTCACACAATTATTAATTGCAGTATTTCTTTCTTTTCTTTCTCTCAGTTCTCCTGTCTTTGTTTATATGAACAGCACAGATGTGCAGATGCTTTTGTAGAAAATAATGAAATTATTTTTGCCTGCGTCATTTCACAGTAGTTTACAATTTCTTTTTAATGACCGTTTGGCCTGCAACATGGTAGTTAAAGGATTTTGTTACCAGACATCCTGGACCTTGCATATGTGGTGTTATGCTTCAAATACAGGAGCATCTGAATAAAACCTTGTATTTCCCAAATATATTCAACCTTTCAAGATTGGAACTTATCTTTTCCAAGTCAAAGTATGAGACTGATCAGCCTGATGTTACGATATTGGTGTCTCACAAAGAAAAACTAGTCTGCGTTCAATAAACATTTTAATACAAAGTAAATTCCCAAACATTTTTTTCTACAGAAGCCCATTTCTGGCTATTATTCTTTATATTGTGTCCTTTCATCCATGACTAGCTGGGCTGTTTTAATAACCTTGTACCCCAGACAATAATATATATATATATATATATATATATATATATATATATATATATATATATATATATATATATACTCTTTCATTAAGATCCTCTTATATGTAATTTCTACCTCAGATATTGCTGCATAATTAATAATCATATCCATAATTTCAATCTATTCTACCCTATATCTTATTTTGCTTGCAGGGAAGAAGCACAGCAGTGACTTTTCCCGGCTGATTGCCCAGGTGCGGTGTACTCGTACCAAACAGGATGTCACTTTGGAAGGAGAAGATGCACACTCTGCAGGTACTGCAGCACACATTACCATCCTCAAGGATGACAATCAACAGAAGCCACAGGAGATGCTTAAGTATTTCCGGTACACTTCAGCATAAATCACCTAATCCCCATGGTAACAGCATCGCTTACTTTGTGGCAATTTTGTTAATTCTTAACAAAATGCTAAATTAGTCATGGAATGCAGCTTTGTGGGGTTATTGTGACTCCCTGCTGGTTGTGTGTTTGTGGAGACTTATTAAATGGCACTCACTCATTTTATTGATCCATTATTGCAAAATTCACAACAACACTGCACTCCATTTGTTAGGCATATCAGGCAAGGGTGCATACCGATTTGTCAATCCTAGTTGATGTCATTTGATGTGTTTGGTGAACAAGTTGAGGACAAATTGATCAAATGTTTCAGAGGAAGTCAGGAGAAGGATGTTTTGGGAGTATTTCATGTGTTGGTCATTTATAACAGCACATTTATTACACTCAGCTTGAAAGGGGATGTGTCAACTTTCCACTGCTCTACTGGCCCAAAACAGTTATTGACGATTTAAAACAAGTGGGACTTAAACTAACTAAATTAATTAATGTTGTATGCTATATATTATAATTGAAAAAATCGAAATAAATTGCATGACACTGTACTGTGTGAGAGGCTACAGATATGTGATAGTACCAACAACCCCTTAAATAGGCTTCTCATTGTACACACAACTGTTGACAGGTAATTTATCCACTGTTTTATTCTTTCTGGGAGTCTGACACAATGATGAACTATATATTTGTGCCTCCTCCAGATCAAGTTGCAGGATCAAAGAGCTGCTCAGTGATGAAGGTAGAAGAAATAACATCTGATCCTGAGCCATCTGCAAGAAGGATTGTATTTTCCTCCAGCCCCACGTATAGTGATGTGTCCATCAGCAGGTGAGTCTGAGATAATTCAGGGGCTTATTGTCAATGTTTGGTATTATTCATGCTATACGTATGAGTGAGATCCTTTTTTTCTTTTCTTTTTTACTTCCCTTCCACAGTGTGATTATATCCAAGTGTAATTTCACATTTAACAGCTGTTTAAAATAAAAGAGAGAGAAAAAGGCAATGCTTCCTCTTGGAACTTACTTAGTCCTGTTATGCAGTTAAATATTTTTCATGGTTTTATTTTAGTAGCCAAATTTCATTTAAATAAATGTGTCTAACATCTCCTCTCGGACAGCCACAGCTTTTCCTCATGGGTCCTGTAGTTCAAAATTGCTGACTTTCTATTTTATAACTATAATAGGTTTTATTTTCAAACCTCGGGTGGCATTCACAGCACAGCATTATGATGAGACAGAATATGTCATAGTTGATTTCCTTTAAACTCTATCAAGGTAATGTTAATTATTGGGTCAACCTCTGAATTAATTGCGTTTAAACTAATATGTTGGAAAAAGGGAGACGTCCTGCTTCGTAACTACAAAAGCTCACATCTGTATCAAAATTACTTATTTTCAGGTGCCATATTTTGCATACAAAAAACACACTTCTTCACATCGAATTCACAAATCAATTCTGGTCTCTACAATATGTACATCTCTCAAGTAGCTGTTAACAAGCAAATGAGGAGGACTAGCGGATCTAGAAGGTTGATACATTGGCACTAAAATCGTGAGCCAATCTTCTTATAGATTAAACGGACTGGTTAGTCATAGGTGACTGGTTTCACTTCTAACAATACCTAAAGTTGGACATTATACCTCGTCTTCATAAAGTATTACCATTTATTTTAGTTTGTCACTGTAATATTTGGTGATGTTTGAGGCAGCAGTGGCCTAGAAAAGTCTCTCTCCGGTCCCATGACTCGGTAACACTTTATATAATAACTGCTTACTATGATGCATTATATAATACTTCATTTACAAATGGTGAATCCATCATTTATAAGGTGTCAAACAATGCTTTATAAATGAATTAAGTGTTTACTCATACTAATGCTTCATAGCCGGCATTATAAAGTGTTATCCAACCTTGTCATGTCGAAGTTGAATGATCAACAGAAGTCCTTTTGTTACCTGCAGTGTGGAAGCCTTTTTATTTGGAGGGATTGACAGAGTTGAGACCAGCTTCACAGTTACTAGGCCAAATCATTTCAGCACAGCATCATGTTGTGTGTATGATTGTTCTTGAGGCAGAGGGAAAGCTGTTGGCAATCTATCCACCAAAGCTACAGTTGAGTCTGTATGAGTGTAGCATGAGAGATGTCTTGATAAAAGGATGAAAAGGCATTGCTAATTTTAATTTTTTTGTATAGGAATGTTTTTTCTACAAACAATGACACAAGTTTGATTTGGTTTCAGTCACCTGTCATTGTCTACATTTAGCTTTTTTCAGTATAAAAAATGTCAAAATAGAATTTAATGAAATTATTGGTTGCATGTAAAGCAGGAGTTTACACATCCAATGACTGTATTGTCGTTGACAAATAAATGTACAAGCAATTACAAGATTTCCCTAAAGCTGTAGTCTAGATATACGATCCAGTTCTTTTTGTGACCAGGATAAGAAGAAGGTGAAATGTGGTTGTCTTAACAACAAGGCGAATACCAAAAAGTGCACTTCCCCTCTTTGAAGTAACATCTCTGACTATTTTTCCGGTGGTATGTTTATCTTGTCAATGGAAAGCTGACAGTTGGGTCAACACAAAGTGAAATGCAGTGAAAACTCCTGCTCAAAACACATGAGTCCAAAGAAAATAGGTGCCATTCATAGTTTTCAAAGCACCACCGTATAATTAGAAAGATCTCACTTTGGGGTCTGTTACTTGGAAGCAAACTAATGCATTATGATGGGTGTTGAAACAGTAAATACCTTATATCAGTAAAATGTTGGTAATGCCATTTCCTTCTTTTTCCTCCCTCTTTTCCATTGCAGTTCTATTTCAGACATCTTTGGTCCGGAGCCTGCCACACACCCAAAGTAAGTTTTTCTGCTGTCAAGAAACGGCTTGAGATTTTAGTTCTCACTGTGCAACCCATTTGTGCTCCCCAATCTTTTTGCACAGATTGAATGTCAACTGTTGTCAGGATTGTCTGACACACAGAACTTTCACATCTTGAGTTACATTCAGAAGTTTGCCTGCAAATACTTGAGAAAATTAAGACATTTTATGTTCAGCTCCATTCGTGAATATTCAAAGATATTTAGTATACGGTCTTAATTGAGTAAAGTAACAGAACATATTCACATTAGGAAGCTGGAATATAAGAACATTCCTAAAAAATACATTTTTAAACCCAATAACCATTTATCAAAATATTTGACGATTCATTTGAAAGTTGTCAACTAATCAATAATCTATAAATCATTGCTCGAGTGATAAGCGTAGTATTTGAAGCCAGTTTGTCAAAAGTCGGTTTGAGCGTGTCCTGACATTGTACAGTATTTCTAGGAGCTATTTAAGTGTCACTGAAGTGCTAATCTGTGTTTTAAACCAGATATAGTTGGAAAAGATGTGTTTTTAGTTTCTGGCGGAAGCTGTAGAAACTTCCTTCTGTCCTGATGTCAGTGGGGAGCTCGTTCCACCACTGAGGAGCAGGACAGCAAACAGTCTGGTTGTAGAGTGATTAGCTCGAGGTGACGGAGTCACAAGTCGGTTGGCTGTTGCCGAGCGGAGCGAATATGCCGGGTTGTACGGTGTGACCACATCCCGGATGTAGACGGGGCCCGATCCGTTCAGAGCACGGTACGCCAGAACCAATGTTTTGAAGCGGATGCGGGCCGCCACCGGTAGCCAGTGCAGAGAGCAGAGGAGCGGAGTGGTGTCAGGGTTTTTCCTGTATAGAGAAAATTTGGGCGTGCGCCTAAGCCTTTTTGCCGAGCGCCTATGAAAAATCACGAGCGCCTAAGGCAAAGATTCAATGCTGAGTGAGTAATTTATCCTCGGGGACAACGTGGTGTGCACTGTGATTCAGTCAAGAGGCTTGCAGGTGGAGGAAAACAATATATATGCATTATCACTGTTCACGGTTCGTGTTACCCCGAGTGTCTTCCCCCCTCACCACAAAGACACTTCGCAGTCACCTTAGCATTCTTAACACTTTATTGGTTGTGACAATTGAAAGGATCCCCCGGTTCTCGCTCGCTCTCTGACCGTCTTGCTGGCGGTCGCGTCAATCCTCTCGCTCCTTCGTCCCGACTGCAGCTTATAGGGAGAGGGCCCATTAGTCCCAGCTGAGGCCAATTTGGCTTCTTCCCGGCACCGTTCTCTGAACACTCTCCCACACTTCCTCTGCAGCTGAGCCCAACCACGCCCTGCCACCACACGATAATAAAGAGCAAACTTGGTTGTCTTCCGACTCACAAAAGGGAATCATTATTTATTTTTATACAAAAATCCAATTCTGGCCAAAAGGCAGCAGAGGGACACTTTTGTCAACAAATTGTTGGCACATAGTGGACATTTGTTCTCGTAGTCCCAAAGCTACTGGTGATTGTTTGGACAACTTAACATGCCAGGAAAGATGATTGTATTGCACAGTTATGTGAGCAATATCTCTAATTGGGATAGTGGTGTTCATATTTCAAACATATTATAACTGTGACAAGTAGGCTGAATATGGAGATTCAGTCTTTGGAAGGCTGCTTTCTGTGTTTTGTTTTATCCTACAACCGATAACTCTTCACCCCAGAGGACTCACTTAAACAACTTCACTGACCCGGGTGTCATCTACTTGTAAGCTGCTCACAAAGGCAGTGAAGCGTTCTGTTGCCATATTGCTGACTTGGCGTCTTTTCTCCCTCTCATTTCTGCGTCTTGGTGGCGTCTCCTTGTGCTACGAAAATAACCCGTGTCCTTGGTCGGACAAGTACAAATAAAAAACTATTGTAAATGATTCTAATTGCTTTTTTGGTACTCTTAATCAGTTGACGTTGTGTGTTCTTCAGAGTTTTTTAACAATGCAGAACAAAATATAAATATACACACAATAAATGACCACTGACCAATGACAACCAAAGTGGGCACCAGCTGCTGATCATTGGGAAATCCACCACTAGCCCGAGGACAGTGCTCCTAAACCGTGGGACTGACCAAGCCATTCTTCCCTGAATAACTCAATATCAGCATTAACACCAGCCAGGCCCCCTGACTAGATAATATCTTCATATATACCTGTTATGCAACCTTTTCAAGATGTTTGAGCCCTTGATTCTCAACAGGCTTGCCCCTGTTTCTCAACCAGCCACCATACTCCAACAAGCCAGATTCCCACCTGGCAAATCTACAGCAAGCCATCTGGAACACACTCCACACATTGAGGACAGATTCCATAAGGGACTGGTCACAGAAGCTGCTTTTATTGATCTCTGCAGCATATGGCACTGTGAACCATCGCCTCCTCCTAAAAAAAGATCTTGGAGTTGGCAAAAGAGCTTGCACTCGCAGATCTCATTGAAGCCCTTCTGAAAGTTAGACGCTTATTTCTTGTCCTGAATAACAAGGAGAGTCGCTGGCGACAACAATGGACTGGCTGACCCCTCCTTTATATCATCTACACCAGGGCTATTCAACTTCAGTAGCAAGTGGGCCGAATAAGAAAATCACGGGGGGTGTGAGGGACGCACAGAATATTGATCAAATATCTCTCTCTCTCTCTCTCTCTCTCTCTCCCCCCCCCCCCCCCCCCGCGCGCAGAACGAAACTTTAGGAGTTCAGTCGCGCGCAATAACTGGATGCTTTACTTTCATTGGTTGCTAGATTAAATCTTACCCGGACACAACAGATACGTTTGTTTTCTGATTGGCTGTTGTGTAGCCCACTTCTTTTTTTTGATTGGCTGATAAGTGGCAACTAACAGCTGACCTCCAGAGGAGCGCTTGATTTCTCCACCTCATGTTTGCGCACTGCGGCGGCGGCACATTAAAACATTAAATAGCCGAGAGTTATTTTCAGTGTGAGAAATACGATGTGTGGCGGGAGTTAAGACCGAAATGCGTGAGTCTCACGCTCAATGCGTGACACTTGAGAGCCCTGCAGACAACTTCCCGACGCTTCGGTTGCAGCTTAACGGTAGCGTCAGCTACTGCCGGTGTTTCAGTGGTCAGACCAGAGCGCTGGTGAGGAGTGGGTTACGGCAACCGACACGGGGGCGTAACATAACGATGTAACCATACAGGTTTGGTGGAGGCAACAGTGAAACTCAACGGCTCTGGGTTAAATGTCTCAATGTATAAAAGAGGCGTGTCCGTCAGTTTAATTTTTTCTTACCAAGCTAGACTGATTTGCAGGCAGTCTGGCGGGCCGGAGTTAAATTCAAACGGGCCGTATCCAGCCCGCGGGCCGCTAGTTGAATAGGCCTGATCTACACCAACGACCAGCCAATGGACCAGAACACTGACGTGCAGCCACCTACATGCAAACCCTGCAAAGACCCAAGTCCTTCCATCTCAGGAACCGTGAAGTCAAGCGACCACTTAACATCAAATGGTCTGGAACACCACTTGAAAAGAAACCAAGATACATCTCTAGAGGGAAAAGCTTGAGAATGACTCTCCTCCAACCTCCTCAAACATTGTCTGCCCTCAACCCTTGCAACTCAAAAGGCCTTGCAGTGTTCATTAAAACTGCTGAAATACTTCAGTGAAATGAAGAACAGAACACTCGGGGGGAAATCTGTTTCAAGAACATTTCACATGTAAACGCTTCGCTGTCACACTATTCTCAAAACAACAGAAGCACATACCTCGGGCTGTAATCTCAACTTGTTTTTTGCGGTTAACCAAGACTCTGCTCTTCCCCTCTTTCTAAATGACCTTGAAAAATACTACCACTAGTATTCATTTATAATGTTATCCCTGTAACCAGTACCTGTTCTGTACATAGTCCGAGTACTGTTGGGCCTTGGCCTACCTCCTCAACTCAATGGGCAGATGCCAAATCTGCACTTAAGTGTGAAACTAAATGGTCTTCATCTTCAAGGCTTTAACTCCTTCCACTAGCCTCGATCAGACTCTGGCAATGATGATTGTTTTAGTTCTGATCCATATTCTGCACAGAGGCCGATTGCCTGTATATATCCACTATACTCTGTTGTCTCCCTATCCTCTCCACATGTGGACTTCTGACCCAAATTCCATCACTGGAATTTTGTTTTTCCAGTCAAGATAAGAAAGCACAGGATCGTGTCACTGGCTGGAGGGTAATATATATCTGTAGTATAATCTGATAAAGAGGGCCCTCCGTGTGAAGCTTCAAGTGGTTCCACATGGAAGATTTTGTGTCTTGGTGCTATCTATACACTTCTCGTGGAGAGGTCTCGGTGTCCACCAACACAACACGACGAGCTGTGGAGCCCAACAGAACTCACACAAAAGCAAGACACATTGTGGCAAACTGCATTCAGTGTGCCATTTAAGATGTATTACAGTTACCCGTGATACCATTTTTAGGAATACGACTTTATGTTGTCAAGATCTCTGGTAATTCTATTCTGTAATACTGTAGTGCTCAGTAGTTAAGGAGCGGGGTAGAGTGTGTGTTGTGATAATCATGTTATTATCTCAGTATTTGTTTCAAACTTTACAATATTCACTTGCATGTTTTTAAATAGCTTGATGTAAATTGTAGTAAACAGAAAACCCTACAGTACACTTTAAAAACATGCATGTACTTTAGTCTCAACAAGACATGGTTCAACTTATAGTTAGAGATGATTATCATGCGGCTTCAGTAGTGCATATACTAAAGCTGTGCATGAATTGCCACCACTTTATTGTATTGTTTGGGTCCAGTCCAGAAAGAAGCACTGTTGCTTCCCAAAAGCACATCATCCTGTACTATTTATCTTACTAAACCTACTTCAATCCAAACAAACTCCTTCCCGAGTTCCATTCACATGGGCAGTCATTTTCAATGAAGCACCAACATAAACTGAAGTGAGCTTGTTTTAATTTTGTCGCAGTACGTGTCATCAGTTATCGCTCTTCATACTGGTCAAATGTAAGCAAATCAAGTATCAGTAGTTGTAAATATTTTGGGGTAACTGTGTCTGCGCAGCTACAGTTTAGCTAATGGGACCTAAGAATCTACTTTACACTCCGACGAGGGAGAATAACTCCCAAAATGGAAAATGTGACGGGGCTGGGTGGACAGGCCCAAAGAGCTTTGTTGATTTGTCCCTTTTTAATTGGACACCCCGCTTTTTGTCTCAGTGATTCGTACTGATGTGATCACCACTTAGTCGACTGCAATGCATTTGCTGGCTGTTGGTCAAGATAGTCAAAATAAATGATTTCACTTCAGCAGCATGATAATCCAGTTTGAATGCACTTCGCTATGCACCTGCCTCCATTCCTGTCAGATGATTGCAATCTACATAACATATAGTATCTCACGGTTAAAAGCTTAGAGTGTTGACTGACTACGGACGGCTCGTTACATGCAGGTGGCTGCTGGAAAACAGGCATTCATTTTAATTTCTCATTTACCACATGCATTATGTGGAGAAGCCTTTCTGGACCTAATCGAACATCATGGTAATAGTTTAGGTAACCGTGTCGTGTAGGCAGATGCCTGACCAGAAATTATCTTAATCTGATTAAATTCTTACTTATTCACCTTTTCCCTACCTGCCTCAAATGTTTTCTCAAGAGATACAGCAAGGATGGCAGGAGGGAAGAAGGCAAATGTAATAAGACTATCCTAGAAGATTAAAATAGTCTGTGATCTTTATAGTTGATGCATATTCCAGAAATAACTTTGCAGTCGGTTGGAATTTACTGCCGGAATCCTTTTGTTGGTTTGTTTGATTGTGTGTAGATACCAAGCATCTGGTTATGTGACAGATGTATAGCATCAGTTCTCTAAAGATGTTAATCACCTTGACCTTATTTGTGCACATTTCTATTATCTCCATTCACAAAAGACTAAAAGGTTATCTCTTTCATAGAGAGCCAGAGAAGACCTCAGTCCAAAAGCGAACATCCAGCACGAGAGGAGACAAAGCGGCTTCATCACTCGTCGGTGGAAAACGACGGCGCAAGACATAAGAGTTGCTGAAGGAAAGGGAGGAGGAGAGAAAAGATCTCTCACCCACCAGAGCCATACCAATAAAGTGATAAAGTTCAAGCGTAAAAATTCAGGATGTCGTGGTATGAATACATTTAGTATTTTAATATACTTTGTCGTCCTGTAATCCATGATGAGCAGGTGGCCCACAACATTTCATCAGGTTACTCAAGGAGTATGAAGGCTATAAAATCAATACTTGAATCCATTCAAACAATATTATGTGTCGTAAAGATTTAGTGTTCACGGATGCATTTTAAGTTTTTGTTTGTAGACATAAGCAAATGTTAACACAATTTCTACTTTCAACCATAGCAATATATAGTATTCTATTGTAATAGTTTTTTAAATGTTTTTCTTTTCTTAATATTTGTTCTCCATATGTTATACAGTCCAATGTAATATTCTGTTTAAACTGAAATGAACCTGTAACGGCATTTGGTAGTTTTGCATTTGAACAAATTTGTTGTGACATAATTAACATATTTTCCAACATGCCATCACAAATAGATGTTAGCACTTTGTACACTGTGTGAAAAGTTAAACCTTTGATTTTTGTAATTGTGGTGGAACATCTATTAAATTATCAGTATAAATGATCCACAACAATCTTCTTTTCTTTCTTTCTAAAAGCTGGATCTCTGTCCGATTGCTAACCTACCACCTCCATCTTCAAAGGTTCCCTCAGATATGTTGGCCGACTCGGATTAGAATCTCGGTCACATGGGTTTTTCTCTGTCATTTGCAATTCATGCATTAAATATGTAGCTTTTTAATTTGTTGGGATTGAAAGAAAAGTAACCAGGGTCAGTTTAATTCAGGTAACACAATTCTTGTGGAAACCCCAGGTCAAAGCAGCCGAAGTGTAAACACTTAAGGAGGCGAGGTGGTGTGTGTGTGTGTGTGTGTTTACGTGTGTGTGTTTACGTGTATGGGAGAGTGAGCAGGAACACATTTGGGAGCCAACCTTGATTAAAAACAGAGCTCGCCTCGGGCTTCCAGTCCGAAAAGTGGTGCTTCTGACTCGGCTGTCTCTCATCGGATGAAGCTGGGACACGCTGACAGATGATGCTGTTTGTCTCCTGTTTAATTAGCAGGGACATCTGCCTGAAACCACAGGAGATGTTCCAGCGGCCCCTGATCCCTGCCTGATTCGGGAAGCAGTGAAGCAGGCAATGATATCACCGATTCCATACACACAGCAAACCACAGGGACCGCACCCGTTCAATAGAAATCAGTCACCCTATTCGCCTGTGTCTGGGTGGTAATGTTGAAGGGGTTATTGATGATCCGTCTCACGCACTGTGAACAGAATTTAAATCTCATAAATCACGACGTCCCTTCACCCTGGCCCTAACCTACGTTTGCTCATATTCTAAATGTCCTGCACAGCCTTTTGACACCGTCCCAACCTCCTAAGGAAGGATATCAAATGTGAATGTCTTGAGAGGTCAGAGGAGAGTTGCAGACCTACAGTGGTGTTCTTGACCTCCTCTCCTGCCCTGACTACAGCTCACAATAAGCCTCGAGGACAAAATAGCAGCTATGTTAACAGTCCTCTTGTGGTTAACATCTTTTTGTCCCCCTCAAACGGTTCCCAATGGAGTGAATCATTTCTGTTGATCCAGGAATTAGCCAGAGGCGAGCCTGAAGGGTTGCCCACTGTTAGGGAAATAGGGTTGGATGTTTTTCTGGTGGAAGAGTTCAAATTGACCGTAGATTTGTATTTCAAGAAAAATGGAAGTACTCTAATCTTTAAAGAGGCTAATTATTATAGTCTGCCTCATTTTCAGTTGGTTATTATAGTTATAGGAACTAAATGAAAAGCTTCTGTCATACCAGTAGTTGACAGTTTATATTTTGATTATTATTGTTGAGGAAAAAAGACATATTGTCTTATGAAATCCTTGTATTCTCCTAAATAAAAATAAAAAAAATAAAAAAAAAATTACAACGAAGCAAACCTATAACGAGTTTTCTGTAGTCTTGAGTATATTATGTCTTTTTCCTCCAAAGAAGCTTTATTGGCATCAGTGTTTCTTCCTTTTTTGTACATCTTTCAAATGTTCACATCTGCAGACCAAAGCAGCTCAAGTCCGTCTCTGTAAGTTAGTGCTTTGATAAATACATTTGGTCAAGTATTTAAAAACAAAGCAAAAGGAAAGACTACGCTTGTATGAGGTAAATACGTTAAAAAATAAGTTTATAGAATTCATAATTAGTTTTGAATGTCTTGGATATGTATTGTTTATAGTGCTACAACAAGCTTTGCAAAGCTTGTCCCAACAAGTCACATCACATGGTACAGAGATATGGGTTTGTCCTGGAACAATGGCCCTAAGCGTATCTGGTTAAAATGTGTCTTGTTTTATTACGTGGATTTATAGCTGTATTGTACTTTAAAGTTGTGGCCATGTCCTCAGACCCCAACAATGATATTTTTGATAACTAAGTTGCTATCATAATAGATAATAGAATGATGACCTCAACTGCAAATAACAAGATCCAAGCCGGGAAAGGAAAGGAATTTTCTATTTAGAGATTCATGTAAAGGTTGCTGATTACATTAGTGCTGCAGTATTCCTTTAAAACATGCAACACATCCACGCCTTCACTTTGTAGAAAGATGGAATCGGGTCGAGATGAGGGACCGTGTCTATATTCTTTCAAACATATTGAACTTCGGTTGAATAATAGTTATTTACTTTAGTATGAAAAAGTATCTATTGTATGTGGTTAAATTAAAGCAGTAGTTCCCAACTACATAGCTGTGATTGTTTTCCTCCTTGCAATCAAAAAGGAAATTATTAAGACTTCTGCCAAACGAATCATGAGCAGCACCGGAGAGATCATAATGGACTGAAGATAAAGTTTATAGAGATGAGCCAAACTCTTAACTAAATGTCCCCAGACATGTGGCCACAATATGAAATAGCAGACAAGTGAATTGATCTGCTTTCATTCCTGTTTTCTCATGTATTGTTATACAGTACCTTCAGTGTTCTGACTGGCTGTTATTGAGCTGCTTGGCCAAGCATCCTTGAGGACTTACAAAAACGATTGTTTTGAATACTTCAATTTCAATGATATTCAGGACACTTTCCACTTCGCTAGAGTATTCCTGCCTTAGTTTGTGCTATCTGCAAGTTTAATGAATGTTGTTGAAAGGATGGAGATTAATGAACGACCTTAAGATCCACCCTGAGAGTTATAAGTGTGAGCAGTTTCCCAACAGCAGCCTTAAGTTTATGATTTAACACTTCCCTGTGGAAAGGATAAAAAGACCGAGAGGCTAAATTACAGTACTTTACATAAATTAGTTTCTGTCAGAGTTCTTGAATATAATAATACATTCAGTGCAGTTATTTTCAACTGCAATTATAATTTGCCGCAAAAGCAAAACAAATATCCAAAGTTTTTTTTCGTTGCTTATTGAAAAAATTGTTGAAAAAAGACGAGACTGAGTCTATCTGTGTGTTACGCATTCACAAATGTGAAGTTTAATTGTCTTTTTGTTCAACAAATGAATCTGTCTGTCCTTTTGATTTAACTACACTTTGTAGTTTGCTCATCTTTGCAAGACATCTGAACGGTGTATTTACGGTTATAGGTGTGTGTGTGTGTGTGTGTTCACGAAGCATCAACTGTTAAGACGTGGTCATCTTTTGACACATCTGGCTTTTTAAAAGTCCTTTCATCAGCTAAATTGTATCTTTGCAGTTTGATCTAAAACCGCCATTGCAAGTTAAATCTATGCATTTCATTACCTCACCAGATGGGTGCAGGGCCATTTAGTTAATTGTATGCTAGGTAAGAGAAGCATGCCATCAGTGGTGCGATTGCAATGCATGT
Source organism: Liparis tanakae (assembly GCA_036178185.1). Taxonomy (NCBI): domain Eukaryota; kingdom Metazoa; phylum Chordata; class Actinopteri; order Perciformes; family Liparidae; genus Liparis; species Liparis tanakae. The sequence goes on from CM070109.1 coordinate 12,589,546, forward strand.
TGAATGATTAAATATGGGCTGGCAGATGCTGCATTCAAATAAAGTGCTGAGCAAATACATATTATGTCCACGATGTGGTGGATCAAATGCATTGTTGCAAGTTCATTAGTAAGGCCTTTACAAATCTTTCAACAATGTCTGTGAGCATAAAATGATGCCTTCTCAACTACACACATCATATGCTAACCCGAGTGTGACTCCCACTGAACAAACCTTTAGATGTACTTGAAATGTGGCTTCTTTGTGTGGATTTTAACAGATTATCCAATTAGTTTTCCTGTGTCAATAGCCAATGCCATATTTAGAGATGTGTGGGTTTTGCAAATGGTAATGTTCATAAAGTGTGATTAATAAATAATAATAATAATAATGTATACTTTATTGATCCCACAATGGGGAAATCCGTGTCTGCATTTGACCCATCCTTCGTTATGAAGGAGCAGTGGGCTGCAGTGAAGCACCGCGCCCGGGGAGCATTGGGGGGTTCAGTGTCTTGCTCAATGACACTTCGGGCTGCAACTAATGGGGAGAGCGGGGATCCAACCTGCCACCTTGCGGTTACGGGACGACCACTCTCCCAACTGAGCTAAACACGCCCCAAATTATGCAGTGTTACTTAAAACAAATTCAGATACATGTTTTGAATGACTTTGTACAAAAGTTAGTTCAGCACTGGAATAAATCAGTGTTTTATTAGGAGTTGGGTTTATCACCCAAACTGTGCTCACAGTGACCTGACATAACCCAACTCATATTAATTTAGTTAAATTGAATTATGACATTGACATCAAGTGTTTTGTTGGCAACCAACACCTTCACTTCCTCTGAGCCCTGCTGGTATATTTTTGGAGGCAATGTACTGAATCTGTTAAATAGTTCTGTGATTATTTTTAAATTTTCCCTCTGAGAGAAGTCAAAGTTTGATGACTTGAATTACAAAGCCATATTGTACTTTATGGCTTTATTGACTTTGAGAGACGTGAATAGGTCGCTCAGCAGCAGCTCTGTATTAACTTGAGAAACCTCTTTTTTGTGAAAACAAACATCGAGCTGCACTTGAGTGTCATGCACCACCCTCTGGAGTAAAGCAAGCCAAAGGAGACATGTTAGAGATCAATACAGATCCCTCCTTTTGATATTCGTATGCCTGGAGTGTTGAAGCAGTTTGACTTGACCCCGCAGCGTTGTGTGGTTTTGTGGTTTTAGTTGTCACGATTCTTCTCCCTGAAGAATATGTATATTTTTCTTTTCTTCACTTTAAATATTTTGTTTAATATATATATATATCGTCAAGGACAGCTGCTCTCTATCAGCGCGTGTTACCATGTTTAATATCGTGTTGAGGAGCTTCAGCAGAAGGAGGCACGACATCGGCTCCCGAGGCAGATGAGGGATTAATTAGAGGTGACAAGGAATTTTCATCAAGGCTTTTTTTAGTTGCTGAAACTTGATCAGTTTGCAGCCCTTATAATCATAAATAATGTTAAATTGAGTATTTCTCATTAGTTGAATCTTGCAGTACATGACACCCTATTTACTTTGAGATTAGTGGTGTAGTCTATTAAATTCTCATTAAGTGCAGTCGAAGCTCTTTATTAAGTTGTTGCTATCTTTGAAAACACATCTTTTCATTAGTCATGTTTTAGGGTTTTAAGTGTTTATTTATCTTAACAGGGAACTCTCAGGTCTTGGGTAGTACCAACAAAAAAGTCCCATGAAGCCTTTTGTGGCTCTGGAGGAATTTGTGATAAATCTGATGAATAATCTTAAGAGAGGACCGCTCCTCACCTTTGCTTGAGGCTAATGGCTCGATGCAACATTAGCTGCTACTTGCACGTCACATCCAAATCTCGGAACAAAGTGTTGGCGGAAGAATGTGTGGATGGAAAAAAAAAAGATATCTCATCTTCTGCTGCATCTTTTTTTATTTTAAACTGTCCATTAGGAGTCCGATAATGTAATGATGCAATGCTAAAGCACTGAAGTGCTCTCTTGATAAATGTGATAACATTCTCAACCCATAAAGGAAAACGTTATTCTTTAGTTCATCCCAAAGAAAATCACAAAATGTTAGTATTTCGTTATGAATTTATTGTGCTGGTTCAAACCAGTTTAAGAGCAAGTGCAATAACCAAAGAAAATATAGATTAGATTAGATATTCGTTAATTAGTCCCACAGTGGGGAAATGTCAGGATCACAGCAATGGTGCACATCAGAGCATTAATAGACAATAAAAAATAAAACACAATAACAATACTAAATACTAAATATACAGAGGAAAAATAAAGTGCTGAGTTTGCTAAGATCTTCAGCGATCTACTGCAGTTTGTTGTGCAGCCTGACAGCAGCGGGAAGGAAGGAACACAAAATAATAATAAACTTAATTTATGTAGCATCTTTCTTAACTGGGTTACAACATGCTTTCTAAATTAAAGATGCACACGCCACAAGCAAATCATTGGAAATATAATGAAACAGCCAAGCTCACCCATCTCCACCGGAGAACATTTACAGATTACCAACCCCCAAATCATCTTTTCTAGAGTCGGTCCATGCAGCTTAACACGGCAGACTGTCGTAGGTCACACTGTTGATGTTCTCCATTATCCTCCTGACATGTCTTCTTCTGTGTCCATTCTGTAAACAGTTTTTTTTTCTGAATCATGCTTTTAATGTGAGCTGAGCTGTAATTGTTAGCGATTACAGCACTCTAAATTCTAAAAGTGTATTTCTTTGGTCTTTTATTGGAGCACTATTCCGATGCACATTCGTGATAGTGCTCCAATAAAAGACCAACGGAATAAATGTTTCATTCTGTGAACCATATGTACTGAACGTCTACAGCCATGTGCAGCCATACCTGTATACACCCCTGTGCCAACACTCTGAAGTCTACATAGTATCTGGATTAATATCATGCTTCAAATGTTTGGACCGCAGTTCATCAACCGCAAGTCTATTTTCATACTGAAATTAAATTATATTTGTATTGTCTGAGGTCAAAGCACATCCTGATCATTGGAACCGGTTATTTAGGTTAGTTTGATAGTAACTTGGAGCTCTATGTACAGAGAGCCATACAAGGCAGTGAAGTGAGTCTGCAGCATCTCTTGTGTTGAACTGTTGAAGTCTTATCTCACTGAGGGTGAAAACATCGACACGGGAGGTTAACTGGAGAACAACACAATGTCACCCCTGTTATGTTGGTTATTCAAGTTCCATCATAACTGTAAAAGCTCTGGGAAATAATATGTCTCTATAATATGTCAATAAATGAAATCAGCGCAGGACTTTGGCCCAGATGGTACTACACATGTATTCATTTATTATTAATATATAAACAAAACATGAGTTTGTGTTTTCCACCAAACAACCAGGTTTAGCTGTCAGGATGCAGTTGAGTGGCTTAATGCTTGTCAGGTGTATCGTTCATGTTCCTCCTGCTGCCTGTAGAACACACACCATTACAAATCACCTCGGACTGCTGTAAAGTCTGCCTGCAAATGTCCAGGACTGAAATATATTTTTTAAAAGACTACGAAATTAGACCATTTCATTTATATCTGGCTTTCAGAGACATCTCCTGACATACTATCTCTCAACAAACATGCCTCTAGCACTTCACTATTGTTCATATATTCATTATATAGTTAGTTTTTTTTACCTTTCCTCTCCGGCTCTCACATAAACATGTTTTGACTCGTGTTTGCTGTCAGAGCCTGTTATGCAAAGGTTAAGTAGAAATAGAGGTTAAATGAAAATACATATTGGGGAACCAGCAGGAAATTGAAAACACCAGACCAGCCGTGCCTGCCCTCCAGTGCTGAATGCATTTTAGGTGAATTTCATTGGATAATGTCTGTCTCTCTGTTCACTTACTGACTGAACCAAGTGCATTGAGCCTTATGAAGTTACCTCAGTGGACGGTTACACACTTACAAACACACACAAATGAGATTTCCTGAAGACAAAAAAGCAGCTCCTAGTGTAGGATGAGCTATCAATTGATATGTATCAATGTAATCATTTTCCATTCTAGTACTTGCTGATAACTAGTGACCAGTGCTATGTTGGTTTCCCTCCTCTCAAAGCTCACTCCACAGTCCACACAGTGAGAGGACTCTTTGTTCTTGGACTTCTTTGCTAATAACTTTATCTCTGACATTTGTCCGGCATGGTGTGTGTTGCTGCCCGTAATACCAACTCAGTTATTTTTATTGATTCTGAACTAATTGTTGTTTCAGGTGTGTGTGTGTAGTCATACTTCCTGTCTGTGATTTGTCCTGCTTAAAAAAATAAATAATAATATTGCGATAATGTCAGAAATGATGAATAGGCTTTGAATTAAAAAACAGTTTTTTTAAAACATGTAGCTGTAAGAACAGGACAGATATGGCATGTGATGTGTTACAATCGGTGTTGTTAAAGGTCAGAGAAGCCATTTCCGATAAGGAGAGAAAGCTCCCCCTGGATGTTTATTTATCAGATGTCTTTCTTAATACTTGTTCTTCCAATTCTTTTGTTTAACTTTCTCATTTGCACCCTCTGCGTAATCCCTGTCAATCACATCGTTATACCTGAGGTGAGGCATCCTATGCATCCTTCCAAGGTGTCCTTGCGTTTCAAAGACACCACAAAAGCATCTTTGCTGTAGCAAGACACAGAGGGTAGCAGTTTGTTTGCTTTCATCTCTTCTTTTAATAAGCCACAAAACAATTGTGTTTGTCACTGTTGCCATTCGGCGGAGGCTCAGCAGGGTGCAGGAGTGATCCATCTCATAGCCGCTGTGAATGAAACTCCACAGAGCATTGACATTCAGAAAGATGTGTGAATGCTTGATTGTGAGAGTGAGTAAGGGGGGGGGGGAGGGTTTCTACTCTGTTCTAATACTTTCAGAACATTGTGCATGCATTATGGTTGACTGCTTGTAAATTAAATGGTTTCTCTGGGAAAGCACACTGTTCATGTTGTCAAATCTATTATCGGAAAGAGGCTGTCACTGGGGAGCCACACGCAGTATTCCTGTGAGCTATAATATTGCTCCTATCCACATTGTGTTGTTGACTTCACTCTGTTCTGTCTACTCTGTCTCATTGGGTAGTAAGACCAGGAAGACACATTTTATATTCTCTACTGCAACAGATGCATCAGGGTGGGGGATGTCATTCATGAAACACACGTCTCCAATGAGCGGCTGCTTTAAACTGACTTTGGCATTCTCCATAAAGTGTATATTTAGTATGTCTGAATTTATATTCCCAGCCCACCATAATTGTTGTTACACCAGCTTCTTTTTTTCGACCTTTCCATTTCCATACATTATGCATGGTTGAGTTATATAGAGTTTTCTGTTTAATTGCTTACTGCTGCTTATCGACATCTTTTGCTTTCAAACTTTATTAAAATATAAGAAGGACATCCTTATTTATCTGAAGGAAAATATAAATTTGAACTGAGGTACAATTTGTATTCCTTTACTTTCCTAAAAACGGATATCCTGCATCAAGCTCATGCAAAAGCACGATAGTCAGATTGATTTTGTGTTGCGAATACCATGAGGCTATATCATTAAAAGACACTAACTGCATATATAAAATGTGAGATGGCAGATTAATAATTTACTGTTTCTCTTAGCATTGAATCCTTTTTTTCTAAATGAACTCAATGTGCTTCTATGCTGTAATTCCTACATACTAGAGCTACAGCAGCTGCCTTGGAGTTCTCTGGCTTTAACAGTTCAGTGACATGTTGTTGGAGTTCTGGATGGACAATTTATTGTCTGCTCCTACTCTGTAATATGAGTGTGTTCGTGGGCCTCTGAACTGAGTGACTCGGTGTGGATAGAACAGAGCCAGCAGGTACACCGTTTTCCATACAATTCAGGACCTAATTGTAAAACAATAGTAGTTTTAACTTATCAACCATCTTACCAACATATTTAAAATACAAGGACTACTGCCCCAGGAACCCAAGGATTAAAAACGATAGAAAACAACTATCGTGCAAAATGTGAATATATGTCAATATATTTCCTCTCAAATTACTTAATAAAGTAATATAATGTCATCGAGAGAAAAAAATTAACCTGATAATTACTATTTCAGGGAAAGTTATCATTAATTTGCATATCAAATTTGAGTCAAATAAGGAGGTGCTCGGCCTTACTGGAGAGAGGGCGAGTGCAATCCCTGGCAGCGGCGAGTCCGCGGCGAGTCCGCGGCGAGTCAGCGGCGTGTTATCGGCGAGTCAGCGGCGTGTTATCGGCGAGTCAGCGGCGTGTTATCGGCGAGTCAGCGGCGTGTTATCGGCGAGTCAGCGGCGTGTTATCGGCGAGTCAGCGGCGTGTTATCGGCGAGTCAGCGGCGTCTTATGCGGCAGGCGCCGCTCAAGTGCCGACACTCGTCGAGAAGCTGACAAGCTGAGTGGGTGGAGCACAATTTCCAACAGGTCATCTGCCGTAAATCAGTTTTATGATCATTGAATGGAGGAGCTGCGGGTTATTTTCTTTTGTCAATCCTAACAAATAAATAAATAAATAGATAGATAGATCGATAATGTGTGTTTTTTTGTAGACTTAATACTTACAATATGCAATAAGTTAAGATATTTCTGTACAATACTGATGTACTATATTGAATATTGTTTTGCTACTACATTTCACTTCATAAAAAATTACACTTATATACCATAATATGTATAATGTACCCGGCAGGCGCCGCAGACACGTCGCAACCTCGTCTCGCCTGCGCAGACACGCCGCAGACACACCGCAGACGCCGCAGACACGTCGCAGTTTTCAGACAACTGTCGCACTCAAGATAGATGTGCATGTTTAGGTTTACCTGGTGGAAAGATTATTCCAGTGTTTAGCTTAGACCAACAGTGCCGTCTCCTCAAAGTAGTCTCATATAACAGTATATATATATATATATATATATATATATATATATATATATATATATATATATATATATATATATATATATATATTTTTTTTTAATTAAAAAAGGAAGGTACATTATACATATTATGGTATATAAGTGTAATATATTACGAAGTGATTATTATTTAATTAACAAATATAAAAACGTACATTATCTATCTATCTATCTATCTATCTATCTATCTATCTATCTATCTATCTATCTATCCATCTATCCATCTATCTATATCTATCTATCCCAAAAACCAGCAGTTCTGCATTCTATGATCATAAAACTGATTTACGGCAGCTGACCTGTTGAAAATGTGGCTCCACCCACTCAGCTTGTCAGCTTCCCGGCGAGTGACGCTCGCTTGCCGCTGTTGAGCGTCGACTCGCCGCAGACGCCGCGGACACGTCGCAGTCGCCGGCGAGTCGCCGCTGACACGCCGCAGACACGTCGCAAGTTCGGCGGCTGGCCGACGTCTGCCGCACGCCTGCCGCACGCCTGCCGCACGCTTGCCACTGGGTGCCGATGCCACAAGGAGGTGCTCGGCCTTACTGCCCATCTGGGTCCGTCTCCTCCAAAATGACTGCCACCATGGTCCATACCCTCCTGAGAGTGTGCTACACTTTCACTTATAGGATCCATGGAAAGCCCTTTGACAAAGAGCAGAGCACAGAGTCCACATGGGCTGTTTTACAAAGGCTGTCAGTTGCCTTCAACTTCTTTGGCTAATGTTATATTTAAAAAATAGAGTTCTGAAAATATTAAATGTTTGAAACAGATTTGGGAGAGTTTCATGAACAATGCACAATGTATAAAGCGAGGAAAGGCTCCGAATAATTCCACTCCCTTTGGAGCAAGAAGAATGAAGATGTTGAATCACGCTGTCTGCTCTCCTCACTAGATCGTATCTAAACCTCGGTGGAACAAATCAGTACCACATTACCTATGCCTGGAAGTATTTCCAGTCCCAGGTGGCAATTACAAAGCAAGGCTGCAACACAACAGCCAAAACAATGAGATTATCTGACTGCACAACTGGCCACCATGCCCCCATATGTGGATATTCTGGTGGCACAAATGGCTTGATTTGTTGTCATTTGACTTTAGTTGATTTCATGTCACTTAGGTTATTTTATTAAACTGAGAAGATTTACTCCACATTTGTTGGATTCATGTCTGAGTATTGTGTCTACTGCGTCTCAGTGGCGCTGTAATGGAATAGCTTAGAAATGAGACTTCCTCATCCATCACAGCCAGCTTGGGTGGATCGTCGTGACCTTACTATCTACAGCAAAACAAATGATCGGTTATGGCTTAAACATCCTTTTCATCCACATGAGGAAGTAATATATCAGTTGTTTTCTTTTGTCCTACGTATATATATATATATATATATAAATTAAGACAACCCACAGAAACCTCCAATGTCCCTTTGGCTTTTAGTGTTTTTATTCTTGTTCCCTGCTTGGCTATCTACATTTGGGTAAGAATGAGTTAAGAATTTCACAAAACTGACAAGTATTTATTTTCCAGTGCGCAAACAGGCTTTTGAGGGAGAGATATTTCCATTTGTCATGTTAGCAGTCGGCTTTAGTGGCTCATCATCACTTTGAGAAATGAGTTCAGGACTAAAGGCTGTTCATGGAAAAAAAACATCTGTGAATAATCTCTTTCCTTTTATTCTTAATTTGTTTTCCATTTACATCCCAGGTGATGTGTATAATTTGTATGTTGTGTCCTATCATAATCATTCATTTTTCAACATATCTGAAGGTTGCATTTCAGAGACATTATTACAGGTTTCCTAGAATTAATTATCACTCAATTTAATAATCAGTAATCTTATTGGAACCAAAGTTCCATTGTTTTTACAGTGACTCGATTTAAGTAACAAGCCACTAATCAGATAAAAGATCAAGATGTTTTATGAAATCATTAGGAAGAAATCTACTTTGTGGTTCCCCCTGGGCATGTCCTGTAATACGGTTACCTTAGAAATATGGAGACTGTCTGATGGGCAGAGCGCTGCATAAAGCAAGGCATAAAAGAATAGTATCATTACGGTTAAGATGGGAAAACACTACTCCAATCAAACTCTATGAGAAATATGTCAGTTGGTCATGTTGTTATAAATGACGGGGACATTAATCTCTGTCGTGGCCAATGCCATCTTGCATTTCCACCTGTCAATTGTGTTGTTTTTAAATTAGTTAGATTCATATTATTGGTGATAATTACAGTCAGTCCAGGGAGGTGTTTATTGCGGCCGCAGCTGAGATCAGATATTGTTTGTATTGATTCTTAGCATGGATAAGACAGGAAATTATCTTACAAATGAAATAAAATCCAGTCTTGAATTCGTCCATGAGCCAGGCCCCCAAAATTTGGAGAGACCATGTCTCATATAGGGAGGTCTATTTACCTAGGGTTGGAAATGCATGATAGCATTGCAGCAGTGGTAGCTTTCTATGTGCTAGTACTCCTTTTTTCATCTCTCTATTAACCTAAACAGAATATCATGAAGTTATATACATATACAGTTTATATGCATTCAAATATATATTTCAATGGGAACCCATGAAATACTGTTGGCCTGTATTTTGTATATATATATATATATATATATATATATATATATATATATATATATATATAAAAATTAGTTGATGACTTCCCATTGGGCAAATAGTAATTTAATTTCGAGAAAATGTAGAATTTAGAAATCCATCATCATTTACCGAAGTGAAAGAAACATTTTGTTTAGTTGGCAACACATCCATTGAGTACCGAGTCTGTTTCTCTCTCTCCAACCGTCTCTTTGTGTATGCTGTATTTTATTAGCTGAATCGGTTTCCATTGCACATTGTCAGATTTTGCTTTTATTGTTATGCTAACTTTTCACAACACATATTCAGGGATATTTCAGGTTTGGGCTAAATCTTGACATTTCTACTTTGTTTCTGTCTATACACAGATTGAAAATGTGCATGAAAACAGGTGGATGGAAACAGGCCTACTGTGTAGTATTTAACCACCGTCCAGAAGCCAGACCTGTATTCAGACTTTACGTGGTAATGAGCGGCTCTGTGCTGCTGCATTAGACAGAGTCTTTACTCCCAGCAACATGCAGCCAAACTCAATATCTAAAATAATGTTATTGGTCAGTCCGTTCCTCTCATTAAACATACTGTTACAAGTCAGCTGCAGAAAGCAATTACAGCCATCTCATGAAGCCGACGTTAGCGAGCGTAAAATGTCCCCAATGAGTTGAAAGAGTAAAGAACGTCCAGTTGACCGTGTAAGAGCAGGCGGAGAGATGGATTTAGCTCTTAAGTTTTCAGTTTCAGGCGGAAGAGTCTGCTACATTAACGAGCTTCACTCAAGTAATGATATAATTAACATCCCACTATTAATAAACTGACAGATGGTAATGATCCATGTTGACCTTTCTCTCATGCACTTCATACGTTGTATTTTCTCATCTGCAATAGAAGATAACGGTGGAGATGGAATGATGTGAAATTCATCACAGGCACAATGGAACCTTGGTTATTTGGACTAAAAAAAACTGACATTAATGCAAAGTGAGCATAATCCTCAGTCATCCTCTTAATGGGGTGTTAGAGGACCCACTAATAAGATCAAGTTCACTCTTAAGAGGCTTATTTTTTGTTTCAACTAAATGGGATTATTTACCACTGCTCTTTGGTGTTAGACAGGACATGAGCAGAAGTTCCCTTTCATGATTTTCACCTGCTGTCTAAAAATAACTTTATTATACTCATGAAGTAGGTAACCTGGATGAACAGCTGTGCAGTAGTAGACAATAATTGTGAGACTTCAAAACCATCAACATCATTGCAATACTCGTTAAACCCTTTTATTACCTGCTAAAGTCAATAATCGGTTCTATTTGAGAAAATGTTCCATTTAATTTGTAATAGTTTTATACAGTGTAGCAGCTAGACAGTCAGATGTGTTTCTCATAAATTGATGGAGACAAAACTAGAGATAAGAGGAGAGACAATGTTGAACAGGTGGCCACACACACAACTTGTAATGAGGATTGTTCTGGAGTTATTGAATGTGTAAATCAGAACAAAATTACTTAATTTTGATGTTGTTTTAACAGCTTGTTCCAGCTTGTCAAAGCTTGTCAAAATCAAAATGAATGCTGTTAATTTGCTGTTGAAGTATTTACCTCTGAAACCCATTCAACGAATTGTTCTTCCACAAAGTCAGACTGCTAAAAGTAGATGTGGAAGAGTTTATTTAGCTGGTAAAGGTTTTTTACGTTCATAAATATCTGTGTTTAATTATCGTCATTATGTCAAATAGGAACAATTGGCAACAAAGCTTACACAATGCCATGGATGTTTATCTTAAACAAAACAAATTTAAACTATTTAATATATATATATATATCTTAATGAAGTGTATGTAAAGTTTTGTATTGTCTCTGGCTTCACGATTAGTTTGCTATTCACGGGCCACAGGATTCACAATACATCACAATATATTTCATCCTCAGTTTTCGATTTTTCATCAATTAATCGAAGCACTCAGATCAATCAGAACTGCCTTTTTATTGAGAAAGTGATTCAACAAATTAGACTACAACAATGTCTAACATATTGTTCTGCCTAGTTCCAATACCAGTGTCTGTGTAATTAAAAAAACAAAACATAAATCCTTTTGCTGTGCATTATGAGTTTTTTTCTATTTACAAAATCAAGGTTTTCACATGGTCGCTCTACAGGGCACTTCCTGAATGCTGATGTTCTTCTACACTGCATGAATTTGTCTGCCGGTTTATGGACTTCTCATTACTCATTGATCTTGTGTAAAGCTTTGTGTGAGTCGCAGAGAACACAAGAGAGGAGAGAAATTAGTGCAACAGAACGACAGGAGAACGCAGGAAAGACTCTCACTGAGCTGCAATGAAACAAGAACACATAGGGGAATCAAATATTTTGTTTCTTTTTTACCCAAGACCCAAGGCAATGTTAGGGGAAACAGAGCCATAACACCCGATTGTTCTGAACCTACAAAGGACTCCAGTAGCAGGTTAAATGTTATTCAATTCAATTAAGTTTATGTTGTATAGCCCACAATCAATTATTAGAAATTTGCCTCAAAGGGCTTTACAATCTGTACGGATACGACATCCCTGTCCCAGGACCTCACAAACTGTAAAATTCTTTCACAGGGAAAAAAGGGAATGAACCTTCAGAAGCTAAATATGTCATGTGCACAGATGAAGGCAAGGGATGCAGGAGGCCGGCCCACCAGGCCCGAGGCGGTGCAAAAGAGGCCAGTCCAATGAGGCCAGGCCCTTTAGGCAGGAGGCACAGAGAAGGAGGCGGGGCCATAGGGAAGGAGGCTAGGTCCAGGCCATGGGCTGGATGTAGTAAGCAGGGGCAAGGGGTCAGAACCCAGGAGCCAGGACCAGCCAGGTCCAATGGACCCTATGAGGTGAGAAGGCACAAAGAAGTTAGTAGTAAGAGTGAGTAATGTGCAATGAAGAAATGTAAATGTGTCATAAGGAGAGAGAGAGAGAGAGAGAGAGAAGAAGAGAGGTGCTCAGTGTATCCTAAACGACCCCCAGCAGCCGATACGCCTGCAGCAGCATATCAAGGGGCTGGCAGGTGAATCTGATTCGGCCCTGACTATAAGCTCTGTCAAAGAAGATAGTCTGAAGTCTACTCTTAACTGTATTATATATTAAATATTAAAATTGCCGACAATAATAACTATACATTTTATCGTTATAGAAACTCTGAAAATTCTGATAGAAATTCTGAATATGGAACTGGTGGCCGGTACAATATAACACAGATAATTGTCTTTTCCATGTTGGATGTGAAAGATTAAGAACAAGGCTTTCAAATGAGTTGGAGTTTAATTCAGGTTTAGGATTTATTAATAGGCTTAAGTCAAAGATGGCTGATACTCCACTTCCTCAGCCGGTGCCTCGAGGAATGTGAGTATTAATATAACTTGGAGGAGTTGATTCATACAGGCTGACATATTCTTCATGACTCAGCCAGGTTCCAGTGAGACAACATAAATCAACGTGATATTAAACCATTTACTAATACAGCTTTAGATGACAGAGATCTAATATTCAGCAGTCCATATTTAATGCTCCTGTTTTGTTTCAATGCTGAACTAGTGGTGTTAACCTTTATGAGGTTATTTTGTATGACTCCTCTTGTGCTTAATTAATTGAAATGGCCGTAGGACCGACACAGAATCTATGGTAACTGCTCCAATAGAAGTGCAGAGAAGGGTGTAAGCCTATAATGATTTTGATTTATATAGCGCTTTTCTAAGTACCCAAAGTCGCTTACAGAGTCCAGAGTCCAGTCATACACACACACACAGTCATCCCGGTGGTGGTGAGCTACATCAGTAGCCACAGCTGCCCTGGGGCAGACTGACGGAAGCGAGGCAGCCAATCTGCGCCTACGGCCCCTCCGACCACCACCAACATTCATTCACATCCATACGAACCGGGTTGAAAGCTGTGTGCATGTCTTTATGATGGTGGGGGAAACCGGAGTACCCGGAGGAAACCCACGCAGGCACGGGGAGAACATGCAAACTCCACACAGAAAGGACCTGGGACGACCGGGCGGACCGGGATTCGAACCCAGGACCTTCTTGCTGTGAGGCGACAGTGCTAACCACTGAGCCACCGTGCTGCAACGTCTGTACTTCTGCTTCCTGATCTGAACTTATGTTCACAAAATGTAAAAATCAAGAGAGAAAACTATTTGATCCTGAAGTTTTCATGAAAAGGGAAGAACATGTAAAGTAAGGGAATACCATTATGTTTAAAATGGGTTTGTATTGTATTCAATATTTAGGTACCTATTCTAATGTTGTAGTTGTTTTCATTGCACAATAGTGAATAGTGTCACGCCCGGGCAGAGAACAGGACACAGGCGCAGGGGGTACCAGGGATAACGGTCTCTTTATTTGAAAAAAGACTAACTAAAAACGTATCTAATAAACTAAATCCACGCTACAAAAACTTACAAAATCATAATCGCTCTCTAGGAGGAATCCATTGAAATAAATAAACAAAGGCTTGGTTTACAAGGCGTGGTTGACGTGGCAAAGCTAGAGTGATGGCATGATCTGATAGGCGGAAAAAAAAAAAAAAAAAAAAACACACTGGCACAGGACAGAGGGAAGACACAGACTATAAGCACATGAGGGTAATGGGGAACAGGTGGAGACAATCAGGAATTAGGGGAGACAATCAGACAGGTGACACATGAGGAAAGGGAAGTGACCTGAAACGAGAGGAGAGTTACTATTTCAAAATAAAACAGGAAATGACAGAACAACAACATGCAGCACCATAAAACAACCCAACAACTTCACCGCAGTGTGACAGAACCCCCCCTTCTAGAACCGACAGCTGACGGTCCAGGCAACTCAGGGTGGTCTCTATAAAAGTCCTGAATCAATGAAGGGTCATCGATATAGCTCCGTGGGACCCACTGTCTTTCCTCGGGCCCATCTTTCTTCTTGACAAAAAAGAACCCGGCTCCCGCAGGCGAAGATGACGGACGGATGAGCCCCGTCCTCAGAGATGCCTCGATGTAATCCGTCATCGCCTGACGTTCGGGTCTGGACACAGAGTACAAACGACCCTTCGGAATGGTGGAGCTGGGGATGAGCTCGATGGCGCAGTCGTAGGATCGATGCGGTGGAAGAGACATCGCCTTGGTCTTGTTGAAAACCTCCTTCAGATGGTGGTAACAGGCGGGAACAGAGGTCAGATCCGGGTACTGGGACTCTGTGACAACATGAGCGGAAACAGTGTTTATTACAGCGCTGGCAGATCTGTGAGGAGTCTCTCTCAGGCACTCTCCTTCACAGGATCCTCCCCATCCCACGATCTTGCCCGTAGGCCAGTCTATGTGGGGATTGTGTCTGACAAGCCATGGAAGTCCCAGTACTAGTGTCGGTGAATGGAACAGAAAAAAGTTCATCAGTTCAGTGTGCTGGTCTATGGAGAGTATCGCAGGCTCTGTGACATGGGTTACGGTGAACAGTGCATCCCCATTCAAGGCACTCGCCTTGATGGGGCGTGCAAGAACCTTGGTCTTTAACCCCAGTCTCTTAGCTAATTCCCAGTCCATTAAGCTCTCATCGGCCCCTGAGTCAATCAAAACATCCAATGTTAAGGTTGTGGTGTCGTGCTGTATCTTAATAGACGTCAAAACACGTGCTGAAGAACCTGAAGCTGTGGGTCGGTTGTCAAGCCGAGCGGTCTTGGCCGTGCATGCTGCTACCCGGTGGCCGTGCTCCCCACAGTAGAAGCACAGACCCTCCCTAAAACGGCGCTGCCGTTCCTCCTGGGAAAGCCGAGTACCGCCCAACTCCATAGGTTCCTCTCCGCCAGCCGGAAGAGAAGAACGACGCTGGTCTGGTGCCGACCAGCCGTGAGCCGATCCGGGGGCGGCAGAGAAGCGCTGTGGGGAATCTGGCGACTGCTGGCGGCCTTCCTGGAGAACCCTCAATTCCCGAAGACGGTCATCCGTGCGAATAGCGAGGGCGATGAGGGAATCCAAGTCCTGAGGTAGGTCCAGAGGAAGCAGTCGCTCCTGAAGAGACGCACCCAAACCTTTTAGAAAAACGTCATAAAGTGCAGTGGGGTTCCACCCACTCTGCACCGCCAAGGTACGGAAGCGAATCGCGTAATCACAAACAGATTCACGTCCTTGTTTCAGACCACTCAGCTCTCTTGCCCTTTCTCGGTCCGTTGAGACCGGGTCAAAAGTCTTTCGAAGTCCCTCTTTAAAATCCTTGATGGAATTGCAGAGGATGGATCCACTCTCCCACTCCGCCACGGCCCACACCTTTGCCCGTCCCGACAGGTGCGATATGATGTAGGCTACCTTGGCTCGGTCTGTGGGAAAGTGTCGAGACGAAAGTTCAAAATGCATGTCACAGTCTATGAGGAATGACCTACATCCTCCCAGATCTCCTGAATATCACTCGGGCGGTGCCAACCGGACTCCATCTCCGGCGTAGGCGGAAGGGGGTGACGGTTCAGGTGCGAGAGGTACTGGGTCCCTCCTCTCCGGAGTACTGAGAAGCTGCTGTAACCGATCCCCAAGGCCCCCCATCTGGGCCATCATGTTAACCTTGAAGTCCTCCTGGCTTCAGGCCAGACCCTTGACTCCCTGGCTAAGCGCAGTCATCTGCTCCTCCTGTAGGGAGAGGCGCTCTACCTGAGAGGCTAGAGCATTAGCAAGATGCTGCGCCCCTGCTGCGTCCATACTGGCCAGTGTGTACTGTCACGCCCGGGCAGAGAACAGGACACAGGCGCAGGGGGTACCAGGGATAACGGTCTCTTTATTTGAAAAAAGACTAACTAAAAACGTATCTAATAAACTAAATCCACGCTACAAAAACTTACAAAATCATAATCGCTCTCTAGGAGGAATCCATTGAAATAAATAAACAAAGGCTTGGTTTACAAGGCGTGGTTGACGTGGCAAAGCTAGAGTGATGGCATGATCTGATAGGCGGAAAAAAACACACTGGCACAGGACAGAGGGAAGACACAGACTATAAGCACATGAGGGTAATGGGGAACAGGTGGAGACAATCAGGAATTAGGGGAGACAATCAGACCGGTGACACATGAGGAAAGGGAAGTGACCTGAAACGAGAGGAGAGTTACTATTTCAAAATAAAACAGGAAATGACAGAACAACAACACGCAGCAACATAAAACAACCCAACAACTTCACCGCAGTGTGACAAATAGTTGATTGCTGCATGCTGTAGGGCGTAATCTAAAGCATTACTGAATATTATTAGAAAGATTTCTATTAAGTTATACAATTGCACATGTATTTTAAAATCAGTGCTGCATTACAGAATCATTTTCAGTAGTTTATCTAATCAGGACACAACGCTACAAGGCTACAACGGACCACAGCTGTCTCGGTTGAATTAGTACCCAGATGTTGAGGTTGTGACGTGAATGTGCAGGTTGAAGATGTTCCTCCGGGCAATGGGGCTTTGTGGTATGTAACTAGTAAGTAACTTACTATTTTCATGTATTTCATCAGGTTATCGATTTGGTGGCTGTGTCATACATTTATAACTGTATTTATTTGTTGGTCAAACTGTAATATAACTATTTTTTAGATGTGTGTACAAGATATGCATTAACCTTAACATTTCAGATTTACCCTTGGTGGAGGAAGAAACACGAATCTAACACGTCGCTTAGAAATGCACAAGCACATTCTCAAGACATGAGCATGTCGGCTTTACTGATGACAGCTTTCTAAGTGGTTTCTAAATGGTTATGACGTCGCTGGCTGGTGGCAGGATGAATCCGACATGAATTACATTTGAAATGTAATAATATTATCTATTATTATATTATTATTATTATTATATTATTATAAATTAATATTATAAATGAGAGCCACAGGCTGGACAGATGTTAGAGTCAAAGAGTCAAAGAGGCAGTTCTTCAGGTGCATGTCATAGTACCATAGACTCAAACCCCCCTGGAGCTCATGCCCATGGCAACACACACACACACACACACACACATACACACACACACACACACACACACACATACATACACACGTACATCAATAACAAACAGTCCAATGGCCAGCAGCTGGAGTGGAGGTAATGATCTGAGAGGAGCCGAGCTACCGGTATTTCTCAGAGCTCAGGTTGTCCTCCGTCACGTTCAGCTCTGGGCTAATGTTCTCCAGTGAGTGAGTCGTCCCTCATCCTTCTGTCTCTGAGGTATAAAATGATAACTTATAATGCAACATTTCTAAGGTTTTTGAATGCTTTTCAAGTCCTTCAAACAACAATCCAAGTATCATATGAGTATAATATATTCAGTCATATATTTAGTTATGTTAGATGTGCTTATCAGATCATTAGTTTTTTATGCCATTATGAATTCAGACAGGTGAATTCTTTGGAAGTCAAATGACTGTCTTGGCTGAAAAAATAGGTTGCAAAGTTCTGATTTATTCGAACAGAATTTCAGCATCAATAAAACATGTAATGCAACCGTATTGGCAAAAGTATTTTTGTTATGTCGCAAAGTCAGGATGGATAATAATTTAGAACGATCAAACAAATGGATCACCAGATGTTGCCTCTCAGGGTTACTGTCCATTATGCTTTATTTTCATTATATAGTATTTTCAGCTCAGTCTTGTTCTCAAAGATGTGTTGGAGGCAGTTTTGCATCTCTGTCCTTGTTTTGTTTGCGTAGTGCATGCTAGCTGTTTCAGCACACTGTATACATGCAGTAAAATCTGCAATCACTTCGGTGCACAATTTGTGATGCAAGCATGTTTACTGATGACGTGAGTCGGCCTCTGGTTCTCCCTCCATACTCTAATAAGAGAGCTTAAGGTCACGTTTGGTCTCTGTGTCACTGTCAACGTGTTCACTGCTTATTCAATGATGTCTCTGGAGCAGCTCAACTATTCAAACTGCCGCCTCTTAGCCAATACCACACGCCTTTGGATTAAAGAAAGAAAAGATATAAGAAAGAAATTTACACTTTTATTGATCGTTGTGGGGGAATTCTTCTCTGCATTTGACTCATCCTTAGTTATTAGGAGCAGTCGACTGCAGTGAAGCGCCCAGGGAGCAATTGGGGCTTCAGTGTTTTGCTCAAGGACACTTCAACATGGAGCTGTGGGGAGAGCGGGGGTTGAACCGGGTACATGGTGGTTACGGGACGACCACTCCCCCCCATGTGCTAAAGCCGACCCCCAAATTAGCATTTATTTCAAGGTCACAGTAGAAATGGTTGTGTTCTTTGTTTTGAATGATTCTTACTTGCACTGGGTTGACATTGCACCAAATGCTGGCCCATTGCTGAGGAGGAAACGTTTTTAAAGAGTGTACCAAACATGATATGTGATTACATCATCTGACCACCTGAAACATCTAATGCTTTTGCAAATTATTACAGAATAGGATGCAGAATGATAAAACAACAGTTGTAAACTGACAGAGCAAATATGTAAGTGTAGTCAGAACAGTATTTTCGTTGAATATATATTCTTAGAAACTTGAATATGGAATAGGATTGTCTTGTCTCTCTTCCTCCAATACCCTTTGTTTAAAAGGGTGTACATATAAATACAATTGTGATCAGACAATACTATATGTCTACAACTATGCAGCTGTACGTAGGAACAGACATGCTTTGAGCTAAATGTAAAAAAAAATAATTAAAAGTATAGTGTTAGCCAATAAGACTTGTTAATTTGCGCTAAACACAACTGAGGCTTTTTTCTGTAGTTTTAAAGTTTTTAGTAAAAAAAAAAAATTGAGTATTGCATGAATTAAAAGTTTGACCTGATTATGACACAAGATAAAACAAATCATGGGATCCCTTTAAATCAGTAGGATAAATTGTCTGGGAGCCACAAATGTTTAAACAAAATTGTTTCGGCTGCACGGTGGTGTATGAAGTGGCTAGCACTGTCGCCTCACAGCAGGAGGGCCACAGGTTCGGTTCTGGGAGGTGTTTCTGTGTGGAGTTTCTCCCCGTGGCAGTGGGGGTTCCCTCTGGGTTCTCGGCTTCCTCCCACAGGCCAAAGACTGGGAGGTTAATTGAACTCTAAATTGCCCGTAGATGTGAATGTGAGCATGAATGGTTGTCTGTCTCTATAGGTGCTCTGAGATGGACTGGCGACCTGTCCAGGGTGAACCCCGCCTTCGCCCATTGTCAGCTGGGATCGGCTCCAGCGCCCAGCGACCCTAAAAAAAGGGTAAGCGGGTTGGATAATGGTATGGAATGTAATACATTCAGTAATTTAAAAAATATTTCCCTATGGACCATTTCGAACCAAACCGAGCAACAGACAGACTTCCCGTTGAACTCTGTCAGAGCCACACTGCTTGCATGGCCGAGACTAGAGGAAGTAACAACGTACTCATATCTACAATGTGTTGACTTATCAAGGCACCACTGTGCTGTACACATCACACCAGAGCTGTAGGAATCAGCACAGCATGCTGAGTTCATTTACTGGAAAGAGGATGATGGAGAAGACAGCGCTGATTTATCACACCAATAAACGCAACAGGAAGGGAAATATCATTTACTGTTCATAATGAATGATAAGCCCAATGCCCCTGCTTTTATAAACTAAATAAATTATTATGTGGAAAAAAAACATTTATGTTTACGTCATCAAGCTCGTAATAGAAATGTATTAACAATAATATAAACTATTAACTAATCACTATGTTCTACCCACTTTTTAAACTTCAGCCCTTTTTGGCATAAGTCGTCTACGGTACATCCTTTTTCTTTTTTTTACAGCAAACAACCCAAATATAATGCATTGGTTGGCACACTGGCTCAAACATAAAGAGAGCATTAGATAAGGGGTATTGTTGAGTTGTTTGTTTTATATCCATCCAACATCAACTGTTACTTCCTGTAAATACCATTCAGAGTGGGCAGACCCACGTACACACAGCCTTTCCAGATGCATGTCTGAAAGCTTTATCCTGTTATGGTTTTGTAAGCAGATGTCTCAGTTCCTGACTTATAAAAAAGCCCAAAAAGAATCACAGGAAGCTCCTGTAATGAAGCAGGGCATTATCCCAGAAGTGAGTCCCACCGGAACGCTGCAATATAATAGTTTGAAAGTTACAACTTGAGTGAGATATGTCTCGAGCTGGTGTGATATATGACATTAATTTCACTTGTTTAAACTCGCTTCCATTTTAGAAGCATCTGAAACATGTGAGTATAATTTCAGACATGGCTCAACATAGAGCTTTAAGTGACATTAGCATGCAGAATATACCAAGGACCCACTGAGCCAGGAGGGCCAGCATCACTCTGCACCCTACTGTGCTGGTCTACCTTATACATGCACCTCATGGCACAAGAGCACCCAGAGGAAAAGGGTATGCTGAGAACCGTATGTACTGAGTGATTACATAAGCAGCAGGAGCCAAAGGCATTAGTGTGCAGATCCTTTGTATTTTACTTCATCAGGGGCTTGGGCCTGGACCTTGTCTCTAATTAGATCTGTCGACTCAAAGCCAAATATCTCTGGGAATGGCACAGAGAACTTCTGAGCAACTGGAATCGGAGGAGGGGCGTTCAGGGCCGGAGAAGAACGGGAAAATGTTAATTTATTATAATAGTGCATGCAAGGTTATCAGTGTTTAAAAGAAACGTTTTGTTATTGTTTACTGTCTGTGGAATGTCCAAAACTATTAATTAACCCTGAACAGGTTGCCACTACACAACCGTGCAGCCCTATTAATTCATTTAATTTTTACAGCAGCTGTGCCAGTGTCATATCCGCTGGATGGCTGAATAAACAACAAACTTCCTGAGACATCTGCCATGTAGGCATTGGTTGCAACAAAGAGGAATATCTGTTGGCTCTCAAGCTTTCCGAAGGGTTCAGACAGAGGTTAAAAAACAGAACAAATTGAATTAATAAGAATAAAAGAAGAAACGTTATACGTTGTATATATAACCGTCATGATTCGTATTTATTTTTCACACGTCAAAGCTACGCTAATGGATAGACTGTATAAAGTTGATTTAATATATTTAAAGCACAATAACAGCACAATTATAGTGTTACAGTGATATCAATCATATGATACAATGTAAAATAGATAGTTGTGGTTACATGGTATCCATCTGAAACTACATGTATACATTATAAAGTTTTGTGTCTGCAGACTCTATCTTCTGCCTCATCACAGGGCCTGACACTATCTTATATTTTCTCAGGCAATGTCATCAATATCAGGCAAACCTAGAGCGTCATTATTATATTTTTTTCCATCTGTAATCTTTCTTACTTTCACTATATTTCCCTGACAGTCTACACTCACCACAAGGAACCTGGACTTCTCTCAGCCTTGTCATCATAATCTGTTCTCATCATGGCCAAAGGAAGCTCTCTACCATACTGCTGCTCGCCACTTTGAAGTCAACGGGGCTTCTCCTGCCGCAGCCTTAAATCCTTCTAATCCTTCATCGGAAAACTTCAAGTCAGACTGTGTGCTGTTTACCCATTCACTTGACTTCTCAATGCGTCACGCAAGTTGCATTCATCAGTTCCCCTTCATTTGGACTTTATAACTGTGTTGATGGCCTCATTATTAGATGTGTTAAGTACACCCTAATCTCACACTATACCTGTGTCCAGCTTTAGAGGCTCCTCCTCTTCCAATATCAGGCTTTTAGGTTTATCACCAGGAATTTGCTCTCAAAAACCGACAGATTTGTAATGATGGAAATTAGCAAATTGTCTAACATACCTAGATGTTTAACTTTAAATGTAGATCTTGCATGTTTGTTACTGTATGTAATTACCAGTGTTTATACATTTACAATTTGTGGTAAACATGACGTGACCACCTTATAATTGCAATTCAGTGGCTCTTAAATAGCTTTTATTATGGTACTTTTGTTGTTCTTAGTTTGTACTCTAGGTTGAAATGCACTTATTGTAAGTCGCTTTGGATAAAAGCGTCTGCTAAATGACGTGTAATGTAATGTAATAATTATGGACTCTACGAGTTGATGGAGATCATCAGGTGTTCTATTAATGAATGTAGCAGCATGCCGTGGAGTAATAAACATTGCACAGGTTGTGCGCTCCAAAGTCAGACTGTACAGTATTTCTCGGCTACATTAAGAATTTTTTGAAATGGGACACACCTTGCCAACTTGTTATGACATTTAGTCTAAAACTGCAGACTTTGAGGGATTCAGCACCTCAAATGGGACACAGGTTATTTTTAACAATAACATCTTGCACATTGTGAACATCTTCCATCATATACTCACAGCACACTAACTTAGGAAGTCCAAACTCCTGACACAAAGATGGCTTGACTTCAGTCCTACCATGTAATCAAGCGGTCACAGAGCTTCTCTGACAAAGCTCCCTGAAAGCTTTGCAGCCCTGCCGATCTCTTTGGTTTGTCATAAAACCGGAAACACATCACTTTATTTCGCATCTATGACTTCCACAAATATAAATAGGACAATCCATACATTATAGAATAGAATAGAATAGAAATATACTTTATTAATCCCCAAGGGGAAATTTGTTGATGCCTCTGTTGATGTTCAGTACTGACTTTGTTTTATTAATGTGAATGCACTTTTTAAAGTTGTATTCATACTATATCCAGATTCATTCCTCACATGCTGGCTCATTTCATTTGTATCACCAAAAATACAGGAAGTGAGGTCATTAAATGTGTTCAATCCAAATTCACAACTCACATCATTAGATGTAACGCTTCATTATTATTTGTTCTTCGTCCGTTTAATTTCCAGTCAACACTAAATCCCAGTAGGTTTTAAATTACAGTATATTTGCAATTTTTCCAAAACCCAAAGCCACAAAAAGTGGGAACAACTCTCTGGCGTGGGTACTGGAAATGTAAAGAGCTGCACAGGAGCAGACATATCTCACTTGTCAGTTCTTCTGACTGTTTGTAGTGGTGTCCCTTTGTTTAGTCAATCATATAATCCAGCATCTTCAAAAATGTAATAACAAAATGTGTTAAACGGTCAATTTAACTTTAATTGGTTTCACATATCTTACAGTAAGCTGTTTATTAGTTCTCTACCACAAGTCACTAAAAAAGAATTCAGGCAGCAGCATGACAAACAATTAGCATGTAAATAGAGATTCATACAAATCCTTTCTGTAGTTTGTGATAGAATCTGACTTCAGTAAATCAAGAACTCATCTGTCAAATGTAATTAATTTACAAAGACATTTCTACATTATGCTTTGCGCATTGGTGTGTCTTGGTTTTGATGTTATTAAAAACCATCATAGTGATAATAATAATATTATTATTAATAATAAATAATAAGAATAAGAATAATAAGAATAATAATCACCTTAATTTACCCCAAAACATTTAACCCAAAATACAATTAAGCATTGCATTTGCTAAAATAAGAAAGAAGTATGTGTTCAGAGGATCGTTGGAATGTAGCACGTGGACAGCAACATTGCGAGTAGAATTTTACAGTGTGTTTGTTTTTTCCTCAAGAGTGTGAAGGTAATCAAATTGTCTCTTTCTCTCTCTCTCTCGTTTTCCCCCCAATAACCAGATTTAATGACTATACACACAGAGGCGTTCTCTGCTGTCATTAACTTAAAAACATATTTGGTACATTTTCAAGGTTTTTCCAAAGCTTAACACATTTGACTCATGTAGATGTTTTCTGATACAGCCAATACAAAACACATGTGGACAGCAGTGTGATAACACAAAACATGTGAGCAGAGCTTTCCCTGGTGTTAGAGCCTCTCCTGAGAAAGCTTATGGATCAGATAAAATAAAAAAACTAATCCTCCCATTTATTATACGTAGATTAGATGTCGTGGTCACGATGACGTCACACTATTAAGTCCATTTCATTTGAAATCATAATTTAGTATAACAGCTTTTGGGGTTTTAAATGTAATGAAAGAGTAACCAAGCACTTCCCTCACAAATGATCTCTCAGCAGGAGGTTATGAATGAACGCATATTTATTAAATAGCTGCTACTTATAGAAGACTGAACATCGTGGGGGTTCAAGATCTGAAGAGGGTCGGGGCTCCGAGCTGCAGAGCGTCACTGGGTGGGGTTGAGTGGCTCACATCGCTCCCCTGTGGCGGTGATAGGTAAGACTGCTTCCTGTTCTCTCTAAACCAGGGACCGATAGGCTATAACAGGAGCGTGAGTGCTGTGCTGCTGGCCATTCCCGTTCATACCAGTGAGGATGTTGGAGCTTTACATTTCTGCTGCACTTTTTCTCGAAATACTTAAATTTTCGGAGTTTCATTTTGATTTTTAAAGTAAATATATCGATTTTTTTCTCTCTCGACCATACCTTACTAATTCCTCGGATTCTGGTTTTGAAGAATTGCCCATGCCTAGTGAGGTGTGCTACTCCTGTGTCTCAGACCCCAGTGGTACTGTTTTGAAGGTCCGTATTGCAGATTTCTGCACCTTAACTTTACTGTCTTTAGCGCTCACATGTATTCATATAGGGCCTACTAAGTGGAGTTATAGCGTGTTTCGTTTTTAACAAACATCTGAGATTGATCAACACATCCTTAAATATTACTTAAGTGCTTTTTCTGAGCCTCATCATACCTCCCTTCGTCTTGACACCTGTGAGGACACAAGGGAGACTTGTTCACTTCCCAGCCTGTGACTGTTCCAGCGGTTGCATGACTGCAGGACCCTGACGCATCTGCAGAGGACACGGCTGCGACAATGGAGAGTATTTCAAATGAAAGTGACTTTTGGCAATCTAACGAATCCTGGCGGAACTCAAGTGTGGTTAACAGTACGGGTTGGTTGAATCAGACAAACCCTCTAAAGCGGAATGAAGAAGTGGCGAAGGTGGAGGTGGCTGTTCTCGCACTGGTGCTGTTTTTGGCGCTGACGGGGAACCTGTGCGTCTTGCTGGCCATCCACACCACCAAGCACAGTCAGTCTCGCATGTATTACTTCATGAAGCACCTGAGCATCGCCGATCTAGTTGTGGCAATATTTCAAGTGCTCCCTCAACTTATCTGGGACATTACATTTCGGTTCTATGGACCGGACATTTTGTGCAGGTTGGTGAAATACCTGCAGGTCGTCGGAATGTTCGCCTCCACTTACATGTTAGTGTTGATGTCTGTAGACAGGTGTTTGGCCATTTGTCAGCCTCTCCGTTCGTTGCACAGGAGAAAAGACCGTTTCTATGTCATATGTTCCTGGGTCCTGAGCCTGCTCCTCAGCACCCCGCAGATGCTCATTTTCTCCCTGATCGAGGTTGGCTCGGCCGGATCAGGAGTGTATGACTGCTGGGGCGACTTCGTGAAGCCTTGGGGAGCCAAAGCGTACATCACATGGATCAGTCTCACTATATATATCATCCCAGTCGCAATACTGAGCATTTGCTACGGGTTGATAAGCTTCAAAATATGGCAAAACTTCAGACTGAAAACTAGGCGCGAGCAGTGTATAAGCCTGACGCCCAAAACCTCCAAATGCAACACACTGGCCCGCGTGAGCAGCGTGAAGCTCATCTCCAAGGCGAAGATAACCACAGTGAAAATGACTTTTGTGATCGTCTTGGCTTATATCGTCTGCTGGACACCTTTTTTCTCAGTTCAGATGTGGTCTGCGTGGGATCCAGCAGCGCCCCGTGAGGGTAGGTTGAATTTAATGTCGAATATGTAACCGAGTGCGCGCGCCAATGCGCAAATATAATGTCGTTATGCATCTGAAACATTTTGTAAACACTTACACACACGACCCATCTTTTTGCATTTGTTTTCACATTTGTCGGACAGTATATGGCCATGCAGTGGGAATTAATTGAGATTTGATTGGTAACTGCCACATCCTCTTCCTGCTACGCGCATCAGTGCCCTTTACGCACGAGGATGCCGTGGCTTGATTTTAGTGACTGAACTGAAGCACTGAACGATGAGTGACTATTTCAAAAGTCTATTAAAATCACAATTGCTTGGACTTGCTTACAGGCTACGCCCGAGTATGTGACATATCAGCATTTCAGACATTTAGCAATTATAATGGAAACATAGTCATTGAAATTGTAATCGGTCGTATAGACCACAAGTTAGTTGTTCATCTTATGTTTTCTCATGCAGTTTGTTTACATCAACAAAGCAGCGCCTCGTAAACACTGACCAATAGTTAGTTAATCTAAATATACGTAAATGCATGGCTTCATTGCATGGCTTCATTGGCTTGTTTATTTTGTGAAGTCATATGGCCTTTAAAGTGCCAACTCCTGACCTCACGCTGCATGAGACCGAGTGACGACTAATCATTAATGAAATTAGTGTGAGCCAACACGCGCCAAGCAGCAACACGCGCCAAGCAGCGTTTATTTGCACCTGTAGGGCTGTTGAAGTGCAACGTTGACATTTAACCACACTATAGGCCATTAAGCAGCCATGTGTACGTGCTCCCTATAGCCATCGATCTGCTGGGTAATGGCCACGCCCATTTAACAACTAATCATTGTATATGCAAACTCTGCTTCGCTTTTGTTCTGTGCCACTGCGTTCAGAATAGAGTAAGTGAAAAGCACACTTTAAGTAATAGCATTGTGGAAAGTAAAGATGGGTTTGATATGAAATGGGCTTTAATTAGTCTGTTTAATGTAAATTCATTTCTGAACTGGAAAGTGAAGAGTTCATATAGAGCAATTAATATGAAGACTATACATAATAATATGTCTGTATCTCCTTAAAACGAAACACATGTTGTTTTCTTGCAGTTTCCATCCCTTATAACATTACTGCTTTAATATATTTCATCAGACAAAAAGAAAAAAGAGAAACATTTCCCTCAAAAACGGACTAAAATGAAATAAACTGTACAAAAATAAACTGCTAAAATAAGACAATATGTTTTGTGATGAGTAGAGAGCAAAGAGACAATGGTGTTTCAGGCTTTTGTTTAGTTTAACCAGCTGAATGATTGTGTGTCATTCTCCTCAAGCTGCACTGAACACACCGGCTATAAACACGTTAGTTAAACAGTTGCACAATACACTGAGCTGTCGTCTCTTCAACACTGAGGAGGTGCATTTGGCTCCGATGCTGCACCTCACAGTTATGTAAAAACATTACGGTTTCCAGAAAAAGAGAAACACACATGATTCATTCATTGTCTGTTGCAGAGCATTGCTCAGTGCAGGGAGGAGGCTGACGGCTGTCCTCCACGTGAGCAGTGCCTAGAAAGGCCAGCATTAGCAGTTACACGTGACAGTGTTTGTGTACAAAAGATAGGCTGGAGTGTCACCTGTGTGTGCAGATAAAGTGTCCATTAGAGTGAGCAAAGTGAGCCAAGATCACACAGTTAGACAGACAGGCGTACTATGGGAAGAATATACATTGCAAACATGTGTTTCAAACACTCGTGATGTACACAAACCAGTTTCAGAAAACACAATTATTCAGGACAATTCTGTTGCTGTAGTTAATTGTAGATAATATTGTTAATTTGCAAGCGACAATAGTTCAAAATAATGTGTTGGGAAATTTTGGGCCTGAATCACGGTGTGTACCTTTAAAACAGTTTGTGTAGCAGCCGGTAAGGAACATACTGAACAAACTCATTATTCGTCATGTGAAATTATTACTTAGGTTTAGCAAATATTTAGATATAGCAGCTAATCTCAAAGGAAGATTATGATGTTACATGGGCTATTCCATATAATGACGTCTTTTATTGTGGTGCATATAAAAAGTTAATTGTTTCAGCATATTTGGTGGAGCACGCCCAATGTATAACATGTTGACCCTTCGATACAATATCTGCATTGCACCAATTAGTGTATTTTTAGATAAATAAATTAAGAGCCACTGGGATCTAAAGGACCCTGCCGTGTGCCCTTTTCAGCACGCCGCTAGGCTTATCAATAGGATTTTTGGAAACGTCAATATCGACTTCCTCTTACCTTTATGACATCAGTGTAGCATCTTTGAGTTCATATTTAAAAGAGCCAGACATATTTCATTATGTAAAGAACAGAAACCTCATGAGGTCGAACCCTGACTTTGATTATAAAATCAGTGAACACACACATATCCAACATCTGGCCTTGGATGCTGACTCGCACTCGATTAGCATGAAAGACTTCATGGACACAAAGCCCAGTGTTTCTTTTCAGCGTCTGCATAATGCCTCTACATGGCGTGAGCAAGGCATTGTCATATGTACAAAAAGCCCTCTCAAAGCAACTTAATCTTAAACATCACTGAATGTAAAAATGAAAAGGAGATTACTGCAACGCTTGTGTTTTACCTTCAGGGAACGAAATCAGCACATGTTCTTGTTAATGACTTGCTGAAGAGTCTTTTAGGGCTTCCCAGCATCAGCTCTGACAGACCGACAGATGTACCACCCAGGGGATCATCGTTCAGATTCTGCATTGCATGTTCTGTTTGATTCTCTTTTCTCTTGTGAAAGACACTGTGAGCTGATTCAGTCACGATTTTTGCCTGATAATCCCCTTATTACTCAAATTACATTCAGGCTCTGCTCTCATCCTCACTGATAAGATTGCTTGATAACCACCAGTTGGTCTTTTGCTCGTGTATTCCTCCATCCATGTCAGCAGCATTATAGTGTAGAGCAGGTTGCTACATGGCTCGCTATGTTTGCTGTACAATTGTTTAATATCAGCCAGTTCATTAACTTGTTTCATAGTTGCAATTTATATGTTGTTTCATGAAATGCAATTTTCTTTCAAATATAGTTACCTTCGCATTGAAAATGCAGAAGGTAATGTTTTCGCCGGCGTTTGTGAATATGTCCGTCCGTCCGTCAGTTATTCGTCTAAATCAGACAAAACTGAGCCGATTGTTATGAAACTTGGTGGGATGATTGGTCATGACCCAAGGAACAATCGATTAGTTTTTTTGGAAGTGATTGGGTCAAAGGTCAAGGTGAAAAACTTGTTATTCGTCTAAATCAGACAAAACTGAGCCGATTCTTATGAAACTTGGTGGGATGATTGGTCATGACCCAAGGAACAATCGATTAGTTTTTGGGAGTGATTGGGTCAAAGGTCAAGGTCAAGGTCACGAAAAGGTGAAAACTGTAAATTTGCGATATCTCGGTTAATTGGCATCCGATTTGCGTGAAACTAGTGCCAAATTGTTCATAATTCAATCTTTTGATATGCGAAGGTATGCGCTCTACCGAGTGCCCATTGTAGTTTGTGAATATGTCCGTCCGTCCGTCCGTCCGTCCGTTATTCGTCTAACTCAGACAAAACTGAGCCGATTCTTATGAAACTTGGTGGGATGATTGGTCATGACCCAAGGAACAATCGATTAGTTTTGGGGAGTTATTGGGTCAAAGGTCAAGGTCAAGGTCACGGAAAGGTGAAAAACGTCAATTGCGAAGGTATGCGCCCATTCTAGTTTAAAAATATTTCTGCCATCTGCCATTTACAATGCAACGCTTACCCAAAGGTAGATTATATAACGTATGTATGACACGATAGTATAATGAATGATCTGCAGTAATTTGAACTGAAGTTTTGGTTAAAAAAATTAAACTGTAAATGGCTTCTGTTCAATTCGTATTAGTCATGAATGTGACTTTCTTGGCCTTACAGAAATCATTTTCGCTGAGCAATTCTGTTCGAGCTCAGAGACTTTCATTAGTGACGACATGAGGAACAGGAGCACAGACCGATTAGCAATCTCTAAGAAGAGGTTAACAATGGGATACAAACCAATTAAATGAATCCAAACCTCATTTGCCAACTGTCTGCTAGATACTGGAGTTGATGAGCAGAAATGTCATCCCCGTGCCACAGTCGGTTGCCTATAAACCCAATGTGGTGTGAGGAGCAGTTCTGCCTCTCTCATTTCTACAATTCAATTCAGTTTATTTTATACAGCCCAATATGACACATTCCGAATTTGCCTCAGTCGGCTTTACAATCTGTGAACATACGACATTCCTCTCCCAGGACCTCACATCAGATCAGGAAAAAGTCCCAAGAAATAGCTACAAATATTAGGAAAGTCTTTCCTCCTTCAATCGCTGATTTCAAAGACTGAGAATCCCGACAGCTACTCAGTATATTGAGTTATAGCACATATGATTGAACTGATTCTACATTGGCATAACATGATACATTGGTAAAGGAAACAATACTATACCTGTCTACAGCCATGCAAGCCGCTCTGTGAGGCTTGAGTCTACTGCATGTTAGCTTGCTGATGTCACATGTTAACCATCATACTTTACAGTGAGAGTTAAGAAAGGAGTCGCCGCCCCGAGAGCCAGTTCCCTGTTCTGTGTAGATGGTTTTCGTCCCTTTAGGAAGTTACTGGTCGATGATAGACCGTCGTTATATTTGCTTTAGGGTATGCTAATATTAGCTGATTTCATCCAAACGGAAGGCTGAGGCTGATGGTAAAATTAGCTATCATTATTCTTTTTTCATATTTTGGTCATAAACCAAAGTACTGGAACATTTGAAGTTATGACCTACATTAAAAGTAGGGAATTACCAAAATCATCTATAAATCAGGCATTCAAAGTCATTCAAATCAGATTTCAAAGGCTTCAAAGTGATGATAATTTGGTCAAAAACCACAAATGTCAAGGTCATAGTGGTGCGAGATGAAGCATCTGGTAATCGCCAAAGGTATTGAGGTTAATTCTTTGGGATGCACAAATATCTTTTCAAAAATCTATGGCAATCCATTTAATATTTTGAGATACTGCAGTCTGAACCAGCATTGCCATCCATACAACCACATCGCTATCAGGTATACACATTGTAAATAAACACAAGCAAAACAAATTGTGTGGGTACAACTGGTGAAATATGATGAGAATAACAGTGGATAAAGTCAGATAAAGTCAGCCACTAACCTTCCCAAAAGGCTGCAGGTTCATTGTTGTTGTCACAGCTCAGTAACTTCTCTCTCGTCTCCTGCAGCTATGCCCTTCATCATCTCTATGCTGCTGGCCAGCCTCAACAGCTGCTGTAACCCCTGGATCTACATGTGCTTCGCTGGGCATCTGTTCCAGGATCTTAGGCAGAACTTTCTGTGCTGTTCCACTCGCTACCTCAAGTCCTCCCAGTGCAGGTGTGAGCGTGACTTTGACTCCAGTCACAAGAGCAACTCCTCAACCTTTGCCATTAAAAGCACGAGCAGTCAGAGGAGCATCACACAGACTTCCACCACATAAGCACTCGTCCTTCCTTGCCTTCTCTTCTCGAGATGCCCACCCTGCCCTTCACCAATGCCGTCGCCCATAACATATCCAGCAGTTCAACTTCTTCAGTTACCTCTCACCTTGGGGTTTGCTGTTCATCCTCTGAAGGGGAAAAAAACAACATTTGTTTTGCTTTACAGTAGCTTGCAGTGTAACATGGATATGGAATTGTGAACTAGAAAGATTTACAGAACATTATTACGGTTGTGATATATATTTGCAATTACATATTTGCAGTGCAGAGAAAGTCAAGAAAAGCTAATATTTTTTAAGCACTTTCAACCGTGAAGCATTACTGATTCAGTTGTCACCAGCAAAGCTTGTGGATCCTGTTTGTCTGTTATGATGAAATTGCTCACTGGTTATAAATAACGTGTACCATATTGTTGTTCACTTTCTTACATTTGCAGTGAATTGCATACATGTAAACTGTTACTTGATATATTGTTAGATGTGAGATGTCATTGTTGTCTGTCACTGGTAAAGTGTAAAATAATAAATAAATAAAGAGCAAAAGCGGCACAAATGCACTGAAGCCCCTGTTATGTACACCTCGCTGATGCTTATTAGAGCTCCAGTTACTTCTTAAAATCCTTGGGAAGGTTGCTGGAACATTTCCAGAGGGATGTTTGTCTATGACAAATCAATAACGTCACTGCGTTCCTGCAGAATTCTGGCAGCACATCGAAACTTAACTTCTTGTTCAGCCTCAGTCCAAAAATAAATTGTTGGATTGAGATGTGTAGAGCAAACTAAAGTCAGCCATAATTCTGGAGGTTTCTCGGGGCAATAATTGTTACATGATATGGTGCAATATAATATAATAATTGTCTTATTGTGTGGACGACAGGAGCAATTCATGAACCAAGTATATCATAATTTGAAAGTATTTATATTTAGGGGGAGTTTACTTCCCTTATAGCCTTGATAATGTGACCTTGCATAAGGTAACCATGCACTGGTGGCAAATATTATATGAGGAGAAAATATGTAGAATATATCAAATATAAATCTTTTAAAGGTGAATAGGGTGCTTCACAAAGTACCGTTGCCATTATCTTTATGATCAAACGTTATCAGTATTTCTTTTAGGGCAATTTGTGAATCTGTAATTACACAAGTTTAAATAATTTACAGAAGGCAATATGTGTATAAGTATATATATATATATACAATGGTAATTTTTATCCTGCACATTAATTACTTTTGTAGGTTTTGGAAGATATCACTCTAGCTCCATAATTACACTGGTTAACCCTGATCATTTATCAACTCAATGCTTTCTGCTCATATACATAATAGAACTGCACATTTTCTAGCCTAATAAAGAACAAAAGAATCACTCAGACAGAAACACGCTGCGGTAATGAACAAAGAAGGGTGTGGTGACACTGAATCATCAATAATGGATCTGACAGAAAGAGTAGCAAATGAAAACACAACAGCAGCCTCTAGTGGGTCACAGCTCCCAGGTCCACTCAAGTGGACTACAATATCATTGAAACATGGTTAAGGTGATTGGTATCTCTTACAAATGTATTTCTTGAGCCTGAATGAAATAACCTAACACACATGTACTGAACCAGTGGTGCAATATAAATACTATAGTGACAATTTTCAATTCAGCCCATGTATTGAGCCTTTGTAGCCCATGTCAGTAGTTTGTTCCGGTCTTTTTTCCACAAACTCGACTGAAATGCGGAGACAATAACTGATCACGCTTTAATAAAAGGAAGTAGTTTATCTGCGTGACGGTTTGAAACCTATTTCTTTCATCAACATAGTCAAAACAAACTGGAGTCATGACAAATTACAAAATAATTTTGTAAATAAAACATTTCCAATTCCTTTGATTTTGTTGAAGATTTTCAAATAAGGCTACTTATATGAATGTCAAATCCATTTCAATCAGTATAAAGTGAAATACAAGACACAGCAACATACAGCATATATATATATAACTTGTAAGAATGGCCAAATGCATACAGGCAGCGTTTTCCACAGGCGCAGCAGAGTTAGGGAGTTCATTTAAATTGTTGTGATTCGAGTAGCTATTGTCTTTGGCTTATGTGATACAGATAAATGAGAACAGACAGATCCTCATCGTGACAGGCCGTCCTCTCCTCCCTCAGCGAGGAGCAGTGAGCCCTGCAGGAGTGTCAGCGCGGTCACAGAACCACGCCGCCTGCTGCAGCTGTCTCAGAGCTGCTGGTGGCAAAAGGCTCACTGGGCATGTCGGGCCAGAGCTTGAGGATGGGTGGGTGGGGAACTGCATGTTTTAAAGGAAGAAGGAGGAGTATCAGGGAGTGAGCAAGGTGTCAGGGCTGAGCTTCTGGTGTATAAAAAGATACCACACTTCATCCGATCATACAATAAACGCTACTGTGTGAGTTCTTAGACTTCTTTGCGCAGTGCAACGCGCACACTGCTGAAGATCTTTCCGAAGGCTTCGAAGAAGGGATCGCAGAAGGTCTGGATGCAGAGGGAGTAGATGCGGCTGATGCACTGTGACTCGATCAGACAGCTCTTGATGCAGGGAACCACAGCCCAGATGTGGCAGAAGGAGATGCATGCAAACAGGAAGCCCCACAGCAGAGCAATGGGGATACCAAAGACAGCAGACAAGATGCGGTAGCACCAGTACTTGGACACAGTGAAGGTGGTGTAGCTGAGCTTCCACACCCCATCCAGACTGTGTGTACCGTCAGGCTCTGCAATGACATCTTCAAAGTCCACCTAATAGGGAAAGTAAAAGAGACGTTGATTACTACACATCCCTCAGTGCTCACCACTTGTATCTATCTCCCTCCACCGGACCTCTGTGGGTTCTAAGTGATGTGCAGTATGCACATACCAAAGTTAAGTATAAACATCACGCTTGTGAAAGCTGCAGAGTGTCCAAGTTATGCAGGGAAATAAATTATGTGTCACACATCATAGACAAGAACATGTATGCAGTGGCTTTTAATGCTGGATCAGATCTATCTAAAAGCTCAACACATTTACAAGTAAACAAGGCTTTCAGCTTTCAGTATGTCACCTGGTTCATTGGAAAACCGCTTTCGAATTGCAAGGTCAGAATCAGCTATAAATTATTCTCACATGACATCCTGACAGGTAGCTGCACTGCACATTTAAAGTATTTATTTTCTTCCAGACCACTGGATGCGATCAGTATGGGAAGTACCAAGTCAGTGTCCTTCTCTTGCACAGATAGCCACCTGAGATCATCCTTTGAATAAATGGTTAGACATTCACTGTTTTATATTTTCTCTGCAAGATCCGGCCTTTTTCGGCTCTCGAGGGATTGCTGTATTCAAATTCAGCAAAAGAATCTGTGTTCTTTAGAAACAATAGATGGTCACCAAAAAGATGATAAATCTGAGACCGTTTCAATATTCATATATTTAACTGATTAGGTAAGTAAAGATAAGCTATGTTTGTAAGAAATGACTAGATTAAAATGTAAATGCTAGACTTCCACTAACTCCTGGACCAGATCAATTAATAACTTTCCACTGTGAAACTGACATGGTCAGACATGTAAATCCTTTTTGAAGTATGTACACACTAAACATATGCTCTGCTCATAACTTGGGATTTAACATCTTCATTGACCATGTTTACATGAATCCCATAGTCAAACTAAACATAATTTAAATGTGTACGTAGAGAAATATTTTGTAACATTACCGTGGCAACAATCCCAGGATAAACAGTTGTCAAACCTAAATAAATCCCAGCGGCACAGTGTATCAGTTTCACACACTTCTACCTCATTCCCAAAATAAACGTTTGGTTCTGCACAGCCAACATGAATAGCTCTTGGTCTATTCAAGGATCTCCCAGACAGTATAAAAATATGTTTCCCTGTCTTTTTGTCTACTAACCACTTTATTTATTCTCTCCCTAAATTTCAAAGACAGGGTTTATGTTCTTAATCCTCTCTGTGACAGGGTGGAGTCTCCATGCCGCACAAACCTTCACCACGTCCTCATTGATCTGCTTGGGATCTCTGTTAATGAGATCAATCTCCTTGGTGTGGCTGTCCTTCACAATCTTCTCCTCATTGGCGTTGAATTGGTACTGATCCGCCATGGTGGGGCTGCAGGTCCTGGACGGCTGAAGACGGTGAGAGAAAACCTTCCCCGATCAAACTGCACCGAGCCACTTGGTTCCCTTCTGAACCCCTGTATCACCACTGTGACGCTCCCTCTGCATGCCGGTGGACAGCTGCTGCAGCCGCCCTGGTAAAAATGGAGGCCTGACCCCCCTGCACGCACACACACACACGGTGGGCACACACAAAATGTAATGCACACATACTGAAAAGCATGCCTTAAAGGAGAACCCAGGGTTGTGTCACATTTCACACAGAGCTGTGGGCTATCTGGGCAGGGTTTACACATTGGCACGAACTTCCACGGAGCACAAACACACCCTCCTGCTCTGGCTGTAGTTGGGACACATTCAAATAGTGAACTTATTTTGTAAATGATTTTGGTTGGTTTTGTTTAAAACTGCACAACAGAAAAGAGAAAATAAGTATATGTAATATGCCAGGATTACAGTGCTCTGTAATGTCAATGTGGATGACAGTATTATTGTAATGTGTAGGATATCATTCAGAATTAGAAATGTGATTCACATTGAAAAACACTTGATAGAAGTTGACTTTACCTTCATAATGTTCTCAAGTCAGTTAGATATCCCCTTTTTGTTGGCATTAGACCAATTTGAAAAGCTGTACATTAGCTGCTCTACAGTGTCAACTGTAGGGTTAAAGTTACAGAAGAGCATGTGCTGCACTGAGAAATATAATTATCAGAGTTGTTCTGATAGTTTGGTTTTATTTCTCAACATATATATTGTTATTTAGTCTTTTGATTTGGAGGACTTGCTTGACATACTTGCATGTTTCTTAGCAGTTCTATTCTAATTCAAGATGCATAAAATCCAATGGTGCCCAAAAATAAACTCTGACTCGTCTTCATAAGCTGTGCAGTTGTTGCTATCAGTCATAGCTTTCCATATCAGCAGGCCGCATAAACATAAAGCGAGTTGCTGCCAAAAAGAGGGGGAAGAGGAGGAGGTGCCGATGAAAACCGGTGCATCCCGTGCACTGTTGCTATTTATCCCAGTCAGTGGGGTGTAAGACCAGAACAGGAAGCGTGACTTCAATGCATCTATTTGTTGCCCCGGTTCCCTGGTGGAAAAGACAGGGGCAGAGGGAGGGAGGGGTGGAATGGGATCTGAGTGCATGTGATAGAGAGACAACCCAATTACAAGAGTATGAGAGAGTTGAGGCCAGTTTGGCATGGAGGCCCAGGGATAGAAATAGCTCAGCAGAGAGTCATGGTGGGCATTCCTCTGCCTCTATGGGCGTAAACGCAATCAGCTGAGACTGCACTGCTCCTGTCGTTCATTTAATGTAGGCAGACAGAGCCGGCTCCCCGACCTCTCAGACTTATATTTAGAGTCATATAGAATGTAACGGTGAGAGTGGGTGTCTACTCGGGATGGTTTATTGAACAGTGCAGTTTTACTTGATACATAAGCCTACACAATTACTTTTATTGTGTACCATACATTTTTTAAGTAGTAATCTGACATTCCTTAATTCCCTGCGCAGTACTTTTTCCAAAAATACTCAATTGTGTCTAATTAAGGAAGTTAATGAACTGTTAGCCGGTAGAGGATTGGGCTCGGTAAGAATATTTTATTCTGTGTATTATTTTGTTTGCTTAACAATGTGTCAGATATTATTATATATTTTCCAACAGGAATTTATTTATTTATTTTTTCTTACTGGCTATATCGGCAATGTAATAATATTTATAATAATAACTTTATTTATATAGCACCTTTAAAAACAGTGCTCTACAGAGAGTCAAGGCAAAACAAATAGAATAGTAAGAAACAAATACAACATTTAAAGATATATATTACAATTAAAATTAAAAGAAAATTAAAGGAACATTTTGAAAAACAGACAAACTAAATTAGGGGAACTAAATGTAGACTTCTAATTGAACAAAGGGAAATAAGTCCCATCCCCTTGATAAAAAGACTTCGATAGTACTCAGTACAGACAAAAATACAGACGTCGAGTCCATCCTGAGTCAGAAAGTAGTACAAGTAAAACAAGTGTAAATGGATAACTGTTATTGAATGCTGATCACAACCCCAGACGACACTTATGTGAAGTGAAATAGGTCAATCAAGGTTTTACTAACCAGGTATAGTTGGCGAGTTTAGCCGTGTTGGGCCAGCGCGGCAGTGTGAACTTAATTTATTTTTACTGCTGTGATTTTGGAAGTTTTAAAGCAGAACATTTCGGCATTGATAGCTAGATTGGCAACTTTGTGATTTTTCTTCGATACTAGATTTGATTACTTTTGTATTTTGATTAGTGTTATTCTATGTGCAGGTGCAGCGCGTGTGCCAGTTGTGCACTGCCGTGCATAATTAGTCTTCTGCTTATATGTAGCCTACTGAAACTATAACCTTGAATATAATAATTTGAAGTATTTCCGGTGTATGATGTTGCGCTGTTATTGAGTTCATGATAAAAAATTAAATGTCAGTTTCATAGTGGATATATGTTTAATAAGCATAACTCATGGATAAAAAGCAAAACATCATTAGTTTAAAAGGGGATACAATATTCCATATCAGATGCTGAACACTTATAAAAGTGTGTTTATGTTATCACTATTGTGAAACAGTATTATTAAGAATTAAATACATTCAAATCAGGATTTAATGAATTTCATTAATGTGATTTCCTAATTATTTATTTTTTTAAATCATTACATCAATATCAGAATTGCAATACATGTTTTTCTACAATAAGCTCACTTCCAATTCACACGTCACATCCAGAGATTGTTATGTTGTTGTCCAGTTGCTTGTCTTTTTTTAACTTTACAGGCCAGAATTACAAGCCTGTTTTATGAATTAAAAAAAATGCAATTGCAATGATTTAAACACATAGTATTGCTATTTTCTTCTGTAATATAAGCATCATTTACCCCACACAAAGTAATGACAATTATGAAGCATATTACCATTTACCTTTAAGGAATAACAATGCAATCTGTTACCACTTGCCTTTTCTCAGTTTTTACCAAATATTGACACAAAGTGTGTCTTCTATTTGTCTTCATCTTTAGCCAGATGGATGGTGATTCGACCACAGCTCTTTCCAACACTAGTAAATAAGGGGCTGATGAGGATGTTCAGTATGCTGCCCCACACAGTTTGAACCCAGTGCATGTTGATGAGAAGGAGCTGTACAGAGGGCATGATTAACCTGAAAGGATACAGGGAGATGTAAAACATTAGCTCATCGTCATGATAAAACGTTTCATAAAAACTGTTCACATTGGGGGAGAATGTGGAGTATGGAAAAGGTTGACAAACTATATCTATTTCAATTACCTTCTCAATAATCCTTATTTACCAGAACAAGTGTTTAGCAGTTCATCCACACTTAAACTCTACCTCATCTCAGTTGTACAGCAGTCCTACCAGATGTGAAGGCAGCTGAGCACAGCAAACAGGATCCCAGCTGCCAGTGAGACTGGCACCGCCAGGAGGAAGGAGATGAAGCGGTAGATCCACAGTCTGGACACCTCAAACACGGCGTGACTCCACAACCACACGTTATCAAAGCTCCGCACCGAGGGAGGCTCTGCAATCACATCCTCAAATATGACCTCAAGACACATACAGGAACAATATAAGTATTTTCCTCACGAATGTTAAATATAATGCAAAGAACAGGGACTGGATATGTAGGCATCATGGCACAACATCTCGACATGCAGACTGAGAATGATGGGTGATGCAAATGACCTGCGCAGAGACATTTTAATTGCAATATCACTTAGCAGTTTAGAATCTCATCGACAGAGACAGATGTGTGTGTGATCGTGTGCATGTCAGCTCAGTATCATGCAGTATATTGATATGTACCTCTTTAAGGTGGTAGTGTTATATTACCTGAGCACAAAATCAAAAGACATTGTCCTAGATAAACATTTGCACTAAGAGAAAGCTTTATTTCTATAATGTGTCCATTTACATTGTTAGATAAGGGACTGGCATGTTTGTTTATTTGGACCGAACCGTCACGTTCTCCGCTCCTCCACAAACAGAAAGGACGTCAGACTGTGTGCTGTGCTGTGTGCTGTCTGAAGGTTTATGTGTATTCTACTTGAATTAAACCCCAGTGACAGTGCACACTCGTTACCTTGAGACTCTTGTTGACTCTTTTGGGATCCCTGTCATGAATCGAAGGGCTTGCGTCACTGAGGATGGCATTTAGATCTTCAGATTGTGCATTCACTTTGACCTCCACCAGTTCCATTGTTCCTTTGTCGTTAAATCCCTGGGGCTCCATTTCCACCACGTCGAGCCGCGGCTCTGTTGACGGCTGGGGTCATTGGAAATGCAGCGGATGAGCAGGGCATGGCAGGAGGACGGCTTACTGCTCTGCAGGCTGGTCACTGACACTCAGATGTAACATAGTGGACCGCTGACTGCTTTGCTTCTTATGAGAAATGCCTTCATTGACTTTTAAAGGCTTGTCTTCAGTGGCATTTTCCAAGCGACACGCTATGTGGAAAGTCTGATTTAGACCCGCATGACAAGTGGCCAATGGCCATCGCTATTCAACCTCCACTTCTTTCTTGAATATTGCGTGACTGAATATGATATGGGGGGTATTTTGGCACTTTCATGGGTATATAGTCATCATGAAGACAGAGTTGACTGTAATTCATTAGAAACACAGTTCTTTCAGC
Organism: Liparis tanakae; assembly: GCA_036178185.1. Classification (NCBI taxonomy): domain Eukaryota; kingdom Metazoa; phylum Chordata; class Actinopteri; order Perciformes; family Liparidae; genus Liparis; species Liparis tanakae. The sequence continues at coordinate 12,630,108 of CM070109.1, forward strand.
AGCGCCATTCATTGAGGGCGTTAACGTGAATGTATTTAGCAATATGAACAGTGCTGTCAAGGACTGCGTATCGCTAGTTAACTCTGGAGAAGAGACAAAGAGTTTGGTTGGGACGTTAGTTCATCCAGCAGCTAACGTGAATTGAGCTGTGGCTTGGATTGGCCCACTGCGGTGGTGCTCCACTCACTCCACAAAGCTATCGTATATGGTAATAATACTGTTAATTATCATAATACAAGTCTGAAGGACGTCTGTGAAATAGGCAAGGGAAGGATTATGAAGTGCCTTAAATGTTGATACAACCATTGAACAGTTAAACAGTTGTGACAGCGGGAGCCAGGGTAGTTGAATGCTGGAGATGAACGTAAACTGGAAATAGGCCAGTTGTTTGATCATTGGTGTTGAAACCAGTTTTTTAAATGATGATTATGAGAGGGAACTTTTCATTAATAATGAAGGTTATCAGGGAAACGATAGGATATACTGTGCTGACATTTTTTATAGTTTTTTTTAACATAATGTACGATGACTTTTTTATAACACTCTGTGTTATGACGTTTTATTACATATTATACCATGATTATACATTCGGTTAGAAGGTCTGGGCATGGATTTATTAGTGGAGGTATTCTGCCAACGGAAATATAATAAATTAGTATGTAAACAATTTGAGTTGCAATGGCAGAGTGGCACTCTCAGTCAGCATTAATCAGCTGTAAACTGCTGTCAACGAACTGCAGCCGGCTTTTACACAGACTACACTTAATTACACCTGCTCCTCTGGCCCCGCCCCCGCTTCGGCACAGACTGCTGTTTATTCATGTTTATTCAAAGTGTATTGATATTTAACCTGCTGCCAGTCCATTGGACATTTGGTTTCCAGCAATACCCCGCCAAGTGTGAAGAAGCTCAAATAAAAGGGTTTCAAGACATGTAGAGGACATACACACATTCACCCACGTACACCCACACAGACAGAGATTCCTTGCCTTTTGTTTGATGTACTGCCTCGCATGTTATGTCACATGTTTCATGACACAAGGAGTATTCCTTTCATAACGCTGTCCTCATTAAACATCCAGGTATGTACTGATCTTTTACCTCACACCAAGAAAATTGCAACTGATTATAAATTCTACACAATTCATACGTCTCATGTTTATGGATTGAGTAAGAATCAGGTTTATTCTAATGTATGCCTTTGTATTAGGTACATATCAATAAATATAGTACACACAAAAGCAAGCACTACCAAACTCTAAAACCACAAATAAAAATAAATATTGAAACATTTTTGAAAATTATAATAAAAAATAGTAAAAATATGTCAAATAGATCTCTTTTTAAAAAGTACACATATTTTGAGGGTGAAATGTGAAAAATATTGACCATGTTGTGTGCAAAACTTCCCATTGCAAAGAATATACAATGTTCAGAGATAATATGAATCCAAAGGCAACAGCAATCTGAGTCTTATTGTAACGTCTTCAGACCGCCTTTACATTTTGAAAACGGAAACCCAAACAGACAACACATCTCACTGTTTGTTGAAATGTCCTAGAATCCTGGTCCTCTGAAATGTCCAAACCAAGAGGAAGAAAAGGAGAATTCACGAGTATATAGCGCACTCTGTTGGTCATGGTTTGTCTTTTTAATAATAAATAAGTCTGCAGTTGGACAAATTGGATTTTTTACTGACAGTTGCCTAAATAGCTCATTATCTCTCAGTGCTCACTGCTTTCATCGTACTCGGGGGCTTGTGTTACCATTCGCAGCAGTACTGCATCGGTAGAGTCCAATTAGCTGATGATTAATGCTGTGTGGAAACCGTAACGAGGAGCCCCATAATGTGTTGTAATTGTGTCTGTAGATCTGAAACATCTCCTGTTTTATAACCGTTCATAGGCAAAAGACAAATTGAAATATTGGTTTGCAGCGTTTGACTGGAGAAGGTTTGAAACTTCTTGGTTCTGATTTAAAGGTTTCAAGTACAATTCGCGGGTGGAGTGGCCAGTGGTTATGTTAATTATCAATAAGCTTGTCAATAAGAAAACATGCTGTCCTTTGATTTGTCTTTGATGTAGTGTTCCTTAATCACATGTCTTATTCCTGATTATTTAAAGAAGCAGGGTTTATTTATTTTGGATGACAGGATTTTAATTTCAGTATTTCATCCCAGATAAGGCTTGTGACTCGACGATGGGGTAAAGGTCATTCTTTTGCAGTTATTCAGCCTGAGATTACAATTCTTGTTTTACAGCCCTCGAGAGTAATATGTGGCTCAGTGGGGGATCTTTGCTGCTGCTCACACCACATAGGTGTGAAACGGATGCACACATTTTAAAGAGATGTGGACAAATGGTTTCTTGAACTTGATGAATGATACAAACATTGTACCTGCATTTGTAGTAAGATTTGTGATGGGAAATCAACAAATTAAGCTCCAACTGTCACACCTGTCTCTCCAGGTGTTTATGAAACAACAATATCTTTCTAATCGGTTTAAGTCAACACATAATGTCTGAATTATTTGAAAATACAGTACAGATAGCTGTACGTTGTGAATAACAATGGGATGGATTGTGATCCTTCAGATGGGATGATGGTTGTCTAGACTGTGTCCTAATTTGCATTCATGTATAACAAATGCTTTAGCCAATTGATGATTTGTCCCAACCCGGTTTCTTTCATTGAATGGATAACAGGATTCATGAAATACAAAACTTAGTGTGCACATTTTAGGTTTCATCACATCAGCTGCTCTCCGTGAAGTCTTGAATTTTGGATGAATCATTTAAAAAGTGTCTTCTGGTCTCATTATTTCATGGCAAGAAATGTATAAGGGGAGAAAATAAAACGAGGAGACAAATAGAGAAACAAACATATGTATTGATATAAAAAGTCTCACAGCCTGTTTCGGTTTCTGTAAACATATCATGGTGAGAGAGCGAATGCAGTATTCACCGCAAAGTATTAAGTACACAACCGCAGTTCAGAGTGATGTATACTTCAGTTAGTTACATCCATACAGCAACATGGTGTTTGCAGTTATTTGCTATGACCACACTCTTCTTTATTTGGCATGACCTTTGTGAAATACAAACAGCAAAGGCCATAAAACAGCACTTTGTTACCACTCTCTGAGCATTATCAATGCCCAGTAGTGATTTCTATTGTAAAGTCACTATCTCTACCTCGCCGTATCCATGCCAGTCCATGTTCGTACCGTTCTCTCTCCCTCTATTCACACACTAATGAGCCTCTTTCTCAACAGGCCTGTGTACTCAAGTTTGCGTGTAAAAAGCAGGCGCAAGACAGAATTAGTCAATCAATCAGAATGAGATTTAAAGAATATATACAGTCTATAGGTGCTTGTTGCTATGTGAGTCACAGGCTCACTCCATTTCCATGACGACAGGGGCAGATGACATTCACCGTCTATCAGCATATCAGTTGCACACAGGAACTCTGGGTTATTGTCAGATTCACGAGAGCTTGTCACACTGCAGAAGCCACCGTGTTGGTTATTCCACTCACTCACGGGCGTGTTTACCTCCAATAATAACCTTTTTTCAACAGACTCAGTCTCCAATATAATGTTTGAATATACATAGTTATTGACATGCAAAATATGATAGCGTTAAACCAACTTGTGTTTACTTGGAATACTATTTTTTCCTAATTACATAGAATTAAACATGAACATATTTATGAAGACCTTTTCACAATTATAAACTAACAGATCAATTATAGTATGAATGGAAAATATGCACAGGGGGACATTTATCAATATTTCTTGTTACAGTACAACCATAAGATCTTGACCTAACATGATAAATCCTCCCATAATCAGAAAATGAAAGGCACTGGGCATAATAATGTGCAAGATGCACCATATTTAAAGTATAGGGTCACATTTGTTCAAGTCCATCCTAAAACAATACTGATATGTCCGTATGTGGATTATTCACATTAGTTGTTGCTGTAATTGTTCCAACTATCCTCAATGACAACACACAGAACGTTAAAAGTAATTATAATTGATGGTAGAAAAAATCCATCCATGCAAAAAAAAAATAAAAAAAATATTAAGCTTCAGCTGACTAAGTTATCCAGTTTGGCACAGAACAACGATGTTGTCTTCTGTCGCTTGAATTGAAAGAAGGAATGTCTTTGTGTCCAGTCTAATCAGGATACATTATTTAGATGACCACTAATCATTTAAATAAACACATGGGCATGTCAGTATTGTTTTAAAAGACTTGAAGACTTGTGATGTAAACCTATTTGCTAGGAAAAAATGGCCTGCTTACAAAAAAACAGCCATGATCTCGATTTGAGCACTTTAGTCCATAACTCCTGTTGGTCAATGTCTAAGCGTGCTCCTCAGGTATTTGTCCAGGGATCTTTATGCCCGGATCCAAAGTGTTTTTGGGACGGGAGTTGGCCGTGCTGGATGTGGTTTCAGCTGTGCTGATGTTTCTCTGGATGAACTGGAGGAAGTTCTCCTGAAGGGAGCCCTCATGGCTGGATGTCCCAATATCCGACGGCTGGGTCAAGCAGCAGCGCCGAAACTTGACTAGTTCTTCCCTGATCTGCCTGTTTAACAGGCCGTAGAAGAACGGGTTGACTGCAAAGGAGGAGTAGGCCAGCCAGGTGACTGCCTCCTCTAAATCCCCGGGGCTGTGCATGGAGCCAGTCAGAGACATTTGCAGGTGGAAGATGAAGTAGGGCAACCAACAAACAAAGAACTGACCCACAATTAATACCAAAGTAAGGGCAGCCTTTCCTCCACTGAAGGCCCTTTCTGGAGACAGTCTTTGGGGCAGAGTACGGGTGGTGGTGATCATGGTGGTCTGGCTGTTGATGGAGTCTGAGCGGTTCTTAGCAAGGTTTGCATTTGCCCACGTTGGCACAACAGGGGCTTGCTGCAGGGCTGCAGAACGAGCTACCTTGTACACGGAACCGTAGACGGCAAAGATGACCACTGCAGGAACCAGGAAACAAACCACGCTGAAGAACACAGCAAATACACTCCTTATTCGACTGTGGCTCGCATGAAGAGAGCAGTGAGCTGCAGCAATAGAACTATGATGGCCATAAGATGGCCATCCAAACAGTGTGATCAAAGCCAAGAGGACGGACTTGACCCAGATTAGGAGCAAAACACCAATAGCAAGGTTGATGGTCATCTTGACTTCGTAGCGCATGGGGTGTACGATATAGAAGTAGCGCTCCACACTGATGGCTGTGATGGTGAGAATGGAGAGACAGATGAGGAAAACGTTGAGAAAAATGTAAACCTGACACTCCAGAACGGTAAATACCACAGTGCCAAAAAACGCTGAGCTGGATATGATACCCAAAGGCATGAGGAGGATGGCACACAGCAGGTCTACGGCACAAAGGTGACACACAAAGGCAAACCTCTTCAGGTGAGGAGCACGGGCAATGGCCACCATCACACCAGTGTTGGCCACCAACGCAATGAGGTTAAGGGTCACCATGCAGAACAACCCCAAAAGGTCTTTGATCTGAGACTGGGAGCTTGTGACGACGCCGACATCGGCAGGAACTGTAGGATTGGGCTCCCATAGAGAAGTGGTGAGATTAGTTGGTGAGTGATTTGGCGCAGACGCTATCATGGGAGCAGTCCTATCCGCCATTATTCATTCAAAATCCTCCTTATGTTGATAACCTGGGTTAAGGAGACAGAAAACTGTTATTTATAAACATTTTAATTGTATTTGACTATCCATCAGAAAAATGTCCTAATAATATATACGTGACTGATAAATTAAATATGTGAGTTGAAAATTAAATTGCAAAATTAATTTCAGCCGACTACAGATTTCGAATTGAAAATGTGTTGCTTGCATGATTTAAGTGTAAACAGGTCCACTCCTGGGTAAATTGGAAAGTGTTTACATTAAATACAGTTCTGACTAGCCTTGTTTATATAAATCAGTATTTGCCACCTTGAGTGCCACTCTACTCTGATGTTAAAGATAAGAGTTTTAAGGACAATAAGCAATGACACGCCTCAGTAGTCTGAGCCGTTTGCTTCCAGTTGATTTAATTCCAGCTGCTGTCAAATATGTTTTATATTACACCCGTGTATTCTGCCTTTAGACACTCGTTCAATGAAAAAGGAGTTACATACCAATGTTATATATGACCTAAGGACTTCTTTTATGAGTAAACAAGAGCCAATGTTCATGAGTTTTTGTTGGATGTATGAAGAAAAATAATTATGGTGTAAACCATAAACAGAGGAGAAATACAAGTGTGTCCTTTCTGAGTGATGCAAAGTTCAAAGCAATTCAAGATTCAGCATGGCTTCAGGCATCTTTAAAAGCTCTGATAACACTGTTTATGCAGTTGTAACACAAATATGTTTACTCTTTGTCACAGTCTGTTCGCGGGAATAAATTTGTCAAACAAAAAAGGATAAGGTTTGCTTTCTCCAAGAAATTTGTTTGTTTGTTTGTTTTTACAAAAGAGAAAACATGAACTCTATCCAGTGTGTAACAGTGTGCTGATATCAATACCGTCATATCTCATTGTGGTAAAACACTTACTGAAATAAAAATTGTTTAAACACATACAGCATTAAAAAAATACTGATAATTCATGAATTGACTTACCCATGATGTGTGTGTGTCAGATCAGACGAAAACACGTTAACCAGGTGTTGACGTTACAAAGCTCCAGTTGTGATCCCACATATGTTTAGACAGAGTAGGCCTGAATACGCTTACATTTATTTATTTTTTCAAAAAGGAAAAAAGTCAGTCGTCCAACTGTAAATCCATATCATCAGGTCCAGTTAACTAGATGTCTGAGGGTTAGTAATTCTGTAGAGTCTACAGAGGTCCAGGCGTATACGTCTAGTGTTGGAAATACTTATTCCAGGAGGACCTTTCAAGATAAAGTATGCTTCCTCTCTCTCTTTACTACATCCTCTGATAACACTCTCATTCCTGTCCTGTGCTGTGTATGGCAGTGACTGTCACACATTGTATTGTGTGCGATTGTGTTTTTCTTTCTTTCTTTTTTTCTTTCTCTCAAATAGACACACACTCTACTGTCCCATATCCCAGAGCCTCGTCTCCCCATGGTCCTAATGTCCATCAAGTTAAGATGGAGACTCACATTTACCCTGATTGCGTAAGCACTATTATTTATATCGGTGACAATAGAACTGCTCACACAACACAAAAGCATGCGTGTTGGTACTTCACTTTTTGGGATCGTGAACTACGATACTATGGCTGATTTACAACATACTAACTCTATACTACGAATCATTAATAAAAACAATTGTTAACACTATACCATGACATTTTACAAGAAATTGTGACTTTTGAAACATTTTACAAAGGCTTTTTATGACATTTGAAAACGCACTATATAATAATTGTGTATAACGAAGGCCTACTATACTGCGACTTATGAATGACCTTTTTTGACATACCACACAACTTACTTATTCATATTTTACAGGACTATAAATAAAGCTAAGACATTTTATTTTTCATGTTTGTTTTGTCTTTGTGTCTCTTTATTTCTTAGATGGTCCCGTCCATACCAACTGTTGCTAACCACGAACAGCCCTTTGAGTGAAAGGAAAACTAGATTGGGTCAGAGCCACAATATTTGCGATCCACAAGGGTGAAATTAGGTCACAGAAGGTGCCAACAAGTGATTTGGGCTCAAAGATTGTTCCATGCATGTTCCCCCACAAGCAGCCAAAATGACGAAGAGAGAGTATCACCTGAGTCAGAGGGGTCAGTTTATTGACAAGTATCCTTGTCTTTCAAACCTCTATCAGACTAAAACACTATGAAGAACAAAACAAACTTCACAGAAGAAGACAAAATGAATTACTGGACATTAGGAGATGTCAGGAAGAAAAGTCTTTATACCACTATCCAATTGATAATCACAAAGGTGCTATAGCCGATTGCAGCTGTCATTGGGCGAAGGCAGGGTCACCCTGGAGTTTATCGAAGGGCTCATACCGTGGTACATGTCTACTAGAAACTACTCATTCACTCTGTCATATTTATTGAATGGGTTGTAACTCTAATGCTTCCTTCTATACACATGAGATCTATTGCTTCTGTTCAATAGTTTTTTTCTATTTCTTTGGAGTTTTTCCTGATCCGATGTCCTGTGACCCTGAGCCACTCCCCTCCACAGCTGAGCCTAACCACGCCGACACCACCACAGTAATCATATACTGTGTAAAGTTGTTGTCCTGTTTTTACATGTATTACTTATGTAAATTAGTTCTCATTAATTAGTTAGTTTAATATGTTTGTATTGTTTGATTCACTTTATTTTTATTTTTGATTGATTTTTATTCAGGTTATCATAATGTAATAAAGCACCAATGATGATTTTTTTTAGATAGTAATGAGTAAAGTCAAGATGGAGTGTTTTCAATTATGCATGTTTTGACAAGCACTCAGAGCAACACTGATGAATGTTTAAGGACTAAGTGGCACCTTGTATTTCCTGAATGCTTTTTAAAAGTAATTTGTATCTTTAATTTCACTTTATTTTTTAAGTGAGTTATTTAATAATGAAGGTTTAACTGCACTACGGTCTAAGAAAATAAAAAAATGTAGCTCTTCACCGTCGGCTACCAAAAGGAGATCAGTGGGTACCTTGAGGAGGGCTGTTTCCGTGCTGAAGCTCTACAACCTGCAACTTCTTAAAGACGCTATAAAGACATAACAAACTGTTTGAAGTCAGGTTGAAACCACTTTGTCAAAAGCCTTTGATAAAAAACAAAGTTTAAAAACAAGTCTAAAATTGCTAAAACTAGAAGGATTAAAATTAGGTTTCTTTAAAAAAGGTTGGGCCACAGCATTTTTAAGAGTTGATCGAACAATTTATATTGCTCAGAAGCTATTTATAATTCAAAATAATACTGGGCCCAACAGTATTAATAACTTCTTCAAGAAATGGAATAGGTATGAAATCAAGACTTGTCGTACAGGATATGACTTCAGCTAAATAGGTCAGCGATATCTCCTTTAAGTAAGGAGCTGTGTTGTTGCTCTTCCGTCTGTGTTATGAACTTGATGTCTGTTACTGCACTGCAGTATAATTATATGTTGTTTATGTGGCAGCCATGATGTCCTCCAAATGTGTGAGTGATACAGAAAAGTAATCTTATAAGCCTGTGGAAGGTCTCACGACCATCCTATTTAAATGGTCCACACATAACAAAAACTATTTATTTACTTTCAAATAAATGAAATTTCCTTTCATCAAATATCACCCAGCATATTGAATATTGCTTACATGAAAAAAAAAATGTAGTTAACAATGGCTACTATGTAAAGTGTAATACTGAGGACCTAAAGAATAAAACAGATTAAAGTCTTCAACCTAAAAATCCCAAAGGAAAAACATGGTAACAAGTTGAAGTGAAAATTAAGTTTATTTAATAATTGTTGGTTCAAATGATGTCTTAGTGCACAATTGTCGAGACAATTACATTCCAAAGCAAGTTGCTCATTACTGACCCCATATGGTGGCGTATAAAATAGTTATAGGACCCTCTGGGATTGACCAAGCACATGTTACTTTACTTTGCATAGCAGAAGCACTTCCTGTACACATCAGATGTGTAACAACGCTTGACCATTAGCCAAAAATAGCACTTTCCAATTCTAGCTGTAAACAAGTCTATGCATAGAGTATAATTTTACTTTTAGTCTACTATATAACATTTGTCAATGCAAAGGCATGCTGTAAAGTCCTCCTACATATCAAAGATAGGGTATATAAGCACTACCACTCTGTTTGTACAAAGTGAGCTACTCAGGCTAGAACTGAGATGCCAAATATAACGTGTAGTAGTGCCTGTAAGTGCACTATGTCATTTGAAAACAGAACTGTGCAAATATATAGAAGTGCTTTAGAGATTTAAAGTGTAAAAGTAAATGTTTCATTGCACAGGAAAAAATACATACAAAAAGTTAATAGTTATAATGGAAGTGCAGTCTATTGCATGTAGGCCATTTTTCATAGTGTGCAAAATACAAGGCACAGAAAAGTAAAGAATTAATCAAGGTAGAGACATGCATAGTAATTAGTAACTGTAATTATAAATGAAATGATCAAAGCTTTTAGAGGCCCCTTGAATAGAGGAAACAAGGACCTTTTCTTGTTCAGAGGACCTGCTTCTTCCCTTGAGTCGAGTTAGGTCATATGAAGCTCAAGCAGGTAGCGAATGCGACACTGGTTCTCTTTATAGATGAGATATTCGCTGTTGCTGAAGGAGCTGCCTGAGTACTGGGGCTGATTTATGGCCTTAGCCTGAGGCACAGCAATCTGCTTACCCTCAATGGTGATGAAGATGTCCTTTGATGGATCTGAAAACACAGGATATAGCAACTTTACCGAAAAAAGTGGCTACATCATTTAATTTAACAAATTCGAAACAAGTATTCTTTTTACAATATTGGGGAACTAATAACAAAATGAGCAAAGTATAAAAAGAAATGTAATTACAGGATCTTGAACCTAAATGTTTTCTTCATGCATGTTGAGTTAAAAAACAAAACTTAACCTTGCACAAATATTTTAGACATGTGGCACAATATATTGACAGGGGACCTGAGAGCAAGATTTTTGTGGAATTGAAGAAGTATTGTACCTGGTTCCACTGATCCTCGTGCCACCACACTATCATAGCCTGCAGGAGCCTTTCTCAAGGAGCCGTTATCTTTAGTGATGGTGAATTCCTTGCCAAGAGCTACTTCGCTCAAAAACATCACTCCAGTATTTTTACAGGTGCGCACTTAAAATAGCAGAAAAAAAATGACATTTTCAACATCATCTTATGGTTATAATTGCAATCAATGTCATTATTATTGTGTTCCTCATTCCTTTTCTTTTCATACGCCCTCACCGTAACCTGCAGACTTTTGGTTTTCTGATGCAAAGTAGATACCGCGACCAACACGGCCTCCTGAATGCGGCATTATCCTCAGGCCGCTCTTCAGGATCGCTGCCACCACCGCTACGCCTGTGCCATGCCACAGCAGGCGGCGGTTCTCCAAACCATCATTCTTCATAAAGTTTTCTCCCTGCAATGTGAAAAGTACAGGTTATGTCACATGACTTCAGTCTCCTGTTTCACAATAAACAAGATAAGTCCAGTTCCTACCTCTGTCTCACGATCAACCTCCCAAACATTTAGAATTTTTGGTTTACGATAGCCATTTGAAGTCACATTCATGTATTTCTCTATGATCTTTGAATGAGAAACAGATAATATTGGTGAACAGGAAGACAACATGAATAGAAGATGATGATCTGAGTGATTAGTATTTACTGAACCGTATTATCACGTTTAACACAGTACCTTGAATGTTTCTGAATCCTTGTCCATTAGTTTGAGGTCGCATTTGAGAGAATTGTAGTCCTGGTCGAGAGGATGAGGAACTGTCTCTATCATCTCATCCTGAGCCTTTTCAGTCTCTGACTTCAGAGTCTGGGTAAGCTCGATGTCAGCCAGCACCTTCACAGAGCATGTAAAAGCAGAATGACTCTATGACTAAGAAAACATCGTCGAAAGACAGCTCACTCCAACATTTGATTTAATCTTACCATAAGCATCTCTTTCTTCTTCTCCACAATCTCTTTGTCATCGATTGTTGGGGGTCTGTTCCGGCCAAAGTTATGTGGAACTGTGGTGAAAAACTTTGAGGATAGTTCTTCCAGACGTTTGTTTCTGCCTTTTTGGTTTATTGCTGCCTCGATCTCTTCCAACACTTCAAAGCCCTTTGCAATCTGAATCTTACTGAGCTTACCCAGAGGCATCTTCTTGATATCTGTGTAACCAAGACACACAATAAAGAACACAAATCAGACTGGTCATTATGTTTTCTTTGTTTTTGCAAAGAGAATGTATCTCACTCTGTATTTTGCCTGTTTTAAGGTGTAGTACTTCAATTACTTAAGTCTAAAACATTATAAAAACAATGTTGTTAGCAAAGCTGATAGGTGGATCAGGGATGTTCAACATGCTGATAAGGTGCATTGAGTAAATGAAGACTTCACCCTCTGTTTGTGGCAACGATCAATTATTTACATGTCACATGCTGCACTCTTTGATCACCAAGTTTCTAAGTAGCACTGAAATCAAGCTCAAACTGCAAAAAGCAAACATATTTGGGAATTAGCACCCCATTTATGTTTGGAATTAATGATTATTTTAATTGTCAATTAATCTGCCGATTAATCGATTAGTTGTTTGGTATATAAAATGTCATAAATGTGAAAAGCGTGTTTCCTCAAGATAATGTCCTCTAATGTCTTGTTTTGCCCATTATTCATATTCAGTTTGCTGTCATAGTGGAGTAAAGAACCCTAAAACACCTTCATTTAAAGGCTGGAATCAGAGAATCTTGATTTCTTTCTTTTAAAAGAAATACTCAAACTGATTTACCGATCATCAAAATAGTTGCCGGTCGATTTAATAGTTGCACACTAATCGATTCATCTTTGCAGCTCTAATCCCACCCGAGCCCAACAGGTAGTTAATAGAACAGGTATGTTGTGCACTGTGACTTTTGCAGACTGCACAAACCTGTTTGTTTTCAATGGTTAGCGAATAGAGGCACACCCACCTAGGTTCATGCATTCCATCGCCTCCTTGAACATGTCATTGCTGAAAATGAGTTCAATGAGTTTCTTGGTGGAGTTGTCCAGTGTGCAATCTTCGACATGTTTTGTGACTTTGACTTTGATTCCATCCACAGTGTCCACCTAGAATATCAATAAAGTACAGCACATGAGATTGTGTTTGTGTTGGTACCGGATTTCAGATCATTTTCTCTGAAGGCTGCAGATGGTGGTAACTAAGTCTGTGAGATGATACTTCTAGGTTTCATATTTAATACTCATTGTTCCAGTGAAATGTACATTTACATTACCTTGACCTCAGCATCCTGCTCTCCATCCACCTCGATGAGGGTGTACTTCCCAGGGTAAGACACAAAATTGGACCGATCGCTCCAGTTGTTCTTGGTCTTGTCCTTGAACTTTTTCTCAAAGTCCTTGACAGCTTTCTCCGGCTCATCAAACGTGTTAAGTTTAGATTGTCCCACTTCCCCCTGAATTTAGATTAGAGTCAAGGCAATCTGCTTTATTTAACGAAATTAAACCATTTACAAGAGCGGAACAAGCTTCCAGCTCAAACTCAAACAGATGTTTTATTAGTAGTTGCTGATATTTCAAATATAATAAGTAGATATAAGCAATAAACACAATAAGTTACAACAGGTAGTTTAGAATGAATCTGTTCCAGGACAAACTTACCACTCTACCCCATCTGTTCCATGTATGGTACTGGTTGTCTTCATTAATAACTTGAATGACATAAAACTTATTATTGTTATGTCCAATGTTGGTCTGATTGAGCATGCAGTCATAGTCCTCATGTACCTGGTGAAAACAATACAGAACAGTTTTTCAAATGGCATTTGTCTCCTTAAATATGATTGAATAACATCCTGTGAGTTGTAATGATGTAATTAAGTGTGTACACTAATGTTGTACAGCATCTTTCCTACCTCTACGGAGCTTGGCAAAAAGCAGTGCTCATCCACCTTCCTCTTGCCTGTCACCTGTGGCCCTGTGGCCAGAAGGGCCTCTTTTGTAGAGGTGAAGGCATCCTTGGGTTTTGCTGTCGCGGGCTCCTTTTTCACCTTCTTGCCGCCGGCCTTGGCAGCAGCAGCTCGTCTCTTTGGGGGCATGATCCGGACTTAGTATCCTGCAGGGAGACGTGCCATGTTGGTTATCTGGGCAAGTTCACACTCGCCTTCACTGAGCAGAAAACCATCTCTGGCTGTTCCTCACAACCAACGCATGCATCCTCTCCGTGCGCGCACACGGTTCATAACCACGCTGTGACGTCACGGTGCCACAAGTAGCAGCGAGTCACAATAACGCAACAATATGTTGCTTTGACGGGGAACAAGGAAGCTAGAGTGACTTCGCCCTCCAGTGTGTTGTGAAGACGGCCTGAGCCGAAGCTGTGACTCACCTTTAACTTTGAATATATCAGCCGGGCCGGGAGGAGGAAAGTAGAAGGGAGAGACGCACTCTGTTGCCTCGCTGCCGAGCGGTCTGCTGGCTGATGATGATGAAGATGATGAGGGGCTACACTGTTTTCGGGAAGTTTACACTCACTTTACAGTGAGAGGAAGAGGAGGAGCTCCACTGCATCCTGTATGTTCCTCCTCTCGCTGCTGCCGGGTAAAGTCTAAGAGCTACCGCCACCTAGCTTATTCCGCCATGTATTGTTCTTAAAAACCTTCACACAAACACACGCGCACGCACACACACGTACACACGCGCACACACGCGCACATAAAACACCACGATAATATATAGTAAAAAGATCGATAAAACAGTGGCAATTTGACTCATGATCCTCTCTCTTTCCGCTCGTACAGTTTCTTTGTTATTGTTATTATTTTACAAATGTAAGGTTTAAGGAAACTCTAAACGTATCCACGCATGTAACTGTTCCCATTATGTCAAAATAACTTCACAGTTGAACATATATATTTAATACTTCAAAGACGGAGTTTTTAGGATCGCACAAACAATGCGCATTTCCAACACAGTTGTCTCTTAAAACAATACATATTTGAAGAGTGCCATACGTCATTATTATAGTGCATTAATGATATAATACGTATATTTATTTTAGGTCCCAAAAGGAATGAAGACAATATATTCAATGACATTTCTCTTCTTCTTTCTAGTTTCCACCATCATTGTAATCGCTGTTAATTCCACTGTAAATCTAAACTCCCTATATGGACCCTCTTCCGTGCAGCCCTTTTCTGTTATGATTATGATGTTTGTGTTTAACGTGTATCGTTAGCCTTTACATATAAAGGTTAATTTAGTGAAAATATTGGACTAGTTTTAACTATCATCTTTTTACACAAGTTGACACTTTTATTCTGACAATCACAGCAAGGAGTTGTTGCAGTACATTCAGTTCCTGGTTTATTTAATATTAATAATGTCATGATGGCCACTGAGCAGATCTAATAAAACAATACTCGGATTATCTGTCCGTTTCCTCCATATGCAAATGCTCTATTTACACAGCAAGCCTCAGGGCCAGATTAGATCAAACAATTTGGACACAAGATGGCGGTGTTGAATCACAGATGCTGCTCATGTCTGGTTCCCAGAGCATGTGCCTCATGTTAACAGGGGTACCGACTGCTGTATGTGTGCGTGTGTGTGTGTGTGTGTGTGTGTGTGTGTGTGTGTGTGTGTGTGTGTGTGTGTGTGTGTGTGTGTGTGTGTGTGTGTGTGTGTGTGTGTGTGTGTGCGTGCGTGTGTGCGTGCGTGCGTGTGTGTGCGTGTGTGTGTGCGTGTAAGTGTATGTGTGTGCGTGCGTGTGTGTGTGTGTTACCCCCAAAGTATAAGATGATGATGATATTTGTGCTGGAAAGGTTAATTTAGAAATTGTTTAGTTTTACAGATGGTGTAGATGGAAGTTGATTTATAGTATATTAGACATCTCAGATTTCAAGACCCAGAATTAATTTGCATTTACATCACCATATATTTTGAGTCGTGAAGTAACTTGAATCAGGAAGTAGAGCAGAAGCTTCCACTCATCAAACAGTTGAGAGTTGGATCCCGGCTCCCTCTGTCCTTATGTTGAAGGGTCCTTGAGCAACACTGAACCCCAAATGTGCCGCCATGGCTGCTATTCACCATGTGGAGTGGTGTGAATAGGTGAATGGGAGGCAAAGTGGAAAGTGATTTGTGATACCAGGTTAAAAAACATAATGGTTTGCAGTTAATTCAACGTATTACAAAAATGTGTTTTCTTGTAGCAGTAGGCAGACAGGTGTACATTAAATATAAAATGTAACAATGCTGTATGACAATATGGTTATCAAATGTTTGCAAATATTTATTAAATGTTTCTCTCTGTGTCAAGATCAGCATTTCATTCATGATGATGTGCAAATAAACAGACTATAAGTCATTTTGGTATTAATAAAAAACACATTTTATTTACATAAATTACAAGAAAGCACAAACTGTTTCACCAAAGTCTACATTAAAAACGTCTTGTATATATTACATTTAACAGATTTACTATGATTTACTTTATTGTTGCATGTAGAATCTTCCATAAAAACGAGGGCTATATGCGACTTTATTGGCATCTCATTTCAAATTGCTACGAGTCAAAGAACAAAATTAAATAATTGGGACAATGTACTCACAGCACTTCGAGGACAACAAAGTCAGGACTATCGTCTGTATGACCTCTTTAATATCTGAGACACCTGATTCAGGACTAATGATTATATAACTCTGTTTACGATGCTTGGCCAAGGAACTCAGCTGATGTTCACAAGGAGGACGTTGTGGAGTCCACCACCTCTCGTCCGTTACACACTGTTGGAACAACATTGGAGGCTGATGCTGCAAAACGTTTTAAAAAAAGAAGTAATTTTTTATTAAACAAAAAATATAGCTCCACAATATAACATATTACACATGCCCCTGCTCATCCCTTCTCAGTGAACTACTGCTTACAGATGGAACAGTTTCATGATGAAATTGTCCATAGGTGTGAAGGTGTGAGTGTTAGTGTGAATGGTTGTCCGTCTCTATATGAGCAGACTGGCCACCTGTCCAAGGTATATGTGTGTGTATATATATATATATATATATATATATATATATATATATATATATATATGGGATCGGATCCAGCCCCCCCCCCCCCCCCCGACCCTAAGTAGTTTGTAGTAGTAGTAGTTCACATCATTATTCTGCAGCATTGGGTTGGACTTTTGTTTTGATTTATAGAAATAACAGAAACATTCTGTAGTTTATCTGGTGTACATTTCCCATCTGTCTGTTTAATGGAACAAAAGAGTCAAGGACAAACGGTTCATCCTCTCTGCTTTGTCTGACATGAACCATGCATGATTTCTAAAAAGGTACAAATACAACGGCTCGTTTGACAGGAATATGGCAGAAATACTGAAGAAGTGAAAATAACAATAATAACGTCATATTTCAGTTTAGTTTGGAGTAATGTATTGCTGTTTTTGGCAGTGAGCTTAGCAACAGCTGCAACAACGCCGTCGTGCATCAGTTGGTACCTTGAGAGAAACTGGAGGCGGGGCCAGTGGTGACGCTGAAGCGGGTGGTGGCCACTCGGAGAGTGCAGACGTTCTTCTGCGGCTGGAACAAGATGATGTGGACCTTGGGAGCGAAGAGGCAGCCCAACACCACCGACCCACTCAGACTGACAGAGATGCACATGGTGGTTGTTTGCACCTGGGAAACGAAAGAGAGATGAGAATTTCACAGATGTTACTCAGTGATACTCTGAAATGTGTGTTTGCTTTTATGTAACAGAAAAGTATGAAGCACCTCATAATTTCACACTAGTGCCAGTATTAATGTACACGCACAGCTAGAGAATTAACATTGATATTGTCATCGATATTTCTTTGGGTATCTCAAGTGTTTGTTTCCCCATAAAGCAAATCCGGCTCTGGCAAGGGCAAGGTTCAAAACAACCAGAACGTTAAACCACAATTGAACTCTACTGGTTTCATACACACATTGGGATCATCTTGAGCGCCACTTGTACTGTAAACACATATTAATTTGTATTAGTAAGGGGCTCAGTATTCATAAAAGAAATGACTAAGACATCTGTGTATTTCAGAATAAAAGCCAGGTGCAACAGAGGAGGAAGGAGCATTACGAAAGAGAGGTGTTGAACGATCTTCTTCTTTTCCTGTCAATCAACTGCTTAACATTCGCTCCTTTATCCGCTCACTCGCCCACATCTTGCCATGTGTCACAGGTCTGCTTCTTTATTTCCAATCTCAGCACAGCTTGCCCTCTTTCTTTCTTGGATAACAGGAAACTGAGCAGCATCGTGTGGCGTGTAGCAGGTGCATCCTATTTTCACCAGACACAGCAGGTGTCTATTTTCACCCTGAATCCTAATGTTACTATTACAATAATGTGGGCACCAAGTATTGCACTGTGCTCACTGAACAAGCAGCCTTTAGTTTAGGCAGGCATGTAGGTGACACAAAGCCAGTTTATCAAATGTGTTTTTGAAGAATATCGTTTCATTATCTTATATAAATGTTTTAGTTGCTTACTCTTTTACACATATGTCAATACTAGTTACTGTAACCTTCAATTGGTAATACATTATATGAAGAAAGGGAATAACTGATATCTATAAATATTTCTTAAATATGTATATAATTGATCAACATAGTAGTCACTGAAATTACACATGCAACAACCCCATTCATGTACCTTGACATGTATTGGACGTTGTCATGTGCAATTAATTCAACTTTAAAATCCACCTCATGTCACCTCTGACATACAGTACACACACTGATACGCTCAGGTTGAGATGTACATTTTCTCAAAACAACAATTAACACTTTTTCTTTACTGTCTACCTGACCTGTACATTAGATACGTAGAATAATGGTAATATACAAAGGAAACGGGACAGTTTACACTTGATAAGCTAAGCATCAGACTCCTCTACTTAATTCAGAAATAGTTTTGAATGAAAAAAGGGGACAGTACTGCAAAGGAGTGTCCTGTTAAGTGGTTTTAATAATTCACAGGACGTTGCTTTGGAAGAGCAGAGGACAAGGAATCTGCCTTTGCAGTAATATTTCTCGAGATGCATCTGTTCGACTGTGGTGAACAAGATGCAGAGCATAGCTTCTGTGGTTTCTGCCTGTTCACTATTTTGTTTTGTTGTACCTTTGAATGTATTACTTTATTTTGCAAATGCAGCACTGTTGCTTCAGATATAAATAATATCTGCTGTTTTCAGGTAGCTTTATTCCTCCAGAGGACCACTCAGTGGCGATGAGATGCCTCCTTTTATTAATCTTTGTGCTGTACTTATATTGAAAAGCTTTATCTGACAGCTACAAGCAGGCCTTGGTAGGTTGACATGGAAGGCAAGTTCATAAAACCCACAAATCATTCACTGATTGAAAGAACAGTGGGATTTGTTGATATTTCACAAGTATAATGATGTTAATGAGCATATGTATTCTAAAAAGAAAAGAAATTATTCCCACTGTTTCATAAACTGGTCTAGATAATGTACAGCAGTAATTGTATTTCCTAATATTTCACTAATGCTACATTGCTAGATCTATTCCTGTATATTCTGTATAGAGGGATCTCTTGGTTTAACTCCTTTGTTTAACAGCATGAGAGATACTCGCACTATGTTGAATATACCTGAGACAAAAAAAAGAAGTACTCAATCTTAGTCTGAAGGAGATTGAAAATTAAAGGAAAGGTTGCTGCCTTTACAACCGCTGCCTGCCACATTAACAGATCGATCTGTTAATGTGGCAGGCAGCGGTTGTAAAGGCAATGCTTTTCTGTATTTTAGTACCGTCTGTGAGCCTTCAGTGTTTTGGTACGAGGGCTATGTGTTTAATCACTTGTGTTTACTGCTGAGATGAGATGACCAGCGCTGGCATGTGAGGCGAGCCCTCGCCCTCAAGGTGCATAGAACATCTTCAATATTTCATATGTTAATCAAATATGTTATTCATGACTGTAGTATTTAGTTTACTTTAACATTTCATGACAGACCCCAATCAAATCCATATTTGTTATTCAGCTGGAGAATTGGATTAGAAGAGGTGTAAAACTAGGAGAACACCAGCAATATGTCTCTCATGGTGAAAAACTAGAGACACTGTGCCAAGTCAGTTGCTCCAGTAATTATTTATCGGTCAAAGGGGAGCTCTGCATCTAACTGATGAGGCCGTGCTGGCTGTGAATTGCCCTGGTTGCCTAGAGGGCCCCGAGGAAGGGTTCCTCTGAGCCCCACTGGAGTCCCAGGACAGAGGGCACAGCTGGGACTCAGCATCCCAGCCGTTCACACTCCATTCCACACAGCTACGCACGGGGACACACAGGGGGACGTTCAGTCCTCATGGTCTTAAGTCCCTGCACCGTGTTTCTGCAGAGGCAGATATGTCAGGGGATTTGTCTTCCTATCTCTCCCTTCTGCTTCTCTCGATTCTCACGCTGCTGAGATCCCAGAGGAATGAAAGCCCACGACTCACGCCACCCTTTTCTCTGAGGTTCCATCAATTCAATAGTCAGTAAATTACGGTGTCCACTGCTCACCATCAGAATTCATTCAGCACACATCTATATATCTATCCATCTATCTTTTTATCTATCTATCTATTGATCTATATATATATCAGGTTTTTTCCCTAAGTAAGTCTGTGTGGATTGGTACTGGGGGAGATTGACCTTTACATGTATGAGAAGCATTGCTGTGGGTGGAGTAGTATCAAATTTAAGTTTAGTTGCAGAAATGCTAGGAATGAAGAGATACAATCACTTCCTGAGAAAGAGATGCTCTGTCTTCCCTCCATTTCACTTGTGAATTGTAACCACAGTTTGACTGTTTATGTGTCTTTGTTCCTAGAATACGTGTTGTCAAAACACTGCGTAAATTATACCACCACTAGAGCTGGGTTGTTGTTGTGGTGTACGACATTTGGCAGGCTGTTACACTTCTCCATGACTTGAGCATCCATATTTTATAATTGACTCACTTCATTAATATTTACACTTTAAAGGTGAAATAAGGCTGTTTAAGTTGCTATCTGGAAAGCACCTGTCAATCTTTTCTTCTGAAGAACAATGCAGTAGTAGAGAATATATATTTTTCAGAGCCATGGGCAACACAGGCGGCTGACTGCTGAATCAATACTAGCTGAGAGTTTGTGATTTTACGGATATAAGATCAAATTCAACACCGAAAGAAGTCATTATCTGCAAGAATATAGTCTGTTCAGATTGAGAACCCAAAGCTATCTGAACAAAAAATGTATTTCAGCTCAAACTTTGGAGAGAACGACATTAACATTTCATTGATATGAGAAACGTGATTATAATGTGCTCATTCATGAAACAGTTATAACTTAACTCACCCTGTAGTCACTGGCAGTAACGTAGAAAATAGGCTGGAAAGCCAGCCAGATGATGCAGGTGGTGTACATGGTGAACCCGATGAACTTGGCCTCGTTGAAATTCTCGGGGCATTTGCGGGTCTTGAAGGCGTAGACCGTGCAGAGGATAATGAGGATGCAGTTGTAGGTGAGTGACATGAGCATGCTGGAGTCCTTGCTGTTACACTTGAGGGTGACCACATCTCTCCTCTCCGGGCTCACTTCCTTTCTCACCCCTGGGGTCTCCACCAGCAACCAGACCACTACCACCACCAATTGGCAGGAGATCAGAGCACCACAGATGGCAACCTGGGAGGCCGGGCTGATGAATCGAGGCCGCTGTGCTCCATCCTTCACCCCGCTGAAGATTCGAGCGATGCGATTGGTCTTGGTTAGGAGGGCTGAGTAGCACACAGCAAAGGAGGTGCCTAGGCTGAGCCGACGCAGTGTACAAACGGCCGTAGACGGTTTGGCAATGTAGATGAAGGTCATGCTGTAACACATCAACACTCCCAGCAATAGGATGTAGGAGAGCTCACGGCCACTGGCCTTCACCACGGGTGTCTCATTGTGTTTAAGGAAGAGGCCAATGACAAAGAGCGTACACATCATCCCGAGAAAGGAAATGGTGACAGGTCCAATGGCCCAGGCATCTTCCCAGTGGATGTACTCCTCAGGCAGATCATAGCAGCCTGTCAGGTTGGCCAGGGGCCACTGTCCAAAGCTGCAGTCAGCACAGGTGAACTCATTCTGCAAATACTGGTGGGGCTGACACGGGATACAGATCCAGCAGCACACATCTCCAGGCTGCATACTCTTCACCTCATTCTTCCTGCAGGGGTCACTACACTGGGAGGTTGGGGGAACCTGCCCGGCCCAGGGGATCATGGTGGTGTTCAGGGTCAAGCTTTGAGCCCAGTAGCCAACACTACGGTAGACATAACGGCCATCTTCTTTGTGGTAGTGGAAAATATTGTAACGGCCAAGGCTGTCCCCGAAGGCGTCGAAGCGGACGACATTCTCTGTGTCTGGTGGACGAAACGGTGCTGGATGTGGAGAGAAAACAAACTGTCAAAACCAAAGCAGAAATACCTACAATTGTTAATTTGTGATCATAGAAATGGAATCGGATTAGAACAGACATTAACATATTTTACGTAGTTATTTGACTCATTTACTGGAGAAAGCTGATTGCTGTTTACACACATACGTTTGGCCATAACGTTTTGTTTTAGTTCGCTGGGAAGAGAGCAGACGCAGCTCCAGTGAAGGATGGCTAGGTAGCTACCAGGGTTACAGAGAGTTTAGCAGAGGTATCGACAGACCCAGCTGACCACTAACCAGCGCTGTTATGCTAATTCCCTGAAACCAATATAGCAATAAAGAATGTCTGAATTAGCATACTCTGCTTTATTGCCTGATTTAGTCTAAATAGGCTTTTGAGACCATATCATCACGTTTACCATGGTAATGAGTGAGAAGTAGAATACTTTTCTCATAGACTTGTATTCAATTATACTTATTTTAGTAGTTAGTAGCTCCCTTTTGGCTGGTAGAAAGAACGTTTAAGGCACGTATCCGCTTCCCTTTTTAGACCTGTATGTTGCTGCCTGGTTGTAATGTCAAGGGAACACATCAAAAAGCACAATAAATAATATTTCATATGCTATATTATATATGATAATAATACAGTCATTACATTTTGTCCCATCTTATTCTGTGTCTCAGCTGACATTTCATCTGTCCTTAAAATCAAGGCTGAAATAAATCACAATTTTTATAATTTTCACCATATATTATTTAATGGAAATAGTCTTGTTTAGAAAAAAATTTGCAATCCCTGTTTATGATAGTGTCAAAAGGGCTGCAACTAACAATTATTTTAATTATTGCTTAATGTACTGATCACTTTCTCAATGGATTGATTGATAATGTTGTCCACAAAACTACAGAGAACAGAGAAAAATGTCCATGATAATTTTTCACAATCCAAAGTGACATTCAAATGTATACTATAATAAGTGGACAAAAATAAATATATAAAATCCTGAATTTTGGAGAAGAAATGTTCCTACCATTTTTTGTTTAAAGAATGACGAGAACAATATTCAATTATTCAAATATTCAGTTGCTATATTTTTTGGGGGCAATCAACTAATTGTGTAATTGAGCGTTACTAATATTTGCACGATTTAATTGTAAAATAATTAAAAAGGATACATTCAACAGCCACTAAAATATATATTATACGATATTATACAATGTAATCAATATAAAATCTCTAATGAGTCGTTAGTGGTCCTTTTTCCGTGTGTTTTTGCTTTAGTCTTGTAATGCTGCAGCAGGGACTGACTCGTTTTAGACCTCCTTTCTAATTTGAAGTCTGTGGGTAGAAAAATCCATGTTTTTATTTCACATATTGGGGCGTACAGACCAGTCTGGTCGACCTCTATCTCCCATCAATGACATTGTCATTTATTGCGATAAATAAAACATTCTAAAATAAAAAGGAGTGTATTATTGGGTCTGTCATATATGATGCGTAATTGTGTTGATGCAAATACTGGTATATGTTTTATTTTGCAGTTTTGTTGAGACAAGCAGAAAACAAGTAATGCTTGTGTGAATTTTATGTGCAGCGTTCATATTGAAGAGCTCTCTTTGTAGTTACATATAGATCCATGAGAAAATGATCTTGCAAGCAAAACACTAAGGAAACTGTTTCATCTTTGATAATTAAATTATAACATAGCTTATCTGCAGCTGCTGTGTACAAACATGCATCATTAATATTTTATATGAATTAGTGTAATTAAAACAACCTGATTTATTAGCATGAGTTGGCCTACACTTAAACTATACTGTGTTTAGGCTGTATGTAGATGTAGATGAGAAGAAAAACAACAACAAAACATGAACAATGACGCTAAACTACACTATAAAAATACTATAGTTCATTAAGATTTTACTCACCCTCAAACTTGACCTTGAGAATGTAGTCCCTGTAAAACTTTCTGCCGTTGCCAGGTTTGAGAGCCTCACACACGCTGGTGGAGTTGGGGCATAACGCCTGCCTCATGTTATGTAACGCAGCAGCCATCGCATAGACGGCGTTCACCACGAACATGATCTTGGATTCTGGCTGAAACGGAGCCTCGCGCAGTGAGTGCTTCCCACAGCCCAGATCGTGGAGGCTACATTGGAACTGGTTTTCCCAATACTCTTTGAACCAGGGATTCCTGGTGTTGTTGTACGGGTGCAGGGCAGTGAAGTAGTCGTTGAACTGGGGGATGGGATAGGAAGCCAGCTCGATGGTGAACGCCCCGTCGGCCACCGCCTCGCTGCCCCTCACCACGCTCTCCTGCGCTCCCCAGCCGTCGCTGGCCACCCAGGTGAAGGAGACGTTCATGCGGTTGGCTGCCACCAGCAGCTCGCGGGCGTCTTCGCTGCGCGTGAACAGGATCACCACCTTGGCGTTGGACTTCTGCTGCAGAGAGCGGATCACGTTCTCGTAACTCCAGCGGCTCATGGAGCGGCTCACCTTGGCGGAGGTGGCAATACAGATCTGGCGGGCCCGGGCCTCCTGCTGGAAGGCGTCGATGCCGGTCTCCCCGTAGTCCCCTTCCGATGCCACCGTCGATACGTACGTCCAGTTGAAGTACCGCAGGATCTCTGCCATGGCCTTGGCCTGGTAGAAGTCGGGGGGCACGGTGCGGGCAAAGTAGTCATAGCGGGTCTTGTCGCTGAGTTTGGCACTGGTAGAGGCATAGCTGATCTGAGGGATCTGGAAGAGTCGCAACAGGTTGGCCACCTGGAATAAGTGAAAGACACAAGGATGATGTTTGAATCTGTCCTCACACAATATCAATAAACTATCAGAGGTGCTGTAAGTATGTATATGCATACTATTATGAAGGATTTGTTGAAAAATGGCAACAGAAAACATACAACTGCCTACTGTGGAATTATTTGAATTGCTTATTATTATATACATTAACCCTGTGGGATCCGGGGTCATTTTCTTGACTTTACTCAATTTCACCTTTTAAAGGCACTTGCATGTGACACGTCATCCCTCCATATAATTAGGCACAATTGTCCAAAGGCACAAGTGTAAACATAATATGGCCCTAAAGCTGTTTTTTTAAATGTGTATTATTCATATCTCATAAGATTCCTTTACTCATGCAGAACGAACTGCCGTTTGAAATTGGTTTACCAAAAAGGTCTTGACTTCACAAAAGGAGTGAAATATATGAAAAAAGGTGTAGATACATGTAAATACATGTCTAAAATGTGGGTATTATCGTTTTTTGAGTAGAAATGATGTAGTCTGTCACACTATTCACCAAAATGATAAAAATCAGAGTGAGTAATGACTTCACACTGCAGATAAAGCTTCACGGGGTGTGTGCAAATGAAAAATTATCATTGGAATTATTTCTTTTTAAAATAAATATGTATAATACATTAAACTTTTTTTTGTATTGTTCGTGCCGGCGTGTCGGTGGACTCCAGAAGGTTAATAAAAAATATATATTTTTCCCTGTAGGTGCAATTCGTCTCACCCCATTCCGCTTCACTGGATCCCTGCTGTGTTTTCTCCTGCTAACTGAATGAGGGATTCTGCATTGAACAATTGTTGTTTACAAAAATTTTTTGCTGAACTGTAATGCTGACGGCAAAAGAAAGTGTATGGACCGAGTTAATACAATTTTATGTCGTACGAAAAACACATTTTCTTGAGAGGAGAGAGAAGTGGCAGGGAGTCAGTGAGGGGATGGGGGCAGGGATTTGGAAGTGAGAGGAAGTCAAAGTATCAAAGAATCTTGAAACTTTGCGTTTTCTGTGTAATCGGCTTTGTCAGTGCCGTGACACCGCGCACAGTGTGCAGTAGCAGATCTTGCTTCAGGCATTTCCGTGGACGCCCGAGGGTGAGCTGGTCTGATCACTCAAAAAGCCAACCTAAATGTGGTTGCCTTTAATGTCAGCTCTCACACCAGCACATATTCGTGGCCCAGCATCTTGAATGCTAATGAATAATTTCTGAGAAAATAAAAAGGGAATTTCACATTCAAATGCATCCACTCCGAGTTTAATTCATCAGTCTTATATTTTCTCATATATTTTGTGGAATCTTATAAAGGCTTCCTCATATTTTCTGGATTAATTCCTGGAACTTAGATAAAAGTTTAAGACTATATGATTATATCAGTATGATGTATGGGGCATAGTGTGTCTCAATGGTGGTATGGTCCATAGTGTATCTGAAATTCATTATGATTGATTATAAACAAAACACTTTGGGGCACAACAAAACAAACGTTCCTTCTCTGAAGTAACAAAAACCCAGGTGTATTGTCAGAAACACCCCGAAATTACTTGATTTGAAGGGAGTGGTATCTAACAACGAACATTATTCAAATACAAACCAAATACACCTGAACAGACAGGTCAAACAGGTGAAATAGACACTTCATTAATCAGTAGTATCTTCGCTGAAGAAGAGGGCAGTACACTGAGACATCACAATAAAGCTGGCGTTATGGGCCTTAATGGATATTGATCATGCAATCATCAGAGAGATAAACACTAAAGAGTCGATGGCAGTGATTTCTGGACCACTAGATTCATTGGAGAGGACTTTTCACCGAAAAACTAATTGCAACTCCAAAATCAAACGCGATGACTCAATCTTTACCACCGTGGCATAGCAACTGAAAGTCGAAATGAAAATCTACATAGTTGAAACACACGAGTGAGCACCTCATATCAGTTTAAAGATTGCCTTCCCCTGAGATATTAGCTAAAGAATCCCTAATAATGCAGCCGGGCTAGCTACATTTCTACATAACAAATGGCCTCTTTTCTGAAACCTACTTGACAGCTTCAACATGTGGTGAAACAGCTGGCCACAGCAAACTCACTCTTTTAGGAATAATTCAGAATGTGATCTAAAGTAGCAAGTGACACATAAATATAATATAATAATAATGTTCACGTCACTCGCCAGGCCAGGCCAGTCTTGGACTTATTATGTGAACTTTGAGTGAACTGACCTTGTCTTTGCTATTCATCCTCCACAAATAAATCACACAACAAAGCATTTAACAACTCTCACTGGATACTTTAATAGAAGAATGGATGAGAAGGGTAAAAATAGAAATCCCTGAACATTGAATTAATTATATAATCATGTAATTCTCAAATATTGCCCCAAATGTTTTCTTTAATTTCTCAGCTGGCTTCAATTTATGTTCAGAAAATATGAAGTATTATAATTTAGGAGCTTTGAAGAGATAGGATAGTCAAGTCAGAGTTAAACACATTTAATGAGAGATGCCTTTCCATTTTAACAATACATACTCT
Source organism: Liparis tanakae (assembly GCA_036178185.1). Taxonomy (NCBI): domain Eukaryota; kingdom Metazoa; phylum Chordata; class Actinopteri; order Perciformes; family Liparidae; genus Liparis; species Liparis tanakae. The sequence continues at coordinate 12,657,554 of CM070109.1, forward strand.
GTTGCATGCATTCAATCCATTACTTAATTAAAGTACAAAAGTATCATCAAAATATGCTTAAATCACCAAATTTGTGATGCAGAATGGCCCATTTCAGAATAATATATATTACATTATTGGATAATAATTATGGATCATATATAGCTTGTATACATACTTTGGTTTAATAATCTGAATCTGCAGACTTAATTTACATCTAGTGGAGTAAAACTCAGATGTAGAAGAGAAAAAGTATGTATGTAAGTAAGTGACATTACATGGAAATACTCTAAAGCAGGGGTGGTCACACTTTTTCAGCATGCGAGCTACTTATAATGTGACCAAGTCAAGACGATCGACGGGGGGTGCTAGTGACTTTTTCTCTGCTCCGCCCCGACGATGCGCGCGCAAGCCAGCGAAGCTTTGCGGCGCGCGAGACCGCGAGCGGAGGACTGTTAACGCGACACGGAGTGACAGAAATGACACGCTTCTGCTGTAATCTGGCGCTATAGAGGAAGTTACTCGGGGGCGGGCACATTCATTTTTCTGTGATGCGATCTACCAACACTACGCCGCGATCGACTGGCAGGTCGCCGCGATCGACCGGTCGATCGCGGCGACGTATTGAGCACCCCTGCTCTAAAGCTACCTCAATATTTTAATTAAGTACAATACTTTAATAATTGCTCTTACTTATATTCCACACCTGGAAACCGTCTGTTAGAATATCATCTTAAAAGATGGTTACAAACAGATCTGGGAGAAATCATTTGCAGCCTGATGTACTTTAACGGATGATTCATTAGATGCTAACTAAACAGTGAAAAGTTTTAAATAACTTAACACAAATTCATGAAATTGCTGTGGTTGACGTTTTGTTCACTTTAAGGAGGGCAGACACGTGGTTGCCGTTGTTTTAACACAAAGGCACATTAGAAAGGCTGAGAGCGCTCCAGGAGGGACGATACAAGAGGTTCTGGTGGGATTGAATCCAGGCCAGGAGACTACATGCGATTCTTGAGCTGAAGGACTTAAACATCTCAGAGCGTTAAATCTTTCTTGACAAAGAAGGCAGAGAACACTGTACTAGAGGGGCTTAAACATATCGACAGATGTACATGTGACTTTAGGTCCTTAGACTTATTCAAAGGAGAAGGACTATACAACAGGAATTGCCTGGCAAGTGGTGTTTATACTTTGATTTCTTTCAACACAGGTAGAAAAGCATTTTTAAGAGCACATTTTGCTGAAATTGGGTTGTGCTCGCAGTAGTAAATGCAATAAATGTCACTTCAGATTATTAAATCTGGCCGTGCATTTTCTACCTAGGCCTTCAATGCCGCCCGTCTTGCTACAGCTGAACAACCTAATGTAAGATTAGTACACATGTATTTATGTATTTACATGTGTATATAAATCAGAGAACCCCCCCCACACACACATTATATATATATATATATATATATATATATATATATATATATATATATATATATATATATATATATATATATATATATATACACACACACATACATATACACATATATTATATATATGTATATATATATATATATATATATATATATATATATATATATATATATATATAAAGAGAGAGAGAGAGAGAGAGAGAGAGAGTTTAGTTTAGAGCCATCGGTAGCGATCCTAGTTTGAACTTTGAAAGTGGCGAACGAGCCTCTTTCCCGCCTGTGACGGGCTTTGTAGCGTCGGCGTTGGTCTTAAAGTTTGTCTTGAGAATGGCGTTATAATTATATCCTCGACCAAATCGATATCTAATCCTTTCGCCATTGTGGGTTGAACAAACAGTTTAGTAGTATGCAAATTAATCCGTTTATCAAATTCAGTTTCCTAGTTCTGAGGTTCTGCATATACCTGCCTTCTGCCTATAGGACCCGCCTCTCAATATTGGTAATCCAATCAAAAGACGTGCTCACACTACGCCTGCTCGCTGGCTCCTTGCTGGTTCCGGGGCCAGCTAGCAGGCCTACAGCTAACTCTAACGCTGATTGGGTGACACTACATTTTCATTTCCATTCACTTTTAGCTACCAGCGCCCGCAATGTTGATTCTGCAGGCCTGAGGGCAGATTTTAGACCCCTGGCAACACATGATGGCTGAATATGATTGGATAAAAGATCTAACATAAAGACCAGCCCTCCAATCTCAACCTGGGGCTGGCAGCAGTGCAACCAAGACAAACGCTATGAAATTGAGAGAATAACTCTTACTCTGTGGAATAATTGAATACATATTTGTGGGGAAATATATATTTTTTAAATGTGATTCTGATGATGTTTAGGCCAGCAGAGAAGGCCTTGCTGGCCCTGACAGCCCGCCACTGCAGTTTAGTAATCCACTTATAAGTGGTTTATGGAGGTTATAAATGCCAGAAATGTCACCAATACAATGACAATGGGCTTATTTGAAATCATTCTGATGTGCACATGGCTTATCCAAAAAGCCAAGATCCTGCCACCTGCCAAAGCCTGTGACTGACACATTGTGAGTGTAGATACAACTAGAATACAGGAGGCTGATATTAAGATATGGATTCAATGACCAAAACCGTGACCATGTTCTTCTTTCCCCTCACTCATGATCATATATGATCTATGTTATTTTCATAGGCATCCTTGGCATAACCATGGCAAAAAATAGCTTGCCATGGTGGAAGGATGCACCTTTACCCAAGAATCTCAACTGTAACGGGTTCAAAGACAAAAGTCTTGGACCGTAAGATAATAATATTAAGAAGAGCTTGAGGAATAAATCATATGACACCAGAAGAACTGAGCCAAAAGAGGGAGAGGTGTGCAATGTTGTGGCAAGTTTATGTCCTGCAAATATTGGTATTGTGTGTTCTGCCTACAACTGCAGGTTTTAAGGAGACTGTGAGAATATGTGTTTTGATTTGCAAACCTCATTGCAACAGAAATCAGTTTGTGTGCACAGCAAGCGGTCAAACTTGTAGACGGACCTGCATGTGCGTCATTGTCTCTGCTGTTACTCTGCAGTGAACGCATTCCATTCCATTCAATTCAGTTTATCTTATGTTGTCCAATATCACAAATTACCCTCAGAGGGCTTTACAATCTGTACACATACGACATCACTGTCCCTGGACCTCACATCGGATCAGGAAAGACTCCCAAGAAATAGAAAAAAAACTTTTATGGGGGAGAAAATCATTCTGCATCAGGCAGCACCTTATTTAATTAAGAACATTAAGAAGTGGAGTAGTGTGGCTTTGGCCTGGAGGGTCTGTTACTGAGCAGATTACTGTGAAAGTGGTTTCCTCTCAAGCAATGAGAGCGTTCAGGACCTGGTGGCTGCCTTTGACACCAAAACACGGAGTAACAGGATGTTCTTTTCTGCTGTGGTATGATGTTTTTCATACATCTACCCCCAAGGCACCAGCCAACACATTTGGCCAATTGCCCAAGTGAAATGTCAAATTACAGTTGTATAACACCACATAGAAGCTATTTATAAGTTGATAAGAGTCCATACATTTATATATCTCAAGATAATTACCAACACAGGGTTTTACTTATATGTTGCTTTTAAGAATGCCACCGGTTAAATAGAAATACACTGTTAATTGATAAGACGTATTAAGAGAAACAAATGTATTATGGAATTTGACGCATAGTTGTGAGGCAATAGTCAATGAACAGAGCTAGAAACATGAAGGAGCACAGAAAGTAAGAGAGTGTCCTGGTTCAGGAAATAGCAGGCCGACTTTCTTGGATTGTGGTTTTGTCTACATAAAAAGCCCATCTGCTCTTCCCAGAAGACTGTCTCAGTGCGCTTCCACGGCACCAACCCTGTATTCCCGGAGCAGCAGTCCTTATCTACACTCAGTACCACACATGCAGCGCCCTGAAACTCACATGCAAACACATCCATGAACAGCGGACATGCACATGCATGTACATAGAGCGCATGCACAGTGAATGCTGTCTATGCATTGGCTCGTTATACGTTTATTTCTTCTGATTTAGTTGCTTGGCAACAGCTTTAACATACCTAAAGCAAGGTTGTTTTTTATCAGGTCCTGCTGGATATTGTGAATCTCCCTTATGCTGCAGTCATCTTTCAAAGTCCCTAGATTAATGCAACCATTCAGTGTATATCACATTTTAGAGAATTAATACGCTTCCATTAATTTACAATGTTAGTAAGTCAGCATTGACTGGTGCCTGCATCCATTAATTTTATGTATTTCTTTTTATTACTGTGTACTGTCTATCATGTCTTTATAATCAATCCTCTTCTGTCAAACAAACAGTGATCCATCAAGAGTCAAGACACTTGTGTAATTTAATCTTTAAGCTTGTTAATAACCTGTTAAACCTGGTAACATGTTTCAGGCCAACTAAAAAGCCACAAATGCAATTAATCAAATTGGGCTTTAGCTGAATGAACAGTGTGGTGCTGTTCACATCTGATATATGTGCAGTGGTCATGATATGTATTTCAACTGCACAAATGGTGGGTTAACTGCCAAAGCACTGAATAATCCAATCATTTTTTAATTATTTCCGAATTTTAGGAACACGTTCTTTACCATTATCCATAAATAATTTTCCCTGCATGGCTTTACTGATACGTTTCATCATTATTGTTCTCTCTGGCATGGCTTTTGTCATGTGTATGTATGTTTAAATTCTTTGAATGACTCATGTATGCCTCAGAGATTGGCACTGTCTACCTACAGATGAAAACAATGCTATAAATAGGGTTGTTGGTGGGGAATAAAAAATGTGAATTTTAGCTTGCTGAAAGGCCATAAATGTACCTTATTATTCTGCTCAAAGGATTTAGTCTGCAAATGTCAAGCAATTGTGTTCATATTATAATTGATATCTTAAAATCCCAGGATGCATCCTTGTTTCTGTCGACACCTGTCTCATCGGTATACATGACCACATCTCAGAAAGTCAGCTAAAATATTCAAATGTATTCACAAAGGTATCATCATTAAACAATAAGAGCTGTCATTCCTGGAGCCAGGTTTCAGTTCTTTACAGCGATTTCTGTGCACTGCTCTGAAAAATCAAAGTATTTTTCTTCACAATTGAATCCAGAAATGTCCTCTATCTGTGTTTCATGCCTGAGAATAGTTTTTCGGGAGTGTTTGAGTTTTTGACATTCCATAGGTGTTCCATGGCGATTATGGTGTTCCTCCTGGGGGAAGCTCTCACCAGTGACTCACAGTTAGCAGGACAGCCGGCTGTCGAGGTAACAAAAGTGGAGTCCCTTCCATGTATCCGTTAGAAGCCGGCCCCGAGGCGTGATGTTCCTGGACTGTTATTGTGGAATATAATACATCTCTGATTAACCCACGCCATTAGCCCAAAGGATAATGAGAAAGAATAAGGCCAACGGTCCCTCTATAAAACAGCTCCATGCATAAAAGTTAACACATTTGATACAGGCTTACAATGTTTTAAAGACCGTTTATAATCAAAGCTTGATTTCAGTTTGCAGCAATACCACTGAATATCTTGAACTGTAGGTTAGCATGCATCTTGTCAGTGCTGCAGCTCTTCACAAATTCATAAATATGCTGAATGTACTGAACATATCATCACAAGGTCATTTCTCTCGATCGCCTGCTGTTTGGAAAGACCACAGGGGCCATGTCCAAGACTAAACATTTGAATCACATGAATACTTCGTCAAGTAGATTCATTTAAACTGTCCAGATGGTAACACAGACTTCACTGTGACAGTTTAAGATACATCCTTTGATTGTCAAATGGTTTGTGATGATTCACGCCATCTCTTTCCCCCCATGATCATATCTGCCTGCCAATGTCTCAGTGTTTCTGTGAAATATGATATCTCATTCAATCCCTCTCCATCCTCTGTGTGCTGGCACACCTCTGCCAAACTACCAGCGTCCTGCAGCAACCACAGATGGGGAAGACGGGACTTAGCCTGTGAGAGCGTCATAGAACTTCGCCTCCACACTTAACTCAATCTGTGCCCATGTAACGCCAGCATGGCTCGGCCTGCAGCCAGATCCGCCCCCATATCTGCGATTGTCACACCACAACACCAGCGGCACGGCAACACGCTCTTTTTTTGTGACAGATTTAGATAGCACTCAGCGTTCTCGCCACCTCTCCGTTCCCAATGTTCAACCATGTCGCCATGGCAATAAGGGTATTTGAACTAACATTGTTAGTTGTCCTGTAAGTGTCTTGCCCCTAGGGTGAAAAACACACATCTGACTTACACAGAAGGGCATGCATGGTAACCTTTCACACAGCCAGGGTGGTTCATTTAAAGGTCTGACTGGCGATAGATTATGCACAAACCAGGCAGAAACAAAGGACAGAAATATTGTGTGGAGACGGTTTCTGCAGAGCAACCACCAGCGGCAACTCAGAAATGTCACAAATTCACATGCCCCAAATGCATATCTTAGCAAATGCAGATACACCTTGTATTCAAATTGCATAACTCACATAGCAAATCTGTAGGACATCAAGAAGAATAGATGCGTGGCAAAGTAATTCATTACAAAAATGAAAAGTGGTTTTGAAAAAAACAAGTAATGAGCTAATTTACAGTGAAAGAGACTTAGTTGCTCACAAAAGAAGCCAAGAGAAAGATCTCACAACCAAACTGCATTACAATATAGAAGATTATTTATGGTGAGAAAAGGGAAATATGTCCTGTGGTGCGCTCCTCAGATGAAGAAGATTCAGTGAGAAGCTAGGGGAGACCTCAGACCTCAGCCTTGTAATAGTACATCCATAAATAACCACAAGACAATGGCACTCTCTGAGGAGCCCCTCTTGCAGGGTTTCACTAAAATTAAAGCTCATTTATCAAATCCTTTATTTCCAAACTGTCCTTTTCACCAGGAATCCCAATAGAGGTGCTCTGAATCCTCCCCCTTACATCATTTCCCGGGGGCTCTCTTTAATGTATGTTTGGCTTTGTGTTTTGTCAGCAGGGAGACCAAACATTTGTTTTACAGAAAACAGAGAGGTTTGCAAAATATTGTAGTATTACATCTATTTTGATAGTACAGTTTAGCATTTAATCATTAAAAATACATTTTGTTTTCAACACACTGCTTCAATCTTTCTCTCCAGTTACTCAAAAGCAGGGACACGGTTTTCGAGTACTCACTTTCGTAAACATTTGTATGGCAGCAGAAAGACACTGAAGTAGCTATTCACTGTGATTCATTTATTCTTGGCATATCAGTGCTGACATGTCGACTGCTGACAACAGTTTTCTACAAATCATGACTAAAAAGTAGATATGGATGCCACCGCTCATCCTGTCCTGAAGTACCCACTTGAAGAGCTGCTAACAAGCTAACTGACAGGGGTTCCTACAGTATCTTTGGGTTATTATCAATGATCTGAAGCCAATTATTCTATTTGTGGATGGACAGAGGTGTGTTTCTGTCTTCAAAGAAGCCGATATCTGGAGAATGAGGCTACGCATCTCAAGTGAGGTGAGCCATCCTCTTCATCCGTGACAGCAGACACGTTTTTCTGGCTGACTGACCCAGGATGACAAGTTTAACTGAAGGCTTTGAGGCATGTATATGTGTGGGTATTTACCAATCTTAGTTCTATGTGACATACCTTCTCTTTTTCTAAATTGCTTGAAATTACACTGATGTGGTAGCCATATCACAGCTGAACATTTGGAGACCCAATTAGCAGAACCTTCATCGCGTCAGCTTGAGCGAGGCGAAAGGAGCACTGCTGCTGAGAGTAATCATGGTGTCACGAGGCATCCTGTCATCCCTTCTCCAGCACAACATCTGGAGCATGTCCGTTTCTGACAGGATCGCTGCCGAAGTGTGAATTACCCGGAAAGAGAAAGAGATCCTCTAAATTAGATCAGCCAAGCACACGGGCCTACAGGTAAACAGATCCTCCTCGCGGAACCGATACTCATTAAGTCCCTGTGTTAACATCTCACAAGGGGTAATTGCACATGGTACTTAAGTCTAAATGGACAGTTATATAACCATCCATCACAGTCTCGCTCTTGCTTACTGCCCCCTCTCTGTCTGTCTCTCAGGCCTGCAGGAGCTGCTGATAGTTGAGTAAACCTGTTGTAGCTGCACTGTGAGCGACTGTGGCTCAGGGTGAGCAGGGTCGTCCTTCAATTAGAGAACCGGTGGTTCAATCCCCACCTCGGCTAACCCTTGGGCGTGGCCCTTGACCCCAAACTTGCTCTTGGAGCTGTGATACGGTCTGTGAATGTTAATTAATCCTGATGGGCAGGTGGCACCTTGCATTGTAGCTCCTCCCATGTGGGAATGGGAGAATGATTTCATGTAGTGTTAAAGTGGTCAGAAGACTCTACAAGTACAGGACCAGTTACTGTCTGACATAATTTATGTAGCTTTTTAGCAACTCATTTCATGATCTTAAACAAAGATGGTCTAAGTTATTCTATTTCCGATAGACCGCCCACATAAGGTCTTACCTGAATGGAGACATCACTGTAGGAGCCTCCGATGACCCCAGAGATAGCCAGAGGGACGTCATCATGGATGGCGTAGGAGCCATCAGGGCATGTGTACTCACTGTCGTCCACTTTCGTTAGGGAGGCCCTGACAAACTCCAGAGACTGCTCCAGAGCGTAGGTGTCCTTAGAGCAAGTGTCCAGTATATGAGCTCCCAGTTTGATCCCAGGCAGGATGCGTTCGTTGTTGTTGATTTCATCGAGTGCCAGCAGCATGGCCTCCAGTCTCTGGATCCCTCTCTGAGCGTTGATCTTCCCACAGTCCTCTACTCCCTCGCCCTTCTGGTGCACAGGGAACAGGCCGCCAATCATCAAATCTCCTTCCAGTGTGATCTCCCTCTTGGAGTCAGTGTTATACCCTACCACAGGCAACCCCTGGGGGGACTGGGCAAAGAGAGACACACACAGGCACATCAGGCTGAGGTGGGACAGCCAGAAGGGTCGGGGCACAGGGCGCACCCCCAACACAGGGGATCTCCCCAATGACATATCCCTGGGAGAAACAAGGTCACCGTCCTGCTTGTGGCTTCTGGTCAGCGTCTCGTTGGCTTTTGATAACGGTGGCTCTGAAGAAAAGGACAGCAAGGCGCAGCAGCACCAGATCTCAAAGCATCAATGTTTTTATTCTGACACAGGCCATTTACAGCATCAGCCCCATCCTCTTCGTCTTCCTCTTTTTCAGAGTGTTTTGTAGATTACAGCCTGCAGATCAAACAGAGAGAAAATCAGTCACAGCCTTTGAGGTGGAGTACAATGATCCCTTTGTCTCACACACACATTATTTCTGCCAGAGAGTGATCGTCCCGTAGAAATATTTGACATCATCTGCATAAGTACATATTTATTTATAAAGACAGGTCTTTATTATTAGGCACCACAAGTGCTTCTTCTACACAGCAGGCACCAGCTAATCAACAAGATGAGAGCAGAGTGTGTTTCACCACCTTTGTCCTCCTGTTTCATTGTCTGGCTGACTTCAAGTTACTTCCTTTCTAACGCATTGCACATCTCTTTTATTATCACATGTGCTCGTGCTCCTGTACACTGAAAGTCTGCAGAGATAACAGATCATGTCCCCAAGCATTATTTGTCAAATCACACTCACACAGTCGTAAATGATTTATGCACAACAAAAGCAAAACTCAAGATAAAAGGAAACAACAAATATTTCAAGGAAACAAATTAATTTAGTTTCAAACAGATATATCAAGTAATTAATTTGTTTTGCATCGTGCAGTAATTTGTTTTGAAGCATTCTTTATTTTTTACGTGATACAACTTTAAAATAATATGAGGATATCTCATCCCCAGCTAAAAACAAAAACATGTTAATAAAACAAATGTGACTCATTCTGGGTCATTTCGGGATGTCAGTGAAAAAAGCTACGTCCTTGGATTATAAAGGCATTGTTTGTGTTATTTAACCTAATACGAATAAAGAACTGATAGTGACAGGTCAGAAGTTAGAGTCAGCAGGATGGATTCCCTGGAGCTAGAAGAAAGCTGTGTAATGTCTGCAAGTTACTGCAAAACACAAATGAAACCGGATTGTAATTTAATGAGTCGTGAATCCATTTTGAAGTACTGGCAATTATTTAAAACCACTCCTTCACGTTTGATTACTTTAAGCTCACATAGAACCCCAAAGCTGTTTTTACTAAATGTGTTTACTTATGCTTTCCTTCTAGAAAAGTAATTTGCCTGAAATAGTAGAAACAGGAAAGACGACAGAGTCAAAATCAGAGACTCACATTCTTCTAATATTCCTAGGAAATAATTGAGCACTGACTGGATAAACAGGGAAAGGACGTGTATCATATTAGAGTAATGTATAAGTAAAAGACCTCCTTCACTCAGTCAAGTCATTAGCATCATAAATTATATGTGTTTTCTCTTGTCACTCCAATGTCATAAATCTGGCATCAATATTGTGCAGAGCCGCATACCAATCAAATATTAGGCCTCACACTGATGGAGTTTATGTATGGATTTCAGAAGAAGAGACACAGGGTCTTTGTTCCGTCCTGGTGTCAGTCGCCACACATCCCAGGAGCTTAATTACACAGAGGGTTGAATGTGGGAGAAGTTTAACTGAGTAAATTATTGAGCCCGAAAGATCTGTCACATATCCACTGCTTCAACAAGTGAAGTATGCTGACAAGCAATAATTAACTGTATTGATGAGAGATTATGAAACCAGAGTAGGCAGATATGATTACTCATATTATTTGTACTGTTCCAAAGTACTGACTTACTTTACTTAGTAAAACAACGCATCGCTCTAACAGGAATCAAAATAAAAAATGTTCTCTCTCTCTCTCTCTCTCTCTCTCTCTCTCTCTCTCTGCCTGTTGTTTCCATGGAAACTTGCCGGTAGGTAGAGAGGGTGAAGAGGAAGTGGAAGACAGACCAGGGCGAGTGGGCCAGTCTGACCATGCATGGTTCTGGTCCGTTGGGAAAAGTAGGAAACCTGCACTATGAACTGTCCTGTCAGAGCTGCTTTTTGTGTTCTGCCTTATAAACACATCAGAACAAAAACTGAATGATACAATAATCCTCTGTTTTGACCACTAGTGTTCTTCACTTTCCTATCTTATCTTTGAACCAGCACTTTTCATACTTGTCTTGTATTGATGAAACAAGTATTGCCTTAAAGGTGCTTCTGGTGCAAACGCTGCAGTCTTTTAATAAGAAACAAGGTGTGATATGTGGCATAACATTCGATAAACCGACAGTGAACCGTAAAAGGTCCTTCCACACAAAATGAGTGTGTGGATATAAGACTTTATCAACAAGTGAACGTTCATAGCAACAGCCTTTGCATATGGGCCAATTGACTTCTAATTCCTTAGCATGTAAAGGCATTGAGCAAAGAAAGTTAGCCCAAAAAATAAAGTTTTAATGTTTAGAGAGTGTATTCTGGTTGTACTGTAGCTCTGAAGCGTGAAAAATCATTGCCACATACGGCATAAACCATAAATGTCCAAATAGCAGAAGAAAAGAAACATGTCTGGACTGTAAACTGACTAAATGTGTTTATTTTGAATATAATTCTGCAGAGGGCAAATTTGCAATAACACTTGTAAAGCACTTAAGCACACAGCCCGAGAGAGAATGGTGACAAAAGGATTTCTGGCTGACACATTGTCCGTCTCCTTCCCAGTCCGACATTCCCACAGGAGGCCTCCGTCTCACCAGTGGACTTTATTTCTCTCTCTCTATGTTGGCTACACTCCGATATCTAACCCATTATGATAGCATAATGGGTTGGATATAGAATAATGTCAATGTAAAGTCATAAGCATGTAGGTTCACATATCTCCTCAATTAACTAAAAAACATGTAAAAGTATTTTTTAGGCAACAATATTCACAGGTAGGCTACAGGTGTAGTCTTGCTTTCACACTTTTCATTTGAAATCTCTCTCGTGTCAGTCTGTTGCATATGAAGCGACCACCAGCAGCCACTCAGCTTATCTTAAAGACTTGAAATGGGAAAAGTTGGCTCTGTCCAAAGGTAACGTAATGTGCTTCCCAACACCGACTAACTGATTAACACAAATGTATTGACACAAAACGACATGTCGGAATTTTATCGAGGGGGCTAATTCAGTCACTGCGTTTAGTACTCCAGGTCAAGATATAGTCCTGTGCATTACTCCCTGAATAACTGTATACATTACAGTACCTGTATAAATGCTATGAGCAATGTTTACTCTTCAGGTTTAATATCCCACCCAGGTTTTTGTCTACATGATAGCCTCAAAGGGAAAGCTATGCCTCTCATTTCCCTCTCTCCTCCTATGCAGCCGTCTCTGTTTCTCTCTTCACCAGATGGCCTTTTTAATTCAAGAGCGTAAAGCCTGCCAGCCTCTTACACACTTCAAACCAGACTGGGTGAAGGAATGGGAGGAGTGGCTGCCGGCCGCAAAGAAGAAGAAAAAAAGATAGCAGATGTGAGAAGGAAGGGGGAAAACAAGTGTGTGTGCAGCAGTGAAATGAGGACTAAGAGTGGGGTTTGAGAAAGATGCTATCCAGACTGGAGTTTTTTTTTTATGACACTCATTTGCCCCAGGAATGGAGTGCAGCATTAATATGGTAATATCCCCCCAGGCGACAGCAAGTGTTGAAGAGTGGAGGTCATCTACTGTATATGCAGCCTTGGGCATGTATGAGTGTGGTTGGAGATCCCCAGTGGACTGACTGGAGGCTGGCTAGGAGGAAGCAAAGGTAATGGGAGTCAGGATTCCCTAAAATCACATTTCCAGCTGACAAAGAGAATGGTCTTTGGTGGTAGAAGACAGAAAATGGTCTGCTAATGGGACAGAAGGCTCACGAGTGCACACACACTTTACCTCACATGTGAAGCTCCAATCCTGGAAGCACCTGTGACAAATGAAAGTCTGTGATAGTTTGCCATTGAATATTTGATACATGATTTAATTTAGTTTTTCATATTAAACCCTAACCTTGATGGCTGGTGATATTCTGGATTTGTCTTGCTGTCAAGAAATCACACGACAAGACCAACAATGAATTCATCATATAAAAAGGTTTTTACTTTGTATGAATGCTGGATGAGACCAACCTGCGCACAGTTAGTAAGCATAAGAATGTGCATTTATTTGAACACTAAAGCATGTAAACATGATCCAGTACAAAATTGCAATTTAGCATTATATCTCTCCTTTAAAGACTAAAAAAAACTTCAATAAGAATAAATAGGCACATAGACTCACAGATAGGGTAGAGAAGTCTGAGGTTACTGCATGCTGGGTTTTGGTCTTTTTATGAGATGTACTAAAATAAATATGGAATACCTCCAGCCTCGTCCTTTAAAGATGTTTTTCATATTGACCACATTTTTGTCAAACTAGGGAATTAAAAAAGTGATTAAAAAGAGTGATTTTTTTAAAAAGAGGAGAAAATACACATTTGAGAGACACAACTGTATTCTATTGAAATTATTTTAGTTTCTTTAAATTGGCCATCAGAGTCATTTAGAAACTCCATGTTTGTCATTATATTGGATGCATTTTCACCTTTTATCAAAATCCTGTGTACGTGTTCTCACTAAACCTCTTTGGAATTACTCATAATGACTCATTCAGACAGTAGCACACAGTTTGGGCACAATTGGTCTCCTGTTTGATTTTAAAAGCGAGAATGTTCTTTAAAGTTACATCCTTAACACAATGAAATGTCCCCCAAAAATACAACTGCTGACCTTTCCTGGTAATTTATGCAAGGAGCAAATCAAGCGCGAGGAGGTCCTTGAGGTTTGAATATCGGAAGAGGCAATTTCACAGTATTTTTTACAAAGCAGCAATTAAGAATGTGGGGATCAGTTGGGAGGCTCGCTGTAAGGAGTTACTATAGCATCAGCTATGCCAGTCAGTAAATGGTAAACAAACCTCGTATTCAGTTCCTGATTATCCCAGAATCCATCTCATTCTGTATGCTTTCATGCTTCAATCCTCTCCTCCATCTCCTGCTATCCCTTCACCTGTAAAAGGGAAATCCCTTGCATGTGCTCAACGGTCCCATCGCTTCCCAGGAGCCCCATTCTGCATCCCTCATGAAACATTCATCCTCTTTCTTTGTCTCTCACAGATCATTACTGCCATGCCTGTGATTGGCCGAAACACAGTGATAGATGTATATGGTAGTTTTGTTTTAGAGGTTTTTATTGTATCTTTGCATTATTCATCATCACACCACCACACTGTTAAAAGAAAGTGGCCTGAAACACATTTTTTTGGGAGGGTGAATCAAAAGAAGACCTGTTTCTGGACTGACAAAATATATTATTAAGCAAATTAAAATCATCAAAATTAGAGTTCACATTTAGTTGTTTTGTTAAATTCACATCATTTACATGACTAAAAAAACAAGAGCAATAAGGATTTCTTTTGGATGCGTCAGTTTCACTGATATTAGTTCTGCGCCTTTTCAAAATGAAAGTTTAATTGCATTCAGACTGAGCCGTGATATGTTCGGGTGAACACACAGTGGTATTTCAAACATTATTTCAGAGAATATCTGTATTCCCTTTCTCTCTTTTCCTCTGATATTATCTTTTTTCATAATTCAGCTGTCCAAAAACACAAAACATTTATTTGGGAACTTGTGATGCAACATTTCTGTTGATTCAATTGATGATAGACCAAGTGTTTACTTTAAAGGCTCTCTATACGACATTCAGAGCATACATGTCAACTATTAGAGTATTGTCTCTACCTGAGCCCAGAATGAGGCCTGTGTGTCAGTCCCTCTCTGTGTTGTTATCCAGTTGTTATCTCTGTGCTCTAGCTCCTGGCTGCTGCTCTGCACTGCGAATACACCTGATAACGCCGTTCCGACTGACAGCGTCATTGCAAATGTTCGAGCGGCCAACCCTCCGGTTCCCCCTCAGATAATTCACTGTTAGCTCTGTCAGCACTGTTACTGTTGTTTGCAGTGTCAGCATTGTTAGCACCATTAGCTGTGAGACTCCGACTCAGCTGTTGCCATGTTAAGAGCCGTGTGAAGTCAACAGATAAGCTCTGCATTGCGAAATGTGCAACGTTAAAGCATAAAACAGGGTTGGGAACCACTGTATCAACGTTGGGTCTCAAGACACTCAACGCTGATTATTTTAGAACAAAATCCTTTCTTAAACAGCCGATCAGCTGCCGCCACGTTTCATGGTCCGAGATACTTTTAAAACAAGAGTTTGGGCTCCAGTGGGAAACCTCCAGGTCTGAAAAGTGAAGCCAATGAAGCCAACGTGCATTTATTCTAATAGCCATCAGGGGGCGACTTCTCTGGTTGCAAAATGAAATCTGATTGTATAGAAGTCTATGAGAAAATTACTCAACTTCTTACTTGATCTACTACCTCAGTAAATACTGTAAACATGAGTGTATGGTCTCATGTGCTAATTTCAAGTCTTCTTCAATACAGCATGATGTCAAGGCAGGCTTTAGGGAGGGCGACTTTGTGATTGACAGTTTGCTACCATGTTGTCGGGTCTGGGAATGGAGTGGTGTTCATCATACAACTTTCACAGTGTGTTTTCAGTTAATTAGGATAAATGGGAGTTTTTCATTTGCAGTCAATCTAGCCATTAATGTTGATGTGAGAGTCATACGAACACCATGTAGAAAGCTCCTCTACTTTCATCTGAGTAACGCTATCCTCAACCATTTCTACTTGGTGAGGAATCTACTGGATGTTCAGAGATTTTTCTCTCTGTTTATTGTGTGATTTGACCATTATGATATCAGGACTGCATCATCAATGAAGCAGGTGGACTTTACAGACTCATTAAATTAGTATGTTTGAGCTCAAATGTAATGTTTGGGGGGGAAACCCCACAATGCCTACACATTGAAAACATTCCATTCATTCATTCTGGGCATCTAAAGGGCCAGTAATCTTTTAATTGTCATTTTCCATTTGTCGTTCACATAACAGCCAGGCAGTTTATCTCTTTTGTAAAGCAGACTTAATTTGCGCTCACAGAATACAAATCAGTACATACAGTAAATACCTACATTTACAGTGGTGCAGAGGGAAATTACATATTGAATTTACCGGGTATTTATTTCCAGTGTAAAGACCAGGCTGTATTGATATGATACTGGAAGCAATCCAATTTACAACCGATGTATTATTACTATCAAGGTGTCATTTTATATATTACCTGAGTATTAAATCACGTGTAGCTAAAACAACCCCCAACAAAGCGTTATTTGACTTGCTGTAAAAACAGACCTGTATTGTCCGTAGGAAGTTCAAGCATTTAAATGTAAGCTCAAATTGAACAAATCAAACAAAGAGAATTTTGGGATTTGATTTTTCTTTGCAAATAATGAGCATTTTTTGCATTGCTTGTTCCAAAACTCGTAGCATGCTGCTGCCTCGCTGGTCGTCCATCATCCAAAATAATTAACACAGTTCTCCATCCTCATGTTAGGCTGTTAACGCGTCCCCTTGGCATCAACTCACAAGTTACAGGTAAGGCAGACCACAATCATGCCTGAGCTGCGGAGGGAGCACAGGTCAGACAGACTCAACGCCTCCTGTTACTTTTTTTCCCTCTGAATTTAGATGATGGAGCATAGTCTTCTTCAGTCAGGATGAACTGAATAAGGAAATGTAATCCACATCTTCAGCAGTGAGCGCTGGGCTCGCATTATTTCAGATTCTCAGTCATATAAAAGAAGAATTTACATTGTAAATATGCTTAATCCTATGACGTAAAATAAATACATGAATCAGAGACTCTTATATGGTCATTAAATACTTTCTTTCTGTGCTAATTAAATCAATAACTGTGTTGGATGAAGAGATTACACTCTGATGGTGTCTATCTGCTGAACATGCAGCACAGATGCCTCTGGGACATGGAGGAAGCATCAACAGTATTTTTTTTCCCTTATAAAGAATTTGTCCAGCATTAGTAACACAGCCTCCACATATTTGCACCTTAGGGTTTTCATTTAGATTCCTAGTGGGTTTAAATATGTATTTTGAACTCCTGATGACATGATAATCAAAGAATTAAAGGGAATCCCTCCATCTACAGCACAACATATCACTGTTTCGTGCTTTGCAGCAATATGATGCTAAGATGCACTGATGCTGTTCCATCATTTCAGATTATCATTTTATTTCGGACTTGATGAAAGAATGAAAAAGAAAGATGACATCTAAAATGTTCTGAGTATCCTCAAACTATTAAGAAATAACACCAAATAACACATTCTTCTCTACAACACCTCACAACTCATTTTCAAGTTTTTGACTTTTTTTAGAATAAATTATTTGCCAAATGATCTAGATCTGAGATATGGTGTTTGTCGTGTGCTGCTGCGCCTGTTTAGTAGTACCTCACACATGTGGAGGCTTGCTCAGCGACAGACATGGCTGTGTAAAATATGATCAAATACGGAATGTAAAAATGTTAAATAGTGTCGATAAAAACTAAAAGAAGAGTGCCTGATGTTGACAAATGATGTAAACACCCCTCTATCCACAGAGTCTTTAGGTTACACACATATACTTTAAGGATATAAACAAAGATAAAAGGTGAGGTCAACTTCCCAACAAAAAAAAACCTGAATACAAAATATTTCACTCTCTACAAACCAGCTCGTAGAAGTTTATAAAAAGGCAGCTTCGTGCTTTCAATGTACAATTCAGTCGATACATAAACCACACCAAATATCTTACCTGCAGGTTTCCTCAGTGTCCAGAGCCGCCGTGAGCTGAATGGCGCGTGCCAAGCCAGCGCATATCCTTTGCAGCAGTGTTGAGATGTGTAAGCCTCACACTCCCGTAGATGTGAACTACAGTGGTGCTGCAAGAATGAATGAATGAAAATAGGAGGCGAGTGTGTCGCTGCCTGAAGTTTGAACCGCGTGCCGCCGAGTCGCGCGCCAGGAGCTGTCCGTGGTGCTGGAATAAAACCACAAACTACAACGACGAGCCGGAGTACCTGGAGGTCGGGTCCTGCTGACAGCGCTTACAAAATCACATTTCCTAAGCAGATGCAATCGACGCCCACTTCATTGTTCTGATGGGGGGGAGCGTTCACGCTTTTGAGCATCAAGTGTGTGGAAATATAAATGTTAAAAGCAATCTAGAACAATGCATGTGACGCTTTGCCTGGTAGGATGTCAGGTTATCGGCTATAGCGCGCAGGAAATCGGAAAATTGGACACAAAGTTTAATTTCTACCTGTTACTCAAGCAGGCTATATGCTAAATCTTCGATTTTGTTCAGATGAGCCATCAACACAGGAGAGTTTGGACACTTGAACAAAGGCGCAGTTGATCCACTGAACAGTCCTAGAGATGGTTCATTGCGATGTAATTTAGAGCACGGAGGAGAAAACGTCTTCCAGCCGCTTGGTTAGTGTGTAAGCTGTTGAATCGGACGCGGAGACGAGGCGTCGCTCCCTTTATCTGTTCAGGCGGTCAGGAGGGGGATTTATTATATTGTAATAACGATTCCTTAGAGACCGCTCATCTTCAGCGACGGACATTTTTTGGGGACCTGCAAACAAGTTGTGACACGGCACGGCGGAGTGTGAGGTCAGTCCCAGATGGTACAGCATGCGCGCAGGGGCACGTGCGCTTTCAGAGGGTGAGCTGTGAGCCTTCCCTCTATGCCCAAAGCAGCTTCGGACACGCAATGGTTGAGCATCTATTTTGTATGCTGAGACCCCCCCCCCCCCCCAAAAAAAAAAATCTTTCCACGTGCAATATAATGAGATTAATAATGAACATCATCGGGAGGCATATCGTACCCTGTCAAAGCTGCAACACCCCTGTGGGTTTCACAATTAATCAAATCAGCTGTTGACCCAGTGTGTTATCGCAAGTCTCTTCCAGGCTGATGTTCGTTGGACAAAGGTTGTGGAGCCAGGATTAAAAACTGAAAGTGCAACAGACATGCGGTGAGGGCATCTGTCCCCGCAGACCGATCACACCTCCAGGCAGCCACCAGTCTCAGAGTCTGATCACAATACAGACTGTTTGGATGAAATGTGTTATAAGTTGACTGATGTCTGAGAATGAACGATCAAGGTGATATGTTATGGTTCCTAATGAATTGTTGGATAGCCAACAAGAAAGAAAGATGCTTCATTTCTATAATGCAGACATGCTCAGAACAATGTAGAGATGGAGGAATACATTAAAACATACATAAAGTATAAGGTCCTCCCACGCCAAGGTGCGAGGATATTTGTAATGCTAGCCTGGATCATCATCGTGACTGAACTCTACTGACAACCAGCGTCCTACCAAACAACATTCTGATTTGTCACCTTGTGTATCTTGTGCCATTGAGGATTGAGTTATTTCCTGCACCTTAGAAAGTCCACAAATGTCAGACACGTTTTTAATTTTGAAGTGACATACAGATATTTGAGAGCTTTATTAATAACATTAATATATACTGTGCTGGACATGTTGTATACACAAAAATAAAAAAGGCTTGTGTGTGGAAAAGGTATGTATAGGAATATTGTTTGAGAACGGAATTAATAATTAGTTTCTACACAAAATGACTTCAAATTGGTTTAATATATTTGTAATACATGATGTACGTGTGCCCCATATCCACCATTATTTTGGCCTGAGCAGAAGCAAGAAGGACTGTTTCTCCCTCTGGTTAATGCTGTATTAATCAGTGAAATAACTGGGCCTGCTACGGTTGAATAAAAACATTGTTACTTATAGGTCACTATGCTCATTAAGGAAGACTGGCGATGTGTCCATCACATATAAATAGTGTGTTGAGGCATAGTCTTCCTCTGCTGCTGTACTCACGGCTGATTAAATAAACTGCGACACAAATGCCAAACCTCCCATTCAAATGTTAGAGTTCCTGCGAAGGAGAATACTGATACAATAACATTGTGAAATATGTTTGTGCTTTCCATATTTGTATTCTTTTGTGTGCATTGGTTAAATATTGCAATGATGCCAAATTGCTCCTCCAGGAAAATCTTAAAATTGCTTTATTTAATTTTCTGAACAGAAACATAAATGATGCTATTATTGGCTCTTTCTTGAAAGTTTCTCTTTTATTAAGCTTTTAAATTCCACGTCCTTGCCTTTCCAAAAGAAGCATCGGCAAGAGACGGTCGTTACAATGTGAAACCAAAGCCGTTAGCCTTAAGAGAGAGCTTGGTGAGTTATTAGCCACTAACCTTTAGACAACAATGAGTCCCACTGCCACCCACACTTAACACCTAACATTTCTCGGTTGGGATACAGACAAATACAAATGGAAAATATTTTTTGTATGAGTATAGCAGTAATGACAACTGTATAGAATAAGAATTTTATGATTTTTGTGTGCAACAAAATCGAAGCTCAATTTCTTCCTGTCCACTTTACTTTTCATTTGAAAACTCTAATACAGACATAAAGACACCAAAATGGCAATGTACTGTATTACTTCCAATTTCTCACATTACCGACAATCTACAAACATATCACAACTAGGCTCTGGACGAGAGGGAATTGTTCCTACACACAGAAGTGTGGAGTTGTTCAACAAACCGACTAGAGAGGAGAACATTACATTCAAAAATAAAGCAATCATCTGAGCACAGTGAGAGAATAACGTTCTGTACACTGCACTATCCAAGGGGAAAGGTTTACACCTTTGAATTGTATTTTGAATTCCATCGACGACTTGGAGTCTACTGTAAAGTTACTTTACTGTGTTTCTTCTGCCTCAGTTTCCACCTGTGGGATCTCTATTGTCCAGTGGAGACAAAGTTAGAAAGAGTTACAAACTTCAATAGGTCCATAAAAATGTCTACGGCATTAGCTCCTGCACATTCTCACTCCATCATTACGGTATATCAAGACACCAACACGTTACATACAAATCCTCAAACATAACCTTGAAAGTGGGGTACAATATCAACTTTCACACACAGGCAAAAATGATGATATATTATGATCCAAGTAATCTGGCGTCAGTGTCCTTCTATTAAAGTATATCTTAAGCTGAAGTGTCACCTCTAATCTGAACAAGAATGGCGGAGATTCACACGGGATTTCAGTTTGAATTTAAATATAGAGTTGAAGGAATCTCGGCTCTCATTCTCATGTGCAGAGAAAGTGGTTTACTCAATAAGACTCAACCAAATGGGGCTGTGTGTAGTTCTATCAGGAAAGTGTCAATATAGAATCGGGAACTTCAAAAACAAAAAAAAAGTAGAACAAAAAGTACAGGCTTTAAGAAAAGTAGAAGAAAATAATTAAAAGGTGCAGAAATACAGCATGGTGGTCATGGCATGAAGAGCATTAGAACCACCAACAGGATTACATGACAGATAACCAGTAACAACGGAGCATGCCAGTGTTACGTGGCCTCGTCTCTTATCTCTTCGGCATCAACCCTACTCATCTCCATCCCCCACAGGCGTCTTCTTCTCAGCCACCAGTTCAACTGCTTCTCGAGCTGCATCTTCGCCCTCAGGGACCTCCGCCTCATCTCCATCTCCATTCTCCTCCCTCTCCGCTCCCGCCTCCTGCTCCTCCTGATCCATGTCAAGCTCTTCAAAGGACGAGCCGCTGCCCACAGACCCGTTCGAGCCTCTCTCGCTGTTGTCCCTATGCTTAATGTCTTCATTTGCATCCATTACGTCCCTCAGAGGCAGGGACGATGCCAGGGAGGCGGCTGTGGAAGCAGCCAGGGACGTCTCTCTGCTGTCCCAGGGCACGCCGCCGCTCACCGAGCTCACGTCACTGTGGGAGTCTGCACCTGCAGCAATGTGGGAAATAGACACATAACAAAGGCTTTGTGAGTGCGCAAAAAAACAAACAAATTACAGGCAAGCAAAACTCAATTAGAGTGAACTACAGGTGTGCTGATTTATTATAACCTAATTTGATGTCCCTTGGTGGCACTGTGAATAAGTGATTACCATGTTGACAATTCAGATGAACACAATGACGAAAAACACTTTTAATAGCCTATAATGGTTACTGTAAATATTCACCACACATGAAAGACATGATTGGACATAGAGTCATAAACCTTTTCACAAATGAACATGTTGACCTAATAATGGAATCAGATGAAACAGGATAGCCAATGTTATTACAATTTATCCTATAGGACAACATTGCAAAAACACTTAAACCCACAAATCAACATTATGGTGGCGCTAGAGGTCATGGGATCCGCCCTCTCTCTTCACATATAAAAGTCAACCTAATTGTATTGGAGTATGAATGGTTAATCAACTGCACAACTGAAATAGTCATTTAGAGCCAAAGGCATATTTTTTTTGTTATTAGCCATTCTTTATCTTATCTTATCTTATTACTGTTATTTGTCTGCATTTGTGTGGAAGCCAACTAGAAGGTATAGCTGTAATGTTGTGATCTGAAACACAGGATTGTAAAAACCACAGCACTGTGTGTCAGGTGGTCAAAAGATGAAAACATTATTATAATAACACAGCTATAACATGGGAAACACATGACGGATATGAGGCCCTTACGATGCCTACAATTACAAATGGAAAATAGGAATCAGGACATAAAACGTAATGAGCCCAACACATCTCCAACCCGACACCTGTACATGTGTAGTATAACACTTTTCACTTTTTATGTCTTATTTGGTTTGAAATTAACAGCCTCCATATAAAGTGTTTTCTATAAATAAAATCTAACTCGACACGACTTGACTATCCCACAGGACACAAACACACTATTGTCCGCAGCCTTTTCCTGCTGCTTTCACACTCCAAATAAATCTCATCCACACATCAAAGTGTGTTTGTACTAAATGTGTCATTTGGGACCCAAATACAATAAACAGGGAGTCTCCGCACACCGCGCTGAGGTCAGTCTTTCTTTTTCCGTCATTCGAATTTCAACATCACTCAGCCATCTAATTATCACATCCAGCATATCTGATCCTGTCAACAGTGAAGAATATCATACATTGGATGTCCATTTAGGTCAATTATAATATCCATTTATAGGCCTGTTGATTAACTAGCAAGTTCAAACCAAACCATTGGGTAAGGTCGTCAGTGGATCAGCGCTGGTGTGAATCATGAGACTGAGATTTATTGATTTAAAATACATATGGAGTTTATTTATTTTTTATTTGCATGGTGCAGTAAAAAGGACCAGAAAGACACATTCTACAATACAATAAATTGTACAGGAAATAATGGGTCTATTTAGGGTAATCGTGTGGACAGCCCCCCAAGGAAAAGCCTCGACACACTGGACAACTTCCACCACCTCTACTACTGCAAGCAAGGCCTGCAATTGGTACTCTGGTTGAAGCCAGCTGTGCCTCTGAAAGTCTTTTAGCTAACATTTGCCTAAATTAGTGGTTAAATTAGGCCCATTGGGATTATTAGCAGCGAATCAAAGTCTTGTTCCTCCAACTGTTTGGAACAGAGGAGAGGCTTTCCAACAAAGTAATTAGAGACTGATCGGGCTGAGGCGTGCTGAGAGTTTGGAGAATCAGAGTCTGAGTGGAAGGCGAGATAAGTGCAACAATAAAGTGCAGACGCTCAAGAGGTGATACAGTAGACGGATCTTCATGTTTACAAATTAGGGCTGGGAGGCAGAAGCATTAAATGCATGTAAA
This sequence comes from Liparis tanakae, assembly GCA_036178185.1. Classification (NCBI taxonomy): domain Eukaryota; kingdom Metazoa; phylum Chordata; class Actinopteri; order Perciformes; family Liparidae; genus Liparis; species Liparis tanakae. The sequence goes on from CM070109.1 coordinate 12,681,205, forward strand.
TATGAACATATATTGTTGTACAGGTATGTCATGATAAACAATGTTTTTCTCAAAAGAATTCCATCCAAATTTAGTCCAAATGTTGACAATTTACGGGCAGCGTTCAAACCTCAATCAAACAAATGACCTGTCAGTGATGTTAGTAGAAGAGCACTCGGGAATGCAGACCCCCAATAAGACCATCCTCTCCTAAATGGAAGGGGTTACTCTTTGGCCAGCATGATACAGCCTGATGACCAAGTTTTATAAAAATAGGGAGAGTAGTTTTTTTTCTCCATAATTTCAGTGACAGACAAAGCAAACCCAATATTTGTGTTTGTTTCCAGTATCCTCATCAACCCACACACGTCTGATCTTTCTGGCTGCCATCTTCTACAGGTTTACATCTTCTTTGCACAGTGGAGATGAACAGTTGATGGACTTCCACATACATGTCATAATAAATTCTGTTTCTATTGCACTTTATTGCATTTTGCTTTTACTAAAATCCCACATTTCCACCTCAGCCAAGTGCAGACTTTTCTTTTTTAATTTAGAGCACATAAAAGGTGGATGCAAACACACTTCATGCCTCTTCTTCATCAATAGAGTTAGGGCTTGTTGCATGAAATGCAACAATCATCAAAACATAGCTACATTTGATCCCTCCCACAATCATCACACACTTTAATAGTGGATTAATACACAATGGTGTATACTTATACCATGAGTATACAAATAATATAACAAATACATTGAGACATTAAGAAAAAGTTATTTAAAACTGAGCCTGGTGTGTTTCCTCAAAAGAACAACAACAGATTATCATAAAAGTGTTTGCATTTTGTATTTATTTGCTCTCAGTGTGCTGTGAACATATAAACAGGCCCAATGTTCAGGCACAAGCAGAGTTTATGGTCAGGACTATAATGTCTATAATGTGGAAACTGGACTTGAGGGATGAAAAGTTTAAAGCAATCTCAGAGTTGACGGAGCAGGAGTTCCACCCCAAATCTTAGATCCACTGGTTGATCCGCCTCTCATTAAGAGCGCTCAGCTGTCTCTGGGAACATAAACACATAAACACACTCACAGTCTCCATTTTGAAGAGACTGCTCTAACCCTCATGTACTCCACCCACACACACACACACACACACACACACACACACACACACACACACACACACACACACACACACACACACACACACCAGCCATGGTGGAGGAAACTGCAAACACATAGGAAGACGTTCAGACTCCTGCCTTCTGGTTGTCATCGAACACATAATGCCAGAGCTAAGAACAACAGCTTCTTCAGATTTAAAGACATTCAACAACACTTTGAGAGAAACAAACAAGATAAGTTTACATTCCAATTTCACAAGTGGGTACACTTTGCGATAGAAATGTGGTCACTCTTGAAACTCCATTTATGTTCCTGCTCTCACCAATCACACAACAGCTCCGTCTCAGCGCTCCTGTGAGCAATAAAGAGGCGCTGGGCGACGAGCGTTTCCAAAGGAACATAAATACATTCTTTAAACAGAGCCTAAAGCATATTGTGTTTTTATAGACAACCATCTAAACTGTGATCCCGAAGGCTTGTATTTATCTAAAGCTCCTCTTTTGTAATAGTATCACTACTTGATTCCATGTGATAAACAAGACTTTGACTTTCATCATTAGATTATTGATAATTGGTAGTAAATCGGTATAGTCTTTCAGGTGATTTATCATCATTAATTATGTCTGTCAGTTAAAGAACATCTCTGCGTGCTCACTGTCGTTTCGCCTTTAAATGGTAAATGGACTGTTATTGCAAAGCAATGTTAGTCTCAAAGCACTTCAACACTTCATGTCATCATTTACCTATTCCCACTCATTCATACACTGAATTATCATAGTAAAAATATATCACGCTATTCTTATTAAGCTTTTTCAGACCTTGCGTGCGTCGACCCCTTTTTCTATCCACGTGTCAAAAATCTACACAAGCATACACAAGCCTACACAAGCCTGCAAGGCTGTGATTGGTCTGCTGGTCTGATGACTACTTCCTTTCTGGAGTCTGACATTTTTAAAAGCCAAGTTAAACCCAAGACGATTTTTTTAAAAAGATGAACGCTATTCAGGAGCTGCTAAGCGAGGAAGTCAGGAGGACAGGGCAGGTAGTCTGGTTGCAGCGCTTTCCACAAAGCCTGGCAGACCTTGGAAAGAATGCCGGACACTGTGCTGGATCCCAGTTTATAGCTGGCAGCTACAGCCTGTTGGGTTCCACCCGAGGCTAAAATCCGTATTGCCACCGCCAGTCTCTGAGCGACATCGATTGGCGTGCTGTGTGTGCCCTGATGCCGTATGTGCGGTTGCACACGACGAACAAGCTCATCGAATCGGCCAGCCGACATGCGAAAGTACTTAAAGTGCATCTCTTCGTCCATATCCCTCATAGTTTGGACAAGAGATGAATATTTGCAACATACTACGTTGACTGCGACTGTCTGGAGAGAACGCGCTAATTCACCGAACAAATAGCCTACTTTCATATTCATTTTCCACCACTTGTTAGTCATGTCATCCATTCATATCGATGTGAATCAATCAATACTAATACAACTTAAACTGTGATGCTTTTTAGTTTCATTTCGCAATTTATTTAGTGTATAATCCATAGCAGCTGCCTTAAAACACAACGGTTTTTTTCCAATGTCCCGCTGCAATTAATACCCCGACGTCCGAGCCCAACCGGAGCCCTAGTATGATTTCTAAATATTTTGTCGGAGACGGCCTGGCTGGTCGGGTCCAGTTGGAAGAGGTGAGGAGATATGAACATTTATACAACCCCAATGATCTCGGTTGCCATCCTTCACTGTGTGTGGACAACAAGACCTGGTAAATAAATAAACCAACGACTTCCACACACAAAGACGTCATTCTCTATGTCGTCTTCGACAAAAAACGTTACTCCACCTATTGTTCTGGCGGTGAATTGCTTTGCAACACGCGCAACCCTTTTAGGAACTATGAATTGAAACGAGCATTTTACACAAACAATTACACAACGATTTACACAACGATTTACGCTGTTGTAGAAGTATGCGCGGGCCTTTAGTCTATCGAGTCCCAAGTCGCTCGTAACTATAGTTTAGTAAACAGCATGTGTAGCTAACATAGACAGTGCCTACGAAACATTTAATAAATATTATTTTATTGAATGTGTCCCATTGTCATTGTTGTTATTTTAAAGGCAACTTTTATCAAATGAGCAATTTGAATTAATGAGATGTTGCGAGAACTAGCGACTATCTCCCCTCCTTCAGCTAGGCTAACGAATGTAAACAATGCTGTTTGTCCATTAGCCACACAGAGGGGACTACTTTCACACAGAGGGGACTATTTTCTCTCGGCTACTGAAATGCGATGCATAACTTTGGTTGGCAACAACTATTTTGTGTTGAAAGGCAGCTTATTATTTACTTACTATTTATAATGTCGCTGGTGACCGTATTCTAAAAGCAATAAGGGACGAGAGGCAGTACTTTGACGTCAATAAAGTATGTGTTCAAGGGTGTTGTTACGCCCGACGCGCAGCGGAGGGCCGGCAACCCTTGAATAGTACTTTATTGACGTCAAAGTACTGCCTTAATTAAAGCACTTTGAGTGGTCAGAACTCTAGAAAAGCAAAAGTACAGTCCACATTTAAACAGCCTTTAGGAGGGGTGTAACATAACCCAAGATCAGTCTGATCTGATTATGTAAATTAGCCCACCTCCCCTACTCTGTCCTATCGAACCAATACCACGTCCGCTCTCTAGTGATTTGTACAATGACGGTGTCAACACTGCCTCGGGTCCAGCCTCCAGCTGCAGCAAGTTTGAAAGAGTAGACATTGAGTCCCATATATCACATATTCTCTGTGAGGACTCGGTGTCAAACTAAATAAAAGTTGCCACATACTTTCTTAATGTTTTCTTCATAAACTATAGTCTTAAGAGCATAAACTTGAGTTGTTATCACCAAGCTTTATTAAACTACAATGAGATGAAATAACATAACAAAAAACAACGTCAGTCTTTTTAATAATCCTCAATGAATCTCTTTTTCCTCTTTTTAATTGTTGCCTTCAGTCAAACAGACATTTATTTTAACATTTGGAATTATTTTCTTGGGGGGTTGATGCTGTACGTATTTTCCTAATGAGGGCTCAGTAACAACAGCGCTTCATGTGTTTAATGGCACTAAGACAACTGTGGTTGGTTTAAAGAAATACAAACTAGTCAGAGCTTCTTCCCCCTTATGAACAGAATGACAATGTGTGGAAACTTTTCTTTAGCGCTGATGGAGCGCTGATGGAGCGCTGATGGAGCGCTGATGGAGCGCTGATGGAGCGCTGATGGAGCGCTGATGGAGCGCTGTGAGCCTGTGGCGATAAGTCCGGCAGTGAGAGACTAGGTTGTACACAAAGTACACAATACCTGTAATGTCAGTTCCTCTGTCCTCATCAGAGTCCTCTTCTTTAACATCTGTTTTAACCTCCTCCCTCATCTCTGGAACAAAGAAGTCTGTCTGGCGAGACAGTGGAACCATGTAGTTGATGACATCAGAGCCACAGATCTCAATAGTGGGGAATGCACTCAGCTTCCTCTCCTGTGGAGGAAAAAAGACAACGCAGACAATTAGATGTGAGACAAGTCCATACCAAACATAAGGAGATGAGGCTTGAAGAACACGGCTTCACAAAGTTTGGAAATTATTATTAAACTGCAACTAGTGTTCAGTTATAAGAAAAATAACTAACAGATTCAAGTAGGAATGTGTGGAGTGTCCTTATGAAAGCTCTTGCCATTCTGCTCGATCACCTGGTTCACACTCGCACACTCAACTAGATGGACAACGTAGATGACGGTGAGAGAATATCTGTTTATAGCTTTCAAAGGTCTTCACTCTGCTGACCTAACACTATTTCTTTGGCACATTAACATGAAGATGCCCACCCATGTGAGTCCATTAAAGTTGCATTTTCATCCATCTCTATGTGTCTACACTTGCACCCTCCTGTGGAGTGTGCAGAAAGTGGAGAGTTTATAAATATTGTACCATATTTTCTCTAAGGAGGAAATAAGCCATACATCATTTTCGGTTTATGCTTTTAGTCCTCAAGGGATTGCAGAGACGAGAGCTCTCCGATGGGCCGTCAGGGTGCAGCAGGACGAGGTCCGGGTGAGCCGCACAGGCCGGTCTCAGCAATGAGCGGCCGCTAAGTGACACATTAATGTTTTAGTGTGAGAACCTGTGCAGGCATTCATGACCCAAATGGCATGACAGTAGGATATTTAACTCAAGTCCTACTAATTATAACGGATACACAATTTTGACAACTTTAGTACGCTTTACTCTCCAATTTGATACAACTAGTGCAGTGCCTGTTTGGAGCGGTCCGCAGAGCCCTGAAGCCCTTGGCTTTAAGGAGGAGTTTCTCCAAGGCTCCATTCTCTTTAACATACACTGTACTTGATCTTAACTATTTGCAAAGTAAAAAAAACTAAATGTTTCATTTCTATAAAGTTGCTCCCGAGAATTTTTATTTTATTTCTGTTAAATATCCTTTTATGTTACACCTTTCTTGGTTTGGGGACTCCTCTGGTTTTTACAATACATATTTTTGTTTACAGATAGATTACACCCTACGATGCAGTATATCTCCCTTTATTGGTATTGTAATGCTTTTATAATGTGGGCCTCTCTGTGTGAACATTTTCAGAATTGCATAAATGTCTCGTCTCTAAATTGAGGTGATTGTACAGCCTTGTAATCGTGCCTTGGTTGCGCGACAAATACCCGGTATGTCTATTCTGGCCTTTCCCGAGAGGGCAAAACATGTTGGATGGCCTCACACCAGTCAGTCAACTGACTCATTTTCCTCTGGGTCAGGGTGCTCTAGACAGACTGATGGGTTTTAATTTAATCCTCTGCAAAATAAGACTGTGGTAGCTGGTATGAATCACCTGGCTGACACGGGGGGCTCGAGCCCCAGAGCTAGCTATGCAAATGAGTCCGAGTACCCATCTCCTTGAACCGGCCTCGATAATGAGCTGGGAAATCTAGACAAAGACAGTTCTCTGTTGGCGCGCACGCACACACAGACACACACACACACACACAGACACACACAGACACACACAGACACACACACACACACACACACACACACACACACACACACACACACACACACACACACACGCACGCACACACAGTCTCCAAGGGAAACTGTCACAGATGAGAGAATTACAACAGTATGTAAGAAAGATATGTACCAATATATGTGCTTTACTTTGTTAAAACAGTAACTTCTTCATAATTAGCATAATCATCTCTATCAAACCCTTGTGCCAGCGGGGACTGCACATTTTCAACCAGAGACTATGAGGTGATTTTATGGATTAACACATCATTGACCACAGAGAAGACGCTCATCATGAATTTACCCACTTTTGTGACATTGTGGCACTTTAAAAACTTTTTTTGGTGATTTTATTATTGTGTGCACAAGAGTTACCGGGAGTAACGTTAGTGTACTATGATTGGTTGAACACTGACAATCAACGTTTACAGACTAAAACCTAAAACAACAGGCAACACAAAGCAGACAACTCTTAACCAAATGAATGGGTAATAAAAGGACTAGTTAAGACGTTAACATAATTATGAGTCCACACTGAGCAAATTAACAAAGTAACAAAATTGTTATTTATTCTTATATTACAAAAAAAAGAAAGTTAAGAGAGTCTGCGGACGTGTCTGGCTTGCGTCATTGTTCAACAACTCCAATCATAAGCTCTTTCCTTCTTACATAAAAGTATTAAATCTATTTTAAATTGATATTGTCATCATCATTAGTTAGTCTATTATTTAATTGTTCCCAGTTCACTGTCCAAAAAAAAGCCCCAAAAAAGAAAAAAACACAATTAACATCTATTATTAAAATGGTAAGCTGATCAAAGCAGGTCTCATCTTTAGAAGGCACATTTCACTGTCCAGTAATTCATATTTCCTCTCACCAGGGAAATTACTAAAGAAATATAAGATAGATTAACCGTCCTCATCATAATAAAAACTCACTCCTGGCGTGCATATTTTAATTATATGACATGCAAGATGTTCCATTTCCTCCGCGTGCTCTTTTCTGGCCTCTCTACGGTCTGATTGGGTGCCATCTATTTCCCTCTAGCCCATCATGGAGTCAACAAGCATCCACGATACCTGCGTCTGTGTCCGGGGGGTGAAGGAAATGTGCTTTCCTGCAGGAAACGGAGGAAAAGACTGAATAGTCCTAGAACAGGTCAGTTGTTCCTCTCTGTCACACTTAATCTCTCATCACTGACCCATCAGCCACAAAGAACCAGCAAGGGAACAACCAGTTGGTATCAGCACCAGTAAATCATGGAGCGTTACCTGTTCCTAAGTTATGGTTGTAGTGGTTCTACAAAATGGGTCACTTTCAGTCCTGGCCTCTCACTCTATGTCATGTAACCTCACTCTTAATAAATAATGACCTTGCTGCACTGAAGTGTTTTGGCCATTAAACGTGTTACTTTTTCATTGGTGGAGATTAAGTGATAGATGGGGAATATTAGATCATATTTCTATACAAAACATTCTTCATTTTATTTCCACATGTAAATCACACTGCCCTTTATTTGAAGATAATATTCCCAAGCATATGGTGTTGCACCTGGGGGTTGGCGGCACTTTGAGCTAATACCCTGATTTTATTTTTCAGGTATCGTATTGGTTCTGCTCTGAAACCTCCTCTAAAGTATGTCAGCCATTTCTATCAAGTACTACTTAGCCTATTTCTGAAAATCACATATTTAAGTATTCAAGGCAGGCGAAAGAAACCGGCAACAAGAAGGAACATTACAATACACAACCTCCGAGATTCATCAACAATGGAGCAGATAATAAGAAGATCGAAGGATTCAATTCAATTAGGTCCTCACCATGTCCATCACTGGTTACGTCCTGTAAGTGTCCATGAGCAAGACAGAAAACCCAAAAAGAGGGACCACTAGAGAAAAAGCATAACATTTAACTGCACAGATACATTCGCTGCTTTGCACTTCAGCTCGTCCTTCCATCCATCTCATTGTTGTCACTGCCTGAGGCAAAGTCAGCAGGGACTGCTTTACTCTTCATCTATGTAAAGGTCAAGGGTGGCAGACTAATCAGGAAATGCAGGCTATTCTCAAACACTGTTTGTAGCAATAGATATTAAAATGAATGCACTGTCATTTGTATACGTGCCACAAAATCAATTTGTATGTATGGCTGATAAGGAAGCTTCAAGAGCATCACACGCTGCATCGGGAGGAGTTTGGGGGGGGGGGGGGGGGGGGGGGGAACACTAGCCCTTCGTTCGGGAGACGGCTGATTGAGCCCATTGTCTAAGTCACAGTTGATTTACTGCTCACATATCTTCCATAGCAATTTTAACCCAAACAAAGATATTTTTGTAAACCTTAGATAAACCTAAATTATAGTTTTGCTGTTGCCTAAATCTAAGAAAGTACATTTTGCTAGACTTTTATTAGTTAACGCACAAAGAATGAACGAGTAATGGCTTTGTTGTAAGATATCATAATAATCATTGCATGATACATCCACACCAGGTGTTTGTATTTCTCTCTCTTTCTGTCTCGGTGTTGTTCTTGTCCTCTTGTCTGTTCGCGGAAAGATTTTTTCACCACAGATCTAGTTTTAATTGCTCTGTATATAACCATGAAGTTTGGTTTAAAACATAAAAATGAATTAGTTTGTGCAACGTACAGCAGCTTTGTCATTAAAGAAGAAAATCCCTTGACATTTAGTTAATTAGTATAATTACTATCATGCCTGATTAAGACACAATTGATCTATGATGTCTGGCCTTCTCCTAGAAGGGTTTGATTCTCATTATAATCATCTGGATAGACCAAAACATTAAAGCATGTACAGGTGAGAAAGAGCTGTAAAGCTGTGAGACCGTGATATAACGGACCGAAGGACACAGGTTAAAGCACAACTTCTGCAGAAACGTCCTTGACCAAGACACTCAATCTCTTGCACCCCCTGCGTATGATGCTTTAGTTGACCTTTGACCTTCAGTGGAAGATACAAGCAGTAATTTCCCACTAAATCTATAGAAGCATCACATTTTTTAAGAGTATTGCTCAACAAGCTGCCTCACAGGAATACTGTAGTACTTGGAATTATAAAAATCTAAATAAGCTCCGTCATATTCACAATTCTTGGTCGTTCACTGTAGGTGACATAACTCAAACAGCTTTTTACCAAAGCAACCAAATAAAACAACTACTGAACTTTAGAGAAAGGTGGAAATACATTTGCCCACACTCATTTTATGTAAAATGATGATCGTGAAGTTCATTAAATGATGATGTAATAAGGAATTGTGTGTGTGTGTGTGTGTGTGTGTGTGTGTGTGTGTGTGTGTGTGTGTAAGGTAGGTTGAGGGGCACAGAAACAGACATATATAGGTGAGGGTCTCACGGGGCTTTATAGTGTCTTTGGCCTCTCTGGCAGCTGCTCCAATATAAATACCAATAAACAAAGAAACACCTCTGGAGTTTGATTTACTGCATCACTTAACTAAGCCTCAGACATAAACATGGCGATGGAGTAACTGGACCATAAGTACAGCAGAGGAGCTCAATACAGGCACTATGTTGTGTTGCAGCCTTTCATATATGAGATGTATTCAGTCCTCTCAGTTCTGATGAAGCCAACAATCTACCACTTACAGATGTAGCTTGAAAGACACAACAACAAGCAGCCATTTTCAAAGATTGGTGCATTAGCTCCGTTAGTCTTTTAATGTCTCGTCTCTCTACTCTGTTTCTTTACAGCTAAGTGGCTCTTTTGGCTAACTAAAGGGACTGTGACTATGGAGAAGTTCAGTCCTAAGAGGCCAGCCTTCTCACCATGTTGAGGGGCAAATTGCTGCAAATATCAAGAGATCTGACTGACATTGTGTTTTTGGAGATGCACTGTATAGTATTTGTCTAAAGCAATCCATGCTTTAGACAAATCAACAACTCAAACAATGTAGACTGACGGGTGGATGACCTACTGGAAAGGTACATGATCCTTCTTCCCTAGTCAATTGTTTTCAGTCTCATCACATTCATCACAAATTTCACTTCATATTTGTTGTTTTCATTCTGTTTGCTGGTTTAATTAACCCATTCACACCTGATGGTCCTTCATTCCCTTCACCTGGTCCTCACGTCCTTCTCCCCTGCAGCCCATCCCTTCATCAGTCTGTCACTTGCACTTGTCATCTGTCAGATTGTCTTGTGTTTTTTCCACACCACAGTTTTGCATTATAGTTCAACAACCATGTATGCAGGAATCAATAACTTCTCATCGAAATTGGAAGATTCTTTATTATAGCAAGTAAAAGGTTCACGCCTCTTTGTTAAAACTAGAAAGGCACCATCCTGCTATTATTGTACACTTGTTAGGTTCATCACTCTCCACCAGCGCATAACACTCGGCTGGGCACTGAAGGCCCTGTGGATTTGTCTAGGAGAGGTCAGAAGGTATTTTAAGAAATTCAGAAACGCACTAAGTTAAATGCAAGTAGGCCAAGCAGGCGGAAGAATCGTGTAGGCAACAAGGAGGTAATTACAACACTTCATCACAACCCCTAAGATACAGTGGGCTTCAACTATGGAGCAGAGAATAAGATCTAAGGAGGCATTTTAATTAAAAAACAAGTGCCAGAATGGAACGGTGTTTATGGGTACTTCATATCCAGAAGGTCACAGATTTGATCCTCACCATCAAAATGAGCAAGTCAGAGAACCACTAGTACCTCTTTAATTGTACTGTTAGCAACCTAAACAAGAGTCACAACTAGAGAAATGCATCATGTTTAGCAACACAAATGATCTCCCTACTTTGCACTAAAGCTTGTCCTTCCATCTTTATCAATGTTGTCACTGCCTGAAGCAAAGTCAGCAGGGCCTGCGTTACCCTTTATATGTCCAGGTCAAGGGTCAAAGACTAATCAGGAAACTGAGCATAATGTTTGGTGTGCTTCTATAATAGCTCCTAGGCCGCTCGGTCAGTTGGTCAGGAGTCCTGGTCTATAATGGTTAATGATGGTTAATGTTGGCTAACCTGATGCTACGTAGTGAACGAGCCATGAAGCCAATGCTCACAGATTTGATTAAAGGAAAATTGTTCATGCTGCTTCCATACTGCTCAAAGTTATTCCTAATTAAGGAAATCCTCACTTGGAAAACACAGATGAGGTAACTTGAGGGGAAATATGCACACCAAACGTATAATTACAACTTGATAATAAAAAATACAATCCAAAGATGGATTTCTCCTTTAAACGGTCATGACAATTATTTGAAGAAACTTCTGATCCTTTACAGAAAAGTGTTGTCTTGCCAGCAGAAAAGTGACAGCACACCTCCCCCACAGGGGAGAGACGTGAGCTATGGCTGACAAGCGCTGGTGAATAATGAAAGCATGTTCATCCAGTCCCGTATTCACAGTAACGGCCTCCAACTAGCATGGAACCAAGGAGATGTAAAGAAAGACCCGGGCCCCTACCTATGGGTGTACGCCACTTCAGACACACATCTATTTATAGGTGGATGATTTATCATCCTGGTCCCCAGACACACAAAAAGGAAAATTAATACAATAGCCGGGCAACACATGGTGACAATCTCGAGTTGTCACTCTCTCCCCTGGTCCCTTTACTCCCACGGCACTAATACAGCCACCCACCTCACACCCACCGTAACCTCCTCTTCCCCCTCCTATCCGAGGAAAAAGACAAACTCTACTTCACACCTCGGTAGTGGTGTCCAATTCAGAGCGTCCCCTATGGTCACCTCCTTCGGTGTATTTTCATTCTGCTGCATTGGGGCTATTTTCTGCATCCGTCTCAACAAGCCCAGGCCTCCTTCCAAGACCGAGTGGAAGGGCGCAAAGGTGTCTGTGGGTGGAGGCAGCAGAGATCTGAGGACTGAAAATGCTTTTGCTGTAAAGGCTGTGGAGCTGGAAGAGGGCAAGGCAGGGAGGTGGATAAGCAATCAATACGCAGAAACACTTGATGAGCTTCAAGAAAAGTGACTCTGTCAGCAGCCGCTGTGGTCTCCAGAGGTCTCCAACCATTGATCTGGTGCGCTGGCGAGTAGGAAATACGAGTAGCTGGTCCCCCAACTGTGAAGCTCTCACACACATGTTCCCATGCCACGTTTGTCACAGTCAGTCAAGGTTTGTGTTTACGTCTGGCATTGTGCACTTGGGATGCTTTGAAGTTGGAAATTTCCACTGGGAAATGTGAAACCTCTCAATGATCTGGAACACATTATTATATGATGAGAGTTTAGTTTTCTTCGTTGTTGTGTGTCTCTGTCACTTTTCCTCAGTCCAAATATGGTTGCAAAAAGTCAAGATGGTGAGGGAATTTATTTTTTAACTCAGTGCTTTAAATTGACCGTCCACACACCAATGGGTGAAGTCACTATGTTCATGTCTACGTTTTATCAAAACAGCGCTAAGAGTAACGAGCCTTCATTTAATTCACAGTTACTTCAGAGGAATAATTTTCACGTCTGTAGACTTTGTCCAATATTAACCAACAAAATCAGAATCTAGGCTATAATGCTTAACGGGTTTCTTTTAATCCCATACCGAGTTTACAGAGGCTTGGATTCTCATTTACATGGTGTTTAGGAAATCAGGTTGCCAAAGAAAAACAATAATGAGCAGTTTCTTTACTTGTATGCTGAGTGAGATGCAGAGTTATTTTTTAGCTCCAAAGGCATCCTAGAAGGAGGACACTTAATGTGCATTCAAGGCCTAAAGTAAACACTCACCAAAAAGCAAACGGTGCCTTTACAGCAGCTGTGAGATTTCCCTCAGAAAAGAGATTCAACAGAACGCATGAGGCCATTAAGAAAACCACTGGAGAGGTTTGCAGTCAATTAGTCCTGGTCATTAAAAGCTCAACATCCAGTGAACCGTTGCAAGCAAAGAAGGATATGGAGATACATGAATATGAATGGTAATTCATTTTAAACAGGCAGACAGATTCCCTCCACTGATTGAGATCCTAATCTGGGAGTCTAATGTTAGAGATATTCACAACTCTATTCTAATTAGATACAATTAGAAAGAGGGGATGTGGATGGAGAGAGACTGGACTATCTATATTTGTTTCCTGCAGGATTCTCATGTACTTTACACCTGAGAGGTGGGACTGGGGGGCTGAGCAATTATAGTGAATCATTTCTGACCTCTCAGAAGGCATAACTCTGCAGAAGTGGAATTTTGTTCATTTTCAGCCGTACAATGAAGCTCACAAGAACAAAACCTAATTCTGTCTATTTCCTCATGGCAGCCATAGAAAAACATGTGCAGCCAATCAATGTTGATATGCCCATTTTGTCCAGACATAATTAAAAGTTACAAAAGGCAGCAGCAGAAGACAAGTATGCGTCCAGAAAAGGTGTGATTAATGTAGCATTAATTAGTTCTGTCTGGTATTTTGAGAAAATGGCTAAATAATGAATTGAGAGTCAGACAAAGAACAGTGAGTTAAAGAAAAACTCTGTACAGAATAGAAAAGACAGTATTTGTGATTATCATTACTTCCCAACATTACAAATCTTAATGATATGAGAGCAACAGAATTTCTTTGACCAGGCTTAAAATCATCTATTGTCCTTCACAAAGTCTTAGTCAGCCTGGCCTCCTAGCCTTAGAAAAAAGGCATTCTACCACCTCTTTATGAATAAACCATGGATACCTATACTTAGCATTCACACAGGAAAAGGGCAGCTCAAAGCACATCATGGTGCACAAGGAATACAAAGAAAAAAGGCCTCTTAAACCTTAATTTTCTCTTTAAATATTAAATTAATTTGCATTAAAGTAAACTTAAATTGCAATATTTACTGCTTTTAATATTTAATGCATCTTATTTTTCTTTTAACGGCATCATTAATTAAAATAGCCAATTATATATGTCTTCCTTTTCTCATCCAAATATGTTGTGTGTGGGCATGACATATTTGGTAACTCTGGCTCCTTTAAATATAGTTTAAATATAAATGTGTGTGTTTGAACACGACGGCATGCTTTTCTGAACGTCCTGCCACACAGACTGGTAACTGGTCAAAATAATTGTCACACGGTTTAGCTCTTCGTCTGAGACAGTAAAGTCCCTGACTTACTGTTTTTCAATTCTTCCCGTTACTCTTTTCCCAGGCATGATGGACATTGAAAAGCCCCAGAGCTGTACATTAAGACTTCAAATCCCTCCTTGTGTCTTGCAGCTCAACATGGTCTACCCTTAAAAGCCTACAGAGCTAAATCCAGGACTGGGATGGAGAACTACATCTCAACATTTCACAGGCCCTGCCAGGTAATGTCGATCATCAAATGGATCCAGAAAGCCATGAACATCTGTAGAGTGGAAACAGAAGAACGTTGTGCATGTAAACCATGTTACTGTGCTCAATTTCATAGCAAGCCAGGAATTTCACAAAAAAACTAAAAGTTCAACCTCATGGTGCACTAGAGCGGATCACCAATGGCTTCGTATTGGCAGAGTGGTGGAAAGACAGAGCCATCCTTGGAGCAATCCATTAGTTTGGCTTAACAACTATTTCAATTAAGAGAAGCGAATGCATAAATGAGCCCCCAAAGAAGCAACAATGACTTCCTCATTAGCATGTAGACTCTACGCCTGCAGCCTTTGTCCAGAGCACATCTAATGCAGAAAGATTACATTACACAAATCCCAACAATGTTGGGTAAAACATAAACTGTGCCCTCAATATAGCCATCCATGAAGAACACCGTGGAGTCTGAATGCCAAGGTACACAATGCTGCTGATAATATCCTGCCTATCTCTCCTCTTAATATGAGCCAATGTGACACCCATCACAACACATAGTCCTCAAAGCAAAAGTATTGCCAATATCTAATTATGACACAGTACAGTGACTAATGTGAATTTAATTAAGTTTGAGTGTTTCAATTAACCCCCATAAACCCCCATAAACGGCCAACAGAGCAGTCATCAAGAAGGCAAATAAACGTCACTTGTATGTGACAATCAGTGAGTGAAACGGAGAGAAGCAAACAGGAAACCGGGACTTAACTTCCGACTAATGGCATGTTTTTAAGGGGAAACAAAGATAACAATGTGTTACAGCTCCACGCCTCCATCCCCAAAGACCAAGGAAAACACCCAAGGAGGGATGATCCAGTGCCAGTGTGAAGACAGAAGCTATTGGATCTGGGTTGGAGTTGCGATAGACCTGCTGCTATCCGTTGGACAAGAGCCATGTTTAGACCGTACAGGCCACCCTCTGTCACAGCATAATGGTTACAATTAACAGTCCCTTCAGCTGGCAGAGCTCCGATGTGAATGTCTCCGCCGCGCTCCTCTCAGCCTCTAATGACTGTGTTTTATAGGTGCAGTGAAAGAGAAAACCCAAACTCCAGAACATGGAGCCGGAAGGTGAAGAGGAGGAACAGATTTACCTAACAAATACACAGTTAAAAGAGCTTTGAGACAATAGCAGGGAATGTGACTGTAGATACAGTATGTAGCAATATAGATTGAGTGATGTATTTTAAAAGAGTTTTATTTTATTTATTTATTATCATGATAAACTCAAACATTCAACTCATTAAGGTGAAAACACCTTTTAAAGTAAAAATAATTTAAACAAAAGCCATATTTGATTTATTGCCTGGTCTTTTAATATTAATATTGCTGAACTAATATTAAGACTCATTTTTCCACTGTATTTTGGGAGTAAACCCCAGGGACACTTGCAACAGGCTGAGAAATGTAAAGTACATCGGTTGTTTAAATCTTTTCTTCCTCTTATTTTGCTTCAATCTCCCCCAA
The DNA here is from genome assembly GCA_036178185.1 of Liparis tanakae. Classification (NCBI taxonomy): domain Eukaryota; kingdom Metazoa; phylum Chordata; class Actinopteri; order Perciformes; family Liparidae; genus Liparis; species Liparis tanakae. Next base: position 12,697,142 of record CM070109.1, read on the forward strand.
TCCAATTGTTTAGTTTTTTAAATAATGAAGTCCAAACGCTTATTAAAATTGCTTGCCTTTTGATGCTACTGCCTTAGTTAAGAATAACGCTTGCAGGGATATTGGCAATCGAAGGAAGACAGGCCATCTGGAGAAGTGGGAGTTTTCCTGGTGGAGCGGTCGACTGGTGACGAGTCTAGCAATACCAATATATAAATCTGGAAAAGAAAACGTTCATGTCGGTGGATCCTTCATCAAGCTGAACGGCTGGCCTCATACACATTTGAATTCACTCCAGTCCATCTCTCTTTCCCTGCCAATTCAACTTGAGTACATTTTCTCAATATAAACATTCAGCTGACAATGAATACCTTTATTTAAAATTATACTTGAAGAGGTATTTAAAAATGTCTGCCGTGTTGAGATGGATTAAGAAAAAATGATGAAGATCCACATAGAAAGTTAAAGGTATATGGTTGGTAAATGTTGTTGTATTTGTTGAAATTCTCGATCAGTGTATCAAAAGCTCTTTTACAAAAAAAGAGAAAAATCCGACCATGGCATGTAGTGATTGGTTAGGCTACCTGCCTGTCTACCTGCCTGTCTACCTGCCTGTCTACCTACCTGTCTACCTACCTGTCTAGCTGCCTGTCTACCTGCCTGTCTACCTGCCTGTCTACCTGCCTGTCTGCCTGCCTGTCTGCCTGTCTGCCTGTCTACCTACCTGTCTACCTGCCTGTCTACCTGCCTGTCTACCTACCTGTCTACCTGCCTGTCTACCTGCCTGTCTACCTGCCTTATTGCTCGCCACCAGAGTCCTCCACAATCTGCTTGTTTGACAGCTGTGAGTATGAACAATAGCCATGTTCATTGTTTATCTTACTTGTGTTGCCAGCTGCTTTCATTGGAAAGGAGAGGACAATACTGGCCTGGGTTTTTCAGTTGGAACATTTTCAAATTCCAGTGCACTCTTGCTACTTTTTCAAGATTATTAACCCTTGCTTCAGGAATAGAATCAACCAAATGAGATGTATGATGCTTCTTCTGGATTTCGCTGAAGATACGTATCTTTTCAGCAAGGAAACTGAACAGGAAGATTGGAGCAACAGGCAGTCTGGTATTTCATAAATGAGATATTGTTTGTCTTCATCTTCAATTATTTGGCTAAATTTATGTTTTTTTCTCAAACGAGGAACAACAATAGCTTCTCTGCCGGACCATCATGACGGTAGACTAACTGAATCTTTAGCTAGCAAACAATGTGACATTTTGTTCAGGAATACAGAGCAGTCAGTGCATTAAAGCCCCACTATGTAACTTTTCCACCTTAAAATAACAGCTTGAAAAAAGTGGTGCCGCTACAATGACTTTTAATATGTTGATTTGCTCCTCCGCCACTGACATCGGGGGTCTGGGGGCTGAAAACTGCTGAATGTAAGATGTTGGGAGCCGCCCGGTACTTCCGGTTGGGCAACCGGAAGTACTTCAACTTGCTTTCTGGCAGTGATTACGCAACGTCTTATAGTGCCAGTCCACGTTCACAGGTGACTTTTTATTTGCTCCGCTACGTGACGCGTACAGGAAGAATAACATGCCGCGGCTGAACGGCTCGCTGCTGCTGCGGAGACCCGCTGCCGGCAGCCGCATCGATCAGCTGTGAGTCACGAGCCGGAAGAGCCATATATGGCTCGAGAGCCAGACGTTAAATACCTGAAGGGGGCGCTACAGGGGGAAAGTTACATAGTGTCGCTTTAAGTAAAGTTAACGTTGATACACTACAAACAAGCAATTAAACATGATTTTTAACATACCATGATCATTTCAGATTTGGTCTTGTATATAAGAAAATTATTATTTCCCCCTAACCATAGCAAGATCCGCAGATGAATGATCGTTCCAAAATAATAATTGTTATAATTTTTAAGCATACATATATATATATATATATATATATATATATATATATATATATATATATATATATATATATATATATATATATATATATATATATATATATATTATTATTATTTATTTTATTTTTTTTCCATTCCATTATCCATACCGCTTATCCTCATTAGGGCGCTGGAGCTGATCCCAGCTGACATATATATATATATATATATATATATATATATATATATATATATAGGCTTGAAAACTATAACAATTACTATTTTCCCCTATTTTCACTTTTTCTATAGGGGCTTAAAAGTTGAGTAAAGCTCAGAGTTTGAGCATAATTCATGAAGTTCATATATGATTGAAAGCTTCAGCATTGAACCTCTTTAGCTACAAAGGTCTGGGGATCACCTGTTGTAGAGCCTGTTGTTTTGAATAATTACTCGATTTAGAGAACAATTTTGTTTGTTTGCAGCGTTGTGGATGTTTGTGTGCCCTCTCTCGGTGGATACACACGTGACACCTTAGGTCGGCTCTGTCAGCCTCCTGAAGCCAATTCCATTCCATTTGACCACAACCCACTGGGTCTAAATTACTACTTCAATAGCAAAGAAAGTCTTCTCCAAAGAACTTCTGAAAGCGGGGCCAAACAGCAACTATATTAGCATGTTTACTTCACTATTTCAGTTAGTCAAAAGTGTCACTTTAGCAAATGTCCCTCCAGTTGTTATACATACTCATTAAGGGCTCTCCCTGGATGAAACACTAAAGCTACACATTAAAGATATTGCGTTGTACTTTCCCGCTTGTTTTTGTTGTTGTTATTGTACTCATACTCTGCAGTATATTGTTAATGCTGCATTACATGAACATTGCTAACTTACAACCCCCCAGGAGACCTAACCCCAGACACATTGACACTGATGAGATGGCCGTCTGTCCATTAAGTGCTGTGCTACTGAATTTTATTTGACACCGTCATCTTGGACCTTTTAGTTTTAGGTCTGTCACATTCCTAACTTGTCAACACATACTAATTGGATTGTAGGATCCCTCAAGAAGCCAGTAAGGTCGACATGTCAACAGAAAAGTTTCAGTCCAGATCAACACCGAAAGGATCTGCCCGGGTCAACACTATGGGAACTATGTGGCCACATGAATTGCATGCCTTATTCAGTCAAGATTTTGGATGCTCCAAACAAGAGAAAATCAAATAATTGTCTCTACCTAGCAGAATGTGCAGAGCTGTATAGTCCACAGGATGCAAGCTTCTTTCACCATGGTCTACTGGGGCTGACACCACTTGGATGATGTACATGTCAAACTGACTGCTTCTTTCACTGAAACACACCGCACCGACTTCAGCCTGACAGTCATCCCTAAAAGACACTGCTGGACATAAATGTGAGGAAAACTGAAGAGCTCAGCAGCCCACGACACAGTGAGTGACAGCAGCTTGGAAGTACATGTTCACAAAATACAAAAGTAGGACGTGTGCAAGACAAGACGACGCTCTGCTAAAGTATGTTGGACAGCAAATGTCAAAGGTTCTAGTGTATGTATGCAAGTAGTAAAAAATCACAATAAAAATAAGTCATCATTAGAGCACTTTACAATATATTGAGGAGGTAAAGGGGGAAACTTTAGGAAAATAGAAAATATGTTTTGAGGAAACTCTTACAGTTCAGAAGACAGCATCCTAACAGATCAAAGCTCCATCAGCCGGTCTATCATTAACACAGATCTTGAGATGCAGGGTTGTTCCACACTATTCTCACCCTGGTTGCCGGGCCAAGACAGGTAACTACTCCAACCTGTCAACCGTCTGCCAACATCCAGTTATGTGGTTTAGTCAGCTGTGTTTTACCTCCGCTTTGGGCAGCTGACTTAACTGAGCTTGTTGCCAGGGCAACTGCCTCTGCCAAGGATTCCCCCCTCTGTTTTCCATGGAGCCCAGATACTTTGATAATCTCAGGGATTGCAGAAGACGTGTGTGTGTATGTGTGTGTGTGTGTGTGTGGGGGGGGGGGGGCGTGGAGAGGCTGCTAAATGCCTTTTGAAGCTTCTCTCAAAAAAGCACAAGGAGAACAGAAGCAGAAATGCCACCAGTGCTGCTGAGTGTTATTGAGCCGTCTACATTTATGACACCCGCTCATTTGCAAGAGGTGTTTTCTTTCAACATACAATCCGTGATTACTTTACCATGTTTTTATTGATAGGTAAGGAGCCTGCAATAGTTAATAGCTAAACCCACTCCCATAATTCAATCAATTTGATCATGTAGAACTATTAAGTGGAACTAACACAATTCCCTAAAAAAACGCTCAAGAACCATGACAGTAATCATAATGTACTACAATGACAACAGTTTGATTGGTTGTTATATATAGCAAGCATATTTTATGTGGATTACTGCATTATTGCCCAACATGTTCTGATTTTTAACAAGAATAGTGGCCCCAAATACAACCGATCTTCCCCAAATACAATCGATCTTCTTGCAGCTCTGAATGTGTCCAATCTCTATACCAATATACTCCATAAATGTAGTCGTCTAGCAATTTAAAAGTTATGTCAAAAGAGAAATGGCTAATCTTGTTTGTTTAAAAAAATAAGGAAACATTTCGCTGCAGGTATAAGGCAAAAGACGCATTCTGTTTGAGCGATTTTGAATACATGGTTCACTCAATTTAGCAAATGTTGCAGTTATTACATTGACAGCTGTTGGTTGTTTAGCTCTGACTCGGTTGAATGGCTCTCTGAATTTGTCTGGTTTTCGAACACTCAAGGCTTGTCGAATTGTTCCTTTAACAAAGACAAGATCTCTACGTTGCATGTTGTCTTACAAATTTGAATACATTTATATTATTTACTTAAATCTATTTTTAAAAATAGTTTAATTCTGTCTCTCAAGAAAAACAAATATGTCCCCCAGAGTTAATGTTAATAGGATTTGTGACATATGAAAATGATGTTAAATATGCAAGAGAGATGATGAAACATTTTAGAGATGATTCAAGCCTTGCTGCCAAAAATGAAATAAGATTAAAAAAAACACAGGAAATCCCATACAAAAAATGTATTCGAGTAGATTGCCCCACTTTACCAAAGGACCGGACTGGGTGTTATGATATCAAATCAAACTCTTTCTTTGAATAGAAGGTACAATTCCCTTTCTTGTGTAATTCCACCATCTTGATACCATGGTCTGGTATTCTGGGGATACACATGAAATGAAAGTGAGATACCGAATCACTAAGTTACATTACTTATATAACATGTGAAACTCAGCTTTAGCTATAAGCTAAAAAGCTCCTTTAAAACCAGACAATATTACATTACATCTACTAAAGTAAACATACAGTCCACCTGCCCAGGGGTAGAGAAACACAGAAGATAAGCATGTATAGAAACAAATCAGGGAAAGAAGAAAATGCAAATAGGTTCCTTGCTCTTCACATAAAACAATGAAATAATGTATCTTCATTTCCAGGCGAATATGAAAAAGTTCCCCAGACATGAGAATATGGAGAACAATAAGCTGCCAACGAGTCTCAGGGGACAGTGGATCCATATGAAAGTACCACGTAGCCGAGGCTCTGCAGGTGACAGGAGGGAGATGAATGAAGGCACAATAGATTTTTTTCTGCTCTCAACTGTGGCAGTGATACCGAATGTCAGGACTAATGTAAATGTTAATGTACAGCAAACTGGGAGCACACGGGACTGCATCATCGCCATCCAGTGACGAGAGATAAGACACGCGTGTACTCATACACACGCTTTAGCTATAATGTGCATGTATTTAAAACAAATTAGACTTGGTTCCAACTTGGTTCCAAGAAAACTCTATTTATATTACATTCTCTCCAATTAGTATTAAATAAATGTAATAGTCTGTACATTTTGTACCCCATCACTTCGGGGAGGAATCTCTTCAGGGGTAGTATGGACAGGAAGAATGTCCCAAGCAGACAACAACAATGTTAAGTTTATTTAGTCGTGACCCTAATATCGACCAAGTTGACCTTCTGGGGTTCATCTGTATGTCAGACACTTTATTTCACATCTGTCTTTACTGTCATGATCATCCCTGATCTGCAGCTCCGTACAGCTCACTGGCGTCCTGCTGCCAGGTGTGTGTGCTCCTCCAGGCCTGAACCCAGTCGGTGAGCTACATGCCATGAGCCACAAAACAGAAGCAACCATTTACATCCACACACACACACAGAGAGGGAGAGGAGGGGCTGTAGCGGGTAAACTGGGTCTTCACTCTTCACACACTCCTCTGCGGCATCATCATCATCATTTGCCGCTCCCGTCGCCTCCACCCGCCCCCACCGGCCATGAAAAGACGAATGGTATTTCACACCCTGCCCTGCTCTGCCTCCTTCCTCTGAGCGACGGCTTCTTGAATGGCATTAATGCATGGAGTCACCCCGTTAGCGGTCCTCACGTCAGTACACCGAGGAACGAGCACTCAGTCTGCATCCGTGAGGGACCTCGGGTCAGAAGGGGAGGATGTCTGAAGCGTTCTATCAGCTGTAAAGTGCCCACACAAGCCTCTCCACTATATTCATTTCTCATTATACTGCTGCAGATATAGTTCACTGAGAAATGTAAGTAAATCATGGATGAATGGATCTAGTTGTTCACATGGTGTAAGATGGATTGTATTCACTTCATCTCCAAGCATCCATTTTATCATGTATGAGCTTAAAAGATGGTCTTCAAAGGGCTTCTATGTTGTTCTTCATTACCATGCCATGTATAGTGCATGGCATGTATCATGTGTGTGTGGACAAGCTCATCTTACTTTATAGGTGTTGGACCAAAAGTGAAAACATCAATTTGTTTCTCACATGTGGCTCACAGGGCTGTTTGGCTGACTCTCTGACATCCTTTCTGTGCAGCATTAACCTTTCCTCCTTGTCTTAATTTGTTCAACCTGTGCAGACAAACAAGAACATTGCCCAAGAGTGGTCATAGGGGGGAGCAGGCAGGCCAATAAGGACCCATGCAATGCTTACAGTGGTGAGAAAATATCCATGAGGAATGTAAAGGGCAAAGGAGCTGGAGAGGGATGTGGCTTGGACTGCTGATTCCTAACCTGTGGCATATTGAATGTTAAAATACTGCATCTGCCCCCCAGATGAAAAGCTCTCCCCTCTTCCACTCTCTTTCCCCAGTAAATGATTAAATATTGGTGCCAGGGCCGAGTGCTACTTGAAGGAACATATACATATTTTCTTTCCACACATCTTTACAAATTAATTGTCTGTCATCCCTGGGCTAATTCCTTTTGCACGGCTTTCTTGATGTATTTTGAGGAATCAATTTAGTCATATTAGCTGTGAAACCATGGACATCTCAACTGTATGACGAATTTCCAATAAATAGGTTAGAAATTCAAGAAACCTCTCATATTCCATCAATGTTGTGCCACCACAAAGGATAAGGTAGAAACTGATTATGAGTGACATCATGTTGAAGATAGGATATAGAATAAATTAAAGAAATTTACTGAGGGGCCGTTCACATAGCACAATTTGTGCACCCTTAAACCGATTGTCGTCCATGTAGATGTGTGGAAGGCCCCCTCAAATGCCACAAAGACGCCATTAAACATTTTCAAGAAACAATTTCTCTAGAGAAATAGGTCAACTTGTGAAATGCTGCCACGCCCATGTCATGTGACAACAAACAAACAATCCCAGTTTGCAGATTTTCTTTAAATCTATTGACGATAAATATATAGAGCAGTAGGGACTTTTAGTCCTACAGAGTGTTTAACTTGCTTTAGCCGCAGGACTTCACAACATCCAGTAGAAAGGTCAGCAGACAGACTGACACTTTGAGCAGCAAAGCAGCTGAGAGGAATTTGTAATGCTGGAAATCCATCTGTTTTTCTTTAGGTCAATCAAAGATCTTACTGTTGAATTACAGCAACTTCATTGTCATCACCATCACAGCATGCAGCTTGTGTTGCTTAGTAACAGCAGGCGCACAACCTCCCAAACACCTTGGATAAAAAGATGGAAGCAGCACATCTGGCATTTTTATGACACAAATGCGGAAAACAACAACAACACAGTACAATATCAGCGAATGTCTTTTATGGTTATTTCTCAGGTCAAGGTTTTTGTACGAAGCAAATATTGTGCTAAATGTATTTCAGTCGGTGATCAGAAATGATGACGACTGATTTTCTTCACATCATTTTGTGACCCTTCATAATATTATTTTTACATTAAACTTCATTTTCAATTAGGAGCATATGTTAGTCAAATTAGGTAGTTGCAGTGTCTCAGCTTTATTAGAGGTTTGAAAATAATGTTTATCTCGAGTGCGATTTCCAAGCAAATTGATGACGAGGGTAAAGGTAAGACTAGTAAAAGTGGCCATCTTCAGAAACATTCGGAAAATGCCCAGAAAGAGCTCCTAATTTAGCCTGAACATCTCAAGCAATAAGTCTTAGCTTAGAAGTGATTTAGATAGTTGTGATATTTATTTGGTTACATGTATTGGCCATGCTGGAAATGCTAGTACTTAATACATTAACAGCTTTCATCAGTTTGTGATGGCTGGCCAGTCTATAAGTAAAGGAGTAGCATGTAAATCTATAAACCAGCGAACACTGTCATATCTGGTATTATAGAGATATTGTGTTGAGGGAGATGTGTCCAATCTAATCTGCAGCGTTTCATTCACTAAGTGTCATGAAGAGTTCTTTTTCCTTCCTCTTTGTCTTTCAACCATTTATTTCTCTGCTTAAGAAACTCTTGTGCTTCTTTTCTCTTCTCTTAAATCCTCCTCCCGACCCCTTTCTCACCTTAGCACTCAAAGGGAAAGGATGCTTTGTGAACATCTTTATCTTATCCACCAGGCTCTAGTCTTAACTGGAAGTGGAATCTCTTAAAAGACATCATAATTCTAAGAATGTTCCATAAATGTCTTCGCTAGAAGAAACTATTTGTACGTATTAATACAGTCCCAGGTCATCACTTATGATGACTGAGAAACACTTAATGCTTTCAAATTGAGACTTGAGTTGAATTAACATTTCTAAAAGTGTCAACAAGTTCATAATAAGCTTTAACACATTATATTTTACCGGTCATGCAATATAATGTCAGCCAGCCAGCCTATGTGTATCGGTTTGTAAAAAAATTAAATGGACTATAGCTTCTGGCTGAATTATTATTTAAACAAACATGTTATTAAACTTTACTGAAAACTATGGAAGTGGAGAAACTCTCAAACTCTCATGCACCCCCTACACAAAGGGAATCGCATGGTATGCCCTGAACAGAAGCAGGAAGTAAAGCCCTGTGTAAAAGGTTTCTCTCCCAGCCATCTGCATCTATAAAGTGTTTTATTTGGCTCGTTTGAGTGTAACGTGTCCAGCTAGCTACACCATACTACTGCTATGCCAAGGAGGTTGCATTTTTATTTTGTTTCGATATGTTGGATTGTTTCTCTACAGATCTGGTTTTGAAAGGGTGCTTCATGGATCAAGGAAAACACATAACATTTTGCATTGTGTCTGAATCAAAGGGCAGATATAGACATCCTATTTAATTTATTAAAACGCACTTGGTAGAGGTCTGTGCTCTCCAAATGTTTTCTTAGTTATGATAGCGAAGATGAGGGACTAGAGGGAGGCATATGGTTGACAGAGTGAGACCAACACACACCGTGGGTTTGAATATAATGTAGGCTCTGGCTCTAAACCTCTTTGAATACAAAAATTAAAAAGGTATCTAAAACATCACACGGTTTGATAGCGCCACTAAAGCCCTTATGGCCGAGGCCCGTTCCCCAGCTGGATGATACTGCTGACCGCAGCATGCCTGAGCTTTGAAAGTGGAGCTGTCGCGGTGAAAGGTGAAGGATGAAGAACAGCTTTCATTGTCCTCTCAGGAACAAAGGCCCTCTTTGCCAGTTGTAACATATTGTGACACATTACAATGATACTCAGCATCAAACATGGTCCACAATATCCATTAGATAACTCATATCTCTCAATCTTGTTGGAGATCACCAACAAGATTGTTTTTGATTGTCAATTTGTACATAATTGACACATTTATTTACCATATTATTAAGTCATAATGGCAGAACTAAACAAACCCCAGGGATCTTTCTTCAAACAGACTATTTGTATACTTCACCCATTTCCTACTTTAACATACTGCCCTGGTCCAGCCCCATGATATACTGCTATAGGCTTATAGCTGCTGGGGGACGGTCTAGGATGCACTGAGCTCCTCTCTCCTCTTCTCTCTCTCCTTATGGATGAATTTACATCTCTCCATTCCACATTACTAACTCTGCTTCCTCCCCAGAGTTCTTGTGACTTCACGTCTCATAGGACCTGGCTTGGTCTGATGCCCACTCCTCCTCTCTAGCTCCATCTGCCTGATGGATCATGGAGGTCTGGATTGTGGTCCATGCCGACTACAAACTATTCATACACTCCGTCATACTCATTGAATGTGTTGTAACTCTGTAATGATTCATTATGTACACATGACATCCATGTCTTCTGTCCTTCCTGGAGAGGGATCCTCCTCTGTTGCTCTGATGAAGGTTTCTTCCCTTTTTTTCCCCCGTAAAAGTGTTGTTTTCTATTTCTTGGGAGTTTTTCCTGATGTGAGGTTCTGGGGCAGGGATGTTTTATGTGTACAGATTGTGAATCCCTCTGAGGCAATTTTTTTATTTGTGATATTGGGCTATATAAAATAAACTGAATTGAATAAAGCACCATGAAGAGATGCATAAACCATGATGTCAGCTGCTGCTCCAGAATAGAAGATCTACAGGCAGTGCAGGTATGAGAGCTGTCAGTGTTCTGCACTGTGGGATTGGGTCTCAGGCATGCTAATGTGGCATTTGGGTTCAGAAGTGAATGTGACGGGAGTTAATGGGAGTGGACATGGGACAGGAAAGACCCTTATTACCCTTTGATAGCCAGCCCTTCCTTTCCTCTTACCCATTTCACTTGAAGTCCATCTGAATTCAACACTATTACACACACACAATGCATACACACATAAAAGAAGGGATGTAAGCCCTACGTGGAGATAAAAGTGGAAAAATATTTGAAAATGTACTCCTAGATTAAACAAAAACATTCAGGGTACCGTGCATGTGCAAAAAGACAGATGAATTCGAACGCACATGTGACATGACTGACTTGGTGAGGCAATGTCCCCAATCTGTGGGCTGAACAAAGAAGAAAACTCCATTGTTCCCACTGCATCTCAAAAAGATAAATGAAGGAAATTATTTGTATTGCCCTGGCCGAATTCAAAATGTCTAATGTTTTCGGAGAACATCCGGGCCACCCGGCCACAGGGGGTGAATGGATGCTTGGGCCTCTGTCCCTCTGTAACTCGTATTGATCCCGATGCTGTGTGTAATCACCAGCCGTCTAACTTTCCACCACCTCTCCATTCCCGCTCAGCCTATTGCCACATTAATCCCAATCTGCGAAGCCTGCCGTAACGCAGATTGCATTAGCTACTGAGTGATCAAATTAGGCAACAGCACGCTTACCCGCCTCCGCAATCAGTGGCACTTTCCGATAGAGACAACTACACGCTTACAATCAATTTGCTACCCTTATCTAATCAAGCAGCTCACGCGCATCTGAGCTCTATTTATTTCTTGCACACTTGGTGACATAAACATGAGTTCTACAAATCTAGACAATGACACACACACACACACACACGCACACACATACATACACATACACACAGGGACACACATGCCATTTATAGTGGCATGAATTCAAGCACACACAAGCATAAACCCTTTTTTTATATTCATATATACATGTCCTCATGCCCATGCTTCAGTACATTCACAAATAAACAAATTAGCCGCCTGCCTCTCCCAGGAATGTGCTGCCTTCTTGTTAGGAGTTGGTTATGGTTGGTTAATGTGGAGCAGGCGGAAGATGATGTTGACATGTTGACGCTGTCTCTTAATCAACACCATTCATCATCCAAGCCGCTTTACAAACAGGTGAGAAGCGAGAAGAGCGTCACATCGGAACAGGCATTGAACGCACCACTATGCCACTTACTGTCGGATGAAAATAACTTCAGTGAACATCAAGGTGCTACCACCCAATCCCTTTCTTTCGTTTTAAATTAAACAGTGAATTATTTCATTAATGTTCTAAAATAAATATGAATTTCTAGAACTATAGCTGGAGCATCATTGAATGGATGCTAAAGGCGCATTGTTTTCCTTTTAAAATTATTTTCACATTTTTGTTTTCACACATGCAAAAGCTTCATTTCCTAGTGCAGTTAAAAATACATAATTCACTGTAATTAACAAGCAAACAATGTCATCTTGCAGCAAAGCTCAGAAAAATGAAGACTGGAAAAGGCATAAATGAGCTGCTGAATATGCACGAGTATTTTTTTCACACAGATATTAATAGAATTGATTCTAACCAATTTAATATTCAAAACACAGATAAACACATTTATGTATTTAAAATTGAAAATAGTGAGCCCTATGACAACTGTAAACATAAAGAATCTGACCGATTTCATTCTTCGAACACTAATCAGAGCAAATTCTCCACCGCATGCAGCTACAACATTCCTCCCACAGGGAGAGTCAATAGGATCAATATGTGCACCCAGAAAGCATTTCTCCGGGCTCCGCAGTACAAACCACTGATGTCTCATCTCTTTTAATGAGGGATGGCTCACCAGACATCTGTTACACATAGATTGTTCCCACTGCAGCTCCAGGCTGCTGCTTGCTAGAATGTCACATGCAGTAAATGTGCAATCGGCAAAAAGATGCAAGAAGGGGCTGAAAACCACAACATTTACATACATGGAGTTTGGTCTATGTAGTACATTTGCAATAAGACATTTTGTCATGGCACTATTTTGGATAATCTATCCTGAAGGCAAAAAAAAACATTCAATTAATTTACAACAAATACTTGTGATTCAAACAAGGAGGTGTTCTGACTTATTAACTGTCAACATAAATCGTGTTATTTCAATGTTTAGCCAGCTGAATTTTAGATGCAGAACCAGTGGCGTTTAAATGCTAGGAAGCACGTAAAGTATGGTAACACAAGGACATATACTACTGACTGCTGACCGGCTCAGCTGCAAACCGGCTTTCAGTGCAGGCAAACGTGGAAATGAGGAAAATGTGATCATCACCAAGATGTCTTTCCAGAGTTGTAAAGAACAAAATGAGTTTCAGCAAATAGTTTCTTGAGAAGTTGCTGAAATCCAAAGTGAAACGTGACCCGGCTGGTTGGGTACTTTCTGTTTAGAGTGTGCATGTAACATGAGTTTTCTACGGCAAGTGCTTGAGTTTTATCAAAAGCACAAAAACATCAAGGTTAGATGAACTGGAAACTCTAAATTGTCTGTATGTGTCAGCCGTGTGACTGATGACCTGGACAGCATGCTTCGAGCCTCTTACTTTAGTTTAAAAACTGCATAAATTCACTCGTGGAAACCAACCTAACTTTCATTTTTAGCACCACAGCAATACCGTGTGCATAATATTGTCTCATTTATCCCTATTTGCAGTCATGTGACATTCACACAGCATCGTCACAGTGGGACCCCTATATATATTTCTCTTTTGCTCCATTAATTTGCTGCAATGAGACGAGTACAGCAAAGATGTAACAACGGAAGTTATTCAGGGTTGAAATGTGTATTTCACTTAAAAAATGTAATATGCGGAATGTAGTAGGCGGTGGGTAATTTCACCCACCTCAATGTGATTATTAGGATTTCCACCAGAAGAATCAGGCAGTATTGTTGTGTGAGTGAGTGTAAACCTGCCTGATCAGGGCTAATCTCATAATCTCATGCCAGTTAGGGCTGATTCTAAAAAGGACCTCTCGTGGTTGCAGTGAATTTTTTCCAACACCTTCTATTTCCTGCTGCCATCGACTGCCTGCTGACTCCAACTCACCACTCGTTAGGAGCCTCTAGTGAGGACACAGCTGAGTGCCTCGTGCTTCTCAGACACTACTATGCACCCAGAGACGGGGTAAAACCGATCGCACACTTTTATTGTTTTAGAATTTAAACTGTGTGTTTGGCTAACAGCTAACAACAAACAGAATTACCAGTGCACACAGTGCCGAGTGTGTCACGGCCAGTCAGCCGCTGCTCTGCTGGCAGGCCACTTGGTGAGTCAACTTTAGTTTTTTGCAAGCCATCTACTGAGTGCACCTGTCTATTTCTAATTGATACTTTATATTTGAAGACTGGGTTTTATGTCAGAATTAACTGCTCAAAGAAAGGGATGTATACATAAAGTCTATGAGAACATAGACTTGATACAAACACACACATAGTGAGTATGGGAGTCCCAAGTAAACACCTGCGTGATTAAAAAGGTATTGGACAAACTGCTCTCTGAAGCATTACATACATAACGGCATTCATCAGATTACCATTGAACGTTGGATTGTCAACCACAGAATCTTCGTTGAAAAATCAATATGACTTTGGTAGATGGATGTATTTTTCAGGACAGGAATTGTTGCAGCAGGGCTAAAGTTTTGGAAAACAATATGGCAGAGAACACAAATTAAAAACCAATTAGGTCATACAGTTCAAACAAACACCATAGTGAGTCAAGACAATAACAACAATAAACTGAAAATGTGTCCCATGGTGTCACAATAGATGAAACGTGTCCACTTTTATGATAAATCTATTTATTGAAAATTATATTTGGTAAACCGTGAAACATCTGGTAAGAAACTGGCCACACTTGGGGCCGAGAGAGGAAGGACAAAGTGACAGAAAAGGTATTTGACAATGACTTTCACATGAGACAACACAACCTCTATTGAAAGACCTTCCCCTCATGAAACCTCTGTGATCCCCTAAGATGCCCGAGCAGCAGGTGGGCAGTGATGCTGCCCTGAGGAACGGGCGGAGGGCAACACTGAAGAGGGCAACATTGATGGAAGTTCAGGTTTGGTGGAAAGAGATTCAGTGTTATCTGCAATAAAGGATTCCGCTTCACACAATGCAATACTAGATTCATGTGTGTACAACTTGAGACATTTCCACACTTTCACAGCCTCGTTGTCTGTCTTGCACCTCTGATGTTATTCCTGCTCTGTTTATTAGAGATGGTAATTCAGCTTCAGAGAGCACGCTGCTATCGTTTCTTCATATCTTTCCCAGACAATGTAGTCAAAAATAATGTACGCTTAATTTTATGTATCAATGGTTCTCTGAAAAAAATCAAGTACCTCCCAATTATACTGCCCTCATTATCCTGACATACCTGAGAACTACACAGCTTTGGGATGGGAGGGCTGTTTCCACACTGCTGTTATTGGGCTTTCGCAGCGGTGGTTTGATTTCTAAAAATCATTTAGCAAAACCCAGAAATAATGAACTTCTCAATAAGTAATAAGTCTAAAGCAAGAACATTTTCTCATCCTTGTTTTTTTTTGTGAGATGGACTTTTTCAAGTGTGCTCTGTCTGTTTGCATTAGACATAGCAAACATCCCTGGCTTCATACATTTATGGAGGATAATTATAGTAATAACCTCTGAAGTAAATGTCAAATAGAAAATAAATGCTAAATAAAGGAGACCAGAATCAAAGTATAATTTTAGGGTAAATTGCATTTACACAGCATCCAGCATAGGGTTACCAGATTATTAACACTTTTGCCACATGAACTCAGCATGCCCCGTCTCCCCCCATAACACACTCATTCCCCCTGCTGTTGGTACAGTGCCCAAAGGCGAGTGTGTGTGTCTGTGTGGCACTTTACATAAGCCCATCACCTTTGTATGCATCCACTGGAGAACAAACACACACAAAGACAAAGAGGTCTGCAGCATAACAACACCCATAAACAGAAAACAAAAGCAATACTTGGAACATATATTTTAGGAAATGTCAACAGCTGATCTGTTTTGAAACCTCTACTCCTCCTCTTCCTCTCCTGTGTCTTTACAACCAGAGGGGTTCTGGATTAGCTGCCGTATGTTCCACCCAGAGGGGTTTTTCGCAGTAATCTGGCATCTATTTAAGATGTACGCACCCACAGTGGCAGGGCGCTGTGGCCTTTTCACTGTGGGACATCCAGAGAGCTAGAAGCATGTGGTCCAGAGGATAGTACTCTTCTGACCTGGAGTTCAGGTCTAGGTGTGAGATGGAGATGATCTTTATTCGGTTGTGGGTAAATATAGAGATCTATAATTGAAGTGAGAATCGCAGCTGTGGAGAAGGATTGGGGAGAAGTTAAAAGTACAGCGAGGTAGATTTCATCCTCTGCTCACCAACAGCTTTGTTATTCTGAGATGACACTGCTGGGGCATCTACAACTATTTATGTAAAGTAGGCACAAATGCTAAAGCAGGGACAACACACAGAACACAGATACTGTCAAATTACATTCAAAAACACCGCCTCTTTCATTTTGTCTTGCTTATTTTGTAAAACTCTCCCAAACAATGATGTGACACCAGGAACAATGTGCAACCAGTCATACAGACACTGACATGGACACACTCACGTTTTATACATTATTCCCAGTACATAACTGTCCTGTTTCCATTACATAAATGTATGTTATGTGAAAAGAAAATTAGATTCTGATGCAAACAGTACAAGTGTTCTTCATAGTACTGTAAGCATGTAAGCAGTATCAGTACATTACAGAGCGGTATGTCCTCCTTCGTTTAACACGCATTGGGCCTTGCATGTCGGGGTTCTGTGGTTAAAGTGCCCAACAAGCCGCCCAGCTGCTCAAATGGGTTGAATCTCTCATTTACCACCAACGCAGTGAACTGTGTTGCCAGTTCACCCATCCGGGAGAGTTAGCAGCCATGATGCTGTGTGCATTTACATGGACACGCGTCCCACTTTCCAGAGAAGTCTCACAGATTAACTGTGATGTTGACAGCTCTGTATCTGCCCGACATCCTCTGTCACGGTTTCTGTCAGTGTATTGCAAGTCCGGCGTAACATTAGCGAATGTCCTCGAGAGAGAGAGAGAGAGAGAGAGAGAGAGAGAGAGAGAGAGAGAGAGAGAGAGAGAGAGAGAGAGAGAGAGAGAGAGAGAGAGAGAGAGAGAGAGAGAGGTATGAAATCATTGCATAGCTGTGAATGTAGCAGTGCAGTGTGGGCACAGTTTATTTGGTGGTAAATAAAAGCTCCTCAAGACTCAAAACAAGGTCCTGTGTCTTGTGGCCACCAGATGATTAAAGTGAACGGGGTCATCCCTAAAGTCAGCAACAACTCCGGCTCATGCCAACTTAAGATAGGCTGACAACATAAAGCCCAGAGGCACCACAACCCATATTGATCCACCCCAAACTAGGTCCAGGCTCATTTTTTAAGTAGAGCCCTGCCTGAAATGCAACAATGCTTTACCACCTTCACCCGATAACAACCATGTTGTCCAGGAGCACATCGGGTTCTCACAGGTTTAGAAATCAGACATTATCGGGTGGAAATTCAACATCTTTATTGTCTAACCAGGTTCCAGTATGAAACAGTCTATACTGAACATTGTGTGCTTATTTTCACAGATAATCCCTTTAGAAGGTTGTGCACTGGTGTCACACCATCTAGAACACTTCCCCGCACAGCGGTCACACCACCAGACAACAGAGCAGCTTCTCTTCACAGGCTGGAAGACTCTTTGGCTTATTTTCTGTACTGTTTTTCTGTTCTTGTGTATCAGAATAGGGACTATAACTTGCATTTTGTTGTGCAACCTTATGTTGTAGACTGACAATAAATTAACCTTAGCAGTTAAAAAGAGTGCCACAATTATATCTGATGATGTGATCAGAATACAACTCCTCCAGCAGAGTGCACTACTTCATAGACCTCCTGTGAGGAAGAGGATGCAAAGATAAGCCTAATCTTCACAAACACACTTTTCCACAGTCTGCAACTTCAGATGAATCAGATTTAGACCGAGTCCACAGTTACTACGGAGAATCGCTTATTAAAGGTTGTGAACTTCTGTTTAAAGGCCAAGTTGTCCTCGCTGGCGTAGCTGGATATAATAAACTGAAATCAAGTCAATAAGCCACACTGAGTTATCTGATGAACAAACTACTTTACACACACAAACACCATTTTTGGAGAACATGTGTGTGCACAGAGGGTAATAATATTTCCAATGAAGAACCTGTGGAGCTTTTGCCATCTCACGGTGTCCACACTCCAGCTGCCATTCTCCATGCAGATGAAAGAAAACAGGCCCACACACTCAAATATTGCCAGGTCAGAGCACACTTTTTTATCTTAGAAAGAAACATACAGTGCTAAATACCATGGGAACATAATGTGTTACACATGTATTCATTAAAACGCATAATTTCAAGGACACAGTCACATATACTCATATGAACAAAATACCTGAATGAGGCGAAACTTTCTATCAAAACACACACATACCCTATGCCTCAGTGACACTGTTGCCATGGCAATAATTATTCACATTTCAATAGGTAAGGCTGAAAAATTTGAGAGGCCAATTTAATAGCCGGACAAACGGGAACAGCGTGTGCCCCCACACACACACACACACACACACACACACACACACACACACACACACACACACACACACACACACACACACACACACACACACACACACACACACACACACACACAGGTCACAGATACTACCTCACGGAGTGAGCTCACACGACACACTCTAATTTGCAGCATGCTGCGTGATGCACAGCTGGAGTTTCAGAAGGAAGAGTATCCAAGAGCCGAAAGGGAAGCAGGAATCAATGAGAACACCACACAAGCTTGTGCCTGCTATCAATCTCACTTATTGCATCACTGGACTGTCACTAAGAACAGGAGCAGACGGTCAGACGGATTAAAGCCTGGGAATGGCCAGTTTACAGCGTGGTCTTGAAAGGTGGAAGTAAATTAAATACTAAAAGAAACAGTGTATAATTTTGGGAAATAAGCTTATTTTGTTTCTTGTTGAGGATAATAATAATAATTCTTATTATTATTATTATAATGCATTACATTTTGATCGTGCTTTGCGAATTACTCAAAGACTTGAAGAGAAGAATAGAAAATCAATACCACTCTCATGTCTGTATGTTCAACATCAGGCCAGAGTCAGCCAGCAAGTCGCTCAGCAGAAAGACTGGAGGAAACAGAAAACCATAGAAATTTAAATTAAAGTAGAACGGACATTCCTATTTAAAGCAACATAGCAGAATGTTTTGAGCAGCGGCCTTTTTGATGTGTAAACAAAACACGAGTATGCATGTTAGTGGTCCAGATTAGAAGAGGCCAGCAGTCGATGTTTTCAGATCCACATTATAAAATATTAACTACGGAACTATTAGCAGCAAAATGTTCCTTCGTATCAAAGTACGAAAGTAAAAGTACTTATTAAAGAAGAAATATCATCTTTCTGGATTAGTATTTCTGATGCTTGTAAGCAGCAGTTCAATGTTTTCATCGCAGTAGGTGAGAGTTATATGCAACCAAGAATAAGGCTCTTGATATAAAAAGGAAAACGATAATAACTCAATATTAAAGCTGCAGCAATTCTCAGAGAGTCTGGCAGAAGGAAAGCAGGCATTTCATAACATGTTGGGAAGAGCCCAGTGGGTACACCAGGCTTCACAGCATCCTAGTTCACTTCTTTGGAAAGAAAAACTCACTCAGTGAGGGGATAGCAAGACATATTAATTGTAAACACACAATATGAAGAATTGCAGGGCTGCCGCCACCTCTGGACTGCTGCTTTCCGTTATGTTAAGGTTTTTATCTTTTCAAAAAGGTGTTAACCCATAAAAGATGTAATGGATACAGTGGGATGACAGCATTAATAATAAAGGAGACTTATCTTGCGCTCGCCCCACCCTGCATTCAAAAGCACAAACACAAGGAGCAGACAGGCTTGTTCCTCCTCAGACTCAAACTTTCACCGAGCTCCCAAGCAATCAGCCACACAGTAGCACCCTCGCTCACAACCGTGCACTTCACTTTTTGACTCTCATTGGGCTTTGATGCCATCGGAGCCACAACCCCTGCGATCCTGAACCCTCCCACGCAGAAATCGCTTGACAGAGAGCCGTTAGGGGAGTCTGCGCTCTGAGCCCAGGAGCATTAAAGATGTAGAATCCTGTCACGCTCCCCGCCTCCATTTCTGTTTGGGGCTGGTTTAAAGTTCTCATTGCCTGACAAAAAGGAGCTGGGAGGGTCAGTGTAGAATCGTGTAAAACCGCCACACACCTAATGATACTGCAGACCGTGTGGACCAATGCAACAGGTTCTGTGGTCTGGAGTCTACAGGTAGAAAGCACACAAGGGCGTCATGAGGGTCGGCGTGTTGTTAATGGGCAGCAAAAACTACAGAGAAAAGAAAGAGATGATTAAAGTCTTATGCATATAACATACATTGCAAGTGTTATTCGCATAACTCAAAAAGTAATCAACCGAATCGCATGCATTTTGGTGGGATGATTGGTTATTATCCGGGGACCATTTGATTAGATTATGGGATCGATCGGGTCAAAGGTTAGGTTGTTTGCCCTTGATCTTGTCATCACTGAATACAAACAGGTTTTCTAGTGGCAATCCCCTCTTGTCACTGCCTTTGATCTCGCGCCGAACCAGAGTCTATAAGTAGAGGTGATTTCCAGCAGTAATTTGGTCTGTGAGTCTCACAGAAGCCCCTCCCACTACTGGAAGCGGTGTATGCAAAAACCAGCTTTGATCTGGGAATCGCCTGCACCCCGATAGCGGAGGGGGGAGGCCTGTGAGATTCACAGACTGGGTGGGTGGGAAGGCGATTCTCAGATTCATCTGGGAGTCTCCAAGGTCATTAGATAAAAGAGGAACAAAAACAAAATTAATTTCTAACATAAAGAAAGTAATGTCTGTGCAATGTCATGAAAGGTCAAAATCTTCTTTTTACCATAGCGCGGTCCATTTGTATCCAATTGGCATGCAACTAATGCCAACATGTTCATAATTCAATGCCCGATCTTGTGATATGCGAAGGTATGCGCTCTACCGAGTGCCCCTTCTAGTTACCTTTGCATTCTGAGAATGCGCAAGGTAATGTTTTGTATGAGTGTTATTCGCATAACTCAAAAAGTAATCAACCGAATCGCATGAAATTTGGTGGGATGATTGGTTATTATCCGGGGACCATTTGATTAGATTATGGGATCGATCGGGTCAAAGGTCAGGTTGTTTGCCCTTGATCTTGTCATCACTGAATACAAATGGGTTTTCTAGTGGAAATCCCCTCTTGTCACTGCCTTTGATCTCGCGCCGAACCAGAGTCTATAAGTAGAGGTGATTTCCAGCAGTAATTTGGTCTGTGAGTCTCACAGAAGCCCCTCCCACTACTGGAAGCGGTGTATGCAAAAACCAGCTTTGATCTGGGAATCGCCTGCACCCCGATAGCGGAGGGGGGAGGCCTGTGAGATTCACAGACTGGGTGGGTGGGAAGGCGATTCTCAGATTCATCTGGGAGTCGCCAAGGTCATTAGATAAATGAGGAACAAAAACAAAATGAATTTCTTACATAAAGAAAGTAATGTCTGTGCAATGTCATGAAAGGTTAAAATCTTCTTTTTACCATAGCGCGGTCCATTTTTATCCAATTGGCATGCAACTAATGCCAACATGTTCATAATTCAATGCCCGATCTTGTGATATGAGAAGGTATGCGCTCTACCGAGTGCCCCTTCTAGTTACCTTTGCATTCTGAGAATGCGCAAGGTAATGTTTTGTATGAGTGTTATTCTCATAACTCAAAAAGTTATCAACCGAATCGCATGAAATTTGGTGGGATGATTGGTTATTATCCAGGGACTATTTGATTAGATTATGGGATCGATCGGGTCAAAGGTCAGGTTGTTTGCCCTTGATCTTGTCATCACTGAATACAAACAGGTTTTCTAGTGGAAATCCCCTCTTGTCACTGCCTTTGATCTTGCGCCGAACCAGAGTCTATAAGTAGAGGTGATTTCCAGCAAAGCGGCAGGGATTTGTGAATCTCACAGGAGAGGTGGGCGGTAGGCGATTCAGAATCGCCGACACCCCTCCCGGGATCGGGCGTTTGTGATTACCATCACGCCGCCCCACCCCGGGAGGGGGCTAGACGATTCTGAATCGCCTCCAAGGGAGGAGCGATTCATAGGCGATTGTGATTATGAATCGCCTACCTCCCAACGGGGTGGGACAGTTTGGTCGAGAATCACCTTATGTGATTACTCCTACACCCCATCCCGGGGGATTGGTTCTGTGGGATTCACAAATGGGGCCCTATTTTAACCCCTTAGTTTAGTTTAGTTCAATTTACTTTAATTTAATTTAGTTTAGTTACCTTCATAATTCAATGCCCGATCTTGTGATATGCGAAAGCATGCGCTCTACCGAATGCCTGTTCTAGTTCCAGTTGTATTGAAATGTAATCAGTTCAAGTCCAGTTAATAACCTGAAACAGTGTTGGGTAGAACTTTCTGAACAATATTTGATTTCCATTGTAGAAAGAATGCCACAAGTGTGTTCGGCTTTTATATCTACAAAAGGTGGCGACTTTTGATGAGTCAAAAATGTAGATTACATTTTGTTAAACAAAACGACTATGCTTTAATGTCAGAGTATATCTCAATAAAAACAGAAAAAATTGAGGTGTTCTAAAACTTTTGACCGGTAGTGTAACTCAAAGTGAATAGCAAAAATAGTGAAATTATTAAAAACACCAAACTATTCCTGAAGAATATTGGATTTCTCTTAGCTTGTGCAATTACAGATTATTCCCTCAGAAGTTGATCTCTTTCCTTGTGTCAAAATATTCCCTGTTAACGGTCTGAAACGACCAGCAGTTATTCAGAAATCCAACATAATTAGGAAAGGAAAAGCCTATTAGCATATTGCATTATCGTGTGCTTTATACAATAAGACAGGTGGGAAAGGCAGGACAAAAAGGAATGAAACACAATTAATGGTTTAAATAATCTAGATGGATAATTAGATACCATTGTATAGATATCCTATATATGAACCCAAAGTCCTCTTTGGGTGGGGTGTCAACACGCTATAGAACAAAGCCCAAAACAGAGTTATCTGCATAACAATAAATTCCTCAGACTTGTACTTGAACTCAGCTCTGTCAGCAAGATGACAGAGGAAGAGCTCTAACATAAGGCATGATGTGAAGAAATGCTGCGATGTGACAGTGTGTGGGACGATTTACTTCTGTGACTTTGCGAGGAAAATAATTGGCTTTATCTCCATGATACAGGATTATTGTTAATAAATGGTCTGTGTGTTTCAGGGAGGGTGTGTTTAGTAGATGCATACACATTGAGAAAAGACCTGTGCTACAATAAGTGGTAGAAGTACACTTGTTTTACAGGAGTGTCCTGGTTCCCCTTGAATTCTCCTGCTGGTTGACTGACAGACAGCATACAGTTTATCAGCTGCACACACATGGGGCAAGACACAAAGACTGAGATAAAGACAGATGGGCAACGAAGACGAAATATACTTAATATTCTAGAAACCAAGTCTATTCTGATTCGCAGTAAACATCAATGACTGTAAATTCAAACAATACCGCTCTATAGTTCCCAATTCATTTCAGAACCATCTAACCAGAGCGAAGGGTAGTTGTTGTTTCCTCAGTGGGTACACCTGAAATCAGCTCAGTTCCACTGGATAACCCCCAATCAGGCCTTTGCATGAAATATAGATGCTGGGGAACCGCATAACACATTTTCAATATTTAAAATTCAGCAAATAATAACATCAAAGACGATTGAGAAGAGTGACTTGTGAATAACACATGAGCGGGATGCAGGTGATGAAACCGTTGCAGTGGTAAAGCATGACGGTGCTAAATGAGTCACCTTCATTTCACCAGCAAATGACAGCAGGGCTCAACCTCATGACAGTCAGAGGGAGAGAGATGCCACTAATACGGTTTTCATTTTGATCGCAGCCCAGGACGTTCCAATAATTTGTTCCCAAGAGGATTGATGAAGCTATCAGAGCAAGAAGTCGAAGATTTAGATTCACCTTTTGGCTTTATCCGCTCTGTCCAATTGCTTGCTGTTACCCAATTCAACTCCCTGTTAGGTGTGAGATCAGCCGACACAGCTCTCCCCCGAGAGTCAGAGAACTAAAGAAGCCGATATGATGATGGTGTTTGAGACCTATTTGATGGTAGTCTTTGGCCTAAAATGTCCAACTATAAGTTTAGAACATTTGAGATTTATTGTCACATAGAGGCAACAGTCATGTTATCAGCTTCACCTGCTGCATATTGGCAAATACTCCAACCCATCCACCTAACATTGTGGGCGGATGGCCCATATGGCCACACACATTACTACATTAGACTGAGCTTGTTGTCGAAAATGGGGAAAAACACAAATGTGCTTCAATTCTGAAAGTGTTTCGAGTTTGTGAGTCGTTTGGCAGCACTGCTTATGAGTTTGTGGCAGACCAGGGGGAAAAGCCGAGCAAACAGGGCATCGGAGGCGGGTTGGGGGAAGTGATCCACGGGGCGTACTTCCCAGTGCAGGTGCTACAGCCAATTGGCACATGGGAGTGGTCACACCTGCAGCCCATCAGCTAACGAGGGACGGAGGGTATATCTTCCTATCTCTTTATTTTTGCACTACGTCTCTGAGCCTCCAGATTTTATTCAGAATCTCACCTCCACGTCCCCCGGGTTGCCACAAGTTCTACTCCTGAAATAACTTAGTTTTTCTACGAACACAATATGGAGCACCAGACAGAACAACAGTAGGGACATCCAAATCATACAATTGTGAAATACGCCAGAGGACACAAACCCAAAATATGTCTAGGGGGTTTAGAGATCTACCTTGTAATTGCTGTGGGACCTGCAAGGCAAACAGAACTACAACACCATATAGTATAGAGTTAAATGGAGAGAAGATGATGAATGGAAATGACTGCTTTAAGCTTTATTCAAATAATGGATTACTAAATGGATTGACGCTATCGGTTTCTCATCTCGTTTCTACTCACAGGGACAACTGGGAGGTTTTTTCTGCCACAGCCACCATAACAACACCACAATGAGTGTTCGCTCTCATTCTTTAGTTCCTCAAAAGGTGCTTTCACAAAGCTCAAACAGGGCTTGACCAAATCCTTTAATATAGCGTGAAAGCTACTTCTTTATTCTTTCTTGTTTCCTTCCATCACCTTGAGGCTTTTTAACGAGAAGATGATACAATCGCTGTGCTCATTCACACTCACTCACTCACTTTGATTTCATATGACTACAAACTGCTGCTGGGCACCAATTACTAAGATTGCAGACGTTCTGCTGAACCTACAGATTCATTGATATTGAGACCCTCTTATTATCAACAGAACAATAAAAACATCCGGATGAAACACCTATAACCTACTTCAGATCTTTTAAGCGACAATTGTGTGTGTGTGTGTGTGTGTGTGTGTGTGTGTGTGTGTGTGTGTGTGTGTGTGTGTGTGTGTGTGTGTGTGTGCGTGCGTGTGTGTGTGTGTGTGTTAGCTTCTGTATTGCGCACAGATAAGGCAAGGTAAGCTGGTGTGTAGATGACGCTGTTGGACTGGAGAGAAAGCACTCAAGTAAAAAAGGACAGTTATGCACTTAACCTTCTCTCTGATAATCGCTGGGAAGCCAGGAGGTGAACCAGAGCCTGTGAAGGCTGGCAGGGGGCCGACGCAACGCCCACCTCACCAGTCTGCCTCCTTAGTCTTGCTCACTGCAAAGGTTTGCTTTATTTGACCTTGAATTTTAAAGCTGAAATGTATCCCAATCAATGCTTTTGTATGAGCTATTGGTCAAATGACTAGTTAATCCCCACATATTTAAAACCTCCAACATCTTAGTCTGATGGTACAAAGTCACATAATAATTCTTGGTGATACGCAATTTGATGTGGTTCAGCAAATAATTTTGGGTTGTCAATAACTTGACAGTCTCAACCTTCTCATCGCCCTGAAGCTGCCGCAGTGAAAAAGCTTGTTTAAACCAGCGTTATGCTACCTGCCCAGAACCAAACTGATGAACATATTGGAGTATGTAGCAGCCGGATATTTCCCTTAGGAGTTGGTAAAGACCAAAGCAGAGTTAAAAGAAAGTAAATATTGGACACATACAATTTTTTTTTTTTAAATTAATTGTTAATGTGTCTGCTAGATATTGTTGAAAAATACTCAAACAATGCACAATGTTCTATTTAAATGTTAAGAAATAGATAAGATTGTTGGTGGACTCATTCAAATCTATTGGATCTACAGTAGATACAGAGTACAGAGCCACGTCAAAAGTGTCTCCCTGCTTTCAAATTCCCTCATACTACTCAATTAATCATACATACAGTATATATGCACACATTTCTAGCACATTCATATACCGCCCTCTAACCAGGCCTCTCTAAATGCTCCATTATTAATTTGCCTCGCTGCATAGTGCACTCGCCCCTCCACAACCAAAAAGTGGATGTTAGTGTGTTCTCAGCCCATCTCGAGTACAGGAGCCTCTCCTTAACAACCTGTCAGAGAACTCGGGTCAATTGATGGACTGCGACAACCACTTCTGCCTCATGGCGGACAAGTGTGAGGGTGTAAAAACTGACGCTTTCTCTGGAGCGACATCAGCCGGCTTGACAGACTACAGATTGACAGCTGCGTCCGCACAAAAGGTGCACACTTACAAATGGCCACCATTATGTAACAACACTGATGTCTAGAAAGGGAATACTACTACATTTTAACACTGAGGGATGCTATTTCTATGCCTTCAGATAGTTTAGTCTGTGTCAGTGCACACATGTTAGAGTCCGTCCGGCCCTCTGATGCAGTGTGCAACGTGCCGCAGAGACCAAACTGCAAAAGAAAAGATGAGAGGGCTG
The DNA here is from genome assembly GCA_036178185.1 of Liparis tanakae. Classification (NCBI taxonomy): domain Eukaryota; kingdom Metazoa; phylum Chordata; class Actinopteri; order Perciformes; family Liparidae; genus Liparis; species Liparis tanakae. Next base: position 12,723,964 of record CM070109.1, read on the forward strand.
GTAAATAATGATAATCTTCTTTAAAGATTAGAGTGTGTAGATCAGGACTGATATTACTACTGCAACAAGGAGGTGTAAAAAAAAAAGTGAAAATGTGAAATTATAGAAACCTGTTAAACTTCACACATTTGTTCCTGGCTTTTGTGACTTGTGTGATACCAACACAAAATGTTTTAGAGTTTGCAGGTTGGGAAGCTAGAGGGGGATCATTTATTGTCAATGCACTAGCAATTTCTGCTGGTTGGTTGAGCAGGGGGTGGAGGGGGGGGGACGCCCCAGGGCAGGTGAAAAGAGACAGCTGGTGACTGGATGTATAAAAGTGGAACATGTCGGACTAGTATATGGAGAATTAGACAGTCCAAATTGGGAGGCAATATACAGTGTTGAGATTAAATGTAATGTATGTCCTACATAATATATTGTTTAGCTATTGTTTAATGTTTGATTGTCTTATAACAAATGAACACATTCAAAAATCCAAACAGTGTCATTCTGCCATGAATTTAATCATCCTAATAAAGTATCTGGAACAAGGCCAAGATGAAACTCAAAAACCAACCAACTAAACCCATTCAGAAACCTTCTGCCTGCTACACAAATACACACAAACACACACAAACACACCCGCACACTATCGCATGGCTTTGACATGCTGACAGAGCTGCGAGCAGCCAATGAACAATGACGTCCTTCGCATACTTGCCTCCTTTACTTTGCTGTGCTCAACACAACAACAGATGGAGGACTCAATGCAACACAGTGAACACTCGGCCTATTCCGATGGCATAATGGCACCACATGCTGATGATTCACTGGGTTTGTGCAGGCAATTAAAAAATGAATTCCAATGAATTTCAGCAGTCAGGGACCCCTCTTTCCATCGAGCAGTTTTGTGAGCACACTGCCTCCGACTTTCATTAATACGAGAAAGAAAAGCTCCACTCACAAAAGGCAAATGCCAGAAAAATCCATCTTGATTTCTAGAAATAATTGTACATTCTCTGACTAGGAAGTGGGTCGGTCAGTTTTACCTTTTGTAAAGAGACTTGAACAAACAGCTGGACAGATGTGCGTGCATATACATGTATGCACTCACACACGAGCACATGTGGAGCATTATTCATGCAGTGGGATGCCCCAAAACGAATCCATGTGTGTAAATGTCATCAGTAAATGTCAATAGCTTTTTGAGGCCTGTCCTGAGGACATGGAGCCCAGCACAGGGGCCGTGGGACACGGCACACCTAAATTTCCTACTACTTCATCTATTCTTAATCGACTTTTAAAGACCTCATCTGCTCATGTGATAAATTAAACAACACATGAGTGGGGGTCTTTTGACAAGCTGGAAGCAGAAACAAGGACAGATATGTTCACAAGATGAATGTTACCCACTGAAACAACAGGAAGAGAAAAGAAGAAGCCTTCTGTCATACTTTTTCATACAATAGCATACCCTGTGTGGAAGAAGAAGGCTAGGACACAATTAATGATCATAGAGAATGCTGGAAGAAATGTGATCATCCTATAAAAGCCCTGCACACTGCCTAAACCTATACACCTGTGTCTCTCACTGATGCTTGTTAATAAGATCAGAGAAATCCTGAATGACTAATTGCAGATTTGACTAATTTGAGATAATAAACAGCTAACGGAGGCTGAGGATGACTCCATCGATTACAGGTATATCCGCATCGTGCTCACATATTCTCATATGGTCTGTACCTCGATGTAGGAAGCAAGCCGGGGGTAGACCCGGTAAGGTCCCACCACGTGAGACAGAGGGGTGGTGCAGGTGAAGCTGGTGGTCACGGCGTGGCTCACTTCAGGCAGAGAAAACACCTTGAAGCCAAACTTCTCGTACATCTTCTGAAGTTCTTCGTCTGGTTTCTCTTCTCCCTCACACAGGACACTGCCCACCACGTAGCGACATTTCTCTGCTGGCCTCTGGGGGGACAGAGAAGGGACAGAGAAGGGACATATATGAAACATCACCTGTAGAAACGCATACTTATTTATTGTACAATCATGGAACGAAAAGCAAGGTGACGGTTTCCGTTGGACATATTTGAGTCAGACATATATTGATCTATAACATACATCACAATTTGGAAATGTGTTGTCTCTATGCGCAAGGAAATGTAATTAGTTGAGTCGGTCACATTAAAAACAAAACACTGAAAATAAGCCAATCAAAGACTTCAGCACTATGTGAAACTTTTGAACACACATTATTATTATAAAGGTTCTGCATTTAGTAGATAGTGGGGGTGAAAAAGAGTACGCTAGTTGGGCTCTGACCTGCAGCCCTTTATTACAGGTGGTCTCCTCTCTCTCCCCCTTTCCTGACCATCACTATCCATGAAAGGCACAAAGACAAGAACATATATAAATAAAATATGATTATATTATATTGATATTGATATTAGGACCTGAGGCTAGCTCCAGCTGGAATTTGGGCTATTCTATCATTATGCCATGGATTGACTTTTCCTTTCCCTGGTCGTCGTGACTGTATTGAGGTGATCATCTTTGTATTATCTCTCTTAAATGAGTTTGCCAAAAAAAAAACCTGAACACTACAAGAGATCAAATAAGCATGCAGAGCCCGCTGGTTTGGTCTGACCCACCTGTCACACCTAATTATAAAAACAGCAGGGTGGCCCATTAGAGAGGGGGATGTTACCTGCATGTCACTCGTGCTATTAATGCTGAACGAGTGTGAAAGTAAAAATAGCAGTCGTTTGATTTTAAATTGGAGTGACATTGCACCTTCACATAGTTTGTGTGTCACTGGATGCCAGCTCTGCTAAACATCCCACTCCAGATAGTATCAGCCAGGTCACATATGATATGTGGCAGCTCAAATTGTGCTGCAAAGCATGTTAGTGACAAGTGTTCCACAAGTACTCACTTATGTTTACACTGTGCCCCAATCAAAAGGTATTATTAATAGAAGTAAAGATTGTACAGTTTTTATATGCAAGATGTTTTATTTGACTTTTTTAATAAATATCAATCAATAAGTAGTCCCAACCACAAATAAGTGTTCTCCTGTCTATTCAAATTAGTGAAATATTGATAACTTCCCACCACCCAGAGAGAACTTTGTCAAGAGGAGGGCAGACATTCAGCCATCAGTTCATTATCAAAGAGTAATTAGCTCGCAATGCAAACCCCAGAGCCCGCTGTGTCACGGCTGCAGAAGTAGATGTGCTGCTCCGGGTGGGGGTCCCCGGCGCCGGGCCTCATGCTGGCTGACTGTGAGCCGCAACAGCTCAGCTAACTGAAGCTCCGTCTCCTGGAGCTGCTGCACGCCTCCTTCCACTGAGTTCTCCCCTGGGAGGACGACTCGCTTTCTAAACCCTATATGAATGTACAGTCCACGGGTAGTGGCCCAGGCCACACACAGCCAACTTAAGCTGTACGCCGACACCACACACAATGAAATAGCAATGTTGTTTTTACTGGCTGTCAGAGTTTGAGAAGTTTACTTGCTGCATATTCCTATCCTGCTGCTAGTTGGTAGTTAGCTTATTTCTTTTTTTGTATAATTGATTAATGTACATGTATATTGTATGGACCCAGTAGTGGAGATGAAATGCTGCCCCCTATTGGTTTGGAGCATGTCTCCAAATCTTACAACTTGTTTAATGTTTAATGTGCCTACATGTCCGCATGAAGATGTGAAACAGACAGAATCAAAATCACTGAGGATATTGTCAGTCGGACCACGATCTGACACAGACGCTCCTCCTCACATATGTTTGCAGACAGTTTGCTGTCCGTCCGTCTGTCTGTAGCTCTTCAGATGGGGAGTGGGAGCCGTTGTTAAAGGACTGTACCAGTAGACTTTATATTTCTGCCCATTTCCTATACTTATTGGCTCAGTATTTGAGCCGTTTCCTGTTTACTAGCTTCCAGGCAGACATGGATGGGCAAAGTATATTAGAATAATTCATTTAGACATGCGAACTGGCAATAATAATGATGATTTAAGAAAGTATGCACCGATTATCTGCAGAATCTTATAACAGAATATATAATAGGCCTCATAAAAAACTCAAATGGTTTCCATTCATTTCTGTACAGAAAAGCAATTTTGAGAGACCTATCTAAGTAATGTGATGTGCACCCGCAGGTGGTTTTTTGTATTGCTCTTAAAATTGGGAACCGGTTGCAGCATTCAAGACTGGATTAAAAAAGAAGTAATTACACTATATGTGATCTAAACTAAAATGTGCTAAAACATACTAAAACCCTGCTATGATGCATTTAGACGTCTGCTGGTTTCTGCCCTGTGACAGTGGCCGTCTGTGGAGGGCTGGCACTGAGGGGACACAGATGGGAGTCAGCAACACTCATCTTCATGTCCCTGGCGTCCTCGCACAATTATCACATCTAACCGCCACAACCTCTCTTCTTTTCCGTCTCATTTCTCACATTCTGGGTTATTTCTGACTGTGTTGTGTTGCTACTATACTCTTCACTCTTTCCACGGTCCCACTTTGTTTTTACAGCAGCTTTTGTGCCGTAATTCGGCTGAGATAAATCTATTTGAGGAGCCCAACCTAACCCTCAGTGCCTCTTAATGTCTGCATCATGTGGGTAATAATAATGACTGACATTGCCTGTTGAGTATGAGCAGATCATCTTTACTGTCACCTGACAGCGCGCCTTGCAGCCATGTTCAACAGTGAGTGCACAGATCACTTTTCAGCTTTAGACAGGGAATTATTCATTGAAGACAACATGAGATACACTAGATCTATTTACAATGAAGCAATGAGTCATTGTGAATACAGGCATCACAAAGGCTGTGTTAGCATTGAGTGGATAAGTCATGACAGCCATGTGACAACGACTATATATCTATTTAAGGCCTTATGTCCACATTTTGACTTTACTATCAGGAAGTGGCTTGAATGAATTCCATATAATAATCAACATAAGGAGCTACTAGACTGTTTCTCATGTTATGGTAGTATTAGCCCAGGAACTGCTGGGACAGAATTTGTAGTATTGTGGTCCAAATATGACTTTGTCCAGTACCGTTGGGCTAATTACCTGCAAGACTTATCCTCTTCAGGTGTACTTCTACTATGTATATATGGCAGTGGCGGGCCGTATATTTTCTACCTAGGCCTTCAATGTCGTCTTACTACAGCTGAACAACCTAATGTAAGATTAGTTCACCATGTATTTATGTATTTACATGTGTGTGTATGTATATATATATATATATATATATATATATATATATATATATATATATCAGAGAACCCCCCCCCCGCCACACACACACAAACATACATACATACATACATATATATATATATATATATATATATATATATATATATATATATATATTGTTATATTGTTATACTGTGATTCTACTGTAAGTTGTATATGTATGTTTGTGTGTTAAGTAACATTTTAAATGTATAAGCTACTGGTTGACCTAAATTTCCCTCGGGATTAATAAAGTATTATATATCCACACACATATATACATACACACACATATATATACATACATACAGGACTGTCTCAGAAAATTAGAATATTGTGATAAAGTTATTTATTTTCTGTAATGCAATTAAAAAAACAAAAATGTCATGCATTCATTACAAATCAACTGAAATATTGCAAGCCTTTTATTCTTTTAATATTGCCGATTATGGCTTACAGCTTAAGAAAACTCAAATATCCTATCTCTAAATATTAGAATATCATGAAAAAGTATACTAGTAGGGTATTCAACTAATCACTTGAATCGTGTAATTAACTCGAAACACCTGCAAGGGTTTCCTGGGCCTTGAAAAACACTCTTGGAAGGGGGAAATGTGGCAGGAAACACTGCACAACTAAAAGAGATGACCGCAGCCTTAACAGCATTGTGAAGAAGAGTCGCTTCCAGAATTTGGGGGAGCTTCAAAGACAGTGGACTGAAGCTGGAGTCCAGGTATCAAAAGCCACTGTTCACAGACGTGTCCGGGAAATGGGCGACAATAGCCGTATTCCCATGGTCAAGCCACTTCTGAACTCAAGACAACGGAAGAAGCGTCTGACTTGGGCTCTGGAAAAGAAGCACCGGACAGTTGCAGAGTGGTCCAAAGTCCTCTTTTCAGACCAAAGCAAGTGTTGTATTTCATCTGGAAGTCAAGGCGCCAGAGTCTGGAGAAAGGCTGGAGAGGAGCAAAATCCAAGTTGCTTGAAATCCAGTGTGAAGTTCCCACAGTCAGTGATGGTTTGGGGAGCCATGTCAGCTGCTGGTGTTGGTCCACTGTGTTTCATCAAGTCCAGAGGAAATGCAGCTGTGTACCAAGAGATTTTAGAGCACTACATGCTTCCGTCTGCTGAAAGGCTCTATGGAGATGAGGATTTCATTTTCCAGCATGATCTGGCACCTGCCCACAGTGCCAGAACCACCAGTAACTGGTGTACTGACCATGGCATTACTGTCCTCCATTGGCCTGTCAATTCCCCTGACCTGAACCCCAGAGAGAATTTGTGTGGTATTGTGAAGAGGAAGCTGAAAGACACCAGACCCAACAATGCAAATGAGCTAAAGGCCGCTATTGAAGCATCCTGGGCATCCATAACACCTCAGCAATGCCACAGGCTGATTGCCTCCATGCCACGCCGCATTGATGCAGTAATCCGTGCAAAAGGATTCCCAACCATGTACTGAGTGCATTAATGGACATTTTCAAATGTTTGATTTTGTTTTGCTGTTATAAATCTTTTTTTTTTACTTGGTCTGAGGAAATATTCTAATATTTAGAGATAGGATATTTGAGTTTTCTTAAGCTGTAAGCCATAATCGGCAATATTAAAAGAATAAAAGGCTTGCAATATTTCAGTTGATTTGTAATGAATCCAGAATGCATGACATTTGTTTTTTTAATTGCATTACAGAAAATAAAGAACTTTATCACAATATTCTAATTTTCTGAGACAGTCCTGTAGTTTAATAAATTTAGTTTAACAATAACAGGAGAACTATTCTAACTTTCTGTAACTTTCTCTGGGTGATGCTACGTAGCTCACACGCACCAGAGAAAGTATTACAATATTAAGATAACGCAGCATGTTATAGCTGCATTACTAGGATAATTACATAAAATAGTTCACACAAAATAATTATATCATATATATATATATATATATATATATATATATATATATATATATATACATATTATTAATCCACCGTAGGGATTTATTGCATGTTTCCGTCCAGAAGGTGTTTTCCACCTGCAGTCTGCGTGACTCCATGTGACTGCAACATTAAGTACAGCCTCTTTTTAGAAAAAAAACTTGCATACAAATACATTGAACAACCTATTCATGTAGGTCAACATACACTTGAACAAATGTAATGAACAATTATTTTTGTAACATTTACCTTGGAATCATCAAGTACACATTTGTGTAAAACAATACCAGAACATGATCATATCATCATGACATTAATACTGATTTATCACCAAGCCCGTTATACAAATTCTCCAAGTATTTTTTTTCTGAAAGAATTTTGCATTAGAATGAGTTTTATTGTCCATCTGTGTGTACGCATACAAGGAATTTGACTCTGGATTCTGTGTACAAACAAACAAAACAAGGAGAACAAAGTAGAACTAGAATGGGCACTCGGTAGAGCGCATACCTTCGCATATCACAAGATTGAATTATGAACAATTTGGCACTAGTTTCACGCAAATCGGATGCCAATTAACCGAGATATCGCAAATTTACGTTTTTCACCTTTTCGTGACTTTGACCTTGACCTTTGACCCAATCACTCCCAAAAACTAATTGATTGTTCCTTGGGTCATGACCAATCATCCCACCAAGTTTCATAACAATCGGCTCAGTTTTGTCTGATTTAGACGAATAACAAGTTTTTCACCTTGACCTTTGACCCAATCACTCCCAAAAACTAATCGATTGTTCCTTGGGTCATGACCAATCATCCCACCAAGTTTCATAACAATCGGCTCAGTTTTGTCTGATTTAGACGAATAACTGACGGACGGACGGACATATTCACAAACGCCGGCGAAAACATTACCTTCTGCATTTTCAATGCGAAGGTAACAAAGGTAAGCGAAAGAAAAATAGATAAAGTACCAATGAGCGCAGTACCCAGGCTGCCATCTTGATGCATTCATGTGCAGGGGTTGATCTGCATCGCTGTCTTTTCCTACATGAACCCATTATAAGTATGGGCTGACGTGTACAGAGCTTCTCTTTGTCAACACTATGATAAGACACAAACACAGAGGGGATAACAACTGTCCTCCTACGGTTTTGCTTCAGCATCTTACCATCTCGCCATCTCTCGTGCTCTTGTAGACTTCAGTGCGTTAGCCAAGCCAGTAGTTCACTAATGATATCATTCAGGGCTCTAGCTCTCACTCACATCCCACACAGTGGCAAGAACAAACAGCAGCCCCGACTGCATCACATCTCTGCTTCCCTCCAGATAACACACCCCAGAGACTACAGGCAATTAGGAAAGAGAGCAGCACCAGCATGAACTTGACTTGTATTGTATTCCCCACCAAAGTTGTTTTGTCTGTGTCAGAATTTCAAACACCACAAACGGTAGAAATTCGCTGCCCATGCTGAGCAGTTGCACTCTGGAAGTCGGCTACTTCTGAAGCGTTGCTTTGTAAGACAGCGTGTGATTCCATTTCTCGCAGGTAGCGGAGGAAAGCAGACTGTGCGTTTGATTGTCCTGGGTGAGACTCAACAATCCAGATAATGGGAAAACTGTGGCGATTGTACCACCATAACGAGCATTTCGCAGATAAGTAAGCTGCATAAAAACAATACAGAATTCAGTAAACAGCAAACAAACTCCCAGAAATATTTTTTACTAATTTCGAGCTATATGTAATATATACAGAAATGGTTAATTTCATCTGAATATGTCTCTACTGATTTCATGGAAACATTCATTTCCTCTATGCTAAGCAAGCTCGTTAAATTGGGAGGAAAAAATGTATAGAGCCAACATTTGTAGAGCTCGAGGCCCATGGGACCCGAAGATGGCTTCCCTTCACAAATGGTGCCATTCCCATCTCGACCAGATCCCCCTAAACCAGGTCTCCAAGGACCTGTTGGGAAAGAAAGTAATTTCAAAAGCAATTTTTTGCTTGTGGTTCCAAGGGCCTTTTTTTTGATGGATGAGAGTACTCAAACAATAAAAAAGGTATAGCTGGCAGAGGTAATTCCTTATTAGCAGACAGGTAATGAGGATTTACGCTCTTCATCTCTCCTCTTCTTTGCCCGGCATGTCTTCCATCCTGGCTATCACCACTTGGTATAGTTATAGGGAGCAGGCTGGGAAGGACAGGGACGAGCAAGGCAAGAAGACACCACTCTGTGTTTACCGTTAAGACAGGATCATAATTAGCACACCGCATCCCGCCTGACCGAGGACCATCACCACGCTCATTAAAACACATCGACTGATCCTCAAAATGCTAAACTAGCTGAGTGGGAGCGATTTCAATTAAAATAGGAAAACATCTACCTCTTAAACAAGCCACATAAACTAATGAAGGCAACACAGCAGCAATGCTGTGAGACAGGAAACAGGAACTTCAGAAGAATAAATAAATTTTTTGTACAATCTGCCGTGTAGTATGCCGTACAACTAAAAAGTATCTTGAAATACATTTTGTTTTTGCTTCATATTTCAGGACTTTTCCTAATGAGAAAACTGAGAAAACATAACATTCTAAATGTTTTCAATGGACTGTACACAACTTGTACGCATCTGTGTTCTTTGGGCTCAATTGACCCCAGGCTGTTTTTCACTGTGTCAAACATATAAGAAATATCAAATATCAATTTCTTATTTATTTAAAGGGCTATTTAGGTAGTCAACAAACAAACACAAAGTACCTGACACTTAAACTTGGAAAACAATATTAATTCTAATCCTTTTCTGGAGGTTTTAATTGCTGTGGTCAAAAAGGGGAAAAGATATTAGTAAATTTGAAGGTAACAGGAGGCTTAAGAAAATGAAAGACATCACATGCACCCTGCATGCTCGTGTTGGCCCACTGAGTGGACCAGTGTGCCAGAATGGAGTGAGGAGGCTGTGATTGTACGAGGACCCTTCACTGCACGGCACATTTTGGGCCTCTCTGGACTTGTTGGCCGTCTTCAAATCAACGTCTGCAGTGAAATATGACAAGCGGCAAACTCAGCCCTCGTAAAAAGAAGAAGCACCACACAAGTTAGTGACAAGCACATAATGACCCTAAAAAACATCACTCACGATACAAATGCATCAGATAGATTTATCACAAAAACAATACACGTCACTGCCTTTGCTGGAGAGCTCTCCGTCTGATAAGCAGTTAGCAGTATAGTTGTCTTCCTACATCTGGAGCAGTGAGACAGATGGTGTGTGGGCAACCAGCAACCAGCCTGACACACGTGGAGTGGGAAGAGAAGACGACGGGATGAGCAATATCTCAACAAGAGAGATCTCCTGCCTCGGTGTGTCACAGCGACGCCCCGTCTCCCTTGATTGGGAAGCCATTCGGCAGCCAAGGCAGCAGAGACAAAGTCACCGGGAGGGTAATTGAAACTAATAGCGTTACACAGCACTGGTACCACAGGTATGCTGTGATGGGCTGTTTGCTGCTAAATTAATGGAGCAGCAGTGGCAGTGAAGCAAGTACGCTGACACAAACTAATGCAGGGAAAGCGGACCGATCCAGCGAGGGAACAGTGAGGATCGTTTTACTATGTGGAAACAAAGAGAAAACAACAATCACACTGACTGATGTAACATTGAGCCTCTTCGATGTGTCACCGCTTGTTATGATTGGGGAAATAATAAGAAGACTTATTCAAAACATCAACATGTCCCCCTTTAAAAAGGGAAGGGGCCCTCGAGCACCCATATATATATATATATATATATATATATATATATATATATATATATATATATATATATATATATAGTCTGCAGTGAAGAGGCCCCTTAAGTCTGGAGCCAGGGTTTTTTTTTCGGTGCCTCTTTCACCAAGTGCAGCACTGTGCCTGTAGGCTGTGCTCAGACTTAGCTGGTAATTACACATGGCATCCTGGGAGTCCTGGCATGTATAATTACTGGCGTGGATAAGCAGCCTGCTGGGGGCAGGACTCAGTTTTCCTTCGCTATAGTCGGCGAGTTGGTTCCCCACTCCTTGGCCAGCTGGACATCGTGTGGCACTCCTCCAGCCAGATGTCACCGAGCACGGAGATAATCATATGAATGAATCCCTCCCTCGACCGCTTCGTCTTACTTCCCTCTACAAATGTTCAACTGACTTGCTCCAGCTCCTTGCTCTCTTCAAGCAGCTCCAATGAATATTTGTCTGTGCAATTCAATATCGTGCGCATCATAACACTGGTTGACGAGCCAATATATGTCACAGGATTGAGGGCGCAGATGATTTTAAGGGCATTCTTCACCATTGAGTCGAGTGCTGTCTTCCTCTCTACCCGGTTTGTTAAAAACGGATCAAAAGCACGTCCTAAAAATAGAATCAACAGTTGTGTGTCGGGATTTCAAAAAATCCGCTCCCCATTTAATAGATTCTGTCTGCATCGCTGCCTCCTCCTTTTGCAGCATCTCACTCTACAGAGTCGAGATGTCCATAAACATAACGGGGAGCTATACCCTTTACGGAGAGCCTGCAGTCCACAATCATGCAGAGTATTGACTTGATGACCTGCGGGAGCACACTTCAGAGTATCGGCCTATTTATTTTTCATTTTATATCCAACTTTAAAAGTGGCGAATCCTAACCAGAAGCCCCCGTTTTATGGTGTTGCTGTCAACAGACAGACAAGCGGCAGTAAAATGCTAATACATTTGACTGGGAGTGCAGCGATGCTCGGCACTCTGATCTGAAATTCCAATTGATGAATTGAAGCACTACAATGCTCTCAAGGTGAGTCAGACTCCTACCAATTTGTATACCCCTCTTCCAAGGCAGTTCAAAACCTCGCCTCATCTCTCACCGCCACTTCCATACCCGTTTACACATGACATTTCATTTTCTCCCACACTGCCTGTGGATGTTTTACTCGTTGCCATTCTACAGCATAATAAAGTGCTGCAATCCAGGGATTCAATGAGTCAGTCTGTCCTTCATTCAGACTGGGAATTGTTCAAAACTCGTCTCCAGCGCGCTGTCAGACTGCGGTCAAGTGGGTGGTTCTCTGCAGAACTTCGGTCAACCAGCCGGCGCTTGAGTTTAAATACTCGTCTATTTGTTGTGCGATGGTACAGCTGCTTGGATAGCCCACAATGCACAATGCATCTATCCACAATGCATGAAGATAGACCAACAGTTTAGCAGTAATTTGTTCAATCTGATATTACAAGTCCAAAACAACATTGTGTTGCACATTACATGAAATCTAATTGGACAAACAACCTGAAGTTACACTATACTGTTTTTATTTTAAAAAGGGAGCTTATAAGTTACAATATTATCAAATAAGGAGAATGTTTTATTTATTGGCTTGCTCAAATGTGCACTAGATTTCAGTCCACAGTGTGTGAGTCAGCTCCAAAGACATTACACTATTCAGAGTTTCCTCATATGTTAACCTTAATTGCAGAAATTCCTTAAAAGGTTATAGTTTACTATAGAGCCAAGCGAAACATTCACCCGACGCTGAGCTGATGTTCTTTAACTCCCTCTGTTACAATCACATGAAATATGACATGGTCATAGTCAGGGTTAACACGAATAAAAATACATTGATTGTTTAATAAATTCCTGTAATCAAAGCCTAAATATAAGGAAATGATGAATGTGAATGACATTTGAGCTAACGTTGCCTTTACACATAAAAGCTGTATAATTAAATCACATAAAATTTTAGATGAACATTTTAGCTAACCAATCAAGGAAATGTTTATAAAGATCAACTATTTTTATTTGATAACATTTCAACTTTAGAGCCCCTTTTTTTAATTAAAAACAGTGTAGTAATTTTACATTTTAATGTAATGTACAACATGAGGTTTTTGAGTTATTGTATGAAATTGGAAAAAGGATAGGTCTGTCTCCGTGCTTTTTGGGCTGTTCATGCCTCCGTACCGTAACAACACAAATAGACGAGTATTACAGTTCAAGCGTCGTCTGGCTTGACCGAAGTTCAGCAGAAGATGCCTCAAAGTTTCGGGCTAGTTCTGGTATAAGGAACAGCGTGTAGCAGTTAGAGGAATATATTGGCTTAAAAAAGAATATCCTATTTACAGAGCCGACCGCCATCTTCCTACAGTAGCCCAAAACAGACAAACAAAATCCTGGCTCTTGATAGGGCGATCAGGAAAAAAATCCGTTGATTGCAATCTGTAACCTGCAATCTGTAAACCTCAAACCCACACACTGCACCTTAAACACAGGACACGGCGACGCAGCCTTTGCTAAATAGATAGCGATGGAAGTGGGAGGGAAGGAGAATGCCAGCTGAAGTAGACGCCAAAAGCAGGCGTATACCCAAAGTGTACATCCGGTGAGTCAGACTGCTCCCCGCTTGAATGCCCGTGATCTCTCAGGCCTTTGTGATAGCATACATGCAAACACACGCATGAGATCATTAGTGCTAATTGGGGTGGCCTGAACCACCTCAAGTGAGTGAGGTACGGATGTCCACTATATACCTGTAGTAGTGAACATCTAGTCATCTCAAGTGCAATCAAACAGTCCACTCCCTGGAGTCCACAGCTGTCCGGTGAGAGGTCAGACTTCCCAAACATGCAGTTGATTTAGCCACGAGAACCAAAGCCTGCCCTCCACACATCCAGCGATTCATTTGATCCCTTGTTGTGGTTGACTCTGAAAGCTGGTCCTCAGGACACGGAGTCCTGATGGCTTGTAGTGTGCTCATTAAACACGGATTACATCGAATGGGAACGCAAGGTGAATGCAAATGAGTGCAGTTTGTTGAAAAAACTAGAAAACCAGTAGAGTCACGGTGATCAATCGTCACACAGACACTTGTGTGGATCTGGAATCCATTTTTGACTGAATTAATAAGAGGCAGAGTCACACTCATTGTGCCATGGTAATGAATTAATTATATAGATTCATCTGGTTTTGAGGACTGTGTCTATCTGCCACACAACAAGTTCCAATGTCAACACTGCCATCTAGTGGTCAGCAAACATACTTTTAATGCTCAGTACATGGTGGATGATACTACCTTTTAACAACAGTCAGATTAAATATTATAAGGCAATCAACTAAGATCTCATTTAGAAGATATTTTCATTGAATTTATGGAGAAATGTCAGAACAGTTTTAGTAACTTCCTTGTAGTCTTAATGTAATAAATAGTTGCTAATTAAACCCAATGCAGAGGCCACCTTAAGTATGGAGTCTAGTCTAAATACAGCAAGGTGCAAAGTCCACTGCAAATCAGGCAAAAGTAGCAACACAATTTGACTTCCTTACCCCCTTAAAACTGTTAAATTGGGCATTAGAGTTGTGGACTGAGTCACATAAAAACAAGTAATAACATTTACTAGAAATTATGTCTCAGACAAATGGCATTCATAACATTTTGAATGCATTTGTGGTGAGTGACTCTTGGCCTTTGTAAACAAAGGTCAACAATGCATCAGAGGCAGAACATTTGAATTTGGGCTCTTAAACTTTGAATCAGTTAATGACAGTATTTTCATACTTAAATTATTTCTGTGATGTCTAATCTATCTCCATGAGGAAGTCTGAGGTCCGTACATCTTCAGATTATCTGAAAATAAACACCCCAGGACCGAGTCATAAAGTCTGCATTGTTTTTCCCTGCAGAGACTTCTGAACATCCCATAATGGCCACTTATGATCCAGACTCTGCATCCATTCTGAGACCAGCGGAAACATTTGAAAAGTTCCTCAATAAGTCTCATGCCACAACTTTCCACTGGTATGACTCAGTCAGGGTTTCCACTGAAAGCATTTACTTAAAAAAGGACAGCGGGCTACACAGAAACTGGCAGGGTTTAGCGGAAAGACGAACACAAAGGGCTCCAGTGTGCCACGTCCTTTAATCTTTAATCAATTAACGCTACTTAATTGAATTAAAAGGAACAATCCATGTCAGGGGATTTCGTGCCCCAAAAAAATGATATAATATTAATAAGTATGTTTTCTGTTGGGTGTAATGACCTGAAAATAAATGTGTTTTTTCGTGACATTGGAATGAGAAGTTTACACAGCCACCGTAGTTCTCCTACGCTCTCGGCACACTTTTTTATCAGATGGCATAACTCACCAAAAACAACAGACTCAGCACTCAAATGTCAGCAGGAAGAAAAGCAATTCAAGATAAGCTAAGAGCTCATCAAAGAGCACACCACATTATACAGTGACTTATGTTAAGACGCAGATTTAGCTATGAATAGGTTATATACTTACTTTGTAAAGCGTTACCATGTGTGTGTACTCTTCTTGCATCAGTATGAACTCTAGACAACATATTGTGTAACAAGCAGCTGTTGTGTGTACACACTTCTTGTTGACAAAAAAACACAACTCGTGATGACCAGTAGAATGTGAAATGAAAGCAGGAGACGAGTACAGAACTAGGGAATGACCTAGTTTGGGATTTGGATTTGGATCTGGATGACAAAGGGAGATTCATTGCTTCTAGAAAGCATCTGGATTGAGCCTGTAGCTTCATAACCATTTAGATTGGACCAATAAGGGCCAGCTCTCTAATGACACGTATGAAGACGCTGTGTTTGCCCTTTTTCTTTGGAGTCCAGTTACAATATGTTCGTTAGAAACAGACAAATGCAAAAGCGACCTGGAGCCACAGATGAGGGGCTGAAATATCAACAGTACAACGTGGCATTGAACAGCTGACTGGTTTCACAATCCAGGCTCCTTTCCTTCAAAAGGCCACTTGTCTACTTAACCCCTTGAGCCAATATATGCTAAATGACATTGTATGGCATTTGGTTATACCGCACATTATATTTCCATATCAAATTTCCAAGAAACAATGATAGGACAATTCCATCAGAAACTCCTTAGAAACATTAAATCTGTCTACAACTTTTTAGAGCAAGGAGCCGTAAGTTGCCTATTAATGGAATAAAAGTTAAAGATCAACAGTTATGATAACCGGTTAGCCATTTATGTTGTTTTTAAAGTCCAAATATCTGCTTGTTCTGAACTTATTAAATGTTTCTTTGTCATACATGACAGTATGTGAACTATCTTTTGGTTTTGGATTATAAACTGGACCAAAAAAGCAATTTAAAAGACGCCAACTTGGACTTTGGGAAATTGTGAAGATTTTAAAATATGTTATAGCCCTATTTATATTATACTTACTTCCCTTACAACTTAAAAATATATTGTTACTGCAAACACTACAACATAAACAATCGCAACTCGTTAGAGAGTCACTGAAACGCTACTTTCCATGACCTTTATGGCTCTGGCCAGGTCAGACTGAGCATATCACAGCAGCTGTTACATCTTATCAGGAAACTACTAGGACATTGGGTGCGTGGTTATGTCATGAGGTCAGGTGTGTGGAAACAGTGATGTGGAGCTGAGTCCTGGGCCCTCACCTGTTTGGGGTCATCGTAGAAGACGCCGACAGTGCTCAGCTTGGGCCCGATGCTGCAGCTCTCCGTGTACGCTGCTCCGCAGTCCTTGTACGATCCTTCTCTGAACTTATAAGCGATGGTGACATTTTTGACAGGTGGTGGCCCAGTCTTTATAACCACGTCACACAGTAGCCCCGAGTACAGCACCAAGCCACCCACTGTCACAAGCAAACACACCAGGAGAACGAGAACCAGGAGAACCAGAATGATATCCGACATGGTTCCTTCTCAGAGCGGGAACGTAAAGATGCAACACAAATATCTGTCAAGCCTCAAACACGTCCTCCTCCGGGTTACACACACAGCGAGACTGTGGTCCAGCAGCTTCCAGCGACCAAAACAAAGTGGTTATTCAAAAGACGGCGTCGAATTTAGGATTCACAGACGCAACGACCTGACATGAAGAAGGAAAACACTCGTTCAAGTTGACAAAAAGGACAGTTTGTTTATGGTATTTCCCCAAACACAGGACACGCTTCCTGGATGGACCATTCTCGTCCATAGCAGAGGGGGGGGCGGGAATGCGTTTTTAGATTTTTACTTTGCATGTATTAATCACGCAGCGAAAATAAGAAGTGGAATCAGGATAAATAATAATTAATGAATATGATTCCTCCAGTTTTATGAAATTCATAGTTGTACAATGCGTACAGTACATGCGTTGAAAATAAATCCCCCCTTTGCATCACCGTGGTTTAATCCAAGAGCTGTGAAGAAAGATAATAGTGCTGTCACAAAAGCGAGGATTTTCTTTGTTTTCATGAAAGTGTTTTGTTCTCTCACTGCTCCTGACATGATGTACGGGACTTATTTGAAGGGTGTCGGTGCTTTCAGACAGTTGTCAGTGACGCATTTAGGGACGCGAACACTGAATCCAACCAGAATTGCAATCTGCTTATGTCAATTTATCCAAAATATGGAAATTCATTAAAGAAAAAATACAAAGCGAATAACAAAATGAGAATCCAGTGCAGTTCAGGGTGCAGGTACAGATCTGTAAATCAGAACATGTTCTGTAATCAAGTTAGGACTGAATCAGGATTACACTTTCATGTATTTAGTCATTTAATAAATATTCAGGCTACTCCCCAACATCAGATGTGTGATATATGTTTAAAAACAAAAAGTATAGGTTTCTTGGCTCACTGGGATTTGTTCAAATCGGTATGCTGCTCTGGCAGTTATGTGCCTAAACAGATGCAGAACAATGCCAAATCAAGCTGATGGTTACACAAATGCAGGAATATCACTGGATTAAACCAACACATTTAGAAATTTGCAATGGATATAAATGATTCACAATTGTTTTTTGTACTTTGAATGTAAATAGCTTTCAAGAGTGTATCAAAAGCATCCAAAATAGCCAAATAGAGCTTGTTTATCAAATTAAGAATTGCCTTGGGGTTCTAGCCTCAGCCCTGAATGTACGTTATGTGTTTATTAACTGGGGCTGGCCTTGTGTCATTTTGCAAATGTGCCCCCCAGGCAAAGCAAATGAAGGATTCCTGCAATAGAGGGCCTCACAGGTGGACTTTGGACCAGGATCTAAATTGGATCGAGTCCAGGTTGTTTTCCATGTAATTGTGTTGGAACTCTGCTGTCAGCGCCGACTCAATTAGATCATGTGATGTGTCAAGACAGGGAATGTGGACTGTAAAAGTGCAGGTAAAAGTGACATGTAATGCAATTATTTTTAACCACAATTGCTTGTTAATTGTTAATTGTTTTATTTTCTCTTTTTAATTTCTCACGTTTTGGTGCAGCCTTGCTTTCTATAAAATATTGTACAGCTGAGTGGTAAAGTTGTTAAGATGAACAGCAGAGATGTGTTTAAATGATGAAGTCATCCTAGAGACACATCCTTAAACTGGCCAATGGAACAAGTTTGGTTCCAATGGTTTTGAAATGTTGACTTAAGTGTCCAAATAGCTTCGAATAATACATGTTATTACTGTTGGTGCATATTTCCTTCCACGCCCATGAAGTTAACTTCTTTAATTTCGGCATCTTCCTACCAGGAAGAGTTTTCAAGTCTGTTGACTCGGCTGATTTCTGGACTGATTTCTGGATATTTGGTATTGTGGGTTATAAAAGCAAAATATCATTCAAATGTATGCAAGTCTGACTATCAACAAAGAAGGGAAAATCTCTGGATAAAACATTCACATAACCTCCACTCTATCTTTACATTGCAAATCATCTGTGCTGCTCTGAATCCTGAATATTGCATCATTAACATGTTAACAAAGACATAGCTTGCCTTTATTTAATACTAAAGGGTTTTCCCTCTCAGTGTTTTGTCAGTGAAAAAAACAGCATTATTTATTAAATTTATTATTGAATGACAAATCAGACTAAAACAATCTCCCCATAATCTCTTTTATTTTGTCGCCAACAAAT
Organism: Liparis tanakae; assembly: GCA_036178185.1. NCBI lineage: Eukaryota > Metazoa > Chordata > Actinopteri > Perciformes > Liparidae > Liparis > Liparis tanakae. Next base: position 12,743,027 of record CM070109.1, read on the forward strand.
AGAATAAAGCATATAGCACATTTTTTTAAAGAACCATACTTCATGTGAAAACACCTAATTATTAGGCATATTTTACCTTCAACAAAAAATTAAAACGCAGTGGAAGTACATAAATGCAATCGAGTCCGTTTTCAACACATATAGAAAGTGTTAATGTACAAAAGACACTTCCAAACGAAGAGTGTGTTAGTCAGAGTCCTCTATTATATCATCTTGATCCACATCGTCGTCTCTGTTGACCGTCGTACTTTCCTCACAGTCCGTCTCCATGGCCTAAAGAAAAGCACACAAGAAACATTTGGCTCAACTCACGCTGTGAACCAGCTCGCATAAAGCAGAAAGCATTAGGGAGAAAATACATAACATTAACTTGGTACTGACACCATAATCAGATGTCTTTCTCTATTAACTGTCATCCACTAATCATTAGCGCGCTACAGAGCTCCAACAGTTACCTTATCTGCCCTTCACAGTTCCAACGGCCTGTTAACTGAACTGTTTGGTCTGAACTTCACAAAGTAATGACTCCGCCGCAGTGGGAGCTCGTTGTTTGGCTGACTGATACAACCAACAGTATTATTACTGTGTGCTGCTTGTACCTTCAAATTAAACCTGTGTTGTGGTCCTCTCCTGCTAATCTGTTTAGCTACTTCATGCTTTCTACACATTACTGTATTTATGTGTTTTTTATTTACTTACATCCAATGTTTAGTTTCATGGAAAAGGTTGTATTATGTTTTTTTTACAACATACACTTCCTGATTTCTTTGTTAGTTGCTGCATCGGTCAAATTTTCCAGGTTGTTGCTTTGAAAGACACCACAATTTATACTGGTTATAATATAATTATATATATATATATATATATATATATATATATATATATATATATATATATATATATATATATATATATATATCTCATTTGTGTGGACACAAATGTAATTGCATTTTTAATACCCGTTAGTTTCTTTAGTTTTTCACAATTTTGATACGTTATTGAAAATAAAATAAACTGAATTAACTCTTGGTCAAATCAATGTTGTTTGGAATAAACTCTCTTTTCAACTTTTCATCCAATACTATTCCTGTTTGAGATGGGAACACAATGTCTGAAAGGTACCTCGTCCTCTGACTGGTCCTGAGGCAACGGGGAACGTTGCTCCTCCTCCTCCTCATCTTCATCACTTCCTTGTGACCGCTGAGAAAGAATCTCTTCACCCTGCAGCGTAAATTGTTGCTTTATTGTTAACGAACAGATATATTCAGACACTTACGATGAGTTCACTAATGTTGTACCTTCAGGTTGCGATTCTTCAGGTTGCCAATCCAAAAGGCCTCTTGACAGTTGTTGAGCGTCAGCATGGCCTTCACGCGGTAAACAAACAGCTCCAGGCTCTTCTTTAAGGCTGGTACGTGATTGGTCAGGCTTGTATCCTGGTGAATCTGAGCGCCAACACATTATGACAAGGCTCTTTAGTCATAGAGCACCAGAGGTCAGAATCCTTTTGTAATTTAACAGGAGTATTGATTACATTTTGTAAGATTTGGCACCAGACCATGGAGAAAGAGGCCTCCAACTAAAGACATTGCAAACGAAGGAGCTAGGAAGTGTGTGAAGTGTAGCTACCTTAGAATGTCCACACATGTGATGGAGCTGCCGGGTGCTGAGCTGGAAGACTTTCAGCAGGCTCTGGACATCCTCCTTAAAAAGGCAAAGCATCCCACAGAGTCACGTGGTGAAGTGTGGCAGGACGTCGATATCTTCCCCAGCAGTAGGCCGGGGCAGAGGTGATGTGGTTATTAGTCTGTGTGTGACTGAGTGAGCGTCCATGGCTAATCTTGCAATCTGCTACAGAAAACTGCATCATATTTTGGTTGCACAGTTAGGGCCGCATGCTCAAAGACTTTGTGGTTACGGTGACCCATACTTTAACAAAACACCTTTTATAACCCGATTACCAGCTGACTCACTACTCATAACTGGCCCCCAGCGGGGACCGCTTGTGAGGGCAGAGCTGAGTGCATCGCCCAAGCACAGCCGCTACTCTGGGCCCACAGAGTTAGCACCGTTATAGTTTTAGAAAGGGTTTTTATCTGGCAGCTAATGCAGTATTTCTGAAACTGTACGCCGGCCCCCTCTAGTGGAGTGTGGTGGTATTGGGGCACAAAGGGAAACGTTGACTATTTTGATTTCAAGCCCTTTATTGAGAACAAAGTCATTAATAATAATAACAATAATAATAACAATAATAAACACAGACGGCCAAGATTCGACCACATCCTACCTCTGTGAGATCAGCTTTACCGCTGTTGCCTCTCTCAAATCAAAATATGTATAAGCTTAACATTGAACATATATTGAGGGTGGCCGAATCAAGTCTGTAACCCCGTTTTAAAAAGATTGCCAAATATTTGAACTTATTTGGTTTAGTTTTTTACAAGTTGCAATTGTTTTGCCAAATATGAGTTGTTTTTTGCAGAGATAGAACTTTATTTGCATTGTTCTAACAAAGTGATTTGCTTTTGACTGATGGAGCAATCTGCTTTATTTGAAAGTGATTGCACATTGCATTATTTTATTATTCGAAAAAGCACAGATGGAGAAGTCACAAAAGGTTATTTCAATGAAAATTCTGCATAGACCATTTTTTCAAATTTTGTTGTGGTGATGGGGCGCGCCAGAAAAGGTTTGAGAACCACTGAGCTAACCAGTATACTCTGCAGCTCACTATACAGTTTTTTTTGTCTAACCACTAAAAACACTCTCCGTGCTACGTGGGCAGACAGCTTGGTGAGTTTACCTTTGTGTTGGCACAATGTTTGAAATGTGTTGTATGACAACTTTGAAAGCATTACTTGCATAATGTTACATCGCCACTTGTTTTTTTAAAGCGACACTATCAATTGTACCTTGAAATAACAGCTTGAAAAAAATTGTGCCGCTACAATGACTTTTAATATGTTAATTTGCGCCTTCGCCAGTGCCATCGGGGGTCTGGGGGGAATCTATCGTAACTGGGTATTTAAGACACTGAAGTAAACGTTAAATACCTGAAGGGGGCGCTACAAGGGAAAAACTACATAGTGGGGCTTTAAGTTTGGATGAAGTCTTGACTACTATTGCAGCCCTGGTTGTGTTCATTAAATCACACAACACAGCTGTGTTTGTTGTAGACACACCTGGGGTGCACTGTACTGAGTGCAGCCTCCTAGTTTGGCAAGTTTCACACAACAACACAGAGTGTTGTGTTCTGCGCTGAGCCTTTCTGTAGTTCAAACACGTTTGAAGAAAACATGCACTTACCGGTATACATAAAGCAAGGTATGAATTAACTTGTTCTAGGATAAACTCGGAAATGTATGAGCACTTAGTTTGTGGTCTATTACAGTAATTTACTTTTGTTTATTTCAAACAAGGTGCCTCGCTTTTGAGATATCAAAGGCCGATACACCATGTCTGATGTTCAACTTAATATGATATTTACAAGCTGTATTAGGTGAAAGGATTTCATGCGTACCTTGTGCCTTTTGAAACTGTTGTCCAATAGTGGCATCCCCAACCTCAGGAAAGAATCCAGGAAAAGGCGGCCATACTACCAATAACAGCATTATAATCAGTTAACACAGTTAATCGTTTCACCTGAATGTGAAATCTTTTCCAGCACACACAGCCAACTCACCTTCAGACACACAATGAGCACGGGCCGAGAATCAAACACCTGAGGGAAGAGATTAGAGCACAAATACATGAGCAGATGAGCCTCACACATTTGGTAAAGACTAACCAAATCATAAAACAAAAGATGGGATGAGAATGCACATCTAATTTAACCTGCAGAATAAGTTACCAAAAACTAGTCAAAATATGACCCAGCTGAATGGTGGAAAAATAGATGAGGTTAAATGTCATAAATCATTTCAAGACTTTCACAGCCATTAGATCATGACGCTTACAGACCATCACTATTTTGACCAGGGCATGAAAATCTTCGACAGCTAGTTTCCATGTCAGCAGCTTCTCACTCTGAGCCTAAAGGAGGACGCAAGTCACATGTTTTTGTCGTTAAAACACACAAAACTTACATATAGTTAGTTATGCGCACAAATGCACATTTCTTAGTTCACAGAGTTTGGACAAATTGGCATTAAAGTAAATCGTTGCTCCTTTTAGTAGATGTGTTTTGTGTTTTGTGTTTCTCATTACATTGAGCTGTTGGGTGTACTGTACACAAGAGAACACAGTGTTCAGTCCAAACACTGACGGCTTACCTCAACGTTGTCACTGACTTTGCCAACAGGAATCTTCCTGATGGCCTTTTCCAGCTCTGCCATCAACACTTTGTAGAACACCAGGAACGTTTGTCTATAAAATGGAAGAATTTACAACATAAATAATAACAATATGGATAAATACATGCTTTAATGTGATTATTATTGGTTTATTCTTATCACAATTAGCTGTCCGGCACACGAGTACTAGATGGCAGAAGCATTAATCAATCTAACTGTGATCTGCTACTTTTGTATAAACGCTCACACTTTGCTCTCAGAAAACGAAGCACTCTGAAGTGATGGTGATTTACCTGTTGAGGGTGGGCCATGACGCAGAGCTCTCATCTTTTGATGCATTCAGGAGCTCCGCGACTCCTCTTTCAGTTATTTCCTCCACTGCCTTCAGAACATTATCGACATGCTCCAGGTAAATTCTGCAGAGGAAAAAGACAAAGACATTATAATTAAAACTTGCAGATGCTTGTTAACATATAAGATAACAAAACTGTTTGCTTTATAACCCTTCTAGGTCCTTTAACATTATGTGATATTGTCATAGAGTTGTGTTACCTTGAAAAATGCTGAACAAATACCATCTTCAGAACTTTACTGTGACCACTACACTAAACTACGTGCACGCGTTCCCTGATTGATGCTTTGATTGTACTGCATGGAGTTCATTTATTAAAAGAACAATGGGTAATATGTTTCCCTCAGCACTTTGCATTACACAAAAAATATGACATTACACAGAAAATATACTTTTGAAAACATACATTTATTTTCAAAAGTTCTTTCGAGATTATAGAAATAAATTAAAGTCCTTTGATGAATTACCTATTAAAGATGAAACTTGTGTGAATGATTCACACAAGCTAGACCAATACTGGAACTTTAAGGACATGTGAGACCTTACAAATATTCTCTCATCTAATCGTATTAGTCGTCATATACACCAAAACAAAACAATGCACAGTATGTGTGATACTCTTAAATTATTTAAGTTATATCCATTGCCAATGTATCAGACAGGCTCTAATACAAACATATTGTTTTGATATGTTCCATCAATTTTGTAAGCAACATTTTTTGTTTTGTGCTAAATGTATTTCTGAAATTCAGACCCACCTTAGGAGAGTGTGAAGCGCTTCATTGAATTTGTTCCCGCGCTCCTTCTGCCCGCTGGCTGTCACCCAGTCTTGGCTGAGGAATCTTTTTGCAAGGGAAGCTTGGAAGAAAAATCTGGCATTTATCATCACAGTCCAATTGATAGCCGATACATTTATTTAAGTGAGGCAGCACTTACCAGTCTGCTCTCTGTAGGAAGCGGAGTTGCCTCCTTTCTCTGACACAGTGGACAGCAGCTGGGAGAGACACAGAGCTGTGCTGAGACTTGGCATTGTGCTGCGGAAGTTCACCAGGTACTCGAGGCTGTGTCTGAACACAGAGGAAACGGGGCAAAGATAAAAACAACTAAAACCACTTGACTTTAAAATATGTATGTGTGTGTCACTCGGAGCAAAAAAGGAAACGAGAGGTCACCAAAGCCTCTTGCAATAAACAAATAGATCAATAGATTTTCTTTTGTCTTTTCCTAAAATTCTAAAAGCATATTCTAAAAACGTCATCACTCACTTTACAAGCTGCTCCAAGGTCAACTCAGCACTTTCCTCTTTTAGTCGTTCAGCCAAAGCTCCCAGCGCCTTCTTCAGTAAGCTCCGCTGTCCTGGCTGGCTGAATCCAGACCTGACCAACACACACATTGGTACATTTATTCCAGAGATTAAACTAAAAAGAAGCTTGACACACCGACTCTTCCAAAGGCTTACACCTCTGTAATTCCAAATACTTAAAATAGTCAATGTCTGGCATGAAAGTCCGGGGTGCTGGTCCTCCTCACCAGCTGAAGGTGGTGCTCAGGACCTGCAGGAGCAGCTGGTAGCTTGATGACATCAGATGGTGCTGCTGAATGTCTGTGGACGGTCCGTCAACAACCCCGTTGTTATCAGACAGCATCGTCTGCGGAGAGAAATGCACCAATGTAACACAAACAAATGTTCCCCCTTTTTTATAGACAACTGGAAGGAAGAGACAAAGCCTTCCCTCATATCTACAGAATTGTCTTTCACCTGGAAGTGGTTGTGGCAGTTCTCCAGGTGTGAGCAGAGGGCAGGCAGCAGCTGGACACAGTAGGAGGCGATATCCTTGGAGCTCCTCTGTTGTAGATGGGAGAAGCCCACGCTCTTATCGGTCCTGGCCTGCACACAAGAACACATGTCATTAAGTCTGGTCTCATATAAGCCTGCATATTAGTTTTATACAGTTAGAACAACATATAATTGACACTCAAAGAAACTTGGCAGACAGAATAGAAGATATACTTTCTTTAGGCCTTCATCTTATGTAACTGTATTAAAGATGTATACATGTTTTGGAATCAATAATGAATATTGCAAATGGATGTTTCCCTGGATATTGTGCAACAGTTTGAATACCTGCACATTCTGACATCTCGAGAGCTTTCATATCTTCTCTGACCTGCGCTTGTCACTCTTTATGTTAGCGTTTGTATGCACCTTAAAGAAAGGAAGTCTCTTTGCAGGGGCAGCCGTAAGACTGAACTCCACTTTGCGATGCATATCCTCCAGCAGGAACACCAGCTCAGCAGGACCCAGCAGAACCTCCTCCCGCACCTCGATTAAGGATATTAGAGATGGGAGACAGAAATCTGTGTACTGACGTAAGTGGTGCTTACATTTGTACAATAGATTACATTTGCATAGACATTGATTTCACTCTAATCCAAATGAATCCCCATGTTTCCAAAAAACCACACACACACATACACACACACACACACACACACTCACTGAGTAACCCTACCCAACGCTAACCTTAAAAGGTAACTTCAGTATTTTTTCAACATGGATTTCCAATGTTTCTTTGTCCAAGTGACCAATGGGTACAACAATGTGTTAAGTGGGTCCAGAGTTGAGCGAGAACGCTGCCGTCTTCGTCTGGTGCAAAAGAGGAGGCTGTAACTCCCTGAGACGATACGCCTCGGTTATCCACGAGGACAGTTATACATCAGCCGATGCAGGAACCTTCGGATCTTTCAGAACTCTTGCTGGTTTCTCCTCACGCAAACAGACATTATTAATGCTCTTCTAAATTCATAATTTATTCCGACAGAAAATGGATTTGCATTCACCGTATGCCCACAAACTTTTGTTCTTCTCCATAAGTTAGTCCACAGTCTACTAAGAGTGCTCAACACATTCACAATGTAACTGCCCGGTCAGTAGAAGTCTAATGGGAATCACATTTTCATACTTTAAATTTGGTTTGGTAAAGAAACATTCTGTCAAGACTAAAATCTACCTGGATACAATCTAGAAAACTGACGGCAACAACGTGGGGAAATAGGGTCCGGATTGAAAAATACAGATCTTACCCTTTAGAGTTGGAAAGCCTTAATATATTAAATTATTATTATTCAAATAACTACAAAATCGATAACTGTTGAATAAAGCCCTACACACCTTCTTCTTCCCTGTCTCACCTTGGTGTGGAGCTCAGAGTCTAGCAGTGAGCGGGACAGCAGGCCACACTGCAGCACGTCCAGCACCTCCATGTCCAGCTCCCTGAAAAACTGTCTGTAGGACAGCAGGCTGACACCTGGCCGGATCTCCTTCTCCTTCTCCTTCTCTGGCTGCTCCTTTAGCACAAGCAGAATCACCTTTTTAGTGTAGTTCCAATCAAAAAGAGATTAATACAGGAGGTAAAAGTTTACCTGCTGAGTTTTGTCTGCTTCAGTCATCTCCTCAAGCTGAGAGCTGCTCTCTGAGGAATTCTTACCAGGAGCCTTCCTTTTCTTTCCTGTTGCATCTACAATAACACAATGAGAGTTAAAATGATATGAATATGTATTCCTTATTCATTAATGTGGAGTAAAATATCTTCTCTTACCTTTCTTTGCCTTAATCACAGGAGCAGCAGAACTAAGTATAACACCCTCTGTGCTTTCTCCATCAAAGTTGGCCACCGGTGGAACATAGCCAGGTGTTTCTGGAACACACAATAAGGAAACGGTACATTTAAAAACAATGCTGTAATAGAATTGACACCATGTGGCCCAAGGGGAAGATGTTGAGATGCTCAGCATGTATGGATCACAGCTCACCTGCCAAAGCCCTCTCCAGCAGTGTCTGAAGGTAGGTGACGTTCTGCAGACGGGTCATCACTTTCATCTTCATCTCAGTTTCTTTTTGTTCACAGAATGCATTTATGACCTGTCATAAACCAGGGTAAGAGATTGCCTTCGTCACATATCTTACCTACTTGGTAGAAAAGTGTTGCAATGAAAATCCAAGGCATACAGTTACCTCTCTGAACCAGTTGATGGTGTGAAACAGCAAAGTACAGAGGAATTCCCTCTCAGCTTTAGACAGGCTCTCCATTTTCTCTACTACACCCATATCCGTCAGGATCAGAGGGCAGCCTGTGACGCAGTCAAACACACACACACAAATTATTTTACAGCCACAGAGAATGAGATCCAACTGGTTTTCATGAGGAATGTCTAACTTCCACTTCCTCACCCAGCAGGCCGTCAATCTCCTCCAGGTCTCCCTGGTGCTGCTTGTGCTCACAGAGTCTCAGGAGGCGGAAGAACGGAGACAGACAGAGAGGAGACACGCGCCTGGGCAGGAAGGGAACAACATGCAACAAGTCGTTGATTACATGCTTTACATGTTTGTAAGATATTACAAAATAAACTGCAAATCTGACTTAATACAAGTGAAATAGATCATTGACTAGATATTTTGTTGTCACACATCAGATCTGGTGAGAAGAGGGGACTGACTTGAGGGCCTTTGTGGTTTGACTCTGTTGCTCTCCTTTCATCTGGACATTTTGGGCCAGTAGAGGCAGTAAGTTGATGGCGATGGTGTTTCCTTGACCTTCCAGGTCGTACAACACACAGGGCGTAAAGGGAAAGGAACTGAGACACACAGAGTGGAGGGATTAGTGACAGTAGTTATAGGAATTGTATTAAAACAAATAATTTCCTATGCTGCCAGCTGTCGATGACTAACCCTGATATTTCTGGTCCGAGGTCCACCACAAAGTCCACCTGGAAGTCATCTATGACACTCTTTTCGATGCTTTGCTGTTGGTTGGAGAATAACACAAGCAGAATGCTTAGTGATGTCTTCCCTGTATCTTGTGTTGGATGCATGTTAAAGACGCTAAACATGAAGATATAAGAGCAGCGACAAAGGAACAACAGTAAATGTTTATTTGAGACAGACCTGCACCTGTGGGTCCAGGGTAGAGCTCAGCATCAGGTTGGCCAGTTCATCGTAGTAGAGAGCGGCAGCCTCAGGTGAGCTTTCACTGCTGGACTTCACCAGCTCCAACAGGGCGGTCACCTGCAGCAAGCGGTGCAAACACAAAGATATCCACAGGCCAGTCAACTTCGCTTGGATTAAAAGGCTTGTTGATAGTTTGTGGAAGGAGAAATGATAACTGTTGTAATGATTTAGCGTGCCCTCTTCCACAAGGAGGTTACAGCAGGTGAAGGTCTGGAGAGCAAACCAGTAGCTGATGTGCAGTGTCTGAGGACACTGGCTCTGTACATGATTGACATGCTTGAACACGAGCCCCCAACCCCAAACATCTAAGTGCTGACCCTACCCAAACCCCCCTTGGTTTTACGTTTTTATTATAGAAAAGTTATTCACAAATTCCAGTTGATAAAACACCACTGATTTCTTTAATAAAGTGAAGATGGCAAAAGTATGAACACAAACCAAAAGCCATCTTATCAACTTATATAACCAAATGAAATACAAAATAAGAAGTAACAGCCTTTTGGATGATATGTGGAAAATCTAAACAATATTTAATGGTTATCTGATTTACCCGTATCCACTATTACAACACTAAATGTAGGAATGAACAACATGATACTGTTATCTATATGGACTTGTAGTTATGTATTTCAGCTATAACAGCCACAAAAACATTGTCTCACAGGAGGTAGTCTCTGCCTAGAGGCCTGCCATTGGCCAATTATGTATCTTCCCCTTCTGCTTTCTATTTCACAAGGACACGGTTGCTTCATCCTGACCGTAGTGCCGCCTAGGAGACAACTGTGATGGATTCAAAGGAATACAACCAGGATTCCACAGACCGTTCTCCTGCACCGGCACGGCGCTCACACTAAGTGTAGAGAAAGGTCTGTCTATGCGAGTCTAGTTACATTTAAATTTAAATTAAATGTAAATTTAAATTTAAATCCTGTCAAACTCAGCACTTTACTTTACTCAGCACTTTACTTTGTTTTCCCCCTTTATATTTAGTATTAGTATTAGTATTTAGTTTTTAGTATTTATTTTTGTGTTTTATAATTATTTTTATTAATGCTCTGATTTGCACCGCTGCTTTGATTTTTGAAATTTCCCCACTGTGGGACGAATAAAGCTATAAATCATATCATATCAAATTTAAATGAAAATTATATAATATATATAATAATAATATGTACCTGTCTGAGTGTCTCCTGGGGTAATGAGCCATTCTGTGACTCTTTCACTTTAAGCCTGGGGGGGGGGGGGGAGCAGAGAGCAAGACAGATAAAGTGACAGAATAAAGAGATACAATACTAATGTGATACATGTACACTGCCTCCTGTGAGTAACACCTCTCACCTGACGGCGCCCATGCTTCCTACTATCCTGACTGCGCCAATGATGCCAATCCGCTTGTACTTGGGCACAGTGCTGGAGAGCTGTTTGCGGATCACGATGTGCATGTCATCCTGAGAGGTAACACAGAGGCAGTGAGAGGAAGTCGAGGGAAGGCCATGGATATAAAAGATGGAGTTATATTGTGGATGTTGACCTGGATGAGAGACCCCTGCTGCTGTTGCCCGAAGGCCAGGCCGCTCAGAAGGTGGAAGAGTCCGCGGATCTGCTGGGGTGTGAGGTTGTCCATGTAATCCAAGATTCCCTGGATCAAATATAGTTTGCAGTTAAAAACTAAACCAAACATAATGACATTAAACCGCTGTAAGAAATCCATCAGGGGCCATCTGCTAGCTACAAGCTGTTGGCCACGTCCATCATTTGAGCCCAAATGTCATTCATACATGTCATTTTTTCTTTTAAAGAAAATTTGAGAAGCAGAAGTTACACATTTGTGCCAACTGGAAACACAAATATGAAGAACATGTATGTGTTCTGGAGAGAGAGAGCTTGCCGTTAACCATTAATCCAGAGTTAATGTGAAAATACTCTCTGTTTACAATCTGACTTTAAGATTCAGAGTATGGTATTTTAAAGAGCAAAATATTATTTATGTTATATTATTAAGTAAAACTTGCTTTGGTGAGCAATTAGAATAGCAGATTAAGGATCACCTCCTTACCTTGACAAAAACAGCATAAAGGGCCATTTCTGAGGGTTTATCTGTGACAAGGCCGCAGAGCAGCTCCAGAGCCATGTCCACCTCCCCACCCACACCACTGCACACATGGGTCACCAACGAGCCCACCACCTCCTATGAAACATACAGGATGGAAGTAAAATGACTCGGCTGCAAAAACAGTTGAACATTGTATTTTGTAAATGAATCCCAGACCCACCTGTTGGCAGTAAGAGTCAAAAGCCGTGAATGAGTGTCGGTACATGTGTCCACCAAAAGGCACCACACACGGGTCAGGGGAGCGCAACAAACTCTGAGCCAGAGACAGGATGGAGGGGAAATACCCTCGCATGACCTAGAGTGCCATCATTGATAAATATAAGCAATCATTCAAATAATAATGAACAACGACAACAGCCTAAAATACGGCTACGGTCATAATGTTTACACGTGTGCGTCTGCAGACTGACCCACCTGAGCATAGTCCCTGAAGGTCCTCTGGAGAAGAGGCTCCTGGATCAGTCCAGTCCTCACTTTCCCCTTCAGCACCCGCTCCGCCCCCCGTCGGCTCTGGTTCGCGTTGGTGGAGTGGAGGATGAGCAGCACCAGCAGATCTACGACCTGACATGGCCAAGCACATTTTAAGGAATAGACTAAATCTCACATCCCCACATGAAGGCGAAACATGACAATAGTTCTGCTACAGGTACTTGACTTTAAACATGTTTACGGTGTTTAAACTTTGTGATTGAATTTGAAGTTGACAGTTTAAAAACAGTATGATGCATTCCAATATTTAATAATAAGTTATTGTTCTATCATTGTCCAGATTTCAATAATAACTGCAGAACTGTAGTCAAGATGAATACATTCCTTATTGATTTGATAGATTTTAGACACATCAGCTCAGAATGGTATGTAACAATCTATTTACACATTATACATCGAACCCATTGACTATTATGGGATATCCAAAAACTAAGGAGATGAGGCTCACCTTATGGTCCTCCTCTTCGTCCACAGACTCAATTGCCTGATGAAAAACGTCACAGTAAAAGTTCAGTAAGCAAACTAAAATTGAGAAGACAAATTTAGTCAATTAAAGCAAGAGGGAATACAAGAATTATTTCCCACCTTGAGCCACGCCTCAGATATCATTTTCTGGAATCGCACTGCTGACTTGATGCCGTCCAGTATCAATGTAACGCTATCTTGGCTGCTGCCAGCTGCTGGTGTGGAAGAGGACCTGCTCAAGACCACATGTATTAAATTACACTTCAGGAATACAACTATAACAAGAACCTAGTGGTCTACTTCAAAACAGGTTCCTGACTAAACATACTGACACATATGTATGTCTTACGCTGCTGCTCCTTTGCTCTTTATGCGGCTCTGAGAGGCCTGCAGCACAGGAGGGAGAACACACTGCTCCAACTCTAACTTTTTACGAAGATTACGCACCACCTAGACGCAGGAAAAACCCATGTCACATTCTTGATTTAAAAAATATACGGTATGTAATGTAAGGACCACAATTACTATCTCATTATAAATGCAAAATGGTACAGAAATGACTCTGGGCTCTGACCTCACAGGCATCAGAAGCTGAGACAGAATGCAGGACGAACTTGACCACCACAGGTAAGTCCTCCAGTTGCACAGCAGCCAAGGTGATCATCACAGCGCCACGGACCTGAGAGCAGACAGCAACAGCACAGTGACGTTCATTTTGCCTTCAACAAGTCACCAACAATAAGTGTTATATAATCTTTCGTGTGTGTATTTACGTGTAAGTGTGTGTGTGTGTGTGTGTGTGTGTGTGTGTGTGTGTGTGTGTGTGTGTGTGTGTGTGTGTACTACCTCAGTAAGTAATGAGGAACTAAGGTTCAGACTAGAGAGGGCATCCAGGATGGGGACAGTCAACTGAGTGTTCTCCTGGAGTAAAGAGCTACAGAGAACAGGGGTGAGAACAGCAGTGAGTATAATCATCAACTCTGAAACCACACATGCAGCCCGAGAGTTACTGAACATACTTGAGCTCTCTGGCTATATCATTGTGCTGGGAGTCTTCCAGTATCTCTGGCAGACTAGTGATGATGTCACGCTGAACCTCCACCGGTGCGACTGACACCAGCTCCATGAGCTTCGCTGCCAACTCCTGCAAATAACAGGCCACAAAAAGGGCTGAAATAAAGACGTCAACATCTAGACATTATATGATGACTGATATGAAGAAACACATGATTAGAAAAAACACAGTTATTAACTTTAAATAGCTGTGACTGGCTCTCTCACAAGCAGACCATGATCATAGAAACGAGTACCTTGCTGTCCACGACGCGGTCTAGCCATTTAAACTGGTTGATAATTGCGTGAGGAATACTGAGTCCTCCATCTCCGGTACTGTGAGGGACAGAACACGTTTACGTTTGGAAAAACAACACGGCGGCAAAGAAAGTGTAAAATGATTTCAATGATTTTTTTAAACGAAATACTGACCCATCAAACATAAACTCAGGGAGCTTCTCGAGCAAGGTGTTAATGATAAAGCTCTGCATGAAAAAGAAAAGCGGATTACGGTTTAGTGGAATATGCACTTGCACAATTCACATTGTCATTTGTGATGCAGTGGTCTTTGGGAGAACCTAAGAAAAAACATCTAACCTGCAGCATCTCAATGCCCAACAACATGCGCAGCAGGCTTTCCTGAAAAGAGCTGACCTGACTGCAACACAGAAGAAAACATGTCAGTACGTCACCCCATACAGTCAGACTCCTGACATGAGCTTGGTCAAGGCCATAGCTGTGCCCTTAATAAGTAGTCTCTATTATCAAAGAGTGTTTGTAAAGTCACCTGGAGTCTCCATCCAACAATCGTGGGACACATGGAAGAAGGCAGTTCCTAAACCGCTCAGGGTCCTCAATATGAGACTCCAGTCCAGTGGTAAACTCCTTCACAATCTAAGCAAAGAAATGTCAGTGAAACATAACTGCCTCATATCAAATACCGTCATCTTGTGAGGGATGGTGTATCGCTTAGACTTACCCCAGGGTACCTGGGACTCTTCTGGAGTTGCTTCTGTATCCTCTTTTGGAAAACTACTTGGTCGACAGCTAGATGGAAAAGATAAGGACCAGAAAAATCAGAAGTGGACATAGTAATGTTTTGAAATCTAGTTGAGTGTGTTTTACCAATCTCATTGGATGTTCCAGCTTGTTTCAAGGTGACACCTGCTTCTCGAAGAAAGACACCAAACACACTTTCATTTGTTTCTTCTGGAGCCGGTTCCTTTAGTTTGCGACCAGTGTTGCGACTATTCTTTGCCTCTACAGAGAGAAGAGAATATACCTTAAATATAACTGAACCTAGCAGAGGATGCTATTATATTATTATAGATTTTAGACATGGGGCTATCAGTGAATGCAGGGAGTGAGATATGGTGTTACTTTATGTCATACTCCTGTGATACTTATCCTACGTCCATCGTAATAATGACAGGCATCTGGTACATTGGATCTCATAATTGTGGATCTGGGGAAATTCACTGTGAATCCCGTACCAACACTTAGGAGCGTTACTAACTGGTGTGATGTTACGTGACATGACACTTACTAGTGGTCGTCGTTGCTTCCTCTCCTTTATCCACAGACGAGCGTCGCTTTTTACGCATCATCTGATAAAATATGAAGGACAACACGTGTTTAATAGCTGGCGTTAGACCAGTAGCATCAACAGCAGCAAACAAGCTAATGTACTGTTGTAACAAGTGAACTCCACTGGGTACATAAAGTCACAGCAAACTGCTAGACTGTAGCTGTGCTGTTAGCTAACGCTACAATACAAACACGCCACATTAAAGTATGTTATATTGAGGTTACGTTAAATACTAAAAGGGAAACATACGTTTGGTAGCGAGACCTCGATATTACGACCAAAGCTAAAGACACAGAAGTTACAATTCAACCTTCCGCGCCAAATGTATTGCGTGCGTCACAAACCAGTTAGGGGTACTCTATTTAGATGATCTTCAATGAGTTTAGGGAACCGAGGGGCACAATAAATTAAGTCGTCTGGGAGAAATCTAATAAAGTTAATATAGATAGTATAAATATATCCTCTATAAGTTAGTATGTTGACTGCAGTATAGGTTGCGCTTTTAAAAACGGTACGTCGTTTTACACTCCAACCACGACAACATATTGTAAACGGTCTCTCCGTTTCTAGCATTAGGTCGAGTGTTCAGACAATCTGTTTGTCCTTTGGTGGGCGGGGTCAGAAGTCTGTCGACATATTTTATCATGTATACTTTCCTTGTACCTTTCCGGGATACGCCGTATAACGAAACAGGCGCAGCGCCAAAGCGCTGTAACTGCCCAACGACTTCAAAGAGTGTATTCGTACATTGAGCGGCTTCACTGCTACCTGCCTCCTCCTTCGTCAGCTTGGTTTACTAGAGCGACATAACCAGTCAGTTCACGAGCCCTTTTGTTTTTAAAAGAGAGCAGGAGGCTCTTTTTAAACAAACAATGTTAAAGGGGCCGTTAAATGAATAGACTAAACCTGTCATGACATATCAAATAAATAAACTAGCATTGTGTGCCATTACAGGGCACTTAGTATTTTGCACTTTATTAATACAATACATTGATATCCATCTTTAATTGAGTTTGTTTCATTGCTTGCCTGGATAACTTACCCCAGGAATATAAATTGAAATTACAACATGTATTATGCATGTTTAGGCAACATTTCGACTTAGTTGAAGATATCATTTGAGAGTTTCTAAATTCCTGTTATGCTATGTGTAATAACAATAATAATCAGGGTGTAGTAAAACAATGTTGATTTACTCTTGCATGCTTTTATTTTAACATAGAACATACCATAAGTGTAGCGATACAATAATTAATACGTTCTATTAATGTGATGATACATGGGAATATCCTAATCTCGTCCCGTAGGCTGCAGGATGTGAACCATCTTGAGAGTTAAATACAAGATCTTTGACTGTACATCATCACTTGCTCTTAGCGCATGCTCAAGACACTGAAGAAAGTGTAGTGACTCGGAAATAAAGGGATCATAGTGACTCGACAAAGAGAACAAGTATCAACAATGGCTGCGAAATTTTACGAGCTCTCAGCCAAACTCCTCACGGGGAAAGCGTTTAATTTCTCCTCTCTGCAGGGCAAAGTTGTCCTCGTCGAGAATGTCGCGTCTCTCTGAGGTACGACCACCAGGGATTACACTCAGATGAACGAGCTCCACCAGCAGTACGCCGGCAAGGGGCTCGTGATCCTGGGCGTGCCCTGCAACCAGTTCGGCCATCAGGTGAGGAACTGATTATTCTCTTCAACAGGTTGACTCTCTACCCGGACATAACTTTATAATTAATGTGTAGGCTATTTACTCAGATGGAAGACGTGTTATTCCTGGTTTAGACTTTATATAACTATATATATATATATATATATATATATATATATATATATATATATATATATATATATATATATATATATAAAAGTAAACTTAAAATTTAAGGATACATTTAGCTGGTGAGGAATTGAGATCCTTTTTAGGAAAGAGGAAATTGTGGTACTGTTGGTAATAAAAGGCACACCTAGCTAGTTATGTATGACAACCCTAATAACTTATTAACAGACTGTTACAGAAATAATGGTTCAAATAATCCGCTGAGTTCAACAGTAGGGATTGGTTCGTTCTGCTCAAGAGAAAAAGCAGATAACGAAATAAACAGTGGATTTACAACATGTTCTAATAGTAACTGATCAGATCTGATCTGTAAAGACTTGCATTATTTCATTACATTTTCCTCAGCCATTTAAAACCTTGAGTCAGTGGTATTGGAATTATGTTGAACTTCTGAGGTTTTACATCGCACTTGAACTTCAAACCTTTGTTCCATGATATTATCTGCTAACCACTTTCTTTATAAAATATGAACATGAAATAAGGTAGATAGAAACAAACTGCCATTATATACTTTACCAACGAAACTTCTTAAGAGTGACCTGCGTCCTAAAATGTAACAATCACACCTAACGTTCTGTTTAACCCATTCAGGAGAACTGCAAGAATGAGGAAATCCTCATGTCCCTAAAGTATATCCGTCCCGGAAACGGCTTTGAGCCGAAGTTCCAGCTCCTGGAGAAAGTAGACGTGAACGGGAAAGATGCCCATCCCCTGTTTGTGTTCCTGAAGGGGGCGCTCCCATACCCCAGCGACGAGCCCACTGCCCTGCTCGACGACCCCAAATTGATCACGTGGAGTCCGGTCTGCAGGAACGACGTGGCCTGGAACTTCGAGAAGTTCCTCATCGGGCCGGATGGAGTGCCGTTCAAGCGCTACAGCAGGAGGTTCCTCACCAGTGACGTCGAGGGAGACATCAAGAAGCTCCTCAGCCAGGCCAACTGAAGGACCGTTGACCCACTCTGGGCTCCTTGCTGTCTCTCTGCAGCTTCTGTGCAACACTTCTCAGACCAACTGTGCTCTCTTACATACGACAGCTGTGTTCTGTTCTTTTACAATATGAAGGCACCCTCTAAAAGCAAGTTATTTGTAAGGGGGGAATCTGATGAACCGTAAAAGCCTGAATGTTTTCAGCTGCCTTTTGTATGCAAAGCACAGCAGTGTCCTGAAGTGTAAAGAGGACCAATAAAGTTATTTTATTTTACTGCCTCTCAGTGAAATTACAGTACCAATACTTTGTATTGTTCTTTTGAATATATATGCAAGTAAAACTTTATGATAAAACGCAACACGTTAACCTGCATTTACAGAAACAAGGTCTTGATTTTGTAACTAAATTATTGTGGGTAAGATTCCCCACCCAGCACTTCTGTCGGGCATCCTGGATTAGCGGATTATCGAACATTTTCCAATCAGTCAGCATTAAACTAAGGCTGCGTCATCTGCCAACAAGATCCTTTCACAATAGATATTTCCCAACTACCTCAAATATTAAGCCAGTTGTGTTAGTCACAGCTTTATTGAAGGCTTATTAGAGAATTGTATATATTTTAGGTAATTAGTCCAAACAAACCACTTTGTTGAGGCCTCCAGTCTTTATTGTACTTTAAATTCAAAAATTTCTCAGTTAACAAATACTGTAGATGTTGGCAATAACATAAATGACGTGAATCTTTACATCTATTTTCAATAGTCTGATTATTTACATATCTTCGGTTATTTTTTTGTTTGAATGCTGTCATTAAGAGGGAAAACAAGATTCGCTGCATTCTGCAGGTGGATTTTGTTTTCAACCAAGTATCTAGAATTACAAATATGATGTAACACTTTTCTAGAGAGACGTACATGATTATAATTGGGTAGTCATCTCTGAAGGACATGATTGGCAGCACCAATCAGCAAAAGGGTACGTGGAGGTCCTTCTCATCAACATGCTGTAATGCGACAAAGGGCATAGACCCATTAAGTGTTAACCGCCATCTGGCTGCACCCAAAGACCCGTGGGACAGAGTTTACCAAGTGTATTTTATACCCAGTAACAGGACACCTGTTATGAACCGCTTCCTGGGCTCAGGGTTCTCCTGAGTCTGAAGTTAAGATGTAACAGAGGGATTCTTCTCTTACATCGCCAACAGAGACAGCGGTGCCTTATTTTACTTGACAGCCGAGCGGCGTACTGGGATCACTGGAAGCAAATGCCTGCACTCAGTGGGAATGCCGTCACGGTTCTGCTGCCCTGACTCTGATGACACATGTCGATCGTTCCCGACGACAGGGAGCGAGCTCAAGTTTCGTCAAAAAGCACCACTTTTATACTAGTTTATTTTGCTTCACTCAGTGTGCTTTTAAGATATCAAATAACATAGCCATTTCAATACAGCGCTGCATTAATGTACAAGACTAATAAGGACAAGCCATTGCAGGTGAGCGAGGGGTCTGATCAGGCAGCAATCAAAATATGCTTATACATTATAATGATCTGGAAGTGTATGACAGACCATAACCTTAATGCTAAGGCCAGATCGTACAATCCTGTGACGTCTTGATGCACCAGAAGCAGGTAGATAATGATAATGTCCTTATGGAGAAGTCAAAGTGCCCCCTTTCTAGTCAGGTTGCAGGAATCAAAAGGCCGCGTTTGCATTGTCATTACAAAAAAAAAAGACAATAAAGATCGTTAGCAGGGCAAGAGTCCTCTCATAAATTGAGCGTATGAGAAGCAGCAGAGCCCATTCTGTGCATCATAGAACACAAAAAAGATGTCTGAACAAGGAAAACGGCTTCTGCCACAAATGATGTCAAGACCCAGCTCTTAACCTTGAGACGAGACATCCCCTCTGTGGTTTCGATCTGCCCATCAGTGATCCACTCTACGCAGCTGAAATAAGGTCACAGGATTCTTTCAACAAGCATGGCATGTATTGTTCTGTGTGCACGTCACACTGTCAAGAGTATGCATTTACATCAGCAAGATTATCAGAGATACATCTCGGAACAATGCCAGTACCCTGCTAATGTCTTAGCAGTTGTTAGATTTCATCATAAAAACCTTGGAACGCTTTGGTTGAAACATGTGCATTTGGCTTTTTTTAATATGTCTGACTGTGGTGGGCAACAGAAGCATTTGTTTATCTACGCATTTGAGGGCACTTCTAACATTCTGCTCATCCAGTGAGAGGATCTATATCCATACTCCTCTTTAGTTCCAGACTAGTAAACTAGGATCAGAAATCAGGAGGCCGTCGGCTGCATGGACGAAGACTCTCAGGTCGCTCTCCTGACGTGGCCGTCGGCTCTAGTTGACAACATTCGAGACAGAAATCAAATAAAATACGGGGAAGGTTGGGTTAATAATGTTAAGTCTGTGGAGTCCTCTGTCACTAAAGTAGCTTTGTGTGTGCGTCCGAGTGTCTCTATTTGCCATATATGTTTCAGTGCGTGTCCCTTCGCATAAGGGCTTCTCAGTTTGTGTCCATGTGGTCAACGGCCGCTTCTGGGGCTCCTCCCAGTGAGCCCGAAGGCTGAGGTTTGGAGGCGGCTTCCTCGTCTCTGCGCTGATAGAACAGCACATAGGCTGCTTTAGTCTGAAAGGGGGACAAGGATAGGGTTACACTACAAACACAGGGACACTCGACACCGAGGACAGAAAGCCAGGAGGGCTTATCTTAGTCAGATATCAGTCAATGACACTAAGGCCACTTTTACCAAACACGGCATCTCTCAATTCCAGGAGAACTTTGCCTGTATACAGAAAATGTACGAACATCAACGAGTCTAAACTCACCACAATCTGGTCCTCTGAGGCAGAGGAGACACTGCTGTCATCAAAGTAATACCACTTCCCGTCCACTTTATTCTTGCCATAAGCCGTGTCTGTCAGATGTAAAGAAGTGTTAAACAAGCAGCTGCTCAGTTGATTCGTTTATCCAGAAAGAGATACAACTCACACCTCTTTACTATGAAGGGACACAGCAAACACAACAACTACTTGACAAAAAAATGCTTAAGACGTCACCGTGTTGAAATGTGACTGATACTAGTGTCCATGAGTCACTGTGCTTGTTGACACATGCTGTGTGAATGTTTTAAGACAAGCAAACTGCATTGGCAAAAGAACAAGACAGGGAATCATGAAAATACAATAGTTGTATGTTAAAATAAGCTATTAACAGATCTTAAATGGTTGGTTGGTGTAGAGTTATATTGACCTGTGATTTCTAAAGTGGAACAAGCTATTAAAATAACAGAAAACTATTTTTGTATTTAAAAAAAAATGTTTAACGTTACTTACAGTGACCCCCTCCCATTCCTCCGTAGTGGTTGGACACGGCAACGAGGTCGTATACAAAGGGGCCGGCCTTAGGATCGCACACAAACTCGGACATGTTCAGATCCCTGAAAAAGACAATATCTTTAGTCATTTGGAAATAAAATGGCATTTTCACCAAAACTGAGTTATTAAATGAAGAAGAGAGTAGATTTTCTTAAAGTGCAATTCAATGTAAAACACAGCTAGATGTGCAATGATCTAAACAAGGGTTTGACCAATGCTAGTAGCGCAGTCAATTTCATAAAAACAAGGTCCCCGAAAGCACCACCGTTTTCACTCTGAGGAGTTTTCTGAGGCTACAGTCCATTTTTTGAAAGTACAATAAATACAGTATTTCCTCATTCAGACCTCAGGTCACTTTGTTCTGTGAGTTTCAGGCTACAGCGCCCCCTAGTGTTAAAGTGCTACTGATTCTGCACTCTCAGCACAATCTTCAAACAAAACAATAATATTATATAAATTGAGTAAAACAATATGTATCAAAAGCGGTGTGTCACATTTTGATCTGTATGTCTAACTGATTTGCATCGAGTATCACTTGATCACCAAAATCTATAATGCTGATTTACTAAAGAAATGCATAATTATGTTAATAATTAAGAAACAAAAGGAACTTTCAGTAATCAGATATTGTCATGATGCTAAGACCTGAGACCACGTGAAACAATCTAAAAAATAAAAAAGGCCCACTCATCGACTGTGCAACTTCAGAAGTGACCAGTTATCGGGAACATCTGGAACTACGAACAAGACACATCAGTGGCTTTTCTCATCTTCAGACTAAAGCATTGTTCTTAAATGTATTCAAATTAATGTTAATGAGCAATACTGCCTGCATACCTGATGGGAAAGTCCACCACTGTGTCCAGCTTGTCCCTCCAACACCGGTTGTAGGAGAACCGCTTTAGATGAACCACCAAAATCTGGGGCAGCGACCACAAGTCAAACTTTTTGGTGGCCTGTTGGTGTTTCTTACATGTTGGACAATACCTGCATACAAAAAGATCACATTTATAAGACAAAGATATAGGTAGACGTGGTGGTTTGACACTGAACGAGGCTGTAGTGGTGAACCCTTACCATGGATCGTGTTCTCCAAGTGTCTCCATTGTTGTAAAGAGCTCGATGCATTCCCTCAGAGCCACAGTGGCTTTCTTCTTTTGGGCCTGGAGCATGCTCTCATGCTTCTCATAGGCCTACACACAAAATTCACAAATATAAATAGGCGGCTTGCATTTCTTGTAACAGGATTTCTCTGCCGGCTATGAACCTACTGACCTCGGCTTCCTGTTCATCGTAGCACAGTTTCTTGGATGCTGTGTCCCAGTCGATGGCCACCGTGGAATGTGCTGCAGAGATTATGACGAGGGAGAGGCTACGTCAACACAAAGCAACTGAAAAATAAAACTATGCAATTGTAAGTTCAAAGGTATAGCACTGACGATTCAGTTTAAGGACATTTCCATCACACGGCAGCGGGCTGATGTTAGCTGTTCCGTAAGAGTTGACGATGCTGAAAGTGAAGAGCTTGGCTGGTGAAGAGCACTGCTTGGCTGAGGCTGCTTTAGACCCATTTTCCAAGTCAGAGGTCTCTTCTTCATCCTCTTCGGACTGGCCATTCTCTCGCTCGGGACTCACCTGGTGGTCCATGGCCTCCTCCTCACCTGAACAGACAACAATGACATCTCATCACATTGCAGTGGTTTGTATGGCTGATCAATGTTCCCTTTGAACTAATTAAAATGTGGTGAATCTCAGCTTATTACCATCATATAAACCATTAGTTTCATTGCAGGTCTCTGAGTGGTTGCTGCCATTACTGGAACTGGCACTGCACGAGGCCCCGTCGGACAGGGGGCTGCCACAGCCACCCAGGCTGGCATTGAGGCCGGACGATGTGGAACATTCAGGAGTCTGACTGCAGCTGGCAACGGTCGCCGAGGCCGACGCTGGGGATGACACCGAGGCTGTCGGAGGGGACGACGCTGACGCAGAAGCCGACGCAGAGGCCGCCGCAGAGGCCGACGCAGAGGCCGCCGCAGAGGCCGACGCAGAGGCCGACGGCTTGCTTTCACTGTTGGGGCTCTGAGATTTTTTGACATAGCGCCTGCACCAGGGAACAGAGAAGATAAGTTAACCATCAAATGCACTCAGAACTCACTTTTGTATTTTAAGTCACTATGCCGTCACTGCGGTTTTCTTGTTTTCTATTTACACAGCAGGTCCTTACCCAATTCTCTCGATGATCTTGTCATAAAGAACTTCTGCGATGAGGTTGTGTCTGGGCACGGTGATGAGTAAAGGCTGGCCAAACAGCATGGTGCTTGAGGAACTTCCTGCATGCTTGGAGTGGCGCTCCCTGAAATAAACAGGGAGGTTCATCCTCTCACTGTCCTCTTCCTGTACCTCGTACCTGCGAAGAGCAACACAAAAAGACACACATTACACACACGTGGGCTGTATTTGAAATTGCTACTGCATTCTAGTGATGAACGCAGGATGCAGATACGACAGTACAATTAGTCCTGTACTTGTTTAGCGCTTTTCTAGTCTTCTGACCACTCCAAGTACTTTAACACTACATGACATCATTCACCTCTTCACACCCATCCATACACTGACGGTTCCACCTTTAAGAATGATTGTGTTATGACCAAAGATATATTGCACAGTGGCCGTTCAACACCAAATTTGTGTCACTTCATCCTTGATTACAAAGGGTTTCTGCCAAAAAATAAATAATTTCCAGAAAAATCCCTTTCACGATAATGGACCAGATGTGAGATGACGTACAGTAACTTACGCATATACCGAGAATTCTAAAAACGTATCAAACAAACTCATACCACTATTACAATATTATAGTAGAAGAAAAACACTGATTGTGCTTTTAAATGTTTTTCTAGTTTACCTAATTAAGATACTGCATGGTTTATCTTCCCCACCCCTGAAACAATTTATTCTAAGAGCCGACAGTGACACGAGAATCAAAGGGGAAACTGTTTATAAGACTTTGCTGGAAAAAAATGGACTGGACCTACTTTTTCAGTTATACCAACAGTGGATTATCCCTACACATATGAGAGTCTATTAGTTGTATTCAGGTCAAAACAAATGTTCAAGAAGAGTCATGTTGTCTCTACCTCTCTGCCCTGTCAGAGGCCGCTCTCCCCCTCTCCTCTTGTCTTATCTCGCCTGCTGCGCTGCCGTTGGTCTGTGAGGCTCACTCGTCAACCGGCTAGGAAGCTAAGCTTGAAAGCACTTGTGGAGCTTTTTAACTCCAAAAAAGGAAAATGATTGCAAGTTCCTGTTAATTGTACAATGGAAATGTTTGTTGTGGTATTCAAACAGGGAAGTCTCTTGAATATGAGACTGGTCTGCTGAGAGCTCCAGCCAGCTGGCTAACTAGCGACCCCTGCAGGCACTTCAAATACAACTATAGTGTCAAACAGAGTCCACGGTGACTCACTGAAGACCTCTCATCTGTTTGTCAACACTACTTACACAAAGATGTCATCTTTTTCCATGATTTGGTTGAGACCATCATCCCGTCTATAGATTTTATGGAACCTATGATTGTATACGTCAGCCACCACCATCTAGACAGAGAAGTAAATTGCACATTTTATTTCCATTTCAACCCTAAGACAAAAAAAAGGTAAAGCTGGAGGGATAAAGAAAAAGGTTCTAACGTTTTCCTGAGGGAATCCACAGAGTTTGGACAAGGCGCTGCAAAGGTCGGTCACTGTTCCCAGTTTGGGGACCACCACTCGATACTGCAAGACAAAAAAGAAGAAGAAATACTTGAGCTTTCAGAAACATCAAAGGTACAAAGCAGATCCTGTTTTCAGAAATGGGAATGCTCATATTGGTTAGTTGGTATTAATTATCATGAGTTAATTTGTAGGTGTTCCAAGTTTAGAGCTAGAACTCCAATTCAGCCTCACCTGTGTTGGCCTGGACTGAGGGTCTGATCGCACCAGGAACACTTCCATAGTACGGTCCTTCTTCATGGGCAGAGGCAGGGTGAGGTAGCAGAATGGGTCAAAGGTTACTGACACCATGGAGCACTCTGGGCACACCAAAGTGGATTTGAAGAGGCCGTGGAAAATATCAACTATAATGGAGTCATTGCGCAAACGGTGGTTTGTCCAGGCTTCCTTTGCAACAGTCTGTAATTCCACAAACAGAGGACAAAAACTTTCATTAGATTCCCATTTAAAGCCTCAAAAAGAAAGCGTGTCACTTGATACAATTATAATAAATACAGTATATGCCATGTCTTGCAGCTCAATCAATCTCTTTGAAATGTAACACCGACTTCATGAATCAAAACACAACAACGCCAGGAATTCTGTGAATATAAATATTTTAGCAGCGTTATATTCAGAAACTAGATTTAGTTTGCCTTTAGTTTTCTTCTTCCATTTCCACCATACCTCATCTGCACGGCCCTCAGCATCCCTCACAGCCAGATAAGGCTTCTTCTTGACGCGGTTTAAATCTTCATGGAGCCCGTCGAGCAGGAACGCCAACAACTCCTGGGAGTCCTGCTGCTGGTAGCCTGAAAACTGGGGGGCAAAACGTCCGACCTGGGTCTGGGGTAAAAAAGGTAAACTTTATTTGTACCTTACATAGTACATTCGGGAAAACAGTCACTTCAAAGAGAAATAGTTTGAAGACAACTCACTTTGAAAGTACGTGGGGCCACGTAGCTGCTGCGGCTCAGCCACATCTGCTTTACTAGATCTGCGTAGGCCTCTGCGATCTCTCCCCTCATTCCCAGGGGATTCTCTCGGTTAATCTCTGCCTCATACTGGTCATTGAGGAAGTACTCTGTGAGTGTCGATGCATTGCTCAGGCACTGGAAGAGGAATAAGAAATGGATAATGTTAACATGATACACCAACACAAATATAAACTGACTTTCTCTGAAAGGAAGTTTGATGCATGGGGTTATTATTATTTTTTACCTGGAGAGCAGAGTTCATGAAGCACGTGTTGCCCAAATTACTCAGACCACACAGGCCAGGCTGTGACTGTGACTCCCTGTAGTTATAGGAGGAGCTGTATGAATTGTAGCCCCCCAATCTGTTGGAAGAGCAGATCGGTTACTGTGGAGTATCTTTAAAGACGGTGTGCTGTGATGAAGCCACGTGTTGAAACATGACATTAAAATATGGTATATGGATAAAAACATAGACAAAATTCCACTTGACGAGAACATGTTTCTACCACTTGTCATGCGTCGCTCTATGGAGTTGACAACACATGCTATTGCCACGCTATCACACTCACAGAAGACTAAACAAAAACTAACAATCATGCAACATGTAAAAGAACAGCTTTCTTTAGTATCTACATTTTAAAAAGTCTCTGACGTGTCAAATTCAGTCAAAGTGTGCATCTTTTATTTTAAGTTTGATATAAAATTGTGTGCACGAACACATTTAGTCACAAGTAGTCAACGCTTCAGTAATCCTACTAAGCTCTCAGTAGCAGTGAACTTTAGAAAGAGCAAATGCAAGCACCGTAAGGCCATAATGCTTTTTACATTAAGCAAAGCACGATAATGGACCCATGCTGCAACAGTACACATTCCTTACCATGCAAAAATGATACACATTATGCTGATACAGCACTGTAGTGCATGTACAAATGTGATAGCAGCTCGCCTTCAAATGGGTGTTGCATTGCTTTTCTGAGTGACGCACAGCGTTGCATTTGAAAGCAAACAAAACACCCAAGACGTAAAACAATGACAAGCAGAAGTACTAGAAGATAAGAACTAATGATATTATAGGAAGAGGTAAAAAACATACTGTGGGGTGTAACAGAAATTTAATTATCTGTTCTTTCTTTTGCTCCGATGGGCTGTAGGGGCAGAACTGACTATACTGTAATCAACAAATGCAAGAATAGTGTGCGGGACTGTCCTTTTAATCTCCTCTACAAGACACCAGCATGAGAAATGTTTGTTGCGCAAGTACCAGCATACTTCCTTTGGAGATGGAACAACTGAATACCACAAGAAGAGCTGGTTCAAAAACCCATGTGACCATAAGTGTGAAGTCCTGTGCTAAATTAAGCAGACAGTACATGTGCAGGCGAGGTAAAGGACGGCACTCTGTGCATGGAGGGATAAGTGATGGGAGGGATAAATCAGAAAACGACACTTGCCTGTTACCAGAGGATGTGCTGTTGTTGAGTGTGTAGCCAGGGCTACAGCTACTGTCTCCATTGGTTACTGTTGAGGAGATACTGGCTGTTGAGTTGGAGGAGAGTTTTGGGGAGGTAGTGAAATTCCTGGATGGGGTAGTACTGGATCTGGTGAGCAAGAGCAAGACCGTGTTTAACGTTTGTTAAAGAATGACCTACCTACTTTCAATGTTTGGATACATAACTCTCGAAAATCATATACTAGGATACAATTTGTATTCTAGTAGGCGTTTACAAAATGACAATAAAAATCACAACAAGGTATTTGCTTACTTGGGATGGGAGGCTTGTCTGGGCCATGTGCCATCCTCATTCCTCCGTTCAATCACAAGCACCTGTGGGAAAACAAGCTGATTGAGAGCCAAGCCGCAAAACTGACCTTCACGTCAGAGCCATCATGTCTCAGGCGTAAACTGAATACTAACATGTGTCAGGTGCTGCCACCTTTAGCAGCTGTAGGTAGGTCTGTCAACTGCCTTGACTTTAATGTGTGATTAAGTCTACTTGTTCGCTCTAGTTTTCAGAAAATATCTTCATCTCTCACATTGAAACCTGTGACACTTTAATATAATTAAATAAAGTATTGAATAGTAAAACTTCCTTTTAAAAAAAATGGTAATACCATAGAGGTATTAGCTTACCTCTAGAGCAGTGGTTCTCAAACTGTGGGGTGCGCCCCTCTAGTTAGGCACCAAGGCATTACAGGCCAATTGTGTTGGTATAAACAGCTTTCTTCCTCCAAAGTGGGACGTGACCGAAAATGTTTGAGAACCACCGCTCTAGAGTAACATGTGATACACCACATAGCTTGAAACGTTTTTTAATTGGACTGTGATATATGCTGAAATGTAATTATCATCCTATACCCAGTTAAGCCCCAATTGATATGAAGGGAACACACAATATTTGTAATACCTTTCACTACTATTGCAAGACAACACCGTCAAGAAATTTAGGACAAAAAATGAACATACGGCTGAAGCATAATCTGACCTTCTACACAAGACGTACACATTATAACCTCAACAATATAGATCTTATCGCAGGGCTAATGTATTGTATTGCAATACTCTTAAAGTTCACATTATTCGGTACATGCCTGTTAATGAATTGTGTTTGCAGTGAGCACCGGTACGCTACTGTGTCGTGGTGTTCTTCAAAAGAAATGAGGAGCAGTCTATCGGTAATCTGAAGGTTATTTGAATAACACCTACCTGCCCCTGGAAGAGACCAGCATCCTGTACTGTGCTGTCTGGTTTGTTCAGCTGCTCGTAGGTGTTGCTCATGTATTTGTTCCAGAGACGTGTCTCCTTCTCTGATGGGATATTGAACAGCGTCCTCATCTCCTTCTCTATGGTGTCTGAAAAGAAGGGATTTACGAGACTTGATAATCGTTCCTGCTTCTTTATTTTTTACACCAAACCCATTTAATGACAATGTATGATATTTCAGATGTGTAAACAGCCATCTATTTCGTCATTTCAATGCAGGATCCAATATATAAAAACTCATGTCATCCCTCACCTATAGTATCAGCTTTACTGAAATGACGTGTGACAACATTATCCATGTTGTCATTCTCGCACAAGTTCAGCTCCAGCAAATAGACCTCCACCTTACAGTGCTTGACAAACATGCCATGTTCAACAACCTGAAGAATAACAAAAGACATTTAGGAGCCAAAACCACAAGAAAAAAGACATTTTGCAGCAAGAACCACAAGTGAATGGTCAAGAAAAAAATTAAAATTTGCAACAGCCTTACCTTCCTGACGATAGGTCTCTGGCCCTCAAGACAGCCGTACCAGCAGACAAGTTTCTTCCATGCCTCAGTTGGTACGAGGACATAGTCCAGTTCATCAATAAGGTGCTCTTTCAGGACCTGAGTCTCCTGGTCTTTAAGGAGACAATAACAAAATGATGATTACAGACTGAACAGCTCTTTTAATAATCTATATGTGGGGTGGATGCTGTTCTCAAGAACAAGCCAATCAAAGTCCAATAGACATGTGTTTACAGATGATGGTTTTACCTGAGAAAAGCCCAGAGTTATCAATTGGTCCTGGATAGAGGCTACGTTCTCCAACATTGTACATGTCCCAGCTGTCAAATCCAACATACTTCTTCCATTGTTTGAACCACCGACTGTCTATTAGATACCTAAAACAAATAGGTTGGTAAAAGTTAACAACAAATGTATTACATACAGTTTATTCTGAACTTGGAAGACTTACACTCAAAGAAGTATTTCTAATGACCTGATACGTTAAGATATCAAGCAAAAACAAGACAGGTTTAAGAGCTGATACATGTGATTTGGAGAGACATTGTAATTAGTCATATGTTAACCCATAACATGATGTAATACCAAACTGCATTGGCATTTGCCAATATAGTGACAGCTAATTAGTTTGACTTAATCTCCTCCCAAGATAATCTCCAACTAATAGACTTGTTAGTGAGCATTCACACATGTTAGGGTAAAATATCTGGGTTTTGTTTTATTTTGCCCTTTAACCTGAGGTTAACTTCCCAAAGCTATGCAAGTGTAAACATGCTTGCGGAAAATCTTACATTTCATCTTGAATGCCATGGGATAATTTCCCATTTATATTTAATGATAATAAAAGTATCATGAAATACCATTTACGTATGAACTGACTCAACAACTAACGCTATATCAACGTGTTATTGGGTCAGTAGCTAGCAGCTAATAAGCATCATGCCTGTGCCATGTTCTTCCCCAGCTGCCCATTTCTACAGAAGGCCATTTCAATTGTTGCTTATTTCACATGTTGACAAATAAAATAGTGACACCTCGCTGCATTGTGCCTCGGCCTGGACGGCTTGTCTGATCTGAAACAGTGTTAGCCAACAACAGGAAGCTGGCCAGTTCAGAAACCTGAGAGACAACTTCATCTGGCGTGTCAATGCAAACAGGTGACGACTCGCAATATAATCCTGCCAACGGGCCTATTTCCTGATAGCTGATGTTGTTTACCTGACAACGAGCTGGTCTAACAGGCAGGTAAACTCACAATCTGAATCAAGGGCCTGTTCTACCAGCCGACTAGCTACCACACAACGTCACTTAAGTTGTTACAAACCCGACGTTACAATTTACAAACGACCCACGTAGTCGTGTAAGTTTCGCTGTACATAACCAACATGATGCTACTACAGGCACCATGCAAATTATTAAGTCAAGCTGGCTCGCAGCTAGCGGGCTAACTTGCTCAACATTAGCTGGACACATTATCAGTAGCACAGCAGCTTTCGATTTCAGACTTGCAACCATCGGTTCCGTTAGCATGCTAGCTTTAGCGTGCTAGCATTTCCGGTTTCTTACGAGCTAACGTTAGCTAGCATCGCGAGCTGAAACAAACAGATAACGTTGGCGATTCGTACCATTCGTCTCCCTTTCTTAAAGTCGCCTTCAAAAGTGACCCAATAGTCTGCTTTTGATTTTCGGTTGAAGGGGTTAGCATTTGAGCGGCTACCGGCTCCGAGTCGGAGTCTGCCGCGCCACCCGGCTCGGGTCCGCCTCCCTCGGCCATCATGTAGCTAGCGAGTGTGCCGGTATCGTGAACGCGCGGATGGAAGAGGCGCGCACTCGACTTGTGCAAGCTTCAGAGCTCTGCTCCGGGAAAAGTTCTTCCTCTCCGCCGGTCGGTGACGTTACACAATCGAGGAGGGCTGCTGTAGCACTCCGATGTGACTGATCCTCGCACCACCATCGACACACCAGTCAGTCACAGAGTAGTCATAAGGACCCAAAAGGACTACTCAAAATAACATGCGTGTATATGATGTACAGACATATTGTAGGGATCAACACATCTCAGCACCGACTTCGCCTTTGAAAATGGATAGCCTGAAGGATGACTGACATATTTCGTTTATGTTACGTTTGCTTGCGTTGGTGAGCATTGAAACAAATAAAACCGTGGATTTTGTCAAAACAGGCTTTATGCTGTACAAAACACAGAGGGGTTACATTACAAAATAAACCATCTACATAGTTCAAAAACACAATATTTAAATGACACAAACATTCTCTGCCAACAGCTAATCAGTTATGGGTCTATTTCCAGCTTTAGGCAGCTGACATAACCACTGATCAATCTATGATCTAACAGGGGAGTCAAATAAAGATTGTTAAAATATAATAAAATAAACGTCTATTGTTTAAACATTATGACACAAATGGAAATTGAAACAGCTAGTCTAGCGGCACATGACTCAATAAAAAAGAAGCACTAGGTAGTTCACATTCTATTACCTAATGGCATGATGGCATACAGTTACACGCTAATAATAATAATAATAATAATGCATTCCAGTAAGCAAAAAGCCACTTAATGTCTCCCAAACATCTCAAATGTCTTAAAAGAAATGGAACAGCAGCAGAACCAGTGTTATTTCAGATATTACATGGACAGGAACGGAAAGGTAATCAAAGACAGGGACAACAAATAAGTAAATGTAAACATTGCATAACATGAAGGGATGTGTCCAATCTCTGGGGTTCTAACCAAAAACAAATCCCCGCCATGATCAAAATTAAAAATGAAGGCTCCAAGTAGAAGTGACCCGGCCATCAGAAGATGCCACTCGGCAGCTCCTTGCTAAACATGCCATCCAAGTCCAGCTCTCTGCTCATCAGATCTTCCTCTACACTCTCTAATGCCCACTGATGGTCCGTCAGCTCCAGTGCCTCCCACTCAGCCTGAAATCAAAGACAGACATCGCATGAACAACCGAGCAAAGCCCCACCACATTCATGAATTATGCTTTAACTGCTGCGATATATACCTTAAAAGCTTTATTTGCATCTGCAGGCATGGCCATGGCTGCACCACTCATCTGCTCCTGCATGATCCTCGACTGATCTGCCCCTGTGGGGATTGAAAAACATAGTTGAAACAATCATCTTTTGGAAATAAAAAATAAGTATCTGAATGCAAAGCTTTGTTGGCATATAATTCATCAGAGTCACAGGCCTTTCTCTTAATGCTGGATTGATCTGCATATATCACAGACCAGGATGCATCTGAAGCAAAATCTTTAAATTAAAATCTCTGAATTAAAATATTTCTTTTATGGTCACATTCATGTGAATCCAATAACTACTTGTAGTAGGACATGGTTCAATTTACATTTTCACTTTATCATTAGACCATCTGACACAACAAAACATTTTAACAACCTTAAAATTAGCAACAATTACCATTATCTTGGCCAAGAATTAATGAGTACATGCTTCGTAGTCCAAACACGTTCAGGAAATACCATGACGCCGAGCTCACCCTAATTGACAAATGCATAAACAGACAGAACAAATGTCAAGGAAATCACACATTAGGTTCAGCATTTTGAGATGAATAAACAACAACTAAGACAGTAGATCTCTAATGATCTTGTTTTATTAGTTTACCAGGAGGCATCCAGTGAAAGCAGCTCTATTCCTTGCTGAAGCATTGGCTTGAAGCGCAGAGTGAGAGGGAAGGGAACCTTAGCTGTGTGAAATAGAGACAATGGTAGGATTTGTATATACACTATCTTATCTGGGAGCAAGACCCGTTGAAAGTTGTCACATTATGCCCCACAAGTTGCCAGATCAGTGACATAATTACTTGTTACAAATCCTGAAAAGGTCCAGTTGATCCAGCCTCCAATGAGGATCATGGGAAGAACATTGGTGACATTTCCCTTCATCATGTCTGTCAGCATGCTGGGATCTGTGAAAAGACAACAAATTGCACTTAATGAACTTCTTGCAAAGCACAGCCCATATGTAATATATACACACACATCATTGTTGTTAAAACACAGAGCTTAATTGAAAATGACTGACATATTAATTGTACTGCCTGATCATATCATGTATTGTGGTGAATACCTGAAATGATTACCTGTCATTGGAGAAGGCGGAACAACCTTTCTTTTGGTCTGCTTGAAAAATCCATCTTCTTGATTATTGAAGAAGAACTTCCTCATCAAAAAAGACTAAAACAAGGAGAGATATTTAGCAGCATAGTCCTACACACTGTAGTTGTGACAAAACAGTGGTGTTGTGTTGAGAGTATAGTTCATATATATATACGGTCGACATAACATAATAATAACTTCTACATGGGTTGGAGATGGATGAATAAATGTGCTACCTGTTTGGGGATGTACTTTCCATTTTCTCTAAGGATTCTGCTCCGAATGAGAACCTGGCTGGATTTGGAGAAGAAATCAAATTGATTAATTCACATGAATTTGGAGTGTTTATGTCATTAATAGGATCCACTAAAAAATTAAAAAATAACCTACCTGTCAGAAACCTGTTCTAACGTCAACTTCTTGTCACTTTGCAGAAGAATGGAAACATAATGCCGTATCACCCCGACAAGAAACGTGATGAAGACGATGGGCAACACCACCCAAAGTCGGATATTGGAGTCCAACAGCAGCTCCGGCTCCGCCATGCAGCCTCCTAGCTCAGCTGGAGAATTAAACACAGCAACGCGAGCGTCAGAGAAATACTTTCCAAACATAGCGGGCAGGTTAAGCACAGCTTTAATCAGTCTCAACTATTGGGGTGAAGTTCTAACTAATGTAAGACATTTGTATTGCGGTCATTTACTAATTTACGAAGAAGATGCAACATAGCTTTGTCGAGCTACGATCAAGAGCCTCGAAACCACAGAGGGACGAGCTGTCAGCCCATTTAGCTAGCTAGTCAGCGTCATGAACGTAACGTTACTATAAGGTGGCGTTAACGAGCGAATGTTTAACCACCTAATCAAAGCACCACGACAACGTTTAATACAATCTGGTGTTTATCAAAAAACACAGCAGTAATTCATTGAAACTACCGCCGATTAAAACAGCTGACGCTAGTGGTCCGCTAACGGTAACGTTAGCCAGTCGGCTACCTTCCTCCTGGTGCCCGGGTCACGGCTTGTGGCAGTTGGTGAGTCGTCGTAGCGCAGCGGCGACCACTTGCAGTGTTTGTAGCGCAGCTGCGAGGGACGCGAATCATACGTTTTGTGAGGTAACCCAAGTTAAAACATATTTAAACAACATTTAACAGTTCAAATCCACTGCTGCGGCCATCGAGCTGTGGTGTTGAGGGATGGGAGCGTAATGTCTGTGGATGAGAGCAGCGTTCTGCTTCTGCAGCTCATCCGCGCCTCGCCGGGACTGCACCGCCATCTGGCGGTGATGAGGGGAACTGTTTGTCCGAGGTCCGTGGATGGAGTGTA
This sequence comes from Liparis tanakae, assembly GCA_036178185.1. Taxonomy (NCBI): domain Eukaryota; kingdom Metazoa; phylum Chordata; class Actinopteri; order Perciformes; family Liparidae; genus Liparis; species Liparis tanakae. The sequence goes on from CM070109.1 coordinate 12,778,030, forward strand.
GGAGTAATCATACAAGGTGATTCTCGACCAAACCGTCCCACCCCGTTGGGAGGTAGGCGATTCATAATCACAATCGCCTATGAATCGCTCCTACCTTGGAGGCGATTCAGAATCGTCTAGCCCCCTCCCGGGGTGGGGCGGCGTGATGGTAATCACAAACGCCCGATCCCGGGAGGGGTGTCGGCGATTCTGAATCGCCTACCGCCCACCTCTCCTGTGAGATTCACAAATCCCTGCTGCTTTGCTGGAAATCACCTCTACTTATAGACTCTGGTGCGGCGCGAGATCAAAGGCAGTGACAAGAGGGGATTTCCACTAGAAAACCTGTTTGTATTCAGTGATGACAAGATCAAGGGCAAACAACCTGACCTTTGACCCGATCGATCCCATAATCTAATCAAATGGTCCCCGGATAATAAACAATCATCCCAACAAATTTCATGCGATTCGGTTTAATACTTTTTGAGTTATGCGAATAACACTCATACAAAACATTACCTTGCGCATTCTCAGAATGCAAAGGTAACTAGAACGGGCACTCGGTAGAGCGCATACCTTCGCATATCACAAGATCGGGCATTGAATTATGAACATTTTGGCATTAGTTGCATGCCAATTGGATAAAAATTGAGCGCGCTATGGTAAAAAGAAGATTTTGACCTTTCATTACATAATTATTTTTCTAATGCGAAGGTAACTAAACTAAAGTAAACTAAACTAAGGGGTTAAAATAGGGCCCCATTTGTGAATCCCACAGAACCAATCCCCCGGGATGGGGTGTAGGAGTAATCACACAAGGTGATTCTCGACCAAACCGTCCCACCCCGTTGGGAGGTAGGCAATACATAATCACAATCGCCTATGAATCGCTCCTCCCTTGGAGGCGATTCAGAATCGTCTAGCCCCCTCCCGGGGTGGGGCGACGTGATAGTAAACACAAACGCCCGATCCCGGGAGGGGTGTCAGCGATTCTGAATCACCTACCGCCCACCTCTCCTGTGAGATTCACAACTCCCTGCTGCTTTGCTGGAAATCACCTCTACTTATGGACTCTGGTTCAGCGCGAGATCAAAGGCAGTGACAAGAGGGGATTTCCACTAGAAAACCTGTTTGTATTCAGTGATGACTAGATCAAGGGCAAACAACCTGACCTTTGACCCGATTGATCCCAAAATCGAATCAAATGGTCCCAGGATAATAACCAATCATCCCACCAAATTGGATGCGATTCTGTTTAATACTTTTTGAGTTATGCGAATAACACTCATACAAAACATTACCTTGCGCATTCTCAGAATGCAAAGGTAACTAGAACGGGCACTCGGTAGAGCGCATACCTTCGCATATCACAAGATCGGGCATTGAATTATGAACATTTTGGCATTAGTTGCATGCCAATTGGATAAAAATTGACCGCGCTATGGTAAAAAGAAGATTTTGTCCTTTCATGACATTATTATTTTTTAATGCGAAGGTAACTAAACTAAAGTAAACTAAACTAAGGGGTTAAAATAGGGCCCCATTTGTGAATCCCACAGAACCAATCCCCCGGGATGGGGTGTAGGAGTAATCACACAAGGTGATTCTCGACCAAACCGTCCCACCCCGTTGGGAGGTAGGCAATTCATAATCACATCGACTATGAATCGCTCCTCCCTTGGAGGCGATTCAGAATCGTCTAGCCCCCTCCCGGGGTGGGGCGGCGTGATGGTAATCACAAACGCCCGATCCCGGGAGGGGTGTCGGCGATTCTGAATCGCCTACCGCCCACCTCTCCTGTGAGATTCACAAATCCCTGCTGCTTTGCTGGAAATCACCTCTACTTATAGACTCTGGTTCGGCGCGAGATCAAAGGCAGTGTCAAGAGGGGATTTCCACTAGAAAACCTGTTTGTATTCAGTGATGACAAGATCAAGGGCAAACAACCTGACCTTTGACCCGATCGATCCCAAAATTGAATCGAATGGTCCCCGGATAATAACCAATCGTCCCACCAAATTGCATGTGATTCTGTTTAATACTATTTGAGTAATGCGAATAACACTCATACAAAACATTACCTTGCGCATTCTCAGAATGCAAAGGTAACTAGAACGGGCACTCGGTAGAGCGCATACCTTCGCATATCACAAGATCGGGCATTGAATTATGAACATTTTGGCATTAGTTGCATGCCAATTGGATAAAAATTTACCGCGCTATGGTAGAAAGAAGATTTTGACCTTTCATGACATTATTATTTTTCTAATGCGAAGGAAACTAAACTAAAGTAAACTAAACTAAGGGGTTAAAATAGGGCCCCATTTGTGAATCCCACAGAACCAATCCCCCGGGATGGGGTGTAGGAGTAATCACACAAGGTGATTCTCGACCAAACCGTCCCACCCCGTTGGGAGGTAGGCAATTCATAATCACAATCGCCTATGAATCGCTCCTCCCTTGGAGGCGATTCAGAATCGTCTAGCCCCCTCCCGGGGTGGGGCGGCGTGATAGTAATCACAAACGCCCGATCCCGGGAGGGGTGTCGGCGATTCTGAATCGCCTACCGCTCACCTCTCCTGTGAGATTCACAAATCCCTGCTGCTTTGCTGGAAATCACCTCTACTTATAGACTCTGGTTCGGCGCGAGATCAAAGGCAGTGACAAGAGGGGATTTCCACTAGAAAATCTGTTTGTATTCAGTGATGACAAGATCAAGGGCAAACAACCTGACCTTTGACCAGATCGATCCCAAAATCGAATCAAATGGTCCCCGGATAATAAACAATAATCCCACCAAATTTCATGCGATTCGGTTTAATACTTTTTGAGTTATGCGAATAACATTCATACAAAACATTACCTTGCGCATTCTCAGAATGCAAAGGTAACTAGAACGGGCACTCGGTAGAGCGCATACCTTCGCATATCACAAGATCGGGCATTGAATTATGAACATTTTGGCATTAGTTGCATGCCAATTGGATAAAAATTGACCGCGCTATGGTAAAAAGAAGATTTTGTCCTTTCATGACATTATTATTTTTTAATGCGAAGGTAACTAAACTAAAGTAAACTAAACTAGTTATGCGAATAACACACACACACACACGCACGCACATACAAATACGCGGCGATCAAAACATTACCTTCCGCATTTTCAATGCGAAGGTAATAACTTCTGTCATTCTCCAAAGACGGCCTCGCAAGCGATAACATTGGAAACAAAATGTTGCAAGCGATGGGCTGGCAGCAAGGCAAAGGTCTGGGGCGCCACCAACAGGACATCACAGCTCCCATCTCGGGGAGGATGCCCACTGCAATTATTATTACATTCGCATTGAAAATGCAGAAGGTAATGTTTTGGCCGGTGTGTATTTATTTGTGAATATGTCCGTCCGTCCGTCGGTTTGTTATTCGTCTAAATCAGACAAAACTCAGCCGATTCTTATGAAACTTGGTGGGATGATTGGTCATGACCCAAGGAACAATCGATTAGTTTTTGGGAGTGATTGGGTCAAAGGTCAAGGTCAAGGTCACGAAAAGGAGAAAAACGTAAATTTGCGATATCTCGGTTAATTGGCATCTGATTTGCGTGAAACTAGTGCCAAATTGTTCATAATTCAATTTTGTGATATGCGAAGGTATGCGCTCTACCGAGTGCCCATTCTAGTTTGTGAATGTCCGTTTGTCCGTTTGTCCGTTATTCGTCTAAATCAGACAAAACTGAGCCGATTCTTATGAAACTTGGTGGGATGATTGGTCATGACCCAAGGAACAATCGATTAGTTTTTGGGAGTGATTGGGTCAAAGGTCAAGGTCAAGGTCACGAAAAGGTGAAAAACTTGTTATTCGTCTATATCAGACAAAACTGAGCCGATTCTTATGAAATTTGGTGGGATGATTGGTCATGACCCAAGGAACAATCGATAGGTTTTGGGAGTGATTGGGTCAAAGGTCAAGGTCAAGGTCACAAAAAGGTGAAAAACATAAATTTGCGATATCTCGGTTAATTGGTATCCGATTTGCGTGAAACTAGTGCCAAATTGTTCATAATTCAATCTTGTGATATGCGAAGGTATGCGCTCTACCGAGTGTCCATTCTAGTTCTACATTGTTTTTGTCTCCCTACGAGCTCTTGGCAGATGGAATATACAAGTCAATGTGTTGTTTTCACTCTCAAAGTAATTAGCAGTGTTACCTGAGGAGTGTGTGCATACAATCTGTCTCCTCTAATCACATCTTTTCCCCACAGGCTTCGTTAAGGACCAAGGGCACAGGCTGGGTATTAAAGGAAGCTCATATGAACTCTCAGCGTCCGACACCAACAAGGATGCTGTTCCAAAGGCCATGTTCACACGCTTCACCGAGATGTGAAGTGGAGAGGGACACGTGGTCCTGCTGAACCAGGACATATTAATATTGTGGCCAAATGATACTTTGGAAAGAAAGAATTGCACAGACTCAAACTGTAGTTTCTATCTTTGTGTATATATTGATGTTTTATATAGTGAGATATGTTGTGATCCATAGTGTCTTTGTAGTTGACTAAACATGTATAGCGTTTGTACATTAAATTATTCAGACCTGCTGAGGTTTCGTTTCTGTGAAAATCGAAAGAGTTAATGTTACATTAAACTACATTTTTTGTGCGTAACAATATTTTATGCTTTCTCCCTTTTTACCTGAAACTAATTGTGATGAGAAGAATAACAGTACAACAATGACGAGACCGTTATTAAACAGTCAGAGTTAAATGTTGATCTCAAGGCACCATCTGCATTGAGTTTCTTTCATGTTGTGGATATATAGGATCAGAATTGGAGACTTAATTTAAGAGGTTGGATTAATAATGTTCGAGGCTTTGTTATTCAGGATGTTCCTTAAATCCACTTCTAGTTGTGCTTCATTAGAGCACCAAGCTGTTAAATGTAAACATGGTGGCCAGCCGGGAACTTCACTGCTCTTGTTCCTGCCACACGTCCACAATCCTCAGACTCTAATGATGGGCTGGGCTTGTGAAAACACTCATTTAATTCAGTATGAACATATTTTACAGGGTCATCATACAAACGCAGGAACAATACGGATTCTCTGCTTTCATCCCCCACTATGTGTTGTCCTTAAATTCTGCCGGACTCTATTGGCTGTCTTCATATCCTCTTTCCTGAGGCCTCCTGGCTGACATGTTTTACCACCAGCTCTCGCTTCAGTGGGGATTTTGAAGATGAAGAATCTTTGCTTTGTTTGTTCAGGGACTGAAGGACAGACTGGTGAGTTGCACCCAAAGACGCAGTGCAGTAGCGCCTGCCATCTGAATGACCGTTCCTAATTATTTAACTCTAAAGACATGTCCAGTGTTGTGTTGTTTAGGCCTTAATTCCTCAGAAGAATGTCACCTGTTTACTTTTGGTTTACTTTACTATCATGTCAGTAAATAACAAGTTATTTCTGGACCAACATGTGAAAAAATATTTTAGAGCTAATGTTTGTTTGCATATGTGTTTTGTCCATCGATTTCAACGTCATATTTACAGGTGTTACAAATACATACATTCACACTCATTCCCATCACTAGAGGGCAGTGCTAAAATTCCAAAGGCTTTCAAAACATATTTTAAAATATCCTCTACTTGTGAATTTATTGAGACATATTGGCTTCCAAAAGAGATCCCAGGGTTGGGGGGCTACAAACATCACACGGGTACAGCTTACGGTTAATTTCACTGTTTTTTCTTGAGGAAATCCTCTTCTTTTGTTTCAGCCAAGGTCTCGGACCAGGTGGCATGGGAGGTCAGGAGGCCGGAGCTCACCCAGGCCTCCGCTTGACGGACAGCCAAACAGTGCCGCTTCGTAACCCCATGAGCAGAGGCCCCGCTTTGATCTGCCTGTTGATTAATACCGCAGCACAAAGTGAACTGTGCTCGCTGTCGCACAGGGATACGTGTGAATGCCTGCTCAGTTTTCAGCAAGGCACTGGCTCGGCTTACCAGAATCTGTGTCAGTTGACTAAGCCGGTTTGCATAACTCAGTTAGTGACCACACTGAATACAACTGTGAGAGGATGAGGTTAGCAGATGACCGCCATGTAAAAAAAATATAGAAAAAGTGATATGAATAGGATTTTAGCAAATGCCCTCTTTTTCTAGGCCTAAAGACCATTGAATTCTTTGAGGTTTAACCTGATTGGACCCTGCTTTTGTCACGTGCTGTTGCTGTGCCACACTGGAGCAGGGCAGAGAACTTTACCAAGTGTCGCCTTTTACATTTCACAACTGCAGAGCAACAAATTAAATTTCTCTTTATCAAACTCAATCACACTATCTATGGAGGACTCAAAATGACTTAAGTATAAATAAATAAATAAATGAATAAATATAGGAATAAATAAATAAATGCTTAAATAAATGTATAAATATATGTATAAATAAATAAATAAATGTATAAATAAATAGATAAATGCTTAAATAAATGTATAAATAAATAAACAAATACAGAAATGAATGAATATAAGTTATAAATCAACAGGATATCATTAAATAAATATATTTCTACATTTCTGTATTTCTTCATTTATTTATTTATCTATTTATGTGTCCACACGTATTTCTTCATTCATTTATGTGTGACATTTACGTGTCCGTATATTCAAATGAGCTGGGCGGTCCGAACCTCTGTCTAAAGCCTGATTGGTCACAGGAGTGTGATGCACCTGGTGCGTTATGCTCTACTACTCCTTCCTGGCGCATGATGCTGCAGTTGGCTCGCTCAGCTCACCTTTAGCAGAAGTTAGCCGAGACAGCTTTTTGACTTCAGACGTTTATCTGGTCTTGGGGGTCTGGTCTTGGGGTCTGGTCTTGGGAGTCCAGACTCTCGAGGACGCAGGACGGTCTTTCTGGACTTGTGACGTCGCCACATCAACTGTTCTTGCTCATGAATTTACTCCAATGATTCACTGTAAAATACTTTACAGTGGAGTAGAATGTGTTGCGGTGTTCACTGTCGTTTGGCGCAGGCTACGAATAAACGGTAATAAATATACAACGTCTCGTAGCTTTCCTGACCCAGGATCACTACAATATGAATTTATGAATCTTAACCCTCAGTCAAATTGACGTAATGTTATCTTTTAATAAATAATAAACGCTTTGTGCTCTTTAGATCCTCCCAAACCTAATTATATCTCATGTTTAGCCGCTACGGATACATCAGAGCCAGCGGAGCATTTAAAAAAGTCCTGCCGAGACCAGGCTGCTCTCGGCGGCCACACAGTGCGCTGAGCGCCCGGCGCCCGGTGCTCAGTGGTCCCGCGAGCAGGACCTCAAATCTCCGTCGCAGATCCTTATTAGGCTGAATCTCGATAAACCGACCACAGATTTGATGCTTAAACTACTAACTTCTCGGCTGAAAACATCCTTAAATTACATTCCGTGACTCAACAGTAGTACTTAGAATGTACAGACAAGAACGCATAATAAACGCTGTTCGTCTACAGATCCAAGTGCTAGGGATCGATTGCTTCTGTCTTGCTCCCCGACTTGACCAATCAGGCTTTAGACAGAGGTTCGAACCACCCCAGTTCATTTGAATATACGGACGCGTAAATGTCACACATAAATAATTGAAGAAATACGTATGGACACATAAATAGAGAAATAAATAAATTAAGAATTACAGAAATGTAGAAATATATTTATTGAATGATGTTCTGTTGATTTATAACTTATATTTATTCATTCCTGTATTTATTTATTTATTTATACATTTATGTACGCATTTATTTATACATTTATTTAAGGATTTATACATTTATTCATGCATTTATTTATTTCTTTATACTTAAGTCATTTTGAGTCCTCCATAACTATCAACATACAGACAGAAAATGGGATGAAAGATATGAAAATTCCTCCGTGTAGCTAGAGGAAAGAAGGCCTTTAATCAAACTGGAGCACCCTAATGTAGAGGAAGCAAGCCGGGTTGAAATAGATTGGATGATATGTTTTGTTTCAACATGACGAGCAGTGACATAGAACATCTTTTTTTTTCTACATCGCAAAGGTTTATGTTTCTTTCCTCAGGGATCTAAAAGTAAATACGTCTAAGACTATACTCGTAATAAATGCATGACAACCAGAAGGACCACATATAATACTAGTGCCTCAAATCTGACCAGCTGTCCAAACAGGAGGAAACTGAATTCAATAACTGAGGAATTCATACACTCATTTCGAAAGAGTTTAGATATGGGATTAAAGCTGAGCGGTCATAAAACGAGGTATTTCAACTTCATTATTTACTTATTATTCCAAAATGTTTGGGATGTTTCTCCCACGAACATTAAGACAACTTTATGAAACCATCTATTTGGAGATTATAAGCTTGAGTTTGAATGTTATTAACCAACAAAGGTTACATCTAATGACAGGTTTGTTTGATCACATTGATAACGTTTCTGTCATATTCATGAAATGTGTTTTAACTTTGTAACATTGTTCATTCTGTACACATGACACATATATAATATATAATAATATATTATATATATATATATATATATATATATATATATATATATATATATATATATATATATATTGTACTGTCCATCCTGGGAGAGGGATCCTCCTCTGTTGCTCTCAAGAAGGTTCTTTCCTTTTTCTCTCTGATGAAGGTTTTTTTGGGTGTTTTTCCTGAACCGATGAGAGGTCGCAGGACAAAGGATGTCGTATGTGTACAGATTTTAAAGCCCTCAGTTGCAAATTTGCAATTTTAGATTTTGAACTATACACCATATATTTAAATGAATAGCCTGTTTTACGAATGCACCATTTGATGCACACTTTTCGACTAATATATACTGTATATATGTTATATACACACACGCGGTGGTCATATATATATATATATATATATATATATATATATATATATATATATATATATATATATATATATATGCGTGTGTGTATATATAACCAAACCTAACTTTTATCTCCGAAGGTGTTTTTCTTCAACGTTGCAGGCTACACTTAGCTTCCCCCTGACCTTCTTCCCTCTCTGGGCCTCGATGTGTCAGTTCTCACCTCCTGGAAGGGCTAAGCTGCTCCTTTAGGGAATTCCTCCTGCGGAGAGGAATAATGCAGGACCAGTGGGGGGTATGTGTATGTATGTGTGTATGAATGTATGTATGTATGTGTGTGTATGTGTGTGTGCTATATAGTGCAGCTTCTTTAATGGTAACAGAGTAGGATGGGCAGGTGGCCCAAGTATGTTTATGTGTGTAGGAGACGGGACACTTTGTGAACCTCTTCTGTAAAAACGTTCTCAGATGATTGAAGTTTAGCGAGAACAACAAACACCATCGCCCTGGTATGACAGATGTCTCCTCTTGATAAATGCTTCAGAAACTCCCTGATTACACTATCTTACCTCGTCATGTAATATTTACTGTTGCTGACAATATGCCGTTTTGTTATTATTGTTTTTTTATAAAAGTGTGCTATTTGGTTCCTAGTGGCTAATTGGGTTTGTTCACAGTAAAGGATTTCATTATTTCTTTTTGTATGACTGATTACAAAACAATGTGTGAATGAATGACTCCATCCTAGAATAACCAGTGCCCACATAACATGAAACCAATGTTGATAATTTAAAGAAGAAATTAAGCAAATTCATGACTGTTGGCATATTTGATATGGATCACATTCTTCTCCTTTTGATTTAATCATTGTATGAATGTAAACCTGATCAAATGAGAGGGCATGTCATTTTCTTTAATTATCACCTACAAACTGACTCACGCTCGTAGTCACCAAGGCACCGGGCCAATTGTCGCCCGTGACGTCAGTGTGAGCTAATGTTCACACAGCGTGACTCTGAGTCACCACCACACTCGATTCACAGAGCATTAGTAAAACCTTCAGCAAGCTGCCTATGCTCCGACATAAAGCACCATCTCATTGAAAGCAGCTCTCAAGAAATTGCACAACCACATAATGTCCACGGTGCGGCCATTACTTGCTTATCCATGAGTGGACCATATTGTTTTGGAAGAAGCACACAGTGACTGGCATTTCTTCTCCTTGATGAATGCGCTAGAAGTTTGACCTTAATTGAGTTTGATTGTATCGTCCAGCAGGGCTCAGCAAAAACTACTCAATGAGTTTAGTGGTCTGTGATGCAATCTTTTCTTCTTGTTTCCCCTAATTATGTACAGGATGAGATGTGGGGCTGTGGAGGATGGACAGGAGGACACAAAGCAAGCTCTAAACAAGGAACTCCTTGGAAAAGTGTAGTTAATAGGATAGTTTTAAATCTCACTGAAGTCAATTGAGTAAGTATGAGAGAGTTTTTTGTTACAGGGTGCAGGATAATAACAGGCTCTGGGAAAGGAGATTTGTACAATTTAAAATAATTGGCTGGTTTTACATTATTTTTCGAGACCTGCCTTTGAAAAGTCTAAATCCACTTATGTATCAGTCACCAACAGTTGTAAGCTTTTATATAGTTACGCACATTTGCCTGACCTCCCAGAAGTCAAAGTCTCCCATTGTTTTCAGAAATCCATTCAAAGCTGTGCTGCTTTGTTGATGTTCAATAGTGTGTGTATTCTGCAAAGGTGATTTATAGCTTTTAGCGATAAATGCCACCAAATGAAACTGCTTTTGATCAACAAATCATAATAAGTGTTCAAGATAAAGAGTAAAAACTTACTGTACTAAAGTTATTAACATTAAGTTATTTGATTTATAAAAATACATGTGGAATTCATCATACATGTAATTTTTTAGTCTGTATTATTCTCTACAAATGAGTTACTGGGGTGTGGGGTAAAAGGAAAATCTGACAGATTATTATGCACATTAACAATCATTGAAATCGTGCAGCTAACTGCAAGACGCACACTGCATTGCACAAATTTTAGCTTATTAATATGAAAATACTGCTGTCTAAAACTGAAATGAAATTTGGTTATGGTCCAATAGACACTTGTGATTTCTACATAAAGACAGAAGAAATCCAGCCTGAGATTATTCTCCATCGGTCCACGACTTTTCCAGAATTCAAAATAACTCGAAAACTATTGGATGGATGGCCATGAGATGTTGTGCAGACATACCTGCTCCCACAGGATTCATTGTAATAGCTTTGATGTCACCTCGCGCCATAGTCTGATAACATTTTTATTGTCTGTCCAATACTTTGGTTTCTGAGTAATGACTGCAAAACGGACATTCCCATGAGCCTCAACTGTACCCAGTTGGCAATTTGAGGGAGGATGAGAGGGGAATGTCATCCCCCAGAGGGGTTACGCTGAGTAGTCTAGTCTGCCTGACTCACTGATCCTTTATCTGATTGAGGTTTGTGCAAGTTATAATCCATGCCCCCCCCCATGGCTCAGAAATATTAGTAGCATAGCTGCGCTGATTTAGCGGACGGATTTGTGATGAATTTTATTTCTGAAGTTAACCCTTCTCTCAGTTTTGTCTTGGATCTTAAATATTCTTTAGAATACATGATATTTAGAGCTATAGCATATCCTAGCATGCTCAGCCAAGGTGTTTCACACGGTAAACATTTGACCGACCATGCTCATCATCCCCATGCTAGCATTGTCACGGTGAGCATGTTAGCATGTTGACTTTATCATTGAGCTTAAAGCTCTGTGCCAAATGACGCCCGACAGAAGCTCTAGCATGTCTGTAGTCTTGTTAATGTACATTTTTATCTTTGTTCTGTTACCACATATTACTATTTGAGATACTCATACATATTACTATTTGAGATACTTATTTTATGCATGATGTTCCCATTTCAATAATTACTTGAATTCTTAGGGTCAAAGTATCGTGGCCAGAATGGCATTTGTTATCTAAGAAAATGTGCTGCCATACTTTATTAGTCATCTCTGCTCAGTGGTCATCTAACTTGTATTGTGTAGCATCCTTTGCGACACACAGTTTCGTGTATGCCTCATTGTTTAAGCAGACGGAGAGGAGAGGCAAGGGGAGACTGATACTCCCCTCATTAAAAGAAGAACAAACCGTTCATACAGCTGAAGGAAAAAGCGGTGCCTTCAGAACCATTTTGCCAGATGTCATCCGCCTTCACCTTCTCAGCCTCATTAGTTCAGAACTTGAATCGGCATTCCGATGTGTTATTTGTGAGCAGGAATAGAAACAAGCAGAGGACAGTGCTTATTAAATTAAAGCACACACACACTTGAAAAGTCTGTTTTTGAACTATAGCATACAGCATACATCTGTTGAGCTCCTCTGTTGACCTCTGGGATGCACCAGACATTTCTCAGCATCTCTGGCCCTTTCCTCTATGGGTAGCCATTCCCCACTGGGTCAACCCCTCTGCAGATGTCGAGTTCATACGTCCCAGAGGTTAAATGTTGACACACACAAACAGACAGACACACACACACACACACACACACACACACACACACACACACACACACACACACACACACACACACACACTCAGTGACAATGATTTAAAAATGACAATGTTTCCAGAACGACATTGTCCGTGACATCACTTAGATGGTGTGTGTGTGTGTATGTGTGTGTATGTTTGTATGTGTGTGTGTGTGTGTGTGTCTTTGCTTTCATTAAATTGACAGCGTTGTCTTTCGTCTCAGCTCCCTACAAAAATGTCCTACCATAATATATAATAATATATAATAACCGTTTATTAAATATACAGTGGGTAACATATAATATATAACAATATAATATATAATAATATTATATGTATATAGTAAAATTATATGTATTCATATATATACTATATATTCTAATATATAATAACACTATTAAATAAACAGTGGGTAACATATAACATATTATAGTATATATAATATAATATTTATTTTTATATATCATAATATATAATATAAAATAAATAATAATAAATATTGCATTGGCCATATATCTTGGACACTTGGACACAAGCCCAAACGTGTAGTGAGGGTGAACCGGGAACGTCTGGCCGAGAACCCTATCGGGAGGTCTTCAACTCCCACCTCTCGGTGAAGTTCTCACACATCCCGGGGGAGGTTGGGGACATGGAATTCAAGTGGACCATATATTAAGCTGATGAAAATGGATGGATGGATGGATGACATCTTAGTACCCACAGGTTCTCAAAGATGTCCACAACAACTGAACAAAATATTTGCAAGTCCCACTGCAGACGAAATGCAAACACAATGTCACAGCATGTGAATGCATGAAAGTACGGTAATCCCCTGGCTTTTTCAATCCCAATTGCCGCCATTACTTCATGGACTGGAATCCATCGAACACTGGCTCCTTGGCCAAACACAATCCACATACGCTCAAGACTAATGCCTGTAAGGATGGCAGTATAGATATTGCTATAACAAGGATATCAGTGTCATTAGCATTGATGATGAGGGACTTGATGACTTGATACCTTCCATTGTATGTAAAAATATGCGGCTGTCTGCGTCCTCACAAGAGCATGTTCTTCTTGTATTGTTAATGACTTCTTCTTCTTTTCTGACAATAATTGTACATCACATATCTTATCTGCTCGGAGGTAAACAGCTCGATCTTGTTGTTGTCATCTCGAAGAAAACTCCTCCAGTTATTTGTGTCTTGCCACTTCCGCTTCTGCTTCCACAAGGTCACTGGTCCAACCGCCGTCCTGCAGATGAGTTCCCAAAGATCCCAGTGGAGCCATCTCAATGAGAAGTCCACCAAACATTATTACCAACTTGTCCTCTCCATAACCAGGCCACTGCCATTGGATGTGTTTAGCCAGAGCATACAGCCTTGATCAGCAGTAACAACAGGTGTCTGGTCTCAGTTGAGGATAGCCACTGTATCACAACCCTTCCCTATAGGTATGCTTGATGGTTGCAACTGAGTGAGCCTGGTCTCGCATTAGTGGCATCAGTGCTGACATGCAAACTTCAAATGGATGGCTCCTGTTCTGCTCTCCGTGATGAGCTGACTATGTTATGCAAGCAGCATTATCCACATCTTCAGTGAGGTGAACATCTTTCAATCAGTCGGATTATTGTTTCAAGTGTGACTGGATTGACTCTGGTGCTGGGAGGGAACTGCATGCTGCAGGTGGAGGGTTGGGATTATTTTTAATTTAAACTGGGAGGACATTGGTGAATGCTTCTGGGAACTCCGGAACTTTCTTCACCTTCAGATCTTTAAATCATCAACATTTTCTAACATTTTGGTCACAAGTCTAATAAATGAGCATGTTTAGCTCCCGATTACTTAGAAACATAAGCAGAGACACACAGACAAATACCAACAGTGTTTTGTAGAAAACTAATTTCTTGAGACCCAATTGGCGGCCGTCTTGAAAAATGGCCGCCATCTTGGATTTTTTAATGGCCGATTGGGCAGATTTGACCAAATACCTCTGGAGAACAACTCCACCAAATTTCATGCTTGTATAAAAATGTGCACAATTATTCTACTATCCACCCCACTAATTATGTGCTCTACTTTCGAGGACATACCCAAACCAACAACTTACTTGTAACTATTAGGAAAAGTATTTCACAAATTTCCGCTGCCTATTCCTTGGTCCTGTAAATGTGTGACGGTGTGGCCTGATCTCCCTGCAACTATCCTTTGCCAGTCAGCAAGAGACTGAATTAATTATTTATTTGTATATTGTGACATTTAGTCTATGAAATGTTGGTTTACAGAGGTCAATTTTAGAAAACAGATCTGCGAACATCTGTCACATGTTTAATGATGAAATGAAATAAATGTCACCTGCATTTTACATCAATTATTTTGTGATTATTTTAGAGCAATTTTACCACAGACAAAAACGTTATTTTAAGGATCATTTCTGAAAAAATCTATAAACACACATTTGTTATTTTAACACGTATTTGTGTTATGTTTAACAAATATGCATGTGGAAATATGTAACACACAGCATGTGTTAAATGGGCAGACACACTGACTGTGTTGAAAGCAACACAAAATGTGTCAAAAAGGTGTTAAAAACACACACACATCTGTTTTGAGAGTGCAGGTTGTGTAATAAATGCCTTATAAATGAATGGATAAGATGAGGGATTGGTTCTCCCACCATGAATACAGATACAGGTTCACAGGATGAGGGAACCTGGCCTAATTTGGCTGCAGGTGTGTGTAGTCAGTGTTTGAACAGAGGAGAATGAAAACAGACCCCCCCCCCGCACACACACACACACACCCGGAGCAATGTGACATCAAAACGCGCTTCTGCCGATGACCTAGAAATGGAGCGTGCGTAGGCAACAGCGAGCTTTTGTCGCACATGGCGCAGGCAGCTGTTTACGTCGATGATTACGTGTGAAACAACGAATTCTTTAAGAATCAATTAAAGGGGAAACGCTCGAGTAGATCAAGTAAATGCATGGTGAGTGGTCTCCTCGCGACCACCCACTGTCTCAATCTCATTGTCTCATAATGCGCGCTCAAGCACGATGACAACGTGAACATGTTACATGACATATTCAAATATATAAATACATTTACAGAGAGAGAGAGAGAGAGAGAGAGAGAGAGAGAGAGAGAGAGAGAGAGAGAGAGAGAGAGAGAGAGAGAGAGAGACCGCCACCATCACCGTGTGAAATGAAAGAAAAAACACCTTTCCAACACATAAACGCCCATACAACCGAGACACGATCATATGCATACAACGCGGGGTCGTCAATACCATAACGGATTACAAATAAGACGCGTGCCAAAGAGGGGGATCTCTTGTCTGCGCGCGCGCTGGCTTCGCGCACATCACTTGTCTGATTGGGGTCGCTGTGCGTGCTGTAGGCGGAACCCGGGCGCTCTTCACATCCCACTTTTGAGGAGATTACGCGTACAATTGAGTTAGAAACACATGACATGAACGCCGTTTGGAGGGAAAGCGGACGGATGTAGTGGGACAGAGGCAGGTCGGCACGCCACGGGTCGAGTCAGAGCCGAGCAGCACGCGGAGGCTAAACCTGTGTGGAGATATTTGGAGTTGGAGGAGGACACTGGTACTTCTCTGGTAAGGCACTGGCAGGATGCTGGACGCTTTAACGTTGACGTTTAGCCCTCATCAAGGAACATGTTTTTCACAGATATGGAAACCTATTTGTTAGACTACATTTGAAGATAAAACAGCTCGATGCGACGCTATTTGTGCGTGTGCGTGCAGCAAAGCCCGCTTGCTAACAGTCCGCGTGTGACACTTATTTAACAGCTACAAGTCAAGTTGAGACAGCGTTGTTATTCATTCAGCGACCTGCGCTCCTCGGCCGAGCGGCGACATTACGAACCGGGCTGCACTTGATCTCCATGTAGCTGCGAACACGGCTGAGGGCTCGGTGCTCCCACTTGGATGACACCGACCTTATCTTTGTGGTTTGTTAAATGGAGACATGTTTACTCTGCTGAGGATGAATCCTGTGATTACACTCTCAGTGGTGACCTCTCACTATATCATGATCAAATAGCGTAGAGAGATCAAACTTAAGAATTGGGGGGACTATATAAGCTCTCCGTGACCATTCCTATGACTTTCATTACAATATTTTATTTGACAAATGACCACTCTCCAAACAACAATTTCACTGCATGAGTGTCACTCAGGCTTAATGGTGCTGTTTCAGTAATGCATGTCTGAGTCATTCAAGTGGATGAGTTGGTAGAGCTGTGCTGCTGCAAATGCACTGCACAG
The DNA here is from genome assembly GCA_036178185.1 of Liparis tanakae. Classification (NCBI taxonomy): domain Eukaryota; kingdom Metazoa; phylum Chordata; class Actinopteri; order Perciformes; family Liparidae; genus Liparis; species Liparis tanakae. The sequence goes on from CM070109.1 coordinate 12,794,734, forward strand.
TTTGAAGCTTCATTTTTGGATTGCCTGTCTTATTTTTAAGTCGTGCTAGCGACGCATCCGCAGCTGGCTGACACCGCGTCACAGCGTGGCCACCGGTGCCATCTGGTCCTCATGTCTGGTGATCTTGCCTCGCCTGAGAGACACACCAAGACCATTGGTGGGAGGCCAAGTCTAAGTAGGAAGTGGCCAAAGCAGCCCTCAACTCATATAGCTCTTATACAGATATCTAAATATATATCTGATAAGTGATAATATTGACAATGGGAATTAATGCTTAAAATTATTTGCATTTTAAAAAAATGTGTCTGATGTAATGCAATACATGTAAGAACCGAATTATGCACACAGTGAACTAGATTTCTCATTACATAAATATTTACATTTAGAAAATGTATTTATTCATTTTTCCAGCTAGGTGCAACACTTCCCGTAGACTGGATACAACTCATGGTTTCTAGAGTCCCCAGTCATTCACTCCTCCACGATGAGTCACCTCAAAGCCTCGTGGGCAGCAGGTGAGACTGTGACTGCTGGAGCTGGGGAGGGAGCACGTCTGGCCGGCTTGGCCTCTGCTGTGATCATTGACTTGCTCCTCTCTCTGGCTTGTCGTGGACTCATGTGCCGGCTCTCTCCAAACCCCATCCCAGAATGAAATCACAGTGAGATCAGACTGATCCAGCCTCAGCCAGCACAATTTTGTGCTGAGCTTTTGATGCGGTGTGTATGTTATCAACGCCTGCATTTGTGTGTTTCAGACGGTATCATTGTACATTGTTAGTGAAAGCATTTGAGCATGTGTTTGGAAATGCAATATTAGATTAGAGATTGAAAAGATATTGTGTCTCACTGGTTAATTACAAAATGTATCGATTGACCGGGAAAGATGGAAATAGTGAGGAGTGCTATGCAATAAAGCTCACAGACCTCATTCACAACTACGGTAATCAGTTAATATGATTACAATCCTGGACAGAAAAAAATAAACTGTCAGAAGTTGCTTTAGTATTTCTTCTCTTTCAATCCCAGGTTAGAGTAGAAATATTCATGGCTCCTTCTCCTGCTTTTTCTTTCCTTCTCTATTGAATTAGACATTCACTAAGTTCCTATTTGATACGATGAAAGCCATGTCTTCTTATCCTGCTTCAGTATTGGTTTAGTTTATTGAAATGAAAACATGAAGGGACGGCTGTAGTTCAGCGTGGGAAGAATAGTCCACCCGGTCGGCTGGGACTTTGTCGACGCTGTTAAACTATGAACAGACACAAGCTTCTGTCTGGACTTGACAGGGATTTGATTTTGGTTTTAACTCTATCCTCACACTGGTTACCAAAAGCAGTTGTAACAATTATAGTGTATCAGCTTCTCAGATGATCTGCTCTGTCTTTTAGAGATACATCTATCCCTCTGAGGGCGTATTCATAGTCACATCACAGTATTTCTACATTTTCTAAGTGCATATTTCTTTATGAAAGAGTTGTTTGACATCCTGAGGTATATCATAGATGAACTGCAGCTGGCATAAAGGCATTGCACTTAGAGCTCATCTCACCAAATAGGCTGGCATTTATCCTAAGTAGGAGAACATGATTGTACTCTCAATCCTGTGCAGTCCAGTAAAGAGCAGTAGATTGAGCAGTCCCACATGTATGTCTTGTGTGAAGAGCCGTTTAATGTAATTGAAACTTCATATTGGCTGAAAAACTTAGATGTTTTATCAAAGTGGGACTGTGTGCATGATACTATATTAACCCCAATAGGGGAGTGGCTCCTCAAATGTTCTGCTTCTATGAGCTGTGAGCAGTTCATTTGAAGAGTCATTTTTGTTCTTTAATTAATTGATTTTGGCCCGACACATTTAGATGACACGACACAGAGAAGGAAAGCAAAGTTTATCAACACGTTTCATTCCAAACTTCCGGGTTGAGAACCACTCCCATAGGCCCCTGTCCTCCTCATACGGAAGTCAGAGTAAATGGTCGGTTGGTGTGCGTCTCTCTTGGCTCTTGTTGGGGTTGATTAAATTGCTAATGGCACTTGAGAAGGACTGATAGAGGAAAGTCCTACCGCTGCACCACCTTAAACACCCTAAAGTCTGAATACAATCTTCTGGCTCCCAGCCAGGGCTGTATTTCTGCTCATTATCCATCGTTGGCTTATTGTAGTCAGTACAATTCTTAGTTCTATGAGGGATTTGATACTTAAGCCGAGCATTGATCTGCTTACAGTCGGTGCCTGCTGTGCTCCAGAGTCCTCCGTCAGTGGATTGGGACTTGGGCGTCCATGGTGCTGCGGCATGTGACAGAGTCAGCAGTGCAACAGCCACCATCGGGGTCAAACACTGCGCGAGTTGTGCTTTCAGCTGAATGAATGCATTCGCCCCCACAGTGCACTCTCATCCTTTTGCTCTCCTCCCATGTGATGAGGAGGAAACAGGAGGGAGACGAGTGGCCGATGCCAGGAGAGGATGGTGCATGATTGAGAGGAGACAGAGCTGTCATTGAGCAGTGTTGAGGGAGCACTCTCTGGATGGGAGGCCGGTGAGCTGATCGCATCCTGTGCTATTGTTCTAACTAGTATACAACTGGAAACAGCGTGTCACCGTCCTTTAGCTTCAGCCATGAGACAATCTGCCGATGGAGTCACGGTACGAAATGAGACAAAAGGTCAAGTAAGACCTGTTGTCATGGTCCAGGGATGTTTGAGTCTGTTTCTCTCTCCTCTTGTGCCATGTCTGGTTTACTACCTGTCAATGAATGTTTTCCAACCAAATGTCTTTGCACCTGTTCTTCATTTGTTAGTGTCAGTGCTCTCATTGTGTCAATTTGTTGTGTTACCTTGTGTGAAGTAGTCCACCCTGTTTCCTAAATGTTGCTGGTCTGTTTCTGGACTCTTTAAGTTTATTCTTTAAAATAAATCATTACAACCACCTGCTGCTACCTTATCAAGTGAACTCTGTGTCTGAGTCCAAAAGTGCTTGCTGAACTGTGATATCTGATAGATCTGTAACAAATAGTTGATTCATCGATTGGAAAAAAGCAGCAACTACATCTATTTTGATAATGAGTTCATCATTTAAGTCATTTTTTAAACAAAACGGTGACACACTTGATGATTCAAGGTTCTTTCAGAGAATGTGCTTATTTTCTTGGTCTTATATTATAATGTGTCCACTGTTTTCTGATGATCTATAGACCAAACGATAAGAGAGTAAATGAATTGATACATATTAATGGATAATGAGGATAATAGTTGCAGCCCTATAATCAGGGACTTCTTAAAGGAGCAATGTGTAAGATCCAGTCAGAATCTTAGTTGAACACATTCAAAAATCAAACTTATCAACAGAATGTGAAAAGGTTACAGTGTGGACTTTATATTAAAATAATATACATGTTTTGGCTGATCTTAGTATCTTAGTCTGCAGATATATTGGTATATTTCAAGAGATTGTAGTCGACAAATGACAAAGATATGTTTTCACCATTTTATAGTTTTGTCCACTAGACAATATTTTATTTTTTATTTATTGGTCAAAATGGTTTGAAGAAAATATTTTTTGGGAACCTTATTACACATATTTATTTAAGGTATTAGAAAATGAATATCAGTCTATATATCAGTAGGATATTTTTTAAACTCAGTATTGGCCACTCAAACTACTGATTTTAAAGCAAAACCATGGGGTATGTCAAACTTGTTGATCTGTTTACACACAGCTATAGTGCACCAGCAGCATCAAGTGATAATGTATGTCAGATAATATTCATATTCAAGAAAGAAATAATTCTGAAGAGTGTTCAAAATGTGTTCTTCCACCATGACTTGCAAACATCTTAGTCTGGCAGTGAGAGTACTGCCATTTTGCTTCCTGCTATTTGACAGCAATCTGAGAGCCGGACACATTTGATTAGGCATTACCGTTCCAGGATTGTGTTACTGTCCACAGCAAATCCTACTTTATTCAATCAGATAGGATGAATGAAGCACATGTGTAACTAAAAAGAGCACAGTTACTTTGATCCCAGTTCTCTCTATTACACCACTTCTTTTATATTCATGCTGTTTTTCTCATGTCTACACCTTCCTTGCTCTGACTTTTCACTCTCCCGCCATTTAAAAAAGAATAAGTTTGTTTAACAGGGACAATGGACCGTCATTGACTCTGCAGGTATAACAACAATATAATTATGCTATCAGATGTTAAAAATCAGACACTATGTGGAATACACATTTCACCATATATAGTGTGTAGGACCGTGTAGAAAACAGTAGCCTCTGGTAGATACACTGGTGTTCCTGATGTTATCTTAGCAGATTGAAGAACACCTTTTCAGAGCGGAAAGGACGAGATTGTGGCTGATTCTGTATCAAGCAGGAAATTGCAAGGTTGACTAAATTATCAAAGGGCAGAACATTTGTATTTATAACTACAGGACAGTGATGATACTTGCCACAATACAATTTCACATTGCAGGTTAATATTCTTTTGCATTGTATGTAATGAGCTGTGTGTTCTGTGTATTGAAATACACCGTTGTGCCTATTCAGCAGCCGAGCACAGTGCCACTGTGTTGTGCACAGAGGTGATGAAGGTGATGAAGGCAGCTTGTGAGCCAAGGAGCCACAGGGCTCGGGCCACATTCAAATCAAGTGAATCATTTGTTCTACATACAAACTATGTTGAAATAGACGTAGGACTGTACATAATCTTAATAACCTGTCAAATACCTTGAAGCAGCAAGAGCAACATGGCATCCTGCATCCTTCCTGTAAACGGCGTTGGTATCCGCACTGAATGTACTGGAATGATTTCCGATTTTTTGGGGGGCATTTCTTATTTTGATTGGCTGTGTCTGTTTCTGTTTAGACTCCCTTTTCCTGGGTCAACAAAGTGACTAATCTAACCCTAACGCTCACCCCTTATTTGACAATGCCTTCGCTGCATTATGATAAGTGCATTCCGCAGCTGGAGTCAGTGTGTGTTGTACCTCATATTCAAAATGCACGGCAGCCTGGAGCCAACATTTGACTGGCAAATAATAATAATATAATAATAATATTATTATTATTATTATTTGACTCATTAAATACTAATAAGGCAAATACAGATGCATTTAATGGAGGATTGTAAAAAAAGAAATGTAGGAAGTCTGCTTGATTAAACATAATGGATTTGATAACCTTCACACAATTTGCAAGAATGACTGGAAATGGAAATATCTTAAAAGATTGCACTGTGAAATGTACCAAATCCGATACTAAATAAACAAATAAATACAGAAAAAGTGTATAGTAATAATAAATGTACACCATATTTTATGATTTTATTGCAAAAAGATGATGAAAAGGATTGGATTTGTTGAACTTAGCTAATACACGATAGCAATCTGACTCTTTTGATAAGACATTAAGTGTGCATTGTGCGTCTCATTGAGTGAATCAGATGCTTACTACAATCCATCTTACCCACTCCCATTGGTTCTGTCCCACAGGGCTCCCACAGCCAGTTTTCACTTGTCCTGCCTGCACTATTTTTAGGAAGTCTCTGTAGTCCTATGTGCGGTTACGTTGCTGCTCTCGTGTTCCCTGCTGACTGTGGCCAGTAGCAGAGTAGAGCCAGATTAACATAACGAGTTGTGTGATTCTATAAATAAATCACATTTTCAGTGAGTCATCAGGAGGGTGCTATCGCACAGGTGCGTCACGAGGCAAACCGCATCCCGCCTCACGCCTCACGCATCACGCCTCCAGCTCCACGCTGGCGTACAGACACTCGTCATACTTGAGCTAAAGCGTGTCAGTCGGGCCAGGAGACAAACCAGTAGAATATTGTCCCTTTGGGTCTCAGAGAGGAAATGCACAAGTGACCCAACAAGTGACGACCAAAAATCAATCAAATGTGTCTCAAATCCTTCGGTTTGGACTTAGTGGTTGTTGTGTCAAGCTTTTGTTTGTGTAAAACGACAGATTTGTGTTTGGTTATTTCCAAATGTCAAATTATTCCATTGTTTCTCTTTGACTCGAGCGAGAACACGTAGGGTGTAGTTAATTTCTTGCGAGAGGATGAAATGGAGTGAAATGGATTTTTGGTATTGGGTCATGTTCAGGGGTTAAAGACTGCAGCCTATACCAGTGTCTCTGAGGCCTGTGCAAAACTCTACATGTATGATGTTAATTAATAGCCACTGAAGCCAGAATTTGGTTATTTTTCCTGTTTAACTCAATCAAAATATATATATTTTGCCTTTTGGAAAATATATGGTATAAAAACAGAAAATGAGAAGAGAAAGAGATGATATGTGCCAACAGACACCAGCTAGAACCGAATCAGCTACATTATGATCACACACCTTTTCACACACCTTTTGAAATCTGATTAAACTGACTTCCAGTGTGATGTCACAACTGGAATTTTAAAAGTTAGGATAGTGTATTTTGGAAATATTTTGTAATATTTACGAAATTCTTTCCCTCCAGCCTATATCAAACGAGATTTGAGGACAAATTATTGCAATCCTTCTTTTCCTTCTGTTTTTACCATACACAATCTTGATTAGAGACTGTGTGTAACACTTGACTTGCTGTGAGATGATACCTTCCTCATGACAGTGGAGACAACACCCCTCTTCATTTTATATTCTCTGACGTGGGTATCTCACGACAGCTTATAAGAACCCTGGAGTTGAGGAGCAGCTCACAAACTGACACACACCTCTCCTCGTCAGAAATTAATCCCCGATTCTCCCTGCTGGCTAATCACAGTGGTACTCAGGGCCTGCAGCAGAGAGGGAGAGAGATATGGCTAGACAACACTAGAGGAAGCGAAACGGATGATACAGAGGCCTGTAAGGCAAGTACTGTCTAACCACAGTTTATGGTGAATGTTAGGAACAATTTTATTCCTAAACGTCAATTAAAACTCTCAAAACTGGTCAACATTAAACAAAAAAACTTTTTTGTGGGGCATGATTATGTCTTTTTTGAAAGGCAACACTAGAGGGATGACAGGAAATAGGAGAGACAGGGACAACAAAGGCGCCTTAAGGGAGCGCCCACCTTTATCATTGCTCTTAGTCCCTGGAGCCCAGTAGCCTCATCGGCCACCTGAGCAGAGCTCTAATTAGTGAGACTGATTGAAGACACCTGTGGGTCTGCACCGCCTTAAATAATAACCTTGGTGTTCCTCAACATGAAAACACCCACAGGATCATTTATCTACTCATGTATCTACTTTATCTACAACCTTTCATCAAATTTCCATCAGTTTGGTTATGACGAATGGCTGTAAAAACTACACTACCCATGAGCCTCAGTCACCATTGCTGTGAAGAAGAAGACTGTCAGAGACACAAATCCGACATATCAGAAAAATAAATGTTTATGTCGCAGGTGGATTTAAAACTGCAGTATAGTTGCTAAACACCTCCAAGATGAACTCACATCCTAGTTGAAGTAATTTGATCGTTTTCATGCCCATGCATGCACTTGTGTCATAGAAACACAGAAGATCTGACAGATTGCAAAGATCTTGGTTCTATAGCAGCGTAATCCTTTCATTGGGATGAGAGCTGTACAACATCGTAGTTACACCTCTATATGTGTGTGTGTGTGTGTGTGTGTGTGTGTGTGTGAGTGTGTTTGTCATCACGTGTATTCATATCCATGTTCACCCTCGTGGGAAGACCCACAAAACAGACGGATAAATGACTGTTTTCTGCTTATTTCAGGAAGCTGCAGTGCACATGCAGTGGCACTTTAACACAGCTTCCCGTGTGTCATGATGACGGGGTTACAGGGAGGCTATTAACTCGTATGCAGCTATTTTTATACCCGAACAAGCGTGTATGGAGTGACCTGAGCGGTTTGATCCTGATTTCCTGCTCGAACGAGATGGGCCCTAATCTGATCATTCTGATTTAAGCGCGCCCATAGACCTGGGTGTGAGAAAAACAGAGTGAAAAACAGTCAATGATTGTCCACATGCACGTTAGCAGATTAAGAGTCTCTGACAATTACACTGGAGACTCAATTAAGGAAGCTTATCCGGCCAGAGGACTTTGAGTATGTCATCAAGTCGTGACAGAGGAGGCAGTATTACATGTTGAGATTACTCATTGCATAAACTGCACAAGCACACACGCAAACACACACACAAATATACACAGTGCATTATTCATCGAATGAACTACAAATGCACACATGCATAGCAACAAGTGAGGAAGAATATTTGGTTCAGGTATCCATTCAGGAATAACAATCAGTGGAACTATCTCCGCTTGCCTCCTCCTGGTGGGATGACGTCTCTCAGCAGAGCCGCTCACGTCAGAGCGAACTGACTGGCTGCGTGTTGGCAAAGTGAGGTGCTGTTTTGGATGAGGGCTTGAATAAACATAGCCTCTGCTGCTGCTGTGAAAAGACTCATTTACTCACCAAGAGCATCACATAGTGGGATTAACTCTTGCGTAGGTCTCAGAAGATGAATACCACTCCGGAAACATTGGATTTCTAATGATAATCTTTTCCCCATCTGGTCCTTGCGTTGTCTATTACGATTATCTTTTCTCCTGTAAAACTATTGTTTTATTTTCTATTATAAAGCCTTGTTAAAATGTGCTTCTGCTCTTGAGAAGTGTTATTATTATATTTAACAGAGGGCACTACTGAGCCAGATTGATTACACCCTGTCTGCAGGGTGTAATTAGGAAAATGAACACAAAATAAACCCACGATAATTATGGTGGATATCTTGACGATTTATTGTGGTTCAGTTACATTGATGCTCTTGATAAATCTACTCTCCCACCAATGTTTTTCTTTTAGATATGGGACATTTCCAAATAAGGGTAAACAGTAATGTGTTTTTAGATGACAGAGTCTGCAGACTTCAGAGCATTTCAGTTTTGCAGAGCATTTCCTCATGAACACACAACTCCTGTTTCAATCCACAATGGTGCTATGAAGACTGGCGTCAAGCCCGTGTGGTTGTCTTTGTGCTTGTTTTCATTTTCTTCATATTCTTGGTTATAAGAATTGCTATGGGCCTGTCACTTAACAAATTGGGTCCTAATACAGCAGACAGATGTGGTAAGATTGTATATATCATTTATATTATAGTCATCCTATGTTCGTAGTGCACATACCTGTAGGTCTACCTGACTGTTTCTGTAAATAATGTGTCCATAACAGCCATAAAGTATCCACATCTTCAACTGAATCTGTAATATTTCAGTTCAAATATCTTTTTTTTGCAAATAATAAATGACATTGGAATTTGTATATCTGCTGTCAAAACTCCGACCTACTCTTAACTGAGTATTATCCCCACCACGTTTCAGCTACTTCCTTTTCACCTTCATTTGCTTCAAACTTAGAGGACTGGAGAACCCCAAAATAAGAAGTTCTGACAAAATGTGTGTGTTTTCACTAAGGATGTCATCTTTTGCTTTTGTTATTGAACATATTGATTGTAGGAGCCACCACTCTGTCCAGTAAGGTGTGCTCCACTGCTCAAGGCCATTGAAGAAGCACCCTTCTAGCCGGACAGCCCATCATGTATTGTCTTTAAATGCCTCCCCTCAACCTCCTCGTGATTTGTAGACTATCAGAGTGGCAGTGTGGTTCTGTGCAGTGATTTGTCCCTCGAGAGGGGCCCTGCCTGTGCCATTGCTACCGTCAGCAACCCTGCTACAACTGTGCATGAATACAGGATACTGGCATTTGCTGAATCCAAGGTGCCGTCTTTTCAACGAGAGCCCAGTGAAATACCTTTTCAGCCTCTCGAGTGGTCTGGCGAACTACAGCCAAGGGGGCCCCAGCAGTATAATGATGCCTGGCACAATAGTAGCACTGTTCTCCAACCCGTTCCCAGGAAACCGCACAACATGTGCCATTGTGCACTGTGCTTTGCTGCCCAACCACGTTGCCCGGCTTTCGCCAGAGACACCGAGCGGTTTGTCTGTGCAGTGGCGCTCACAGCAACGTGGTTGGTAGGACAGGTTCAGAGGACTGCAAGACGAAGACCACGGTTCATTCATCGCCTCACACTGCGTTTGATGTGTTAAAATAATATTACAAAAAGCTACATTTAAAGGGTCATGGTTGTGAAGCAGAAGAAGCCTGAGGGAAAGCGGAAGCCGAGTGGTTGCCAGGATTGGTAGTACAGAAAACCCTGAGCATTGTTGTGAAGTTAAACCCCCTCAATAAAAGAGAAAACCAAGAGAAAAGTGACACGCAATAAAACGAAGGCACAAAGACGGCTGGTAGCTGGTTCTAGCTGGTTCATCTCTTTTGATCTCAATGCTGGAGATGCAATCCTCTATGGCCCCTAATGTGCTCTCCATTAAAGTCTCCACTGCTGTTTATGCAGCACAGCAAAGGACATCATTCAGGACCTGTCGGACAGGGCTTTGGTCAGCTGCATACAGGAGATACGTGTCCTTTCTAGGCCCCTGAAGTCAGCTGGTCAGCTAAGACACCTCAGCATGCTGCCCAGGAAATAGAGGCCTGAAGCAAAGCCCAGTGTGTCACCGTTAACTGAAAGCCCTGTTTCTTCTGAGCGTAGACCTGTCAGTTGATGTGTCAATTATTCATTGGATTTGCCCAAACGCCCACTGTCAACTCTATATTCTGACCAACATTGCAGGATTTGGTATTTTCACTATTGGGAAGCAAAGGGGAAACGTTTGTTAGTCTCCTGGTCATGTTGACCATGTTATTTACATCCATTCATATTTATATTATCAGTATAGTATGTAGTATTCTCAGTATAGACACATTAGTTTACATTTTTGTGGCATTCTCTAAATAGGGTCAATTTGGTCAGACTCTTCATTTGTCGTCAGTCCTATTAAGCCACAACTATAATATCTAATTTAGTTCCTTAAATATTTTAATAGGTTTGCAAGAAGTTTTGTTTTCCATCTTGACGTCCCGTTTCGTGGAGTGATTTTGAGTTCAGTCACGTCCCTGTTGGGCCTTCAGGAAGAAGGCCCTCGGGTAGCCTCCTCTATCTTCCCACGTGCCTCTTATTGTTGGAAACAAAGAATGAAAGCATTGCTTGTGCCAATGCAGTCAATGTGCATTTCTGATTGAGCTGAACTTATTATTATAATGCTTACAGTGAATTAATTATGATTTCCACATATGGGTACATATATGAAATCTGACCTCTGAATATTACCCATTCTCAGCATTTAGGAGCAGTGAACTGATGTCAGTGTTTTGGAACCAGGAATCTAACCTTGAGCCTTGTGGCTAAAAGACGACCCGCTCTATTCACTGGGCTCCAGCCGTAGTATCAGAGAAAAGTAAATGTTATGTTGAATCTTCAGCAGCAGTTAGACACCGTTACATAATCTCCAAAATATCATGAGAAACTGTTTTTTATTATTTGGGACACTGATAAAAAATGTTTAACGGAAAAGTTGGATAATTTTCGCAAAAAATGAAATAAAAAATAACCTGGAGACTCAGTGGTTTCATTAGACATAGCTTGAATGCCAATTTTGACATTCTTAGTTCAGATCCTCTTTAGATGACTTAAAGCGACACTATGTAACTTTTCCCCGTAGCGCCCCCTTCAGGTATTTAACGTCTGGTCTCGAGCCATATATGGCTCTTCCGGCTCGTCTGCTCCCAGCTGAACGCGACTCGCTGTCGCTGATCAGCGGCAGCCCGGTGTTCAACACAGCAGCATGTCACTCCGTCTCTACGAGTCGCGTAGCGGAGCAAATAACAAGTCACCTGCGAGCGTGGACTGGCACTATAAGACGGTGCGTAAAGCTGCCAGACAGCAAGTTGAACTACTTCCGCCGGAAGTACCGGGTCGGTCCCAACCATCTTACATTCAGCAGTATTCTGGCCACAGACCCCCGATGTCAGTGGCGGAGGAGCAAATCAACATATTAAAAGTCATTGTAGCGGCACCATTTTTTTCAAGCTGTTATTTTAAGGTGGAAAAGTTACATAGTGGGGCTTTAAGAAAAAGCTTATCTTTCTGGGATCTAAATAATACAACTGTTGGATATTCACACAGGTGTAATACAGAGAATAAATAAGTGGGCCCAGATTAGACCTCTGCTCAGGTTGAAGGTGGGCAGAGCCATCAGGAGAACGAGTCAATTAAAGTATGTTGACTTCTTGATAAGGTCCAATCAGACACAATGAGTCAAATCAGCTGTGAGAGTATACTTCAATGTTCATGGTCTGTCTACAAATGTATAATTAAAAGATATGTATTAAATATGACCAGTTCATTGAACTATGATATGAATACTATATAATATGCATTCAAAACGTTTTGTGATTTTTCCCCCCCCCCGACAGATCCCAGGAAGAAGACAGAAAATACCCTCTCAGAGCACCTTTCAACCACTCACACTCTCCTTATACACTGATACATATCAACAGATTATTACACACACACGCAGGCACCAGAGCAGATATGAGTGAGGATAAACCAGCAGATACTGTGGAAACTGCCCCAGCTGAGGTGAACGCTATTCCTAATGGAAAAGGTCACGAGGAGGAGAGCGCAGCATCGGTCAAAACACCATCTGCAGAGGCCGGGGAAAAGTGAGTATAATTCATGAACACAGTCTTCATTAATCTCTTTAGAAATCATTTTTTTTATTGGCAAGAATCTGGCGATACAATACAGGTCATTCAATATATGCAGATGTGTCGCGATTTTCTAAATCTAATTTCAGGAAACTTGTCATAGTGTAAAGAACACCCCAACATATACAAAAAATTGCATTTTTCTCTCCTTTTTTTATATGATATCATAATATACCTTTATTCGTCCCACAGCGGGGAAATCATAGCAGCGGTTCACATCAGAGCATCAATGAAAATAAATATAAAACACAAAACTAAACACTAAATACTAATACTAAATATACAGGGGGAAAACAAAGTAAAGTGCAGAGTTTGCCAGGATCTCCAGTGATCTACTGCAGTGTGTTGTGCAGCCTGACAGTAGCAAGGAGGAAGGAATTATGGTACCTCTCCCTCAGACACCGGGGTGAACCAGCCGGTGGCTGAAGGAGCTGCAGAGCTGTGAGAGTGTCACGCATGGGGTGGGAGGTGTGGTTCATCAGGGACGAGAGCTTTGCCATCATCCTCCTGTCCCCCACCACCTCCACAGCATCCAGAGGATACTCCAGCACGCTGCTGGCCTTCTTTAGCAGCTCGTTCAGCCTCTTCCTGTCAGCTGCTGCCATGCTGCTGCTCCAGAAGACCACTCTATAAAAGATGGCTGATGCCACCATAGAGTCAGAGGAGGTCTTCAGGAGTGCTCCCTGCACTCCAAAGGACCTCGGTCTCCTCAGCAGAAAGAGTTATGCACTCAGATCAGTGGGATCTGCATATCAGTGTTATACCTGTACATTCCAACCTCATAACACAATCTAAACCACAGTCTACCAACAATCTTAGCATGTAACCAGATGTTTTAAATACCAATATAGTATCACCACATAAAATACCACAGTACGCAAGTGCAATTTATTACATTCCTATGTGGAATACCTTTTGAATTCATTACGGCTCACAGATCATGTTTGTTACAGGAAATACAAAATGTCCATTCTATTTTTAAAGGCTTCTCTTGCCACTATTTGTGCCACAAGGTGATGTTATTAACGTGTTGCTCCTCCTTGTCGTCTTAACGTGCCACTTACCGAAAGTCTCACATATCTTCTCTCGTGCCCACGTCACATTTACGCTCTGTGTTAACAGATAATCCAGTGAAATAGGAGTCATGTGGAGCTTGCTGGTGACTGTTTCTTTACTAATCTTCATGTTTACTTCTTCAACACGAGAAGGACCTGACTCTCTCCCGTATAGAAGCATGATATAATGTGCAGGTGGACTTCTGTATCAGATTAAAGTATCATAACAACATATTCCCGGAGTGAGCCCTCAATGCTCACAATACATTATGGATATACAAAATTTCAAAATCCCTGTAACAGCAAATACTGTGTCCAATATTTTCCTGTTGATGTGCCTTTTTGCAGTATTTACCTACTACCTGCTCACTCATAATAATGTAGGATAGATAAATGCATTATCATGTCACTAGTTATCTAGCAATGTGTTTTTGTATCCTCTTCCTATGTTACAGATCGGTTATTTAAAATCTCTCTCTGCGATCCAGATGATCATTTATAGATGGTCCCTTCACTAATAATATAATAACCGAGGGTGTTGTTTTTCTACTTTGTGCTCTCATCGGGTGATGGATGGCCTCTCACTCCACTGCCTGTAGGGGAACTGAACCCAATAGTGTCCAGAATGATAGGTGTGTTGATAAGGAACAGAGAATGTGTTTGTAATATAGAGTGTGCTGTATTTTAGAGTGTGAGTCTGTTGCACAGTACAGGAAGTTATTCTAAACCAGAGCTTGTTCTATAAAAACTGTCATGGTTTATGATGAGTATCGACTGACATTTCTTTCCATTAGTCCCCACAGAACTGAGAATGCAGAGGCCAACCTCCCCGAGAGCCAGGAGTTCTTATCAGCCATGGAGGACAAGAAGAACCCTCGCTTTACAGATGTAAGTTCAATATCTATCTATCTATCTATCTATCTATCTATCTATCTATCTATCTATCTATCTATCTATCTATCTATCTATCTATCTATCTATCTATCTATCTATCTATCTATCTATCTATCTATCTATCTATCTATCTATCTATCTGTCTATCTATCTATCTATCTATCTATATATTTGTGTGCACTATCAGATGATCTATATGTGTATCCCTCTCCCCTGTCTTGCATTGGTTATAGTTTGAGGGGAAAACCTCGTTTGGGATGTCTGTCTTCAACCTTGGCAATGCCATCATGGGAAGTGGAATCCTTGGACTGGCATACGCGATGGCCAACACAGGGGTCGTCCTATTTTTGTAAGATATTCAAATGCATTACACACACTCAATATGTAACTCTATGATTTCAGATTGGCTCACAGGTATTGTCTGACTTATTTTGTTCCCACTTTCCAGCAGAGGTCTGAGGCACACATAAATAGCACCTAATTGTATTATAATTGTCTCATAGTCACTGCTTATGACACAGGGCACATTTGTTTAATAAATAAAGACTCTAAGCTACTGGCAGTCATTCACTCGTGCTATAAAGAGGCGCAATTGCAATCACGGTTGCAAAAAAGAACCAGATTGATTCTGTGGGATTGATTATCTGCCTCGAACCAGTGGGCGTCTGTATTGTACGTAAGAGGGGCTTAACGTATGAAAACCTCTGCAGCAGAATTATCTGTCAGGATAATAATGACGGCATAGTCAACTGCAGCTTTGAGGTTAACATTTCTATTTTTATTCAGATGCTTTTTGTACCTTATTTACATTCACTGGAGGTCTTCTGACCTTTGAGCTGCAGTGACTGCTCACAGTTGTTTTAGCCTTTTTACGGTATAGCGGACAGTAAGAAACATTCTGAATATCTCCAGCCCTAAAGCGTATAGACTGACTCACATTCAGGAAATATCACAAGCATCACCATTTCATTGTGTGTCATGTTGTGTGGTAGCTTCACCATCAGCACTTGTGTTGACCATCCTCTCAGTCTTAGATTCATCCTGATCGAGCAGATCTAGTCGGCTGGATATTTCTCAATTATTTATTTATGGTGGCTGAATTCTGCATAAACATGCAAACGTGAATCTATGTGATAAAACTTGGTGGTGGTAAAATGTCGGACTGATGGGTTTTCATAGGTATGCATACTCATTTAGGACTTTCCTGCATTCACTGCTTCTAAAATCTAAATATTTCCATCAGGTATTCAACTGTAAGGTTGATCTGTCTTTTATAATATATGTATATTTCTCAAGAATAATCAGGCTGGTGTTTCCAGAGGGAAATCTCAACAGAAAGCACTGACAAGATCAACATGATCCCCTCCTCACTTCCTGGTGCTGTTTCATGACACCTCTTCCTGGTGGTGCTAGAGTGTGGAAGGTGTCTGGTGCAGAAAGATTAAGCCCTCCAGATCTA
Source organism: Liparis tanakae (assembly GCA_036178185.1). Taxonomy (NCBI): domain Eukaryota; kingdom Metazoa; phylum Chordata; class Actinopteri; order Perciformes; family Liparidae; genus Liparis; species Liparis tanakae. The sequence continues at coordinate 12,810,760 of CM070109.1, forward strand.
TATTTGTGAGAAAATTCAGGCACTGCTGCTAACTGAGCATCTCTGAATCATAAAATGCAATGCAGATTCTAATTGAGAGGTGAAGCAAGGGTTTGGATGTTTGTATACATCTTGGCTTGTTTTGTGTGTGGATTTGTAGTCAAGAGGCCGTTTGTTCTTTACATACCAAACTCAGCACAACATGAGGTGAAAGCATATTCATTTTAAATTTCAAGATTCATACAATCTGGGTGTAATGTAAAGCTATAGGTCTAATAACAGTGACCATCACCTCAAAATATTCCCCAAGGACATTATTTGAACTTTTCCAAGGTAGCCATGTCAGGATTTCTCTCATGTGTTAAAGAAAGCTTCTTATTTTGAGCCGAGATGTGTGACTGGCTTTTCACGCCGTTTGCTCTCTGGACCAGCTGAACACCGACGTCTTTGACACCTAGACAGGAGCTGAACTACATTTAACTGTGAATACACGTAGCCTACTCGTTTCCCAATTGATAGTACGTGACTGAATGCAGCAGTGAGTGTGTATGTATCTGTCCAGAAATGGATGAAACTCTGTCTTTGTGTGCACAATCTTGCATCAAACAATGGAAATATAGACAGGGCCAATTACAATTTCTTGTAATCTTGACTTGTAATCGCCTCAAAACACATTTGAGAAGTTTTTCCTACCAGTGTCATTCTGAACCTTAGGTTGTGCCCCTAAAATGGACAAAATACCTACAAATGAGGCAACCATGTTAGCTTAAACATGGGGAGGTAAGCAAATAAAAAAAAATGTATGAAGGCTTTCGATCATTTACTTTAACCTTTTGTGAGGGAAGCTCTATCAGTTCACTCCACATATGTCAACGTTTACTCATAATTGTCAGTGTCTTTTGAATGATAATCATATCAGTATCAATATATTCTCAAAATAAATAAATCAAGAGTGGGGTTGGGTTGTTGGGTCTATAATCATGGATTAGGTGAATAGGTATGTTGAATAGTTTATATGGCATTCTGTATCAAATCATATTTGAAGTTGCAATACTTGCAATGTTCAGACGAGTGAGGACAGGTTTTGAAGTACGAGCAATGTGTTGTACTAGTGTGAGCCACAGCGTGACTCATGCTCTTAAACTACATATATAGTGTATCTAATTTGAGATTTTAAAATGCCCTTTGTTTCACTTTCCCAAATGCCCTGATGTTTCGTATCACACAGATTGTTTTGGGTGGGTGCAGATGCTTCAGCAGGTCAGTGGCCTTGGCTGCGAGGAATGCAGCGGAGTTGAAAGCTGTGAGCAGAATCACAGTGACCCAAGTGTGTCAGTCGGTCTGACTGTCAGCAGATCTGTCCGCCCATTGCCACTGGACTGACTAAATCCTCTACTGCAAGTCAGCCCCGCATTCTTTCACATAGTATAACCCCCTCCCACCCCCCACCCCCCCAAAAAAACTGTGAGTAAGCCAAGAATTGAAGTCAAGTTGAAAGACTTGCAGTCTGGCTTTTCCAAAAGGATAGAGGAATGGAATGTGTGTGTGCATGCGTGTGTGTGTTTGTGTGTGTGTGTGTGTGTGTGTGTGTGTGTGTGTGTGTATCAGACAGCGAGAGCTAATGTTCCCAACAGTAATAATAAGGAAATAGTTGGAATGAGGAGGACTGGGTAAAGGAAAGTCACTAGATCAGGGACCCGTTCACAAAACCTTTTTTACTAAAGTTACTAAACACCACGCCTAGAGATGTTAAAGCCATGTGAAAGTCAAGCCCCATGGGCTAATGTAAAACATTTAATGATACAGCAGCCCTTCCAGTCCTGTTATTTGGTTATGCTACTCTCTCTTAATGCATCTAACATCACAACAAGGTGTACAGCTCCACAAACAGTGTCGTACATTTCACATAAGCTAATGAGGGAAATGGCAACAGGTGTGTCAGAGGGAGGGGATGTCAGGTGAGCAGCACTGATAGCAGCGTGTGGGGGCATCTGGTGGACGCTTACAGGACGGCAGGTCTGAGATGTGAGAGGAGGGTTCAGTCTGGGGGAAGTGAGCGGGACCTGGAGACAGCGACAGAGAGCCAGGCAACACTAGAAAAGGGCTAAAGTCCTTATGACAAGAATGCTTGAAGAGGAACATGTACAAAACGTGAACATGAGTGTGTGTGACGAGTCGAGTCCCTTTTGAGGAAAACACTCTATTACTGAAAAATGTGAAAATGGAAGGAATGACTTGCGGTGGCTGACGTTGGTTATTCCACCACTGATGAACGAAGATGAAATGATTAATGTTTACAGAGGATTTTCCTCAGTCAATGTCAGCATTGTGTTGGAAACGGTTCCTTTTGAAACTGTCCATCTGGTGTGTGTGTGTGTGTGTGTGTGTGTGTGTGTGTGTGTGTGTGTGTGTGTGAATATGTGTGTGCTTACTGTGTCAGAGGGCAGAGAGGCGGACATGGCTGCCTCCTTGGCTCAGCTTGAGTAACAATGCAGGATAAAGCAGAGCCACAGGGACTCGGCTCTCCCAACACAATCTGTGCCGGCATCCAGAAAATGTATGCCGATGCTGCAGCTGTATAAATAGCCTGCAGGATAATGTGTGGTGTAAACATGTAACATATGAAGTGGTGAAGAAATTAGAATTCTTGGTATAACGATGACTACAAAAATATTTAGTACAGGTCAAAGAAGAGGCAGTAATACTGTCGATGCATGTCTGTTTCAGGGTACTTCTAACAGTGGTGGCAGTCCTCTCATCATATTCCATCCATCTCCTGCTAAAGTTGTCTGGTATTGTAGGTACGTATGTAGTTTGACAATATACATCTTCCGATTCAAGTAATGTATTAACATATGCATTAAAATGCAGCTAGTGCATTTCCATTTCATTCAAAACTGCTCTTTGCTCTTGTGCCCAGATACGTGAGACCCAGCAGAGGTCAAATAGAAAAAAGTTATTTATTTATTACCAAGGGCAGCATTTTGGTCACGATTTTGTTAGCTAATTAAAGCATCTGCAGCCAGCCAGCAGTCCTTTATTTTAAGTTTAAAATAAATAAAAAGATACGGGTCTCAAGTATAAGCCTTGGAGTGTACTTTGCTGCTACGGTATGGGTTCGCTGATGGTAGCAGTGAAAATGAGTGACAGCCTTATGTTTCTGATGATGGCGTGTGCTCTTTGTGCTCTTTGTGCTCTTTGTACTCTTTGTGCTCTTTGTGCTCTTTGTGCTCTTTCCCTTGCCCTGACAACATATATATCTCAAACCATCCACAATCTCTTGGCAGTGTTGTACTGTGTTTGTATAGATTTACTTTGATAAAATGCTTTCCATCTGCCATTTGTGGCTCAGGTATTCGTGCATATGAGCAGCTCGGCTACCGGGCCTTTGGGACCCCGGGGAAGATGGCAGCAGGTATTGCCATCACGCTTCAGAACATTGGAGGTGAGATCACACTTCCATCTATCCTCACATTTTCACACACACTCACACAGGCACGCACACACACACATGCGCACGCATATGCACGCATACAACTTTTCTGTAATAATAGTATTTTATAATTAGAAGCTTGGAAATATTATTGTATAAGTAAAGTCATTGTTTGTTTCTCCTTTCCACAGCCATGTCCAGTTACCTGTACATAGTCAAGTATGAGTTTCCTTTGGTCATCCAGGCCTTTCTGATGGTGGATGTACCTGCAGGGTGAGTGGACAATACATGACATTTCATCCAGACTATAAGACTTCAGATTCTTGTAACACAGGGAAGGAGTCTTATTTGTAGCTAAACATAGATGTTTAATTTCTGTTTATTACCATCTTTAAGAAAATTGCTAGCAAAAAATAACAAATGAAGTACTTTAATTCACTCAAATCGACACAAATCTGAAGATTTTTTGTCCTGGTTTATTAGCGTTTCCCATGGTTACTGGTGGTAATGGCAAATATAGTTCAACATCACAGCAAACGCTCCTTGAGCAGCCACTTTGTCAGAAATGCAACAACAGACAAAGAAACTTGATTGAAGTAAAAGTAATTCTATTCACTTGAATTAATGCTTCAAATACATCAGGATCAGTGTCCCACCTGTAGTCACTGCCATGCCTCCTAAAGGCTAAAAAGCAACCTGCCCATGAACATTTTATTTAGTGGACATCCCACCACTTCACCGTGGGATATTAGGCAGCAGTCCTGCGTGCACAAGGAGTTCAGCCTCCACAGAGGAGTTGTGTCAGGCTTTGCCAGTTATCGGCCTGGTGCTGCTCAGGATGTAGCGAGCAGCTGGCGTGAGAACAGCTGTGATTGTGACCCTGGATGAGTAGAGCAGCACAGCCTCTGGGTAACGCTCACAACAAAACACAGCGAGACTCCACGGCTGAAAACGTAAACCACGGGATATCACTGGCCAGTGCAGGTGGCCTCAGAGACAAACAACACTCACTTCTTTGGATGTGATTTCAAGTGTGATGCAACCCCCTTACATTAACCCTTACCCCAGTTCCTCACCTACTTGTTAGTGTTTAATGGAAGTATTCGAGAAGGAAGCGGGGGAATTGGCAGTGTGTGATAAATGTGCATAAACTGCGCTGGCCTCAATCTATATGGAGGAGAATGGAAACTACATCTGAGACCACATTTGCTCAGAAATGTTCTGATTGATGAGTCCCGATACGTATAGTCACCACAGAGGAGATGCACTGTGACAACGTGTCCACCGTGTTTTCTGGTGTCCGCTCTGTGCTTTCTGTGGAGCAGTGATCTGGGCCATGGTCAACGATCACTGTTTATTTGAAATGACAGACTAGATTGTCCCAGTGGCATTTCATCCCATCACTGGATGTGTGTTTCTATTGCTACACAACTCCAAATCTGATGCAAGAGAATACAATAGCTCTTCAACGAATACTACTTTATAATAGAATATATTACACGTATATTTCATTTTCATGATTTTTATTTAATTAAATTACCTCTTGCATCTCTAAGATAATTGTCTACATGTTCTCTCAAAACCTTCTACACATTGCTTGGGTTATAATTAATTTTTTTGCTGTACAATTTTAAAATATTAAGTATAAAACTACCATGTGTAATTTGTGTGTTATATTAACCTCTCCTAAAGTATTCCTGTGAACGATACAGAGGACATGACCCCTGTGTCTGAGCTGAAGCCACAGTTTGTTTCTGGTACAGGAGGAAAGAGGCTTATTTTTGCCACTCTAGATATTTGATTTGATGGCAACCAGTTCAATTTGTGTTCACTTCTGTTCAGCTTGGCATAATAATCCTCAATCAGTAACTGCTTTTTCCATCACATAAGCCTTGTTTGTTTGCAACACATGTTCTTGCTGTTCACCCATTTACACCCCACGTCTTCTCAATCAATATCTGACACAACGCAAATGCTTACCACCATTGAGATTGTGAGTGTTTGAGTCGAGTAATTCTGAAGAATACGTTTTCTTCTCTGCCTCTCTGCAGTGAATGGTACCTGAACGGGAACTACCTCGTGATCATGGTATCTTTTGCAGTAATATTACCTCTGGCTCTCATGAAACAGTTAGGTAAGTATATCAAGCGTTCTTCCTACAGTGTGTCACCCATTTCATGAGTTCTCCAGTCTGGGCCTCCTTTTCAATTCAATTCAGTTTATTTGTATAGCCCATTTTCACAAATTAGAAATTTGTCTCAGAGTGCTTTACAATCTACACATAGACATCCCTGCCCCAAAACCTCACATCGGATCAGGAAAAACTCCCAAACAACCCTTCAGGGGGAAAAAGGGATGAAACCTTCAGGAGAGAACAGAGGAGGATCCCTCTCCAGGATGGACAGGTGTAATAGATGCCATAAGATAAGATAAGATAAGATGGTCCTTTATTAGTCCCTCAGTGGGGAAATTACAGGATTACAGTGTCCTTCCTCACAGGAGAATACAAAATGCAAAAAGAATACTAATAGAACAATAGAACAATAGAAGTAATATAAATAAGCATAAAAAAACAGTAGAATATCAATGTACAGGATAGACGGTCTATATGAACAGAAGTACTTAAATGTATTGCACATGGTGTTGCACATGATATTGCACGAGGTATTTGTGTTAAGTTAAAGTTAAAGTGCTGAAGTGACCAAGTTCAAATCAGTTGTACTGTCAAGTGTCAAGTGTCAAGTGTCAAGTGTCAAGTGTCAAGTGGCCTCCTGGGAGCTCAGCTGGTTGTGCAGCCGGACCACAGCGGGGAGAAAGGACTTGCGGTACCTCTCCCTCAGACACCGGGGATGAATCAGCCGGTGACTGAAGGAGCTGTGCAGCGCTACCAGAGCGTCTCGCATGGGGTGGGAGGCGTGGCTCATCATGGACGAGAGCTTCGTCATCATCCTCCTGTCCCCCACCACCTGCACGGTGTCCAGAGGACGCCCCAGCACGCCGCTGGCCTTCTTCAACAGCTTGTCCAGTCTCCTCCTGTCAGCTGCACTGATGCCGCTGCACCAGAAGACCACTCCATAAAAGATGGCTGATGCCACCACAGAGTCAAAGAAGGTCTTCAGGAGTGCTCCCTGCACCCCAAAAGACCTCAGTCTCCTCAGCAGAAAGAGTCTGCTCTGTCCCTTTTTATAAAGTGCGTGTGTGTGGTCAGACCAGTCCAGTTTGTTGTTTAAGTGAACACCCAGGTACTTGTAAGTTCTGACGATCTCAATGTCTAGTCCCTGGATGCTCACCGGTACCGGAGGAGGGCGTTTACCCCGGTGGAAGTCCACCACCAGCTCCTTGGTTTTGCTGGAGTTAATCTGGAGGCAGTTCCGCTGGCACCATCCTAAGAAGTCCTGGTTCAGTTCTCTGAATTCCCTGTCATCATCGGCGGAAATGAGGCCGAGAATTGCAGAGTCGTCAGAGAACTTTTGCAGGTGGCAGTTAGCAGAGTTGTAGTTGAAGTCCGATGTGTAAATGGAGAAGAGGAATGGAGCCAGAACGGTTCCTTGTGGGGCTCCTGTGCTGCAGGACACCCGCTCTGACTCGCACTCCCGTATCCGCACATACTGAGGACGGTTGGTGAGGTAGTCCAGGATCCATGCAGTGAGGTGGTGGTCCACCCCGGTCTGCTCCAGCTTGTCCCTCAGAAGCAAAGGCTGGATGGTGTTGAAGGCACTAGAGAAGTCGTAGAACATGACTCTCACAGTGCTTCCAGCCTTTTCCAGGTGAGAGAGGCATCTCTGCAGCATGAAGATGACGGCGTCATCCACCCTTGATGCCAGACTGGTAGGCGAGCTGAAGTGGGTCCAGGGATGAACTCACCAGAGGGCAGAGATGGGCAAGGACCAGCCTCTCCAGGGTCTTCATGAGGTGGGCTGTCAACGCTACCGGCCGGTAGCTGTTGAGGTCCTTGGGCCGCGGGGTCTTTGGTACCGGTACCACTTAGGACGTCTTCCATAGCTGTGGTACTTTCCCCAGCCTCAAGCTCAGGTTGAAGATGTGCTCCGATATCTCGCACAGCTGGTCTGCGCAGGATCTGAGGAGCCTTGAGCTGATGCCGTCTGGACCCGTGGCCTTCCTCACCTTGATCCTCCTCAATTCCTTCCTCACCAGGTTAAGGGACACGCTGGGGGGTGGGGTGCTGTGAGGTGTTGGAGTGGGTTGCTGGTTGTGGAGTGATGAGTATGAGAGGTGTGAAGGGGAGCCGGGTGCGCTGGAAGAGGGTGATGGAGAGGGAGAGGAGGGGCAGCAGTCAACAGGGGGTGCAGATGATGAGGGTTGCAGCAGCCGGGAGGTCTGGTTGGGGGGAGGGCTGGATGGCCGGTCAAATCTAAAAAAAATTCAAGTCATTCACCCACTTTTGGTCCTCCTCAGGCTGTTGGTTGGGCCCCGTGAACCCAGAATGGCTTTGAGGCCCTTCCAGACACCGGCGGTGTTCTTCTGCTGCAGCTGATCCTCCATCTTTGTCCTGTAGACCTCTTTCCCCTCCCTGATCTTCATCCTCAGCTCCCTCTGCACAGTCTTCAGCTCCTCTTTGTTGCCAGATCTAAAAACCCTCTTTTTCTCCTTGAGGAGGGCCTTTATCACTGGGGAAATCCAGGGTTTGCCGTTTGAGAAACACCGCACAGTCCTGGTGGGTACGGTGTTCTCCACACAGAAGTTTATGTAGTCCGTGATGCAGTCGGTGAGACCGTCGATATCCTCCCCATAGGCATCATTGAATGTTTCCCACACAGTTATTTCAAAACAGTCCTTCAGAGCCTCCTCGGCTCCGTCGGTCCATCGTCTAACAGTGCGGGTCACAGCTGGCTGCTTCTGTGCACGAGTGGTGTACACAGGCAGGAGGTGCACCAGGTTGTGATCAGATCGGCCCAGGGGAGGGAGTGGTGATGATGAATATGCCTCCTTGGTGTTGGCATAGAGAAGGTCCAGTGTCTTATTGTCTCTGGTGTGGCATTTGACATACTGGGTGAATGTGGGCAGAGTGGAGGACGGAGGGGCATGATTAAAGTCCCCAGAGAGAAGGAGAGCATTGGGGTGTTGCGTCAGCAGCCTGCTGGTCGCCGAGTGGATGACGTCACAGGCCGCTTCCGCGTCAGCAGAGGGCGGGACATACGCAGCTACCATGATAACATACGAGAACTCCCTCGGCAGGTAGTGTGGCCTCATGCTAACCGCTAACAGCTCAATGTCCAGTGAGCAGGTCTGCTCCTTAATAGTGATGTGCCCAGAGTTACACCATCTATCGTTCACAAACACTGCCAGGCCTCCTCCCTTCCTCTTACCGCTCTCCGTTGTCCCGTCCGCCCGTATGAGGTGGAACCCGTCCAGCGTAGAGTGCGTGTCCGGAGTTAGCTCCGTTAGCCACGTCTCCGTGAACACCACGAGGCTACACTCCCAGTATTCCCTCTGATGGCGAGTCAGCGCCGCTAGCTCGTCCATCTTGTTAGGCAGAGATCTCACGTTTCCCATGATGATGGAGGTGAGGACGGGTTTGTAGTGTCTTTTCCTGGCTCGACGTTCCATCCCTGCACGTCTTCCCCGTTTCTTCCTCCTCAGCGGGAACATCAGGTCTCTCCACGGGTAGTAGCGCCGCCGAGTCCCGGAATGCTAACAGCATGTGTACAAAATGAATCATTATAGACAATTTAAAACACAGTAACAACACAATCGATGAATATGACAGAGTGTATGAATAGTTAGTAGTAGGCATATTCCACGATCAAGATCTCCACGATCCATCAGGCAGATGGAGGTAGAGAGGAGGAGTGGGACGGAGTCTCAACAGGGCCATGGCATAGTTGGTAGTAGGCATATTCCACAATCCAGACCTCGATGATCCATCAGGCAGATAGGATCTATTCATGTGAAGTAAAAATGACTCCGGGGAGAAAGCAGAGTTAGTAATGTGTAATAGAGATGAAAATGCATCCATAAGTAGAGAGAGAGAAGAGGAGATAGGAGCTCAGTGAATCCTAAACGTCCCCAGCAGTCTATAAGCCTATAGCAGCATATCCAGGGGCTGGACCAGGTGAGCCTGATTCAGCCCTAACTATAAACTCTGTCAAAGAGGAAAGTCTTCAGTCTACTCTACATGAGGTGACTGTGTCCGCCTCCCAGACTGAAGGTGGAAGCTGGTTCCATAAAAGAGGAGCTTGATAACTGAGGGCTTGTGTTCCGGTTTGCATGAGTCGGTTAAAGCCAGCCTCTGTAGCTTGACGAACAGCGGCCACTGCAGCTGCATACAATAACTACTGGGTTATAGGTAAATGTCGGACTACTGTTTGGCATTGAGGAAAAATGCTAAGCTATTGCAACAATAGCAGCACGAGCGACATTACGGAGTCTGCCAACTGATAAACAGACATATTTACCCTACGTTTGTATCCAGTATCCACCAAAAGCTGCCGGTCAGTGCATGAATCCAATGTGTTATTGTTAAAGAAGAAGAATGGGTTTTCTCTCTCAAGAGTTTCAACGTTTTGCTTGAACAAAAGGTTTTGAAATGCTAACACAACTATACTACTTTTGATACTTCTTAAAGTCCCAACATATGGGAATGTAGCCGTTAATATTGTTTATAAAATGTGGCCTTTGCTTTCCAACTTACTTCATCCCAACCGAGTGCAACTAGGTATTGTGCTTAAATATCAGTTTCCTTAACTATCTTTAATCCATGATCTCCTCCAAGGCACCTCCTATGTTTTAATTAATGCTATGCCTTGGAATAAGATATTCTAAGAGGGGTATTGCAATTGTTTGAGGTCATGGATGTCTTTGCTTTTTAGATCTTCCATGTTAGAGCTGAACTCTGCAAGTCCCATTTTCACTGGCAAAGAGAGTCTTCTCCTCCTGAGACGTCCCTTGGTGCTGATGCCCCTGCATCTTCAAGTCACACCTGGATTCATCGTGCAGCCATTCCTAATAATTGCCAATACACTGCGAGGCTGCAGAGGATTCACTCACTTTAAAACAATGTGAATTTGTTGTTCCTTTTACGGCCACAAATGTTTCTGCAAGTTTGGTCAAGAGTCATGTGGTCCGTTTGCCTTTCAGTGCTCTAGATGAGAAAGTACATGAAACCAGACGATAGAAAGAGGAACAGAAAGCAGAGTGAGCCAGTTTGGAAGTGAGGAAGAGGGGCATATTGGCTGACCTCTTTTAGTCGTTCTCCTGCTGAGACATCAAGGACAACAGACTGGAGAGAATCCAGTAATGAGCTCCAACTCCCAGCACATTAAAGGAGCAATATACAACACTCAGAGCATGAAAATAGCAGCAAACAACTATTTTCTATGGAAAGATATATTCAAGTAATGTCTGAGAGAGCATGAAGTCGCTCTCCCTCTGTATCGTGTTATCAGAACTTCTCTTCTGGCGGCTGTGGTCACATAGCCAGGCCGGCAGCGTGTGCATTTTGTGCATATTATTACATTTTAGAACATGTTGGGACACCTTACTGCATGTGAGCGTGTAAAGGCAAACTTCGACCATATGCGGGGCTAAATAGTGAAATCAGATTGTCAGGGTCCATCACGTCACATCACGCCGTGGGGCCCAAAAGGACTGTAATGTGGATGAATATTTTTGGAGTAAATCTACTTCCCAGTACAAAAGCACCGATTTTAAATTATTAGGTCCTAAAAGTTGTAAAATGCCCTCATAGTTGAACTTATTTGAGTTATTTCCGTCATTCGTTTGTGTTTTAGGATACCTGGGATACACCAGTGGCTTCTCCCTGAGCTGCATGGTTTTCTTCCTCATTTCGGTACGTCCTCTGCATATACACATATATATATATATATATATATATATATATATATATATATATATATATATATATATATATATATATATACTAGATCATATACAAGATCATCTATTGCTTCTTGTTTCTTGTCTGTTTGGCAGAAACATGAATGCAATATACTCACATGCATTGGGATCAGTCTATAACACTTTCTTTCACCTTCCCACCTTCTCTCTCGTCTCCCCTACTCTCTCTACTCATGTTTGCACGCTGCACTTCAAGGCTGTGTTGGTTCTCTTGTCTTTCTCTGACCTAGTTTTGTCTGTGCGAGCTGTAATCCATGCATCGCTCTCTGTCTCTCTCTCTCTCAGAACCATACTCTCTCTGTCATGATGCTTACTGTGTCCCAGAGACTGTGTTACCGCGTAACGCCTCTCCTCTGCTCTGCACAGGTCATCTACAAGAAGTTCAACACCCCGTGTCCATTTGTGGACTTTTCATTCAATAGCACTGCTATTGCGTTGAATGTCAGTGCCATAGATCTTGGTGGGGAGCCTGATCCGGCCTGTATTCCCAAAATGGCCAACCTCAACTCACAAGTAGGTTTTTGCGCATGAAAATGAGTCTGAAAGTGCAAATGCACCTCCACTGACCGCCACCCATCTTTAGCATGTTGCCAGGGACAGTTCACAATCAAAGCATGGGAATTGCACTTGGTTTGAAGCACTCGGTTGCACGCAGGTTTTTCTTTTACCCAGCTGTTGATGATAGACATTAGTCTGTGATTACTGTAACGATCAAAGATGGCCAGTGACCCCCGAGCTGACGGCACCTGTCAGCAGAGGAATACAAATTGCTTTGACATTCTGCTGTTACAGTGAGCTCCTCAAGTCCTTGTGGGCCAGAGAGATGGGTAATGAATTAAATGGGGAAAATCGGACATTTCTCTCAGTACCCTCCTGTTTTACACACAACACAGTACATACCTTCACACAGGAAAGGACTCTTAATGGCAACGGGATGCTTAATTTATTTTATTATAACTTTATCGCTCCATTTTAGCATTTGTAAATACTGACCGGTTGTTCATATCGAGTCCTAATAACCCCTAAAGATGTGTGAGACTTTCCTAACCCAGGCTCGTAAGACCAACCCCTGCTTCTCAGCAGCTTACGAGTAAGGCATTCTTAAATAGGCTAAAACGTGTCCACAGCCAGGCCTGAGTTAATCTCAGGGAAACAATTAGCTCTCTGTGATATGTCTGAGGCAGTAATGGGCAGTAAAGCGCGAGGTTTGGGGTAAAACGTTTGGGATGGCGTTGCTGTATCTATGGTGACCTGTTGGGGTTCATTTTCAGACTGCCTACACCATCCCCATCCTGGCTTTCGCCTTTGTGTGCCACCCCGAGGTCCTGCCCATCTACACAGAGCTACGCAAGTATGTTCTTACGATGGAAAACTTGCGCTACCGTTTGGACAATAAATCAGTTGCATAACAAAGAGAAAAGGTTTTATTTGTGCTTGGCTGATCATAACCTATCGTCACATGCACTGCTTTCACTTTATTTTGAAATGCGCTTGCACTGCTTGTCTGATGTAGCATGTTGTTAGTTAAAAAGTATCATCCTGCCTGTTGCAGTTCCCTACAGCTAAAGAAGCCCTGCAACCGTGCTACATGCTTTCTATATGACAGTGTATGCCCTGATGTTATGTCTATGTATGAGTTTATGTTTGTGTGTGTGTGTGTGTGTGTGTGTGTGTGTGTGTGTGACATCATAAGGCAATATCTTCTAATTTCAGTCCCACCAAGAAAAAGATGCAGCATGTGGCCAACATCTCCATTGCAGTCATGTACAGCATGTACTTCCTGGCTGCCCTTTTTGGATACCTAACTTTCTATGGTGAGGCCTGGTCCTCCTCCCATTGCAGAACATTGTGTATATCTATGTATCTCTCTCTCCCTCTCTCTCTCTCTGCCTGTCTGTCTAAATGTATATATATTTATAAATATGTCTCTTTCTATCTCTACATGCTTCTTAATTGTATTTTTCCATTCATGTTAATTGTTTTAATTTAATGTTACATGGTTGTCAGCCTAGTCTGAATCACCATGTTTCAGCAGAACGGCCCTGAAGGCCGTAAAGGCACCGCGCTTCATCTCCCCCCTCTAGTGGTCATATTGTAGACTGCAAGTTAACCATATATACTTCTCTAAATAATCCACTGCACTGAAAATACATGATATATGAAGGTTTTATTAAACACAGTCGCATCATTTTACTTATATTCAGGATGTTGATAAAGAAAGATGTTTGCATTATTCTCATTTGTATCATTGTAATATATACCAGTTAGCATTAATATTTGACTTGTATTATAAGTACATGGTTATTAATTAATATTATCACTATATAAGGAAACAACGAATGTTCTACTTTCATTCAAACTATTCTATTATTTAATTTAAAAAAAATCTATTACAGGTGAAGTGGAACCAGAGCTGCTTCACACCTACAGTCGCATCGACCCCTATGATACTCTGATTCTGTGTGTGCGTGTGGCTGTACTCACTGCTGTCACACTCACTGTCCCTATCGTGCTCTTTCCCGTAAGTACAACTTCAGGACCTTAACTTTACACATTCGCTCACTTCCGTAAAGTCGCGGAGACGTTATTTCCTCCGTGCGGTTACAATTGAAAATGGCTTTTTGAATAAAATGTTTGTTATAACTTATAATCAGGTGCGAAGAGCAATCCAGCAGATGATGTTTCCCAACAAGACCTTCAACTGGCCCCGTCACATCGCCATTGCCTTCGTTCTGCTCACTTTCATAAACCTGCTCGTCATCTTTGCGCCCAACATCCTGGGCATCTTTGGGGTCATAGGTAGGCTGGCCCTGGCTTATTTAAGATGCATCCTGACAAATCCAGAGTACAGCTGCCATTAAAGCCGATGTATTAGTGGATTGTGAACGTATATTCATAGTTATGTTTGCCTCCCCTTTCTTCTAATTTACATATCATCACGACAGCGCTGTCAGACTTGCAGCTGCACTTAATGAGAACTGAACGGAGGGAGAATTGACGGAGAATAGTTTCATGAATAATTTGTGTCTGCTTTCCAGGTGCCACATCTGCCCCATGTCTCATCTTCATATTCCCTGCTGTCTTCTACATCCGTATTGTTCCCGAAGAAGAGGAGCCGATGCGCTCATTCCCCAAAGTGATGGTGAGCGTCCCATGAGAATAACATGCCTTTAAATTCAGATTAGTAACGTTTATTTTAGGTCGGGTTCAGTGAGTAAATCAACAATGACATTTGTAGACAGTACCAGGTTGCTTCATCTGCATACGGTCGTTGGAAATGACAGTATAATATACAGTGTGCTTAGATTGTTGGTGATATATTGGGTGTAATAAAAAGAAAAGTATATATATAATACATTTTTGTATTTATATGGTATAGTGTAACATTGTTTTGAATGCTGCTCCTAAACATAGTTGTTTTATTGACAGTTATTTTGAATATCAAATGTAAAGAGAAACCTAAAGGAATAGATTGTGTGTTTTGAGGTGGGGATGTTTGATCCATTATCAGTGTGTTATTTACACGAGATGATGACGGTCATCACTCGCTCAGTTTGGAGAAGCAGACCGGAGAACTCGGAAGCAAAGCAATCTACTGCCCTTGTGTTTTGTTTTATCCACCTAAGAGAAAAGCTTTCTGAAAGAATAAACATCATATTAAGTATACAGTAATATTTTTTGACGGGAACTGAAAGTGAAACTTATTAATACTGTTTTTGTCATGGGAGACAGAGTCTTAATATGTTTAACTTTCAGACACGGCCAGATAAAGCGATTACAAAATAGTGTGGCATCCATTTTGAGGGATATTTTTTTTCATGAGTCTATATCCAAGGTCAAATATCAGCATCAGTATCGCTACATCGATAGTTTCTACCTCCAAAAGTGAAAGTATATACTCTGAAAAAAATGTAAAACAAAGCCATTCACATATTCAACAATTTACATCAGAACTTACGATGAATATCGTGACGCTGTCTGGATACATCCATTGCACATCTCTCTACCTCCTTTTCTTCTGTCACTCTCTTTAACTCAATCATTCCTCCTCTCTTTTAGGCGGCCTGTTTTGCTGGGATAGGCATCCTGTTTATGATAATGAGCGTCAGCTTTATCATCATTGATTGGACATCAGGCAACAGCCAAGCCAGCAGTGGTCACTAGGCAACACCTTCCATGTGTTCAGGTTTTTCATTGTTGATTTAGATCTGTGTTGTGATGTTTTTACTCTGAATGATGTTCGATGTTGAATATGCCCAACCTTTTCCATGAGGGACTGTTGGCCACAGAGAAGGAGTCAGAATGGCAGTTCCTCCAGAAAAGATCTCAGTCTGACGACGTTACACTGTTCTTACAGCCCGCCCAACAGTCACTGCAGATCCAGGCCGGTCTACTGACTGGGAAATTGATAGTTGAATTTACAAAATAGGCCAGGTGCATAAAGGTTAATGTGCTTTGTGAGATGAATTCAAAAATGAAATGAGTAACAGTATAGAAAGCAGCTGTCGTAATACGCTGGTCCCTGCGTTGGTTGTGATCCACTTCCATCAAGGTCTTTCCCTCTATGATCTGAAATGTGCTACTCAGATTAAAATAGACCATCTGAGTCACCTCCATTTTAACTGTTGACAAAAATCTCAATGATAGGAAATTATTAATTAATACTTTTTTGGTCTATTATTATCAGTATTATTATTAGTTATGATTAAGTTATTTGAATTTCATTTGTTGTCACTTTGTGCAGATGAGAGTGATAGTACTGTGCTATTGCAAAGAAAGAAAGATAAGTTGAAGGAATGGTTCAACATCTCTGGTAAATACGCTTGAGTCATACCATTCTCAATGCCGTGTACCTTATATTTGAAATTAAAGTCAACAACTGGTTAAATTTGCTTAGCAAAAAGACCAGAACATGTTGAACTGTTTCTTCAGTGTGTACCCTTTCGCTCCACTTACGGTTATTTTAAGGTTCAGAGTTGTCAACGTTCTCTCCTCTCTCTCTCTTCAGAGCGAGTTTTAAACCACACGGACAGTATGTGGTAAATTGTTGTGAGCACATTTATCAAAACATTCCTACAAAATATGATGAAGATGTATATTTTTTATTATGAATCACTACTTGTGACAAGAACTCAGAACAGAACTGACTGATTATTCAGGTTAGAAGGATTATTGAATGGCTCTGGTGTTTCCAGATCACCACAGAGAACGAGGCCTTGTGTTGCAGTTTGTTTCCAGTGTTACTTTGTAAGTGAAAGAAAGAAATGGTGCTGAAAACCTCATCAGGTGGATTGTAGCTCAAAGTGATAAATGAAATGAAAAGAAAAAAAGTCACTATCAACAGTGTTTGTAATGGAGGGAAGATTTCTTTACTGAAAGGTGTGTTGTTTCTGAACATTTACTGGACGTAATCAGAGATAACCAAAACAAAAATTCAACAGCAGGGTCACTTCATGAAGTGCTTAGTAACAGTTTGGTGTCTGTAAATATTTCTGTGTCCAGCTCAAGCTTGATCCCTAACAGAAATGACAGACATGGGATGACTGTCTCTCACACTATATTGAAACGTTTGTGGTTAGCAAAAGCACTTTCCTTTGATAAGCACAACTTCTTGTTGCCATTAATACGATTAAACACGAGCTAATTTAATTCCCAGATTTGATAGATGTGATTTAAGGGCATGTCCCTTTTGTATAAGTAAACATTTGGTGATGTAATCAATCTAATGTAGATTATGAAGAATTCAGCAATGCATTGATGGTATAATATGGACGTCTTCTCAAACATGAATTGAAATAATGTTACGGTTAGTTTTCCTGTGCGGCCCTGCTACCGTTCGTTACCTCCTCTGGTCTGTTCTGTAGCTAAAACAACTAATCCGTTGGATGTACTGGTGTCCGTGTTGTTCAAGAAAACTAAAACATGGCTCCACAGTATTTTGAACTATCGTACTACCTATAAGCATTAGTGTTGATAAACCTGGACCTAAACTCTGGTCAAGTATAACTCTAGTGTTTGTCTCCTGCCATTGATAGATTAACTGTTGTTTTCAACTTCATGTTTAATGTTTCTTCAGTTGAATCTGTTCCAGTGATGAAATACCAATCTTGTTAAGGGTTGAATTGTGTGGGTTTTCTTATTATAGTCAATGGCATATCATCAGTGGTACAGTTTGGGTTGTTTCTGACTTGTTAACTCTGAGTTGTTTGTAATCTGGTGTACTAGCATATATTTCAATATATTTTTTTATGATCAACTCTGTTACACCAGACAACAGTGAGTCAGTCAGTACTGTCCAGTCAATTGGTCAACACACCTATTTTATTCTCTTTTTTCCATTGTATCTAAATATCTGGTTGTCTTGATGTACGTGTATGCAGAGGGAATCATGTGAATCAGCCAATGGGGCATAACATAGTGTTTGGTGTTGTTTAACCAATACAAGGGTTATATTTACCCCCAACTCCCTGTTCCCAGTCTGACATTGGTAAGTTTTGCAATGGTGCAGATGTAAAAACATTTTAAACCCACACAACAATTGAAATAAACATGAAGCAACAAAGTGAGGCACACTGTATTGGCCGATACAAGATGATCTCTGATGACCTCTATTTCTTCTGTATTGTTAGTCTCCCTCTGTGTGTGATTTATTGAAATGTGTATGATTGAATAGTAACATATTGACATTGGCCAGCATTTATAAATATTGTATATAAATGTATACCCTTTATATTCTATATGCATATCTAGTTTGTACAATGTAGATAGCTATTAAAGTTTTAGTCCAATTAAAAATAAAAATGTAATCATTTTCAAAGTGCTTTTAAATTTCTTTGTCTTTCATTTTATGTCAATGTTCTTGTATCTCTTTGTATTTTAATATGATGCTGGCAGGTATTGTACTGTAAACAATGTTGCAATAAAGATAATGAGGTAACAGAACGCTGATCTCTCATCATCTGTCAGATATGGCTCGCCGGAAACGGGAGATCTAATATGGACACACTTTAAAGACTATTTTTTCAATGTTATATTATTCGTTAATTCCCAATGTACAAGACCTGAATAATGATAAGAACCAAAACAAAAAAATAAATAAACTGAACTTTTAAGAAAATATATTTTCTGCGAAAAAAGGACAATTTGATTTACTTTTTACAAAAATAGTTTATTATAGTCATATTTAAATATCAGTAACATTTCGTAGGACAACGCAAGTGTAAGAGAAGGGAGTTGAGTCTCTTGAGGGTTAGGAGTCAGTCCACGAGGGGACACTAAAGTGCTGTTGAGCTATAACCATCACGCAATGTGTGTGCGTGTGTGTGTGGGGGGGATACATAGCCGCACCGATTAATGGTGCTAGTTTCAACCCATAAATTCAATGTAAGCTATTACAACAACAACAAAACACGTCTAATCTCTGCTCGTCAACGACGGAATCAATTAAAGGCCTGATTTATGCACTTGAGGGAGTATAATTCGGATGAACCTGCAAGGCAACTCTTGAATTAAACAGCACTCCACTTTAACTACATTTCCCATGAAGCACTCGGAGGGGGCGTGTCTCCCTTCTCGTGGGGGCTGGCCCTGCTGCTGTGGAGTTGGGAGGTGACCGCGCTGTCTCGCTGTTTGTGTCGGGCGGAGGGGAACTTCACGGCGGCTCCGGGTGTGGCTTCAAACGTGATAAATCTCAACGCGGGGAAAGAATGCGCAACAGCAATAGGGATTAAACCAAACAAACAACAAAGAAGATATATAAAGCAACATAGATAAATATCCTCTGAAAAGCGCGTTGTGTGTGTGACTGGTCGCTTCACTGGCAGCAGGAATCTGTGTGCTCGCTTTTCAACAGCTGGAATACTTTTTGTTGCTGAACTTCGCGGCTCGTTCTCGTGTGTTTTAATCCGCTCCGATGGTCTGCTGGAGGACTTTCCCAATGCGCTGAACGTCACCCGTCTAAGCCCAAAAAGTTGCTCAAGATTTGTTTTTGTTTTTGCGCAGAACAACTTCTCCATTCTCGTTCGAGACCACACGTTCCTCTGACTGAATCACCAACGTGTGTTCGGGGGGTTTCTTACGTGAGGAATCCAAGTTCACGTCGCAGGAGAAAACCGTTCATTGTCGTTCCCTCTCGCGGGTGAACGGACTCAGTCACTCATCCAAAAGGGAAGTCGCATTACTCAACTTAAACCCTTGTTTTTTAATAAGGGTTTTTTAGGTCACGGCCGTTAAACAAAGATACATATATATTTTTTCCTGGTGATATTTCCCCACTAAGCAGCAGTCCTGAAGCGTGCACTAGGAACCATGGGGTGTACAGTTAGTCAGGAGGATAAAGCCGCGGCCGAGAGGTCTAAAATGATTGATAAAAACCTGAGAGAAGATGGAGAGAAGGCGGCGAGAGAAGTGAAACTGCTGCTGCTGGGTGAGTAACAGTTCGTCTGTCACGACACCAAAGCACCACACTCATGGGTCCAGACCAATTGTGCAACAGCATGAAACACTTGACCGTTTGTACAAATATGACTCGGGAGCATATCATACAAAAAGTCCAGGAGTTGATTACATTGTTAAGAAAGTATATATATTGTAACATTTATTTTGTCCTTGAAATGTGGATTTCATTCAGTGTTTTTGTAGTTCCTCCAGAACTTGTTGTTTGGGCTGAGTGTTCATCACCTCCTGAAGAGACAGACGTGGCAGGAACATGCCCTTAGTGTGAGAGCAGCCATGTGAACTTGACCTTCCACTGTTCCCAGTTCAGATGTTAAAAGCAGCATGTCTTGGAGCTCTTTGCATTCATGCTCGGCTCTGCTTTGAGAGAAACCCATGAGCCTTATCGAGTGTGTTTGGTACGGTTTGAAGTTGAAACACATCCAGTAAATGATGGCGTTAATTGCTGAACCCTGGATGTTGAGTGAGAGATCCGGGCAGAGGGTCTGATTTATTTCGACAGGGCGGTCAAAAATAGTCAGTCTTACATTTGCAGTGGTTTCCTCCCACCAGTACTGGACTCAGGGGTCAGACATGACAGAGTCTGCTTGATAATGAGTGGGCTGCTGTTTGGACAGAGGCTGAACAGCCCTGACAGTTCCCAGCACTGGCTCGAGCTCACGCACACATAAACACAAAACAACTGATTGAAAGTAATGCTTGGTATAGAGACAGACCCTTTCCCAGGCGTATACACATCTCCTTGGTTCCTTTTAGCTTTCTGAATGCAACACAAAGCTACTGGACAGATTGCTTTGGTCTGCAAAGTCCTTTTAATATTAAAGCCGTCATCTTGATTGACTTCCTACATCCTATACCATTTTATACTGCCTGCTTTTTTGGATCCACTAAGATATAAACCTTACTTGACATGCAGAACGAAAGAAAGTCACATTGGCTGCTGCTTATTAACCATTACTTTTTGTTTGTTGGTAATCATTAAAATCCCATATGATCTCACGTCGTGAGTCATTTTCTTAGAACAGACTGTGATTTTATAGAAAAAACCCTCGCTGAGCATTTTCTCAGGTTCAAACTAATATTGATCCACTAAGCAGAGATATATACTTGAAATATCATTATTATTGTTGTCCCACTTTCAAGCATACTTTCCTTCCTGTAGCTTGAATACACCTGAAGTAGTTTGGTTATTTAATTAATGCATTTTGTAACGTAACTGATTTGTTATCCGCTTTCCTGACAGAAAACAGGAAATTCAAATTAAATTGATAGGGAGAACATACTGTGTTTTTCTCTCCTGGGTCTTTGAAGAGACGGCTGGTTGTTAAGTTGCGCCCCTGGTTAGAAGGCTAATTACTACTGTGCTCTGTACAGCAGGTCTCATATCAGTAATTACCATCCGGCGCAGTGTGTGAGGGTGGAGAGGAATTATAGGAGAGGTCTGAATCTGAACCGAGGGTTTGTGAATTTGTGCGTAAAAAATCACATTATGCAAGTAAGACTTTTCCCCTCGTGCATACAAATTAAATGAATGTGCCAGGGCACACAAAGGCAGCAGGAGGATATAAACCTGCCATTTCTTGTGGAAGATTTTCTCTAATAAGTGAAATTTTAATTCTAACTGTGTAATGAAAAAATGCCGTTAATTCCTCCAAGACTGAACCAGATTCAGTGGATTTCATTCTCCATGACAGTGAATTAAAGAGAGTGTTAAGGGAATTATTGTTTCTTGAAAGATTCAATCCATTGAATGATACGTTTGTAGTTGTAGTAAATCCTGATCTTTCTCGCAGTATTTGTGACAGAGGTGTGACATCCTTCCAGAGGTGCTACATCACGCTTCATGCTTCTCCCATCTGCTGCCTTGATATCTGTTGGAACAGCTGAGAAAATCCCCCTGCATGCGGCCACACCAGTAAACTGTCTGTTCTGTCCATCCGATGTAGCCTAACTTGTAGATTGTAATCCCGTGTCGCTCCTACAGTAAACTCGAGAGACTCTTGAGACGAGGTGTGGAGGCTGAAGGATGCCTGTTTCTACTGAAATGATGGATCTCTATTTGAATCAACTCTGAATCACCTTCTTCAACAAGCAGAGGACGTCTAGCCACTCAAAGCTTAATTGAAATGTTCACACTTTATATTGCAATGAGGATTTCCATCATTTTAAACTACTTTTCTCAAATGCTTTACCTAAAAGAAGGGTGCATAGATGGTTGTGCCTTGTTAGATTTCCCCAGAGAAAGCCATTAGTTAATGTAACACAGAGGACTTCATACCGCGGAGGCTTATGCTTTCATTAACAGGAAGCACTCATTCACAGGCTTCCCTGCTGATTCTCGTCTTTGATTGACATTTAATCTCCTTCACGTCCACAATGAAACATTCTCCTCTCACTGTAGTTGATTTTCTCTATTCTTTGGCTTGCCAACCTTTTTTTTCCAGCTAAGCACAAATAAGAAACTCCGAATGGCAGCATGCTCTGCTTGAACCGCACACGCACACGCACACACACACACACGCATGCACACACACCCACTTCTGTGTCAATTAAGCATAAATACATAGGCTGAGAGGCGTGATACTTATGCGTGCCTACTGAATGCTGCTTGTGGGCACAGTAGAAGCCCCCTTCAGCCTCTAAGCTAAACATACAGACACTTTACTCAAAACATCTTTGTATGCACATTAAAGAAGAATGCAGTGTGTCATCATGGAATACTCCCCTTTCCCCCACAGCTGTCAGCTTGACATGATAGAGGTGATACATGATGGAAAAATAAAGACATAAAGGCTGTGGTGGAAAAGATGCTGATCATGTGCTTAGAACGGAAATAACAAATAGCGTGGTCTGTTTGAAGTCTAGAAACAACCAGTGTGGCAGTACTGTTGTTTATTTATTCTTCATTTCGGAGGTGGAGGTGGAGGTGTTTTTCTTTTCTGGCCTGACGTAGAGGCGTTCACTGCAGTACACGTCATAAACTCAGTTCATGGCTTGGTCGTTGCTTGCGTGTTGAATCGGCTTGGATTCCATTACAAAGCCCGTCATGGCACTGCCACGTGTAACAATGTAGGGCTGACTTACTGCTCAGCCTGCAGCTGGTATTATTCCTGATCAAAGCATCAAATAGTTAGACTAAGATGAAGGCGGCAGCCACATTTCATTCCTCACGCCACGGAATAAGAAGTGTGCTGTAATGCTTTCCGGCTAAGAATATATTATCTGTGTGTGGAGAGGGGATGTAGAGAGCAGCCTGTGCAGCTCAAACACAGTTACCTTGACTGTATCTACCTAAAGACACTAGTCCTCCTTATAAACCAACAGTGGATGGTTTTAACCACCAAATAAAGGAAGAACACATGATACAAAACCGTCCTCAGTTTCACTCTGATCTGTGCGTGAGGGTGCTTACTCATTAATCTGCATTCTTTGCTAAAGTATTTGTAACAAGGCAGAGAAATGGACTGCCAATGATCGCTGATCGCTTTTTGGATGATGTGAGCTCCAAAAACAAATCTGGGTACATACACATGAATAGTTGATATTATGATATTTAGTGTTTTCTTGGCTAGAAAACCTTAAAAACTATAAAAAGCATGACCCTAAGAGTAGAACCGACATGTATGAAGTATTTACTGTTACATGGTTTCAAAGTATAAATTGTGAAAGTGGTGTTCTATAATGCTTTATCTATTGCTGAGTGACAGCAATGCCATTGCAGTGCAGCGCTCGCAGTATGTCATTTTAGGAGTTGCAACCATTTTGGTTAACATTTCTCATAGATTTTCAACTTATTTGATCCCAGATTGATGAGTAGGACGTGTCTCAGTTGTGTGAAATTAGTGCCACATGACCTGACCTGGGACCTGGGCCGATGTTTGACCACAGTACCGCTCTACTAGTCTAGTTCACAACACCACGCCATTTGACAGAGCTACATCAAGATTACGGGAACAGTTTTCCCATTTGAGAATTACATTTTTTGATGATGCATCATGCATTAATGTATTTCATTTCCCCTGTTGCAGTAAAAGGCCACAGGCAGACGCCCTACTAGGCCCGAGGTGACATTTGAGCTCATCTAATGGAGTTAGGTCGTAACACTGCCACAGATCTTCAAAGGCAGTTTCCTCCTGTTGGCTCCAGGAGAACAAACAGTTACCCTTCTCTCTCTTAAACGATTTGTTCAGGTAACTTTCTCAAAGCTTAGTGCTGCAGACTCAGTATCGATCAGAGAGAGAAGGCTGGGAGTCGAGCTGGGAAACCTGAGCTGTTGCTACTGTGGTAGTAAAGTTGGAGGCAGGCAGCTCAGGCTGATCGGATCCTGTTATTATCCCGTTGCCAGTCGGTGATTAGAGGTGTTTGACTGGTCTGCTGAACTCTGGAAAGTTGCTTGTGTCAGACCCAACTTCTCCATTTCCTCTTTACACCTCTCCAGGTTGAGGGAATGTGATCGGAAAAACTGAAGAAGTCCAACATGGGTAACACGTTTTAAATGAGGTTGCAGTATTTCTCTGAAAAGCAGGCAGCATAGTGTAGCCCAAATAGTCACCTATTTACTGTATATAGTCATGTTTGATGACAACACAAGGTGACCTGTTCTGCTGCTGGTCAGCCCATGTGGTCGGGGCTGCATAGACACGGAGTTCCTTCCTCTTATTAAAGTCGGTGTCTGAGTTTTACTGGGTGTAATTACCGGAGGCTGATTATAGAGACCTGGGCTTCTCTGGAGAAACGGAGTCAGACTGACCTGTTCCTCAGGTATAAACAGCTCTATGTCTCAATGCCTGCTCTGGCAGAGGAGCACACGTTTGCTACCCCAAGAAATCTCCTCTTCACATCAGCTACTTAGCGGCTACATTGTAACCAATATTTACAAAAAAGCACAATTGGCAAAAATGTGCCAATTCTGAAATGTTTATCAAATGAACTGCTGCCCTATGTTTTTTTTGGGTGACTTGACCATGTTTACTCAACAGTCTGCACCACAGTGCTGTCCAATTAGCTGTATGACGCACTGGGCAGAAGAGTGTGTATGTGAAGAGGCAGAATATCCTGCAATTACTGAGAGGGCTCCGAAGATAAAGCCTGCTCCTGCAGACTGGGTGTCTCAGTGCACGTCTACAGGGACAGGCTCCACTCTCCTCTCCTCTCTGAAAATACTGATGGCTTAGAAAACCCTCCACCCATACGGCAGCATATGTTGCTGCTATATACCTACATTATTTATAGAGGAAAGGCAGTTTGTGTCCTGCATCCCGAGGTGTATACGCTACCCTATTTTGACTGCAGCCCTGAGGATTCCCCTTGGTCCTGGTCACCACAGGGTGTGAAGGTGATAAACACAGGACCAGATCACACCCCACTCCTCTGAGTACGCCCTTTACTGCTTTACTTGTCTATGGAAGGAGGGAAGTAGATACTGCAGCTTGTAGGCCAGCCGACGGCCCGGCACAGACACCGGAACTGTTGCAAAACGCAGAGCTCTTAGAGAGAGCCAGAAGCATGCGGCTCGGATACACAACGTACAAATGAGCTCACTCGATCTCTTTTTTTAAAGTCTGTTCACGCAAATTACAACAAATCTTTTCCCAGTCAATCATAAGGTCATGCAGCCTCGCCGATATAATTGGGCTTAGCTTCTAGCCAGGCCGGAACACTGGATGTGAATGGCATTTTATTTTTTGCTGCTCAAAGTACTCAAACATTAGTCATTTTGTTTTGCCGGAATGTTATTGTGGCTGTTTTAGACAAATTGGAACAGGGTTTTTTTCTACCAAAGATTAAAAGAATGGTAACGAAAACAAACATTGACTGTGGTTAACTAGAATTATCCGGGGTAACAAGGACAGTGTTTGTGGTTAGATAACATGCTGCTGGTAAGCTGCATGTGTACCACAAACAAAGATGTATTCACTTGCATTGTATGGGGATGTTTGCAGGACTGCCAGTGGTTAAGGTTTGAAAACATGGGGGTATAAATCCAAATGTATCTGCATGACTAGCTACCACCAGGGTCAAGGGAATATGTATGTTTTTGTTATGTTCTATTAACTGACCTGCTAATGTGCATCAGTGAGTATTCTGTCTTTCTTCCATATTTTGCCCAGGGCCAGATTTTTTTATTTATTTTCAATGTTTGAAGCCAAACTTCATCGCCATTATTCTATTATTCTGTAAGTGTATTTAGTGGCGTTCCCTGTAGTGATGTTTATTTTACTAGGGTCCTGAAAACACACACTTCACTCCTCGAGTTCATGACCCCCTATAGCATCAGAAAGGTCAAAGTTCCTTTAAGTTATTTTGCTTACATTTCCAAGGGCCCTTAGGGACTGGAGGTGGGGGCTTTTTTGGTCTGACCATTTCATTAAACACACATACAGAAAACCATTATCCCTCTCTCCCCTTCCACAATCCATTTCCTTCTTCTTGCCATTACAGGAAATGAGCTCACTTCACTTCCCCTCTAGCTGCTTCAGGTTATCCTGTCATTTCTCTGCACTGGAAGGGCCGGTGCTCCTGGGCTTCCTCCGTGCACCGGCCTGCACGCTCAGCTCTCTGCATGTATATATGTTGAATCCAGATAAAGTTCACTTCAACATCCAAATGTACAAAAAAGAAAAGAAATAGCTCTTAGTTTTCAATGTAGGCTGTGACTGTTTGCTATGTTTTACCCCAGCAATCATGGAGAAATAAGCAGTACTACTATGGGGGCTGAGGTGGAGATAAAGAGAAGAAAGAGAGGAGGAATTTAATTGGTGACATAATCCTAGTAGCTCATGACATAATACGTAAAAATGGAAGCAGAGGGGGGGGGGGGGGGGGGGGGCACAGATCCTATTCACCCAAGTGGAAGATTGAGCATGATTAGCTGGGAGGCTTAATTCAACTGGAAATATCACTGCTAAACTTCACAGTAGTTCACAGAACTACAGAAGAAGAAAACTTGGAAGGGCGAACAAAAAAAGGTGCAGAATAGGGGGGGATGAAAGGCTGTCAGTTTCTAGCTGACGAGATGGCGAGAAATGTTATCTTGAAAGAAGTCAACTGGTCTGTGTTTTGTACCAAGTGACAGAGATGTGGAATGATGTAGCGATTCTGTCAGAAGGCAGACATCAGAGGAAAGGGGACGTGTCACTCGTCCAGAGGTGCAGGAAGCAGCGGGGATCTGCTTGTAATCTCTTCTATCAGGGCGCCCTTCATTTCTGTAAGATGTTCTAGTTTCTGTCAGGACCGCACTTGATGTGTCACAAGCTGCTGGCGTTCAGCTGCTCCTGGCTTCTGTTGGTTTATCAGTGAAGAAGTGCATGGAGCGAGGGGCCTAACACAACCTGAGCAGCAGGGCCAAAGGGAAGGAGGCTGATGGTGGGAATAGTCACACTGGGTGAGGGTATGTGTTTTTTCTCCCCAAGGGGGCTCAGGGTGATAATGTTGTGACAGCTGCGCTTTGTTACTTTAATTGAGAGCTCGCAGTATTGCAGTCGTGTCTGTCCTCAGACCACCGGACCCTTTTACAGCCTACATCGTCTCACATGCGCATGTTGGAAACATCCAGGTGGGTGAGCAAAAGCTTTGCTTTAAACATTCAATTAAAACCGTAAAGGGCATCAACATGTCCGGTTGTTACATCTTCATTGGTCAGAATCAATATTCCAACAATGGACTCAAGTTCTACAGAATTCCGTCATGATCACGACTTGGGGTGGAAATCTCTGTCAACTATGGGATTATAAATCGATTATCGATTCATCTTAATGCAGCAAAATCTTGCCACACATAATATATTTTTTCTCACTGGCTATCTGCTATTTTTAACACACTGCCTATTTGTAATGATTTATTATTAAAAAACTAATTAATTTACTTTCATTATCTTGTATTCATTCAATATTAGTAACACATAGAATAGAAGTGTCCACTGGAGGGTTATATTTCCAAGCACTGCAAACAACCAACAGGAAAATAAATAATATTGTGCCTGTATCAACATCCTCGTAGTAAAAACACAGAATTCAGCATCTTGTGAATTAATTAACTAATAAGATGCCCTTATACCCAAATAAACAATTTGGACTTCTTCTCAAACAAATCCTCCAAATCCTTCTCAGACCAAATAATGCTTTCTGGAATGTGACGCTGGATTCTGCGGCAGCTGTTGTCACGCATTACGACCATCCGACACGCTTTCCCCACTGACTCCATGACTTTATCTTGGATTAGCTTGTTGAGTGAGGTTATCTCCGTATGTATTTTTTGTATCTCAGTTCCAGAGTGTGCAACTTCAGTGCGAAAGCTCTGATTCTAAATGACATCAACCACGCGTATGATCTCAATCAAGCTCAACTTAAAGCCTCGCTTTGGTTTTAGGGTCCCGATGAATTCTTGAAACTAAATAACATCCCTATAAAAAGCAGTCACATATTTTCTATTTATATCTCAATGAAGCCAAACCTAAATGAGGTTAACACGTGACATGTGTTGGGGGGTCACTGAGATGAAAGCGGACCGTTTAAGTGCCGATGTTAGGAGCTACAAGTTTCAACTTCACAGTATTGGTCATAAATATGCTGGATCTCTATCGCCTTTATAATCAATGAAGGCGATTCTGTTCCAGCCGGCCACTGAAGGGTTTTCCCAGCATCCTCACCACTGCAGCCCAAATGTATATCTACATCTAAATGATGGGAGTACAAGCGCTTTGGATGTATTTTTCTTATTTCTCCAGTTACACTATGCTGAATATTCCGCAATATTAATGACAGAAGACTCACGTCGATGCTGTGAAATTGATTTATGGCAAAAAATTAGACCTGTGTTTTAAAGGAAATGTTCCAAATTACATTGTATCCATAAAATTGTGTTCACCCTCCAAAACCAATCAGAACTTCCGCTTATCAACACATTATGATCCTCTGTGGGCACGAGTCATTTCACGGTTATATAATCAGAACAACACATGGAGGAACAAATGTAGACCACAACCATTTCTTTTAGCTCATTGGATTTCATCATAATTAAAAACTAAAAATAGAAAAAAACATTTTAATAATTTCAATTGGTTGGATTTCATAAAGCGGCGTATACGTCTCATTTGGAAAAAGAATAGTTTGGCATTATCACTCAATGCACCTTTTTTTTCTTCTTTTTCTTTTGGCGTCATGTTAAAATCTCTCCGTCGCTCCCTTTTACCATTTTTGAACATGTTCGTGCTGCAGATGGAATTCATGTCATTTCCTGTTTCAACCGCCTGTCACCCTCCCCAATCTGTCACTTCCTCTTTCAGCTGCTGCCTGTAAGAGAGAAGTAGATGTGAGTCTTTTGTTTGGCTGGGTGAGGAAACCAGCACACCCATCCTGTGTCACTTCTCTGCTTCTGATCCTCAGACTGCAGGCTCCGTGTTTGTCAGACAACAAGGAAGCCCCAAAGCAAGCCCCAAACAAAAAGGGCCAATAGCACGTTGTGTCTGCTAAAGTTAAAACAAATGTGAGCTGTGATTCTTTGGGAGACTTTTAACTCATCTTTGAGACTTAAAACTCTGTCACCATTGTTTTTTGCCTGAACACGATTTTTGGAAAGAATGTAGCAGAGCCATAAAATGTCTTTATTTTCCACCCTATAAATATAACAACTCTTAAAGCAGCAGTGCATAATGGAGAGATGTGTGTGAGACTCCATACCAAGCTCCACATCTTTAAAAAGATGTCCTGGCCAACTCAGGCTGGGGTGTGCCACTTGTAGTTTGTGAGTGTGTGTTATGGAGGGCCTTCGTGTGGTGTCCAGTGGGGCACGTGGGAGACATGCTGACATCCCCTCAACTTAAACCCGTTCACACTAACGTTCCAGGGAAATATGATGAGCAGGCTGAGAGTTTCACCGTGCCTTTCCTGAAGAAAAGGTGATTTATTCGTTTTCTATTTCAAAGCATGCTGCTGTGTCTCTCCCCACAGAGACTCTGGGTGTGGAGACAATATACAAAGACAATACTTGTATTTAAAGCAGGTCATCTAAATGGAATACAAATTCAGTGAGAAAACACAAGTAAAATAGGCGGTGGGCATTCTCCTGTGCTGTTTAACAATAACATAACAAATAGTATACACTGTATAAAATGAGTAAAAAAACAACATTTGGTGTCATGGATATACTGTCAACAGCTTTTCTGTCCACCATACATGTGTGCGTCTCATGAGACCAGAACCACAGCTCATGTTACATCTGTTTTATGGTCATAGTAGTGTAAACGCAGGCCTGTCGGGTGAAGATATACTGCATTGTTTGTATGTGTGCTTACAGGGGAAGGAAATAACCGTATTGCACTGAACATAAATTCATCCTCAGGCTAAGGAACAACCTGACTAGTCTGTGTTTTGTTTTGTTCTGCAAACTAATCACAAACTAATCACAAAATTCACAAGACATTTTATTTGTATTATTTACTTTCAAACGGGCTGCTTTCCCTGAAAGGATCGCACCAATATGATAACGTGTTGACATGCCAGTAGAAACAAGGTTTTATTCCCTCACTTATGAGATACTAACATGCTGCAAGTCACTTGTACTACATCTTACAAAGTAAAACTTGTATTATACAAATGTTTTTTATGCTTTGGCCTGTAAATCTCCTTTCTAACGATTAACTGTTCCTCGATCCTCACTTTGACATCATTCCTTCTTTTCCATTTTGAAGCCGACTCTGGCTTTTACTCCAGTCGAGCACTTTCCACTTAAATAACTCAAGTGCAACAACTGTGCCAACGGCTTGAGGAGCTGTGTGCCTTCCACTGCTACTGCAGTTGTTGGATGCTGGAGAGCCAGAGGTTAGGAAAACTAATAAGGAGAGCATAAAATGCTCTCATCCACATTATTAAGAATTCCTTCCCCCACAAGGGAGTTCATTCTGGTGGAAATGATGGGTCTGTCTCTGACAACAAGCAACATAACCACAGATGTATCGGTGAGTGTGTGCTCATCTGATGTGTGTGTCCGATGTTGAAGATAAAGGTGCAACAGAGAAAATATGTAACAGAAAAAAAAGTTCACACTCCTCCCTGCTTCAAACATAAACAATCACATTGTCTGACGAGTCAGGGCGATTTGAGATAACTCTGAAGCTAGATATGGCCTAAAGCGTATGTTCATAAAAATCCTAATCGCATGCTACCCAATCCTTTTTTATGACCCTTTATTTCCATGTTTGACCTTTTGAACCTTTGGGAGGATGCTCGTAGCTACAGTCGTTGGAGAATGGCCAGAGAACGATACAGGCAGCGATAAGAGGTGAACGAGGGAGCAGAAGGAGTGACTTAGTCCACCTCTGAGTTCAATGGGAGGCATTGTGTTGGTCTTCATTTAGTGGCTCCTTGGCTGGACTGTAGCACTCGTCCTGCCAGAGGTCAGTCTGTTCACTTTAGTATGTGTTGTCTGAAACTGTGTGTAACGTGCTACACTAGGACCAGGACACTCTTGTAAAGGAGATTTTTAATCTCAATGAGGAATTTCCTGGTTAAATAAATAAAGGTGTTGTACTTGGGGCCTTCACTTCCACTACATTTTTACTACATTTTAGCTTCATTCATCTGATGAATGATTTTGATAAAAAAACAAAACAATAACAGTTAAAACTCCCCGATAGTAAATTCATTGATATGACTTGGCTCCTTACCTGCAACCCTCACACTGCTAACATGTTGGATAGAATATTGTGAATCTATGAAAGGGATACGACTTCAAAAGGAGTATTTAACCATGTTTTTTGTCAAGTAGATTCTAGAAACATGTCAGTATTGTGTTTTGCTGGTTGTGATGTGTGAACACTTTTCAGCTGACCACAGCCCCCCCAACAGCAACCGGTGGTCGATATATTTGTGCAGGTGTGAGCTGAGCCGTGGCTCTCACTTGTTCCTTGGAGGCAAACCGTTAAATAAGCAACAACACAAAAAAGACCTAAATTGGCCAAGAACAACAATGGTCGATGTACTCGGCCACTGGTCGATAGCGGATGTATTCGTCCGATGACCCCACCCTATACTACCACAGTTACAGATTTGATGTTTTTGGACTGCAGCTCTGGGGACCTAAACTGAAGGCAAAGTTATCTCCCATCACATTCAGTGGACTCCAACACCAGATATGCAACAGTTATAGAAACAAAGGTAACATGTTTGCTATTAAGTTACAGTCTGCTTATTATATTTATTTGTGTAGTTTCCTTTTTCGTGTGCCTTTAGCTCCCCTTGTTAATATTTCTGTGTTGAGTCGACAAACTGAGGTCAGTTCCACCTAATCATTTTGAACAATGATTACTCTGCCCTCGCCTCCTTCCCACAGTAACGGACTCTACCTGTGAAGGTGACCTCAATGTCAGACACCCCACTGATGACCTGAAGGAAGAATCTTACCATCATTTCAATTTAACTCGCTCTCACTCAATATTTGCCAATTACACTTGAAGACGGCTTAACGATTAGTTTAGTTCAGAGTTGGAGCGTAGCTCTGTATTGGACTATTATATTTGTATTGCTCTTGCAAGAATCCTAATAAAAGCACATTCCTGTTCAGCGCTCACTCAGAAAGTAAACCCGTTAGTGTTGCTGGCGCTGTACATCAATAGCGTTGCATGAACCTGTATTTGTCTAACTGTGTTAGAGTTTTGTCATTTTAAATGAGTTATTTCTCACCAGCCAATTGTACTTCATAGGGCTCAACAGTGCAGCTCTCTGATGCAAACAGCAGTTTGCTCAGCCGTCCTGAGAAGGGGGTACGATGTACAGCGGGGACAAGAGAAAGAGAGATGGGGAAGATAGAGAAGGAGGCCATGGGTTAGAAAACTGAAAGAAAGTAGTGAAAGCAGGGGGGCTGTGTATCTGTAAGCAAAGGCCTGGAGTGGGAGCCGAGCAGGGTGCAGCTGAGCCTCTGGCAGGGACACATCACTGAGGGCTTTATTGTGATTTGTAATTATGTGGTTTTCTGTGGGGCCTCAGTTTGGTGCGCTCCCACACTGAGGCTCTTTTTAGCCAGGGAATACTGAGTAGGAGAACAGAGAGAGGGTGGGGTTGGGGTCACTGTTAACTATTTCTGTTAAACCAAGAATGATCCGACATGGCTGGAGCGCAACTGGAGTACAGCCATGCAACATACTGTGGCTCACACAGTCAGGTACAGTGTATATTTAAATACACACATAACTTGTTGACAAAAAGGTTCATTTTTGTACTTACCGTTTCCTTTCTGTGTTCAATATGAGTGTGGTTAGCACGCCGTTTGAATTGGATAACTGCATTTGTATAATCACCAAAGAGGAAGCAATAACAAAACACATGGAAGACTAAACAAGCTGCTGATATGTGTGTCAGAAGCTAGTCAACAGGCATGTGGTACAACGGGCACAGAATGAAGAGCACTCCCATCAGGGCACAGGGGTCTGGAGCTGCAGGGTCATCCACAGCGTCCGACACGGGGCCACGCACTGCAACGAGCCAACGACGGGGACGTTGGAGCAAACCATAGACTGTCGATTACTGATGAGCACGTTTGGTGATGGATATTTAGGTCATTTCATATCTCGACAACAATATATGTCACGATAAAGCGTGTTGTTTTGGGTAGTTCAGTAAATAAATAGTTTATATGTAGTTAGTATGGGCATGTTATTATCAAGATGATGCAAATAGGAATCAGGATATGTGAATTTAATAATTCTGAACGATATGATTCCATTGAAATACAATTAATTATCATACTGAATTATTGCTCAGTCCTAACCAAACCTTCCATTGTTTCATTAAGGGTTAAATTATCGTGGTACTGCACTTCAATGACAAATGGATTATAAATGGTCTCAAAGTCCCGTCGTTTTTAGTTGGTCTGTTTAACCCTGGATCTGTCTGCACCGTAGTGACGATACAAACACAAGTTACACAACATCACAGTGGGCAGCACCGTGTGAACATATCTTCATTGATGTGTTGTTTATTTTATTGTGAGATTCCAACAAGCTGTTAGTTTGCAGAGCTGTCAGTCCGTGCTGTGTGGTTGTGCGTGAGAGACGGAGGATGTCTCTGGAGGGGCGCAGCTTCCCTCGGTCGTGTGCTCACGGAGACCTGCATCCTTATTCTCGGCCACCTCAGGAGACAGAGGATCCCTTTGTGTACACGTGGAGGAATCGACAAATGGGCTACAGTTGAACAAACAAATGAAAAACACAGATTAAAAAAAATAGAAGAGAAGTCACACATGTAGATGTCTTCCAACCGAACATGAACATACATGAAATGAATGATGGGCCTGAGTGTGAGGGAAGGAGCTGGAGTGGAGAGCAGAGGTGATGATAAAGAGTGTTGGAGTGTTACATTGCGGCGCTGCATGTTTTGCTGTCGGCTCGTGGCTGAGCCAGTTGGGTTGAAGAGAGC
Organism: Liparis tanakae; assembly: GCA_036178185.1. Taxonomy (NCBI): domain Eukaryota; kingdom Metazoa; phylum Chordata; class Actinopteri; order Perciformes; family Liparidae; genus Liparis; species Liparis tanakae. The sequence goes on from CM070109.1 coordinate 12,844,912, forward strand.
TGACGGCTGGACTGAGTTTGGAAAGGGCAGCTTGTAAAGCCTGCATGCCACTTTAATGGTGGTGCCTGCAGAGCCAGGGATGTACAGCTATAGGCTGCATATCTCAACTAGTCTATGCTGTTTGTTGTCATTTTGATTGGAGGATGGAAGCTGAGTGTTTTCAACAGTGAGTAATGTTCATAGTTTGTTTAATCTTTAGTCCAAGATGCCGTACACAGACCGTGACTTCTAGCCCGTGTTAGTATCCGCTTATTGATCCCTGTTCTCTGGGTCCGCCCTTACAAGCAGACTGAACCAAAGAGAGCTACATGCATCGACTCAACGCTGCCCACGAAAGCTTCCAGTTGCAGCATGGTTGGTTTCCTGTTGTTCGGCTTTCTTCTCTTTTTTTGGCTGCACAGAAAACACTGCAGCAACATTCAAAGAAACATCAGATTAGATTCAAGACAATTTTGTTCTGCATGGCTCAGCTTTTTTAGTCACACATCCTCATCTGTTAAAGTGGATCCCAATTCTTTCGCAATTTCTAAAGGCTAGTGCCTGAGGTGAAAAATGACCTGCACTCTGCTCAAGTTTGACTGTTGAGATGAGGCTTTGAGAGGCTTAGGAGGCTCTGGGCTGCTCTAAGAGTCCTAAATACAGCTTTTCTCGTCTTTACATGAGAACCTTTTTATTAACTATGTCACTTCTAAATGACTGCCCACTGGAGCCCAGACAGTGTAGTCCTGATGTTTTGTACTCTGTGTTTCCATCGGCTGAGTGAGTCTCATATTGTGGTAAAGACGACTTAGTTTGCGTTTGCAGTCTGGGAAGCAGAATGCGATTTAATGCTTGTGATGAGCTGTAATGACTCAATGCTGTTTTTTTTATTTTTAAAGTTAATCTGGTAGATACTATATACCCTTCAGGATGAACTTATCCAGTGTAGAATTATGTTCACATGCTAGTTAGCTGCGTGACTTGATGGTGTAACTTAAAGATGTAACAGACCATGGTGTACAGACTGTAAAGCCCTCTGAGGCAACATTGTTATTTTAGGCTATCCAAAATGAACTGAATTGAATTGAATTAAAGCGAGAACGAAACGGTCATCCACTGAGACAAACTGTGAGAGTGTATGAATACAGGCAGAGGGAACAGGAAAGGCGGGGCTGGGGCGACGCAGCGCGTTTCCTGTGAGGCAGGAAGTGAGCCGGGTCAGACCACAGGAGCACTATGAGTTACTGCTCTGAGCTGCTGCTGCTGCCAAGAGCCTACATAAACAATCCATTCCCTCTGATTTCCAACGTTACACTAATTAGACTACTTTTCAGTGTTGTGTTACTATCAGCAATGACACTACAGGATGAAACAGACACACTAGAGTCTTTTTTCCTCCTCAGAGCTCAAGTGAAAACATTGTCTCCTGACCCCTGTACCTGCAAACACGCGTCCATGTTGCCTTTGCCCTCAGAAGTCTCCTGAAGGTTACTGTGGACAGAAAAGAGCTGATGGTATAAGTAATGCAGTATGAGGAAGGACAGGAACGCCACATTTGTGTGAGGATCAAAGAAGAATTAAAGGGGGAAATAACTGTATGACTCAGCTGTTTGGGTCTGGTCTGTTTATGCTGACTTTAATATTGGACTGTTTTCGTTCTTCGTTGCTTCCTTTTCTGTTTTGTATTCACACGTCCACACACACAACTCACTAGTGCAGATGGAAGTGTACTGGACTCACAACCTTTACTTTCATATAAGTAATCTATTAAGATACCTGAACACCAGCACTGCATCAGTTATGGACTGGAATACTATATTACTATTAAGAAATACACCATAAAAGTTATAGAGACACCACCCACCATTTTACTAAACACATCCAAACATAACGGAACATAACGGACTGGTGTGATGTTCGGCTGTACTAAGCTTTATCTCATTTCCCCTTGGAAAATATGATTCACTGGTGGGAAAATAAACAAAGTATTTCCTTGTGTGATGATTGTTGCATATTACCTTAGAAATCCCTGAAAGCCCATGACAAATATCAGTCTTCTCACAAAGGGTTAAGGTGAAGACAAACAATGTGGGACATCAACTGTGACCTAACACGACCCAACAGGAAAATTAAATCATGAATTTGAGCAGAACAGCTGCCTTTAAATTCTATTTGCTGGAAATATGTCATCGTCAAACTGATGTATAGCCATGAGTATTTTCACTGGTCATAAAGGACTGACCTTGTGGACCATTACACACACCCTTTTACACTAAACTTTGTTTTATTACACCGTTTAGCGGATCTGTCCGCTCTCACAGGGCTGCTTTGTTCTGTAAACCGTTGTGTGGTTACCCTGAAGTATAGCAGCTATATGACTGAAGAATCTCTCATAGTGAATCAAACAAATACTGACTATTCAGATGAATATCCCCATAATTACTACAACCGTGCATATATTTAGGAAATTAGCCTATAATGCCTTTACAATGTTGGGGCATTATAATGATACTCTACATTTAACCTGGAGGCAAAAAGACTGACAGCAGTTCTTCTGAGTCCCCCCATCATAGAGAGAAAACTGCAGTGATTTATTTTCTTTTGATATGGAAAAAAACTATAAATGTAAAACAGAAAATGTGGCACAGCAGAGCCAGCAGAAAGAGTTAACCCCAGACAAACCACTGCATCAACACAAATGAAATGACTATTGAGCTATTCATGGAAAATAGGGGTTGGAAGATGGATCACCTTTCTCTTCCTTAAGGTCTGCTGTTCATTTCAGCAAAGAGAGATAAAGAAACACAACGTTGTTGCTGAATTTGTTTATTTGCAACCAAACTCATTAGTTGGCAACCCCAGTTTCTGGCTGAAAGATGTGACTATTATTGGATAGTCAGCATAAGGACCTCACCTCAAAACTCAGCTTTTTCTGCTGACACATTTGTTCTTTTTGCTTCATTGTCAGAATGAAAACAAGATCCATATAACGTATGAGACTGACTTTTTTATTTATTGCTTTGGGATAATCTGAAAGCAAACTCAAAGCTCCAGCTCGCTTGAGTGTTGTTTTTTGACACACATACTTACAAAATCTTCTCAGAAAGAAGAAAGAGAAAAACAATAAAGCAGCTTTGAGAATCGTTTCTGTCCAAGAGTGCAGATTTAACAAAGATCTTTTACCGTAATCTACGACATGATTCTCAGAAAGGGGAGACAACTCAATAAGCTCATACCTCCTACAATAACATGGTCTAAAGCCAGAGGAGTATAGTGAGTACAGCAACCGGTATTATGATGTATTATGTCAAACATTTGATCCTTCTGCTGGTGGTCCCATATTTAAATACATGTTTCATTTGGGAATGTGTCTGTTCATCAGGATTACAGCGTATGTCACCCTAGCAGTCACACACAAAGTATACACACCCAATATGTTCTAGACCTGCATTCATCGCCCACCACACGTTTAACCCACATACTTTAGAACCACTTGCAAATGCGGCTGGAGAATTGAATTTTGAACTTGTAAGTTTGATTCATACCTTATTTTCCTGTTCATTTTTATATGGCATTGATTCTGCTTGCCTCAGTACAAAATGTTCCTCAGCATCAAACCCAAAGTTGAATCAACAACTGACAGATTGAATGGCATACAGACACTTTAACCAAGTCTCCGTACCTCAAGAGCAACTGTGCACTTTGCCCTGACTTCCTCTAGAGAGTGTTAGAAAGAGGAGGGGCATTGAAAAGATGCCCCTTTTTCTATTTCTTGTTTATCCTTTGACCCCAACTTCCCCTTTAGCAGTGAGTGGCCATAGTTATTGTCCTCTTGAAGGACAATGACATTGTAAATGTAAATCACTACATAAATGTACTGTTAAATAGTGTTATCGCTGCGTTGGTTCCTTTGGCCCTTAAGTTGTCTCCAGGCTCTGCACGGCCTTTGGATCAGACTTACACTCACTCCCAGAGTGAGTGAGTGTAAGCGGGCGTTTCCTGCAAACGGGCGTTCATGCACAGCAAATCTACCCTGGATAAATACAGGTGTTAAATAAAATGCACTCAATCCTTATCTCCACCTTTTTTTTTTTTTTGTGCCATCTCCCGGATGAAGCCACACAGAGGGCCCTCTCGCCAGGCTGCGTTGTCATGGGAATGTGTTCGTGGCTGAGAGTCGACTCTGAAGCTTTGCACTCAGTGTAAAAAGGTTAATGAATTAATCTGCTTTGTCTGGTCATGTCTGACCCCGTGTTTTGATGTCTTGTGCATGTTGACTTCAGTCAACGTTAATTGTTAACGTGTGGAAGCGTCCAGATAGCTTAGAGTTTCAGCTCTCTGGTTACTATGGCGATTATCACTGGAGCAGAGTGTGTTTTGAAAGCAAACAAGTCTGTTTTGGCACTATAACCGGCGCGGAGGATGTCACTGATGGCAATGAAGGTGACCGTGTTTGCGTGCATGTCTGTTTTTAACTTCTTCCACTCCCCCCCTATTTTGAAAAGAAAATGCCTAAATTAAATTGTCTGGAGCTTCTGAACCACTCTGACTATAGGCTTCAATGAGCTCTTGCCGAAAAGAAAACACCCTAAAGTTTCTTGTGAAAGTGTCATATATATATATATATATATATATATATATATATATATATATATATATATATATATATATATATAGAAACAGAGCAGAACAGAACTTATAAATAACTGCCTGTGCCTGTATCTGTACAGGTAAAGGACAAGAAGGGCAGTATCAGTCAACACCTGCCTCAAAGTCAAAGAAGATAGGACAAAGTATGACCATTCTCCAGTGTTTTTTACACTAAAAGATCCAAAAAAAAGGACATCTAAAGCATCTGCTTCACTTCGAGTCAAAGTTATATTTTGCATTATTATTAGTGGTTATTACACCGTTATACACATTAATATATGTTTGTGATAATAGTAAACAAGGCAGTATGCAGGTGGCTCCGTTACGCGTGGCTGTATACGGCCCCAGGAAAGCAGTGTGTATTTGGACTCCTCTAGTGAAACTTGCATAAGAAATAAAAGAAAATCAATGTTTTCTTTGAAAAGATGAGGATTTCTTGACTGCCGGGATACCCAAGATGGCCATGTTTATTAAAGTGGTCTGCATGAGCAAGCCACAAGCAGGGAAGGGGAATTTCTAAATGGGTCCTATTTCAAAGTTGTGGCCATCGTTGTTATCTGTGATATTATAAAGTTTGTTTTGAACTAAACAAACTGTCTAACAAATAATAAGACGGTAACAGAAGTACTGAGAGCTTTTTGTTTCTCGGCCATCTCTTCTGTTACTATGTCAGTTACCCTGGCTGCGTTCTAAACTCACTTTACACAGCACTTGTCTGTTTGTCTGGTGTCTGTCTCTCTCCCACTTTCTCTCTCCGCGTCTCTTTTGCTCCCTCTTTGGAGAGTGTGGGGCCGTCGCTCTGGTCAGCTGCAGAGACAGGAACCTGAAAGGAAGTGGAATAAACAAAAGGAAAGCAAGCCAAACAAAGCTGCAACGAGGCTTTGGTAGACATGCCAGTTCAGAGGCAACGTGCGCCCACAAAGAGCTCTCTGTGAGAGTAGCGGTGCTCCGTATTCCTGGGATGTACTCGCCCAGTCACTCGGTCAATACAATCACACACACAGCAGTCGTACACACAGACAACTGAAGCATGCTGTGGTTAATCTGTTAGTACATGTGTTTTTGTAGCATCATCTCTTGCTTTTTGCTGGACCAGTGATGCAGGTATGTGGAGACACTACCAGGCTCCGTCCACACTCATCAGAAGCAAATATTAACTCCTAAAAAGACTTTGATTTGAACATGAGATTACTTGGGTCTCCAGAAGAAAGCAGTGGTAGTGAGTAGTTCACATGTATCTGATTTTAATTGTCACATTAGTTGATTGGATTGTGATGACATTTTTCTCTCTGTATTCCATATAGCTGTTGTTGAAATGTCCAAAATATAAAACCATCCACTCCTCTGTATGTGGTTGTGATTGTGTCTTATCAGCGAATATAAACAGATTCTGCAGCTCCTGCCAGTACTGGCCCCACAGGGCCACCGTACCCATGTTGCATAAAGAACGAACCTGTCCTGAATCTCAGAGGCAATTTAAGCAACAGAATTATGTGCTACGCTTCAGAAGTCTGTAATGCTGAGATTTATCAAAAGCTTTGTGCTTGTTAGGGCTGTTGGCACACTGGATACTTTATAAATCTTGGCCCACTTTGTGCTGCACCAGAGAAATAAACAACTACTCACAGGAGAGCATAATGGATACGGGGTCAGAACCAGCAGTGTTCCGTGAAGTGTGGGTTTCTACATAATATATCTTTCTCTGCTGATGTATTAGTGTTATTTATTGCTTCAGGAACAAAACCTAGTATGCACACACTGTGTCACAAGTAAAGGGATACCAGGAATACCAGTATGGATTAAACACACATTTGAAAAAGCACTGACTGGAGAAATCTTTTTCTTATTATGTCACAGTAATGCATGACTTTAGTGAACCATGAGGGTGCAGAGGGGCAGGAACATCCTGCAAAGGTCAGTTGCAGCACTCAAAGAAAGGAGAGAATTCCTGAGTCTGTAAAGTGTCAAAGTGTAAAGGAGGCGACACAGACATCGTAAAGGAGTATCTGTAGCGCATGAGTAATGGTAAACAACATGATCAGAACAGGAGACGCAGAGGGGACAGGTTCCCATCCAAAGACTATGTGTGTTGAGAAGAGTACACAAGTCATTGACCCTTCGCTAAGCCCCGCCCCCACTGCTACTCTGTCAGAGCGACCATGGAGCCCACACTTTCACCAATTGCCTCAACACATATGTCAACGAGAAGAAGACAGAAGGGTCTACAATATGTGTTTGAAGGGTATACCAGGATGTCAACAAACTGATTGAGCAGTGAAAACAAGTCAGAAGGAAGCTTACAAACAAAGGAAACAGCAGCAGCACATTGCCTGGTGATCGAGACAGAAGACGATGAAATGAAGGAACAACGAGGTAGCATAGAAGTGTTCAAACTACTTCATGATGAGGTAACAGACCCTGCTAATAGTCGCTCCACAGGTTGGAGAAGCGTACAGATCTCCTTCCTACCAGTATCACAGATACATAATGACACAATCACATGACCCTGGATGGAGCTGGCCAATGCTACATGTGACTGGCCAGTCTGCGTTTGAGGGGCAGGACTTGGCGAAGGATCAGTTGTTGGTCAGTCAGAAATGTGAAAAATGAAGTTACATTTGTCTTGGGAGGTCAATGCTCAATGCTTATTATTATAATAACAAATAACTGCCATAAAGGAGCACAGGAACCCCTCTATGCTGCTGAAAAACAAGTTGGCTACTTCTAATGTTAGCATTTGGTTGCATAACATCTTTTGACTGGAAGCCGAGCGAAAACCACGCAACATGAACCGTTGAAAGAAAAGTGCATTGCTTGCTTGTATTTTAGGAGTTTAACAACACTTGTTTTTTTACAGATTAAATTTCCAAACCAACTTTCCCATCAATTGAATTGTGTGAAGAATTAAATTGATCACACATGTTGTTTAATCAACACAGTATCTTGAAATGAGAATCCAGCACGATGTCACGGTTTCCCTTTGGTGCACAGGGAGTCTCATCATCTTTGGCTGACGTCAGTCCACGGAGAGCTCTTTACGTGTGTCATGGGTTGAATATCCCGTCTGATAACAGTTATTATAGTTTTAATTTAGAAATCTTAATACGCCGCCATGGTGTTACAGTATCTCAAGGTGCAGACATCTCTGGTGAGAACAGGAGGCGGCTGCTTGTTGCTACCACAGGCTGCAATAAAGAAGTGGACGTCGTCCCCCTGGCTTCACTCGTCACACAGATCTTTCTGTCCCGTTGACAGTCCCAATATTAATATTGACACTTGGGCTTTAATTATCATCCGATACCGAGAACCAATCTGATAAGTGTTCAACTTAGCTTCATGCCAAGCTACTGGGATCGTTATTTTATGTATAAAGCAACATCAGGCTGAACTCAAATGTTGATTTTCCTTACTTTGTAAAACAAAAAGTAGAAGATAAATGCATAAATGTAAATGTAGGGAATTTTTCTTTATTAAAATAATGGTGTAAATATAGTTGCGTCGGTATCAATATCAGTATCGGTATTGTTGCATCTTTAGTCAATATTTTTATTATTATATTGTTTTACCTCTTTAGTGAAATGTACCAAAGGTGTGTGCATTGCTTTGCAAATGTCAAAACCCAGTCAAAACATCGAATATGTGACCGAGTTTCCATCATGATTTATAAAAGAGGCACTTGATCAGAACCAGAGTATTGTCACCAGCTACGCATAACTTTACTCTTTGTCCATCACATTTCACATGAGATCTGTGGGTCAGTTGAGACCATTAACTTCTCTAATGCCTTCATGAAGTGACACATTCGTAATGATTTAATTCAAAGCAAGTTCCAGCTTATTGCTTACTGAGGAAACTTGTGAACCTTTGAGAAACTTTTTCACCCCTCCTCTTTTCATTTCCTGTGCTTTTTTTAAGTTGCTATAACGACGCAGAATTGAAATACACATCCTGTCTATTTCCAGGGGTTAATGACAGACATATTTACTTCCTCCACAATCTCTTGCACGCTCAAGTTTCGTCGATTTCTACACCATTCATCGTTTCATGTAGTTAATTATAACACACACAGTACATTACCAGTGTGCCTGATGAGCAAAGTCCTTTTTCAGACCCGAGTTTTAAAGTGGATTCGTCAAGAGGTTTTGTTGCACCTCGATCACTTTACCTTTCAAGACGCGGGAACGAGATTGCTTTCTGGTACCTGGTATCCTCTAGATGTTATTCATGCAGCACAGCAGTTTCTTAGTTAAACACATCTTGAAGTCTTCCTCTCCATAATGAGCTGTTCCTTTCATTTTTCACCACCAAATGTAACGGAACGTAGCAACAAACACATCTTATTATTAGCTGGACACAACACACATTGACTACTTTTCACAAAATGCACAGTGGGTCTAATGCATATATATATATATATATATATATATATATATATATATATATATATATATATATATATATATAAAAATATAAATGATTTAGTTTTTATTATTGTTAAGTTACATTCTAAAAACATTCACTTCCTTTCACTGAAACCTACATGCGCCACATCTCTCCTTCACTGCTAAAACTTTTAGATATTTTGTTGAATTGCCACATTTATTATTTAGCTTTTAAAGATCATCTTGAAAGAGGACATTTTTTTAAATCTGAATGTTCAAATTGGATTCCCAGTGTCTCGTTGAACATGAGTTGGGCTGTGAGAGATGCTGCTGAGCGATGCTGTTCGCTCTGGCCGTGTCGGCCGCGTCGGCCCGGCCGGCCCTTTCATGTCGGCGGGCTTCAAGGCCGCGGTAGCCTTCGAGCTTTAGAGCTGCGAGAAGGCCAGTCGTCTCAGGCAGCCTTGGTCGCCTCGTCTGCTCTTTGATCGATGGCCTTTCAGTCCGCTGCAATTATCCCAGACAAGACTGGCAGGCTGGTGACTTAGTCTGTACAAAGGTGCACGGACCTAAAGATTCTGGTGCCATGTGATGACTTGCATCCGCAGCAGCTTTGAGATCATTTTTCAAAAGGTTTACTTCCCCAACTGAAATGTCAAATGAATGCCTCTTTGAAAGTAGTACATTAAACACATATTTGATGATCCAAAATAATTAAGATTTATTTTTATGTCTTACATTTGGCCTAATACATTTAATCAACTCATTTCAGATCTACTCTTACTCATCTCCAGGTTTTTGCTTTGAATATATAATATATTATATAATATATATACATATTCTATATATATATAGAATATATTATATAAGTATTAGAAGTATATTCAAGAAGCCTCACGCTCTGACTTTGGTTACAAAGCATGTTTTTTTCCAAATGTTAATACCATGGCCGTCATCTCATTGCTTATTTGTGGATGCATCAACCATAAATCATTGAACCTTTTTCTTCCATCCTTCTGTCCGTGTGCCTGTACATGTGAGTGTGTGTCTGAGTACAAAGGTTAGCAGAAGGGGGGCTGGTAATGGATGCTTACATAATGCATCAGCAGTACATATCCAGTGATGCAGCACATGCCTCCAGTGAGCCCAGGACCTCCTTACTCTATGTCCATGTTTGCCTTCATCTTTGCCAATTGATGAAGACAAACTGTTTCCTCCTGTATGTTTTGAACCAGTCCTTGATATGAGGCGACGTATACTCGCTCTCCTTCCCATGGTCCAGCCTCGTGATTGTGAGGCTGCAGCTGTTGTGACTGTGGCCTGCTAATGCCAGAAAGAGACGCTAAGCTCCAGGCTTTGTTTTGCTGCTGGAAGTGGGACTGAGGCTCAAATAATGATGGTGTGTGAAGTGGCTCCTTCTGTGAGTGGAGTGTCAGTGTGGAGTGGCTTTCTGGGTGACACAAAACTGCAGTATGAGGAAAGACATCGCGGTGGTGCTCTGGTCGGCCCTAATAATATGTGCCGTAGTTCTTCAGAAATCGTAGACGTGTAACCTAAGTTATGGAAAATGGAAGTGCTGTCACCAGGCTGCCAGAGACGGTCCTACAAGTGGATCTTCATGTCGGTTCTGCTCCTGGGGCGGCTTTGGGGAACTGACTGATTGTTGGGGGCCAAGAAGACTAAAATATGCCAACTATGAAAGATATTTGTCAGAGCTTTGTGTGTGTGTGTGTGTGTGTGTGTGTGTGTGTGCGTGTGTGTGTTAGAAGTGGCCCCCCCATGTAATCTGTTGACACAAGTGATGGGTTGAACTTGCAGTTACAGATTACTTTGAGGTATTTCATACTAGTACTTGATACTATATACATATGCACATTTGAGTGAAAGCGCCGCGACCCAACTGTATACAATGAGCATGACAGGGGAGGGACAGAGGAAATGTTCCCTGGATACTAGAGAAAAAGATTACAAAAAACAAATCCAATCACATTTCATATGTAAAGCACAAATCAAACATGCAGAGAAACCAAAAGGGAATGTGATGCAATCACACCAAATATCATAACAGCACAGGGTGTTATGTTGCATCGTTCAGTAGCAGACAGAGACGTATTTGGGTGCTGCGTTATCCTTTTAAAGGCGGGTTTGAGTGTGTTTTCTGTTCATCACGGCATATGAAACATCTGCATTAGGTATGAAGTCTGTGTCTGACCCTGGGTGGAGACCAAAGTGCTGCTTGAGATGGATGTTTGTGTTCTTTTGATGCAAAAGAAATACGTTTCAGGGTCTTTCAGTACGTGTGATGCCTGCGAGATGTAGTAACCTCTGATCAAATGATAGGCGTTGAAATGGAGAGAGGCTGTTAGAGACACAGACGTGCATACCTCCTGGCCTCCAGCTGAGGACATTATCTTGCTGTCTGATTTGCGACCGCTGTATATTTTACGGGCCTTATTTTAAGAGTAGTTCTGTGAAATATAAAAATGACTTGAATAACTCATGGCACAGATCTATCTATCGATATAAATAACAACTATACACAGTAATCAGCTGCAGCACAGCTGTGTTATGGAAGTCTAACGAGGGGGGGATAAATGTGTGTGTCTGCGATTAGAATTCAGTTTCCATTGATATCAAATCCCTAAAACATTTAGTTTACCTGAGCAGCTGAGATAGGGCCGAAGTGCAGGCGGCTAACTCCGTACAGTCATTTGTTTTACCTTTAAACATCTTTACACCAGCATTTAAATGACCATAGGAGCACACATTGGTGGTTTGTGTGACGTGTAGGTCATCCTTTATTGGGAAACGAGCGTGTTTATTTGCTTTGTGTAGTCGGCCGTGGGCCATGGCCTGCTCCAGATGTCACCGCACATTACAAAAAGCTCAGTGGGCTGCAGACGCTCTGCATCCCTCTGCATCCCTCTGCATCCCTCTGCATCCCTCTGCGTCCCTCTGCATCCCTCTGCGTCCCTCTGCGTCCCTCTGCATCCCTCTACGTCCCTCTGCGTCCCTCTGCATCCCTCTGCGTCCCTCTGCATCCCTCTGCGTCCCTCTGCGTCCCTCTGCATCCCTCTACGTCCCTCTGCATCCCTCTACGTCCCTCTGCGTCCCTCTGCATCCCTCTGCGTCCCTCTGCGTCCCTCTGCATCCCTCTGCGTCCCTCTGCATCCGTCTGCTCGGCGCTTCTTCATCCATGCAAACAGTTTGGAAATCACCATCAATCATAAATTACTGCAGCGGGCCCGATAGCCGCTCCGTCACATGGTTTGTCTATTAGCATTCAGAGCTAATGAAATAAGACAGGGGAGTCCACGAAATAAATGAGAGCGGGAAAGACCATACCTGTTTTTATTTATTTGATCTACTCATTGGTGTGGTGGATGTCAAGGTTATTTAAATTTAAATCATTGGCAGTTACGGACAAGAAACCGGCATTTAAGTTGGCACACGCCCAGGGAGCCCACCGTCCAGCATCCCCTCAGCGTCTCTAAAGGCCATCTCTCTCTTTCTCTCCTCCTCTCCTCCTCCCTTCACCTTTTCCCTCTCCTCAGTTGATCCTCTTTGCTGTCCGCTACGATTAATGGCTTGCTGTCCCTCTCATCTCAGTCTGCCTTTAACGTCTCTGTTTTTCTTGACCCCCACTGACTTTTTCAACCTCTGTTCTTTTACCTCCAAAGAGCCCTTCTGACTTATACCACCGTCTACCCCCCCCCCCCCCCCCCCCCAGACAGCAGGTGGTTCAGAGATCTAACCGGCTCTCCTCGTCAATCTGTCCAATCAGGGAAACATATAATTTCCTACTTACCTTGACAGATCCTCTTCGTGCGTCGAAAAGAAAAGAAACTGTTTCCAGGGGAATGGAGAATGTTGCTTTTAGAGAGAGGGATCACTGAAGGGCGAGTTAGCTCGGAGCATAAATACTAACCCTGGATTGTTTTTTGCTGTATAAATAAACTTTATTTCTCCTTTGCTTCTTTATCCTATCAAAAAACCCTGACACTACATTATTGGAAATAGAGCCATAAAGGTAAGTCAGCAGCTGCAGAGGGGTGAACAGTTAATGCTCTCTACGGTTACTAGCAGGGAGCTCTCCCTCTATCATTCAACCAGCTGCAGACTTCTAGTAGCTGAACCCAGTAGAATGTGGGAACATGCAGGCTTTGTTATCATCAGTTGTGCACATTTCAGCACAATACTAATTTGAGTTTTCTCTCTCGGCAACCCTCTACGTTTCAGTCTTGTATGTTAGGAAGGAGGATGTCTGTGCAGCATCCTTACCTGCAAGGTTACCGCGGTGTACTGCTAGTAGTCGGACATTTGTAGTCACCTTTTACAGCTCTACGCATCTATGGTCTATAATCCAATACAACAACACTACAGATATGCACTGTGAATCCCACAGGGACTAGATACTTGACTTGTATAGATTTGTTCCACTACATTGACCTCTTACATCTTTTGTATGTGTTTTTAAATCAGTACACCATCTCTGACTAATTTAAAGGCTGTCTCCATCCCTCCCTCCTCTCCACTCCTAATGTTGTGCGTTGGTTAATTTTGAACTACCACATCCTTCCTCGAGCTCCATTTATTGATTTTCTGCATGTTTTTAGTCCTACAACATGCACTGAACATTTTAGTTTAATCGACAATGTCAATTGATGATCTTGAGTTATTATATGAGCAGAGCCCTGCCAGTGGGAGGGTGAGAGGAGTTTTCCATACACATTAAAACATGTTAAAGGTTAAAGGTCCGAGTTTTCCCAAACTGGTTCTTGCTGCCCTTCTGAACACTTATAACTTGCCGTTTTTAATCATGAATCTTTTGATCGTTTTTGTGTCTGCCAATGTGCTGAGGTAATCTTAAGAATTGCCATCAAATGTATCGACATCCACCTTCTTTACTCTGACATTCACTCAATGTACAGAGAAAGTAGACGTGGTCTCATCCCTCTGTTCTCTGGCAGCAGTTGTCAGTGTGTTGTCCGGCGTGATGGGAGCCCGAGGCCTGGGCGCCATCTGTTGAAGGACACCGAATGTCTCCGTCCCTGTCGTTCAAACGGAACGGTTTGCCTTTCGGTGCGCGCTTGTCTCTTTTTCTGTTCTTAAGTCTCCATGCATGTATACAAGCTGCTTCCATTTCCTCCTTGATTGGGTCCGAAAATAGGAAGTGGCACATGTGTCTCTCGGAGGGCCTCTGGTCTCGAGTCTGGATTGGCACATTTTCTCCACACGTAGCTAAGAGGAACAGGCGGCGTCGGGCCGCCTCGCGGCTGGTGTGTAGGCGTCCGGGAACAGTGGGAGGGCGAGTTTGAGAAATGATAGGATTCGATATTAATTAGATTATAGAATTAGGAGAGCGTAACTAGGGGGGAGATGGATAAGTGAGGGAGTTTATTTGTTTGCATAAGAGTGTCAGAATGTTTTGTATAGTGAGGCTGACTCACTGGTTCCTCCTCAGCATGGAGGATGCTAACTCAGCGTTAACCCTTTAACCCTGTGCTCTTCTTCTCTACTTCAATTTCTTGAATTCCCATTGTATCCTGTACCACTTTAGTTACTTATCTTGGCCTCATCACTTTCCCCCTGTATGCTTAGTTAGTTACTTACTGCATATTCATTAGGAGAGTGTTGGAATTCAATCCTCTCGCTGTGTTTATTTAAATCTCTGTGTCTCAGGGTGCTGAGAGCAAAACAAGAAAGTCTCAAGTTCATTTGAGGCAATGTCTAACAATCAAATGTTTCTTGCCTGCATTGCCACCACAGCATGCAGCAAAGCAGGAACAGTCACATTAAAAGCTGCTGAAGAAGTGTTCAGTTTCTTTAAGTGCATATTGATTTAAAAACCTCATGACATCCAGTTTCTGACTGTAATGTCGAGTTGAGCTTAAAAGAAAATGCAGATTTGGTATTCATGGGTCAGCCTGTCATCAATGGTTCATATATTAATTCATTCAACAGATTTGCTCTGAAGTGAGGACAGGAAGGACCACAGGGTCCATTCCACTATACATACGGATGAGCATGACTCAAGAAAACGTCTTTGTGCTCTGCCACTTGTCGATGCTATATTCAACTTTATCTTTATTTATTACTTAACGTTCTCTACATTCACAGTGGCAGCATAGCAATTAGTCAAATATTTGTCTCGTTAAAGCATGGAGCATTATTGATTTTTCAGTAAATTATCTGGTTCAAAACAAACAGACACCAGATTTAGACAAATATCAGGAATGAAGCTTTAAAAAGTATAACAAAGCCACAAGTCATTATTGCTTTTGGTCTGAAAGCAACGCGTAGTGCAACATATATTCCTCTCAATTCAATTCAATTTAGTTTATTTGTATAGCCCAGATTCACAAATTACAAATTTGTCTCGGAGAGCTTTACAATCTGTACACATAGACATCCCTGACCCAAAACCTCACATCGGACCAGGAAAAACTCCCAAATAACCCTTCAGGGGGAAAAGGGGGAAGAAACCTTCAGGAGAGAACAGAGGAGGATCCCTCTCCAGGATGGACAGGTGCAATAGATGTCATGTGTACAGAAGCAGTGGGATTGAAATTCTTCAGTAACGTCCCTCAAGCCTTTGCTCTTGCTAGTGGCCATGACACGATTTGCTGCGGCTGGCGAAGGAAGTTGTCGTGCTGACTAATAGGAGGCGGAGCTAAGTGAGTAACTTGTGTGTGAGCTCTTGCTCTGATTGGAGCGGTCCAGGCCTAAACATCAACAGCGGGCCTGTGTTCTCGGCCAGCAGGGGTTCACACTGCGTCCTTTGTGTACGGCTCCCAGTCCCACCAGGATGCTTCACACACATGCACATTCACACACAGAGTAACACACCACAGGAGGTAGACCTTTGGAACTGTTAACATTTTAAACTTGATAAGGGTTTCACTGTGTGATGCTGAGGCAACACAGCACTGCTGGAAGCTGAAGAAATGCGTTCATTATTTTAAGCTGTTGATCCTCAGTCTTGACACAGAAAAGCGTGATGTGCCCTTCCCTCTTTCCTCCTCTAATCTCCGGACTTGGCAGTTTCATCATGCTTCACTGAATAACGAAGCTCCAGAGACGGTGTGAGCGGGCCAGGACTTTTCACAGGAGAGCTGGCTGGCCTTTACGAGTTTCATCAATGATCAAATGTGGGAGCCGATAAAAAGCTTTATCAACTCTTCTCTCAGATCATATTTCTGCCAAATAAAACCCAAATTCCTTATTTGGACTTCACAGTTGAACATGTGCTGATGTATTGTGTGTAAGGAATGCACCCATAAAGGCGCATGCTGTTATCTGACCTGATTGTGTCTCTGGTGATAACACCTCCACCTGTGAATACAGTCCATCCACCATGGGTCAAGCAGCTGGACCCCCCTAATCCTGTGAGCTCCCTGGCGCAGCCTCCCCTGGTACCCATCTCCCTGTTGGTTCTGCCTGTCTGACGGTCACATTGGAACACATCTGTAATCGGGCAATTTACAAAGTCTTTTGGGAGATTTACAAATTCCCCGCTGTATTACTTACAAAATACGAAATACTCCTAGTAATGCATATTTTCATGCTGATACCCTACTTCTCTCCTAACACACAAAGAGAGACGATATGTCACCTCCTTTTATTATCATCTTTTGTATTGGTGAGGGTAAAGGAATTGTGAGAGACAAATAGAAGCTAACTAATCTCATTCAAATGAAATGTGAGACTGAACTGGCGCTTTACTATTTTCCTCCTGCCTGTTATTTCAACTCATTTTCCACCATGACTCAAAGACGACCACAACTGGCGTACATGTTGCCCAGTTGCTAGGCAGTGAACATTATTTACTTTCCTACTGTTTTCTTCCTCCCCTGCTCTTATTCCTCTGTGCATTGGTCAAACTGTTTCATTACACGCAATTTGTTTTTAATGTCATCTTCATGTCAGTTCAAGATGGCTTAAAGGTCCATTTAGCTAAATTTGTGGTCAGCTCCGGCTTCAGTTTAGTTGTTAAGCATTGATTGGTGTACGCTGTTTGTGCAAAGCGAAGTTGGTTTGTCCGCACGATGTGAGACCTGAGGGTCTATTCAGTCACCAAAGGCCTCCGGTTGGAGGTTGAAGCTGACTGGAGAGAGGAGCTGTGCTGGTTCAGCGCTGAGTCATACCATTTTTTCCAAATAATCTTTAGAACGTACTAGTATCAATAGGGCATGTGAAAATGGTATGTGTGTGTGTGTGTGTGTGTGTGTATGTGTGTGTGCTCATGTTCATCCAGCTGCAGTCCTGAGCCTGCACGGTCCAAAGGGAGCTGTGGTGATAATGCAACGTTAGCCACAGATCAGGCAACGTGTGTTGTGTAATAGACGGGATCAGAGATACGACTCGGATCTGAGCTCCTGCCACCGCCTCTCCCCACAGAACCACCAGCAGCATATGCTTATTGCCCCAATGTTGGGATTGCATATGCATCACATCCGTGACAGCATCCGTGACAGCATCCTATATGATTCCTCAGCAGCTGTCCTACCAAGTGCGTGTGTGTGTGTGTGTGTGTGTGTGTGTGTGTGTGTGTGTGTGTGTTTCATCCAGTTAAGGATTGATTAGTAGAAAAAAGTTTGTCCACACAAAAGTGTGTGCATGTGCAGTTGTTTTCACCACCAAGTATGACATGTTAAAGGTATCAGCGCAGTGTTAGATGTCCCTTGCCTCTGCATACATGTGTGTATAAAGTACATTGAGGTCAATGAAGTACTCATAATAAGGAATACTATAGCAGCAATACAGTGTTCATGTTTTTGGAGGTGTACATATAACCCCACTCGACTCCAATCCGTGGTGAGTGTTGTCCTCTCACTTTAAAGTGACTGTCATGTGTGAAGAGGAACAGACTGTATTTTACAGCTATTTCATTTGAACCTCAGATTTATTCTTACAAAAAAACATATTCACAGAGTTCCAGCATCTTACGTGTGTTTGTCCGCGTCAATACAAAGAGCTGCGACCTGTTTGTTAACCACAGCAGCCGTGTCACCAAGGTATGCGGCTCACTCCACCACTCATCTCTTAACTGTAGCAGCTACGGGTCCAACTCGGGTCCGAACTCCAAAGGGTATGTTTACTACTTTCAGGTGTGTGTGTGTGTGTGTGTGTGTGTGTGTGTGTTGTAGATGAGATAAATGCCTGCTAGCTCATCACATTCATGAAAACAGGTCTAGTTCCAGTCTGTAACTGTAACTCTGTTATGTCTTGCGGCGCAAAATTAGAAACGTATTACTTCGCCACATTAGTTTAAAACAGAGAGTTTAATGTTTGTGGTTTTAAGAGACAACTATTTTGAAGGCCTTTTTTGGGCTTTAAACCAATATTGTGGTTTTAATCAAACAAAGCTCGTCTGTAATGATTTATTCACCACAAAGTGTTCCATCTACATGGAGAGTTGAGGCATGCTCAGGCTCCCGATGCTCATTTCCACTGAATCAGTCTCCATCTTAACTATTTCAAATTGTTTTCAGTCAGGGTTGTGTTGACAGTTTTGCATTAAAGGTGTGCAGTGAGCCAGACGGAGAGAGCATTTTTCCCCTTGCTTTTCCTTCTGCTTAACAATATCACCCACAGACTGCTCAGCAGATGGATCAGCGCTTCAGCACAGTGTGATTTGAAAATTGCTTGGTGGGGAGAGTTAGGACTTCAGAACCACGAGGTGGATGTTAAATAGAGAATGTCACAATGTGTTTGTAGGTAAAATCACCCATCCAGATCGCGAGCACCCGCACGCTTTAGCTTTTGTTGAATTTTTAGTTACATTGGGTCAGCCTTGATACACAGCAAAGCAAGTGATGATGTCATACCTTTAGACTGTCAAAATCTGTTGGATATTTGTTAAAACTGATCCAACAGCCAGTTTGAGCTTATATCCCACGGAGGAGAAGGAGCTGGCAGCTGTCCATGGAAACTATCTTTGCCCATTCCCACCCAGAGGCTTTGGTGTTCATGTGCATGCTGCGTAGTAGGGTATTTAAGGGTTATCCCAGAAAGACCCTAGGCGAGTACGGCTGGAGAGTGCACTGACAGTCACCCCTGGGGGTGGGGGTGGGGGTGGGGGTGTGTGTGTGTGTGTGTGTGTGTTAGATTCCTTGTGGCAGATGCGCTCTCTCTGGCCTCAGGCTATTAGAATAAACATAGCAGTGGATAAGAAAAGCCCATATCCTGTCAGTGTGAGATGTTTCCATCAAAATGTTAACATCTTTAAAGGCGTAAAGGGGAATATGATGACGGGTGTTTTTTTGCTCCTTTTAGAGGTTGAGAGAGTTCTCAGACGACAAATCTAACTGACTGATTTCTAACTGAAGATGCAGAATGCCTGCACATTAAGAGAGAGCAGGAGGCCTGTCCAGGATGGAAATGAGAACTCAGATGTCTCGCAGAGCTGAAGGCAAAACTGTGAGGCGAAGGGAGGGGAGCAGACAAGGGTCCAGATGTGAGCCGGCCTCGCTGGCTGCCTGTTTACATTTCTCAACCAACGGGAGTGTATTTTTAACCTTTGCCTGTTTTCCTTCTCTCTGCAGGTGCTGGAGAGTCGGGGAAGAGCACCATTGTGAAGCAGATGAAGTGAGTGACTGCTCATTGTTTTGCTTTTCCTCCCATCATCTGTGACACATTAATATATGGTTTAACAGCACAATTTAATGTGTTTGTACTAATTACAATCAAATGGTTTTCCAACATGTATTTGATAATGAGTATCTACAGTAAATGAATGCATAAACTTAACCTGAAGAGTTATATCAGTGCAGCACGAGTGTTGCCTCACGTCAGAGTCCTCCAACTGTCGGCTCCCATGAACCATGCTTCAATTTATTTAAAAAAAGCCTTAATGGCAACGCATGAATAAAAGAATAATTGTCAAAATGGAAACGACAGTGGAGGATACCGAGTTCAGACCTTTCCTAGCCCTCTTAGAATTCCTACTTTGATGAATCGCTGATTAATTTGAATTATTTTGCCTAAAATGTGTTCTTAATTTGTCTTTTGTGTGATCCTATCTGACGATATCCTAGGTTGAAATACATCGACATATAGCCTTTGTACGGTAAGACAGTATTTAGCTGCAAAGGGAAAGGTCAATAACCCCATATCCGATAATTACCTTCGCATTGAAAATGCAGAAGGTAATATTTTGAACGCCGTGTATTTGTATGCGTGCGTGAGTGTGTTATTCGCATAAGTAAAAAAGTATTAAACCGAATCGCATGGAATTTGGTGGGATCATTGGTTATTATCCGGGGACCATTTGATTAGATGTTGGGATCGATTTGGTCAAAGGTCAAGGTCATGAAAAGGTCAACATCTTCTTTTTACCTTAGCGTGGTCAACTTTTATCCAATTGGCATGCAACTAATGCCAAAATGTTCATAACTCAATGCCCAATCTTGTGATATTCGAAGGTATGCGATCTATCGAGTGCCCGTTCTAGTTTGATTATGTCACAAGCTTTATATTATTGCCGTGTTTGTTGTTGTTGTTCTTTAGCTGAAAATCCACATTGAGTCTGGACAGATATTTCCACATAGGTGGAAGGGTTTTCATCTCTGCCACATATATCCATATATCAGCCAAAAGCTCTGAAACTGGTCACTTGGCACATTTCAAATGTAAATGAACTAATCACATGTTCAATACATTCATATTTTGTATTTACAATCAAGTAAAGCAGGTACCAAATGGTATCTTCTCATGTAGTTTATATTAGTAAACACACACACACAAACACACACACAAACACACAGCTATATCCTCCTCTGTACTGCAGCTGCTATTATATACAGGGAGGTCGCCTTCCGACAAATACAATCTTTTAGCTCGCTGAAATGACGAGTAACGAAGAGAGTGTGTCCCAGTTCGCTTGGCGCTGCTCGGCTCCGAGCCAGCAGGATGAAATCGGCCTCAACAGGCGTTTCCTGAACCTTCATCACCAGCCTCAGGGAGGAGGGAAGCCTTGTTAAGTGATTTACCAAATCAATTGGGGGGTCCAGTCACTGGGCAGAATACAGATGTCTTCTGACATGTGTACATTACTTAGCTGCACTAAACCTGGATGAAAGCAGATACCAGGGTTCATCTTGGTACTGGTTGGGTACCAGCGTATTTAATGGGCTCCCAGTCATGTTTTTGCAATTGTGTAATTCAGAATGATCCTGGCAATGTGGTTGCACTAGTTAGTGTTTGTTCAAGACAGGAAACATTAGTCAGGTTGTACAAAAGACGATTTTCAGTGCTCCTCTACACTGAAATATCATCATGAACTTGTCCTTCCCCTGATAGGACGCCTCCCCTCACTAGACCGCCACTGCTCGCTGCTTAACATTACAAAACTAGAAAGTAATGAAGCCGCTCTTGAAACGCTGTCAAATTCCATATCCAAGTGTGTAACGTGATCAAACCAAGACATTTAACATGTATTTGGTGAATTATGATTTGTTTGATGTCACATTTACAATGCCAAGCAGAAATAAGGACACAAGTACACACCATGTGAAAGAGGCATGTCACGATTAACCAGCGTCTGTCGATTTCCTGATTGTTCTTGCTTTCATCCCTCAGGTTTCTCAAAGGAGGTTTTTTTAACAAAAAGCATAGCTTGCTACATAATGATAAAGTGAGCCACTTAAAACTGACTGTGGGAGGATGTTTTAAAATCAATAATGCTAAAATGTTCCATTTTGGCAATTAGTGTAAGAATGATGCCAGTAGGAACCTGATAGAAAGCTGGTATGTGTGTTGTCTTGCGTACATCCTAATCTCCATGACTGTGTAGCACAGATGAAGGTTCACTCTGAGCAGTCGCTGTGAAAAGCTCCCTACTTGTCCTCATACCCAGCGTGGAGAAGGTGGTGCTACGTGTGGATTTCCACAGCTGATGACGTCATGTTAGTTCATTCTCTCTACACTGACTGGAGCAATTCGATAAATCTCTCAGAAACGCTCTTTGTTCACGTCAGTGAACACCTACACGCTTGATGCTTTCTCTTTTGATACATCATTAGCAAAAGCCCACATCGTTATTAACATGAATGATTCATACACAATAATAGGGCTCTGGATCTGGTGTGACATGTCAAGATGACTGTGGGGAGACGGCCTCTCGAGCCCTTTAGCTGAAGAGCAGCTCACCACCGTCATCAAGTGCATTTTGGCTCCCGGAAAATACAACCAATAGTTCCAAATGAGGCTTAGAGAAAGTAGAAACATTTTCTGTGCTTTTTTGGTAAAATGGAAAATAATGGATTTCAGAGTTACTATGTGTGGGATTTTTTTCTTCATAATTCTGACAAAAGAATTAATTATGCTTTTTTGAGAGTCACAGGAAACGGGTGTGCTAATGATGGGGTCTCTTTTAATCTGGCTTTTAAATTTGAAAAAAAGTCTTTGATGCTTACAAAAATGTGACCGTCATAGGATATGATGGGATATATCAATTTAATCAAGTTTTATTGTATCCGAGTGAAAATCTACCCCTGGCTGACTTGCAAGTGCAGTGTTTTTAACACGGAATCAATGAAATATTTAAAAGGAAGGAAGCCGTTTACAAGGTACACCAGTCATGTACACCCTGTGGACATTTACTTTCTCCCCCTCCTTTATGAGAACCCCTGGTCTATAATATGATTATGATGGCCATGTTTTCAGTTCTCTTTGTCTGGTTCAATGCAAAAGGTATATTAAATGTACTCAACATGTTTCAGTTAAATCTGATGGACCACATTCTGCGTACAGGCGGCGTGACACAACAAAGTCCAGCTGACCGCTGTTCATGCAGCAGATACTGGGGGAACGTCTTTGACCAGCGGGAGAGAAGGGGACAGAGTTTGGTGTTTTCCAAGTAAAATGAACTAGTTCATATTTCTTCACAGAGGTAAACGACGAGCGAGTGCTCATGTGCTTTCAAATCGCAAGGAATAAAATATTCGGTACTATTATCAGCCTCATCATAGCAAGAAATGAGGAATTTGCAAGGACAACTCTGAACAGAGGGGATGAATGAATTGTTGGCAGTTTTGAGGAAACGTAGGTCTGTTTTTATTTGTTGCCGACGTCTCAGGCTGTTCATCGTCCGTTTTGTGAATGGATTGTTTAATATACGGAAAACACTGAGCTTTTCTTCATAGGTTATTGTACAATGGTTTAATGTTTCATATGGCCAATGAACAAAGAAGAGTTTACGAGCCTCTTCATCAACAATGGTTTTATATCGGCAAACATAATCTTGTGTTTTATAAAATATCTGGTGCTACTGTTCCCCTATAATTGGTTTCCAGAGTGTTACTCACTGGAAGTGTTCTCCACTTAACCCTTCACATTTAAGGTGTTCAGGTTTATACAGCACACTATCACACTCTGTGTCCACCCACACCGTGTCCACATGTGCCAACCTAATGTGAGACTGCAATATGATAATTAAAAAAAAGATTGATTTAAGAAATAAGGTCGGCAAAGTGCTTCACAATCGAGTCAATCAAATAAGTGTATACAATGATTGTGAGTATTTTTTGGGATGTGGGGGAAACACTGTCGGCTTTCAGTCCTCTGGGCTGCGGCTCAGTGGCTCCCTTGCATCTTAATGAGGTCCAATTCAGCTCATCACAGCCAATGAGCGTCCCGGCTGTGAGACTCCGGGCTTTGGGCCGCGGTGGTTCTGGTTGCCCCTTGCGTTTTCCACCACATGCCTCTTTCTCTGTCTCTTTCCACAGCTTCAAAAGCGAGTCAATATTTGTTCATGTTCTCTAGCTGAGGGAGATAGAAAAACATTTGAATGTTTCCATTAATCCAAACTACCAGTATTATGATATGTGATCTCATACATGGAGGACTGAGGCATTGTGGATGGATCTCATGAAATATCAACTAAATGTGTACTTTTTAAGTTGGTTTATTATAACGCATAATGGACAACATTTCATATGTTGTTTTTCAAGATCGTGGGGAAAATTCTACAATATTTTACACCATTTTATGTATTCATGTAATCATAAGTATTAACATCTTTACTGTGTTTCATTGTGACTTTGGGATTTCAGCTTGAATTACAAACTAATCTTTTTTTGGTCACTTGCTCTTCCCCTCCCTTCCTCTGGTCTCTGTTTCCAGGATTATCCACGAGGATGGATACTCAGAAGATGAGTGCAAGCAGTACAGAGCCGTTGTCTACAGCAACACAATCCAGTCCATTATGGCCATCATCAAAGCTATGGCTAACCTGAAGATCGACTATGAGGAAGCTACTAGAGCGGTAGGTATCTGACACTAACGTTGAAATGGGTAACGTTTTGAATGTCATCAATGTTGTTGTAGAAAGAATAATGTGCGGCTGAAAGCATCTCCAACCAATGTGGCTCTTTTTTAATTATTTTAAGTATACAAGCCTTATGAAAATACATATGACAGATGCATTTAAAAACCGCCATACAGTCGCTTTAAGGGCCATATCGTTCCCATGTAAAAGGAGGCCACGCATCCTACTGGGAACCTGCTTAAGTTGAGTGTAGTATAGCAGCTCTCAGCTCAGTGATATCATCTCCACTAATCGTCAACGCCTCCACTCTGCCTACATTGTAACCGCCCATATCTGGCCTTGAGGATTTGAGGCGGCAGAAATGATGCAGCTCAAGAATTTCTCCCGAGTGCAACGTGACGGTCTCTCTTCGGAAATCAACTCTGGGAAACAGATGGTTAAGATGGACTCCAGCAGGGCCGTGCATTATCTGGCTGTATGAATGTGAGAGCTGTTAAAAGGTACAATACGTGTTCTACACAGAGAGATAAGATGACACGAATAACGTTCAGGCATTAATAAGTAATGTATACAAAAGTAAGTGTACTGTGATTCATATATTATATTCTCACAGATTCTAATCCTAATAATACTCAATAATAATACCTCTATTCTCTCCAAATGTCGCGCTCCCTGTTGACCTTCATTCCAGAGGAGTTGGATCAACATGTTTTTTATGTGGAAAGTGCTTTTTGACCACCTAGTATATTCTCAGAATTGCCTCTGCCCAGGGAGCTAGCGCTGCATGACAAGTTCTGATGGACTGAGTGAATTAGTTTATTTGTACTCCCCACACACACACACACACACACACACACACACACACACACATACGTACACACACACATATACACACATACACACACACACATACACGCACACGCACACACACACACACACACACACACACACACACACACACACACACACTGCAATGGCCTACAGAGTTATTTGAGTAGCCTGGGATATTTCACAGATTTCAATTTAAAAGACAATATTTGTCTCCCAGCATGTGAAATCTGAGGGTGACTGAACTGGTTTGTCTGATCTCTTTATTTTTAAAAGCAAATAGCTGCTTTCATTGTTGGCCAAACATATCAATTGCTAAAAACTCATCAATGTTGCAGACATTTTCATGACTGTATCATAATGTATTTTAGTTTAACTGAAGGTCTATTGAGGGAAAATGTCAGATTAGATATTAGATTAAATATATACTCGATGTCCGCCTGTGGAAGATGTATTTGGACTCTATGAGCTAAACTCGTCAACACATAAAGACATGAAAAAAACAGAGAAATGCGATCCCATGGTATTCTGGATTCTGTTCTTCTGACGTCCATTTATATATATAATACTGCTTGTGTTGGTCACAGGATTTCGGTCACTTCCACGTGGTTCCACGTAAAGGGCTGCTTACTTACTGTGACCTGAAGCTGAGATAGAGTGGAGGGTCAGCCAATGGTTAACTAATACATGGAAGTCTGCTCTCTAGCCCTGGTCCTGTATCAAACAAGAGGGTCAGGGTGGTGCGGTGGACGTGACGTAAGCTCTCTCCTCGTGCTCCGATACAGTATAAACGAGTTTGTAAACGCCTCCTAGCTTATGTATTATGAATGTCTCGGAGTAATAAAGGTAAGTAAATGCTATTAGCATAAATAGTATTGCACAGTCTACCTTTTGATGCATCTGTTTTTCCATACCACTCCACGTTTCATATGCTGTATGGATTCATTACGATGCAGTTCGATGGCAGGTGGCTGTGTGATGGCCCGACGCCAACGATGGATACTTTGTAGTCATACTAGAATAATTCAGTCTTTCTTTCCCTCATGGAATGTTTTCCAGTGGTTGTATCTCTTATCCACAATTTCTAAGGAAAGTATATTGATAGATTTTAAATTTAGATTTAGATTTTTTTGTTTTTAAATGTGTACCCACAGCAGAAGCTAGCGACAGCTTGTAGTTTGACAAAGCAGCTTTCTGAAAAATCACTCTCCATATCTGATTTAATGTTTGCCAGCCAAGTTAATGCAGAAAACAACCATCCCAATGAATCTATGCTTTGTACCGGTTTTGTTTTCCTAGTTATTGCTGGTTACATGTAAAACACCTCTGTCAGTATTGAGAACCACATATACACGGTTTATAACATATGAACATTCCTTTCACCGCAACTTGTCATACAACTTTCTCCATTGTACAAAAATAACGAGGGTTCATATACGGTCACATTACTTTTTTAGACCTATTCTATCTGATCTGCCTTCTTTCTTTCAGGATGATGCCCGCCAGCTGTTTGCCCTGTCAGCAGCAGCAGAGGAGCAGGGCATCCTGCCAGAAGACCTGTCCAACGTCATCCAGCGACTGTGGGTCGACGCCGGCGTCCAGAGCTGCTTCACACGGGCCAGAGAGTACCAGCTCAATGACTCAGCAGCTTAGTGAGTGCATTAAGAACATCAAATGACATCAAAGCTAATATATGGAGCATTGAGTTTCAAAATAAAAGGACCATTAGTGTGCACTACTGCACTATTACTACTCTGGTCTGCTTTACTAGAATTCAAAAGTGTTTTCTGCTGGATTCTATTGGATCATTTCTCATATTGTTAATTTTCTCAGAAGGGCCCCATGGAGAGCAGCTGCAGTTATTAATAGTGAAGCCATTACTTTTTTGTTTAACAAGTGGCTTTTAATATTAATACAATCACATCGCTAATCTGCAACAGCACAGCACCATCAGCCTCTTTCCGCAGGTCTTAATTATCTCAATGACACTCCTTTCCGAGCACTCTGTTTTTGGACCCGTTATAATATACCAGGATAATAACAGAGAGCGCGTGAGGTAACTGGGAGAGGCTGCTGCTTAAGAAGCGAGAGGTGGTTATCACTCCGACCTGCTGCTCCGAAAGGGAAATCCAGTGAAAACCGAGAGCTTCAGCCGGTTGGCAACCAGCTGCCTGCAAGCTGCAGCGGGAACTGACTGCAGTGAATTATATTTAATACGCAAGGCCTTTGATAATACTATGACACCTCCAGAATGTGCTGTAAAATATCAGGGGAGTGTTAACGCCTTTCACAAAAGATTGCTTTGCAGTCACGGCTGTATTTAACTTCCAGGGGGAGTGATTTTGTTCTCTGTTTGTGGGGCTGCTATAATCATAACTTCCCCATCTTTGCTGTTGTTAAAGCCGAGGGGACCTGGAACCACACCGCCAGTAGGCCGGGACAGTGTACAATGGTTCATCCTGACTTTGTGGGGCACTGGGAGAGGACTAATGAGTCTGGTACTAGAACATAATCCATGGCACCTACTGAGAGCCAGAGAAAGGAAGGGAAAGATACAGAGAGAGAGGGATTGAGCAGCCCACATTAACAGAGACCTCTCTCTTCTCCCTCCCTGGTTGGATAGAGAGAGACATGTACTGTGCACTCAGACAATAATGGATCCATCAGCCAATGAAGACCTTTTCACACGTCTGGATGTGTAAAAAGGAAATGGTCTCTCCTGGGTCCGTTCTGTGTCTGCAGCAATATGAATTCCATAATGTCTCCACATCGGGTCTCTATTCGTGTCACTGAGTAAACAATTATCAAATATAGTGAAGTGGTTTTAAAACCTATTGTAAAATCCTCATCATAAAATGTGTCCATTGATGATTCTGTCACACTGCAGTTGATTACCTTTTGTATATTAGTGTAAACCGTGGGCCTAATCAAGCAGTGCTACACTCCCTGATGTGTGGACTACAAAAGCCGCCTGAAGTGCTCCCCCTGGGGAGCCGGATAATAATTAAACTGTCAAACACGTGCTCGAATATCCACACCCGGGCTGCGGCTTGCAGGGGATTACATTCAGCAACAACACTTTGTTATACAACCCTTTCTTTTTTCATGCAGTTGCATATTGTGCTGAAAGAATGACATCAAATACTGTTGGCTTATTGTGCGTCTCCCATGGTAACACTATATGTTCAAACATCAATTGTGGTCTTGTGTTTAGTGCTTTTATCAGGTTTTAGGCACAAAGCCAGGATGCTTTATTTGACTTTTTTGTGCCCAGACACACACACACACACACACACACACACACACACACACACACACACACACACACACACACAGATACAGTTTCTTCCAAACACATAAGAAACCAAAACATGCTGACAATATTGTCAACAAAATAGAACGTCAACACATCACATTTAACGGGCATTTAAATTGAACAAAAGTCACTGTGCATATGAAAAGACGAGCATCTCAGTGTCCATCAGCAGGATGTTATTATTTACATTGCTGACCACAAACAACATCACTTTGTGATTATTGACAAAGGTCAGACTAACCAGTGTGACTCCTCACCATGCTTTAGCTATTGTGTTGACACGACTTGCAGTTGATGTTTTCCCATGGCTGGGTGTGCAGTATGTGATCCGCAGTCTCTGTCTGCAGCAGCGTGGTTGCTTCTCACAGACAATATACTCGACTCTCCAATTACCAATCAATGAATTATGAGTGGAGCTGTTTCAGGCATTCACAATGTCAGCAGATACAAAGTTTCAGGAAATGTTTCCTCATCTGATACACAATGTACGTTATATGAAATTATTATTCGTGACACAAACGTGTATAGCAGCAGCCTCGTGTTGCTCTGTGACGGCTCACCGACTCATTTAATAAGAGTTTGAACCCGACGGTGCTGAGACGGCACAGTGCTGTTAGAGGGCCGCCATGAGGCGCTTGAGTCCTTCCCTTGTCTGTGTGAAAGGACAGATGAGACGTATAACCAGAAACAACCCTGACACCTTAAGTTCCCTCTCTGGCGCTGGGAGAAATGTGATGTATCTCGTTTTTGTCCGTGTTCCCATCAGCTACCTCAACGACCTGGGGAGGATAGGTAAGCCAGATTACATCCCCACACAGCAAGATGTGCTGCGCACCCGAGTGAAGACCACCGGCATCGTGGAAACGCATTTCACCTTCAAGGACCTGCACTTTAAGTAAGATCCCCCTTGAACTGTGTGTTTTACTCAACGGCTCATTTTGTGGAACACAGTTCAAATTTATACAGGTGCAAATCAGTTTATAATGTACAGCTCGAAATTTAATTTAATCTGCAAAAGGTTTATATTTACTCAACAACCGCCTCTGCTAATATTCCTATATTAAATAAAAAGCTATTCCTCACAGCAGAGGATATATATATTGTGTTGAATAGCAATGCATTTTTTAGATCATCTTGCAGTAACTAAGATCAGAGACGGTGAGGTGCCTCTGAGGGTTGCCTGAAATATTTAGTAGTAATAATACAAGTCTTTGCAAAAGCAGTGAAACCCTATTTGATCTCTCAACACATCCTCTGTGCATCATTGTGTTAATTTAAAACAATTATAACAGACTCAAAACATGATTTAGAAAGCAATCAAAAATGCATACGTTTGTCACCGAACATTACTACTTTTTGGAAAGTCAAGAAAGACGTTACACAAGACTCATCCAGCCAGTCCCTGGGCCTTTTTTTAATGGCTCCCTCTTTTATTATTATTATTCTTATTATTATTATTTTTATTTATATATATGTATATATGTGTGTGTGTATATATATATATATATGTGTGTATATATATATATATATGTGTATATATATATATATATATATATATATATATATATATATATATATATATATATATATATATATTGTTTAAGCTGAGAAGAAGAAGGAAGCGCCTTCATTGAAGTACCAACACATAAACACCAGTAAAAGTTCTTAAACATAATTTATTTGTTGCTATTCCACTTAAACTATATACATGTGTGAGATTTGTGTAAGTGAGTTGTTATCAAAGCACGGTTACGCATATTAATAATAAAAAAGATTCAGCAATACAAACTCATATTTACCCTTTCAGTTTGTTATTTTGAATTACGGTTTTCAGCCACGCCTCTCAGAGGTCTTGTTCCTGCAATGGAAATGTTTCATCATTGTATTTATATGTTCTGACATTACATATATATATAAATATATTACCCAGTGAGATAATGAAATAAAGCCAAACATAAACGCATGTCATCTCGTATCTTATGGATACTTAGTCACTGCTGCTTTAACAAGGCAGTGGAAATAAAAAGGCGTGTGTGCTTCTGTAGCTGCTGTATGTGGGTCATATTTTAGTCTCATATTTCAGTCTAGATTTATTGTATGTCTTCTTGGGAGACAGTTGGACCAAATCCATCTGGCATATGTTTACGTCAAGCACCTCTTTAGCGCAGCGCTGCCATGATATATTTAGCCGACGTAAGCATTGCTGGAGATCTTGAGGTAAACAGTCTTAAGTGTGTCACTGTTATAATGAGCTCTGCTTACTCAGCATAAAGCTGGTCGTCCGTCAGAGTTAAAGTTCCTCCATAACGAACCAAATTTTGCAAAGTGAAAACTGCTTGGCAGGAAGAATAAATGCGTCTCTGTGATGCTGCAAACGATAACGCTCAGCTGCCAGCTGAAAAGCTTCCTCTCAATGTAAGATGGAGGAAATCCAGATGAGCATTCTCCTTCATCCAGCTAGGTACCCTCCATCTTCATGAATAAATCATATAGAAGCCTTCTCTTATGCTTAGGCCTATCTGGTCTCTCTCTCTCTCTGTGTGTGTGTGTGTGTGTGTGTGTGTGTGTGTGTGTGTGTGTGTGTGTGTGTGTGTGTGTGTGTGTGTGTGTGTGTGTGTGTGTGTGTGTGTGTGTGTGTGTGTGTGTGTGTGTGTGTGTGTGTGTGTGTGTGTGTGTGTGTGTGTGTGTGTGTGTGTGTGTGTAGGATGTTTGATGTTGGAGGCCAGCGGTCGGAGAGGAAGAAGTGGATCCACTGCTTCGAGGGAGTCACAGCGATCATCTTCTGCGTCGCCATGAGCGCCTACGACTTGGTCCTGGCTGAGGACGAGGAGATGGTGAGTTAATTTAAAAAATGAAACCATTAAAAAGGGATTGAGACTACATAAAAAACATAATGGACCTCTCATACGCCACTGCGGGCTCTTTCCAAACCTTCTCCTCATTCAGATAACATTCTGAAAAATACTATTTAATAAGATGTTACAATTTTGTGTGACATTAACAATATTTCTATCGCAAAAGTGAACCCACCAACTTCTTGCACAGTTGTTTAGCAGCTTATACCATTATTTATGTGCACATTTTAAAAAACCCAACTTGAATTAAGCGATACGGTTTGGAATCGCAGGCACTAATTAATAAAAGGCTTTGCAGCCTTGCATGTGTTCTGTAGTTCCCAGGATGTTCCCAAATGGTGAGGGTTGGGTTTCAGTAAACTCATTTCCCCATGTGTCCTCGTTGAGCTCCCTAATAATCTCTTTATCTCCACATTTGCACCCGTCCCACCCAGAACCGGATGCATGAGAGCATGAAGCTGTTTGACTCCATCTGCAACAACAAGTGGTTCACAGAGACGTCCATCATTCTGTTCCTCAACAAGAAGGACCTGTTCGAGGAGAAGATCGCCCACAGCCCTCTGACCATCTGCTTCCCCGAGTACCCCGGTACAGTCTGCACGTCTCGCTGCAACCACGAGACAAAACCTCCTGTTTTTCAGTTATTTAAAACAAGTTCAATAATCCGTGTATAGGGTGTGACATTTCCACGTGTTGTACTTCTTTACAGAATTAAAACCAGGCACAATCTGTTTCTTTAGAAAGAAATCCAATCATATTGTGGACAATATAAACTAAACGATTTTTTAAAATTTCTTTTTTTACTACCTTTTTTTATATTCGTAACTATATTTACTTCCTTTCCACAAAAATAACATTTATGAATACAGTTTTTTTTTGTGAGAGTGTAAGATGATAAGAAACCTGAACATAGACAAATATATAACTGATGATAACCATAATGTTAACAGTTTGTTTCAGAGTATATATACCAAGCAAAGACATAGTGTTGTTTTGAGCAAAAAACGATCATGTTGAAATCCTATTGAGGCAGACTCGAGCTCTCCCAACACTGTCTCTCAGGCCCGAACAAGAACGAGGAGGCCCAGGCGTACATCCAGACCAAATTCGAGGACCTGAACAAGAAGAAGGACACCAAGGAAATCTACAGCCACTTCACCTGCGCCACCGACACCAAGAACGTGCAGTTTGTGTTCGACGCCGTCACTGACGTCATCATCAAGAACAACCTGAAGGACTGCGGCCTCTTCTGAACACACGTGAGGGAAAGAGTCACGGTGAGGAACCGATGAGCCTCCAGTGATTCAGCTCTCTAACGGGGCTCACAATGGAGCCGCTTTGAAATCACTAATTCTGTTTTTTTTGTGCTTTATTAGATTACTTGAAGAGTTCCGATGACCATAAAGATAGGGGAAATATACACACATCATGAATGACTGCACTGGCCAACCACGATTTCAGCTTTGATCAGCTTTTTATAAAGACACCGAATCGACTGAAAACGACGAGCCTCGCAGAATTTCAATAAATGCTGATCCAGTCGCTCGTATAATTATCTCTTTGGGCAATGACCACAAAAATCAACATTTATTATTGTATTTTGGGTCTTTTTTTCTTCTTTATTTTCAATTCTTAGAGGAGGCGAAGGAATACTTTTTTTATATAAATGCATTCATTTTACTTTTAGAAATTCTGATGTGCAAATTATTAAACTTTTAATCACATGAAGCTTATTTTTAAAGAGATGAAGCACAGGCATGGACAGAAAATATGATTTGATAAAGGAAAATGCTTTTTTAAATAATGTTTACATAAGTTCATCATTCATAGCCAAACCGTATATTGTTCTGCATGACTCAACATGGCAAATATTAGCTCTGTAATCTGCACAAATTATATCACATTCCGACAATATGAAAAGAAAAAATATTAAAATGTTGGGAAAAAAATGAAAAAAGCTTCACTTGCAAAATCCTAACTGATATTTAAAGTATGTGTGTACCTAACATTCTGTCACTTTTTATAGCACCATTTCCATGTCTGTTGCAGTATGTTTGTGCCTTTACTTCTGTTTACAGCCAATTCCTAGATATGCTTTCAGTATGTTTGACCTACTGTGCGCCTATATTTTTCTTGCATTTTCTGCCTAGCACCTATGAATATATAGTGATTATTAATGAGAGACGAAAATCTAATTACGAAAAAGGTTAGTGTTTTTGGTAAATGGTAAATATTAAAATGCTTTAAAAAGTCTTATATGATTTAATTTAAATAAAAGTAGCGATCACCTGACTCTTGCACATTGTTTTTCCTCTCTGTTTAGTATTTCTACTTTTTACTGGAACACAGCTGAACGGCAACCATTGTAGCCACAAGTAATAAATAAAGCCCCGTGGTGAATGCTCAAATGTAGTGGAATAATAGCGCGATAGAACACCTTAAATCACTGGTCACACCAGAGCAGATAAGGCGAAAGCAACGAACTCCGAGTTTAGAAATTGATCACAATTGTGTTTGATTTTTTAGGATGAAGGAATGTTTTACTTCTTCTTTCAAAAGATACATCCTCTTGCTCTTAACAGACACACACACACACACACACACACACACACACACACACACACACACACACACACATGCACACGCACACACACGTGCACACACGCACGCACACGTGTTGTCGACCTATCCACAACTTCTTCCTGGAGAAAAGTCTTTCAACAGGCGGGTGGCTCCATCTAGTGGTCTGTTGAAAGACATGCCGTCACAGTTTCCAGAGATTAACTGGTTCAGTCTCAGTTTGGCCTTCAGGTATGATCTTTCTTTTTCCCTAACAACATTGTGCCTTTTAAGAATGACTACCTTATTAGTACCACGATAAGGACAGAGCACTCTACAGCGGTCAGAGATGTAATCACCAACTTGTCCAGATGCAGAGCTGAACTTGTTCCTTTGACCTGCAGTGGTCTGTTGCTGTGAGTCGTGTCCATAACCACCTCGGCACATTTTTCAGAAGGTTTAATCATCACTGTTCTTTTCATCCAACTCAAAATAACTAGCCACTGGTTTACTTCAACTGAAATGTGTCGAGCTGTAAGTCACTGAAGAGTGTTACTGGTATGCTCGTATTACCAAGACCTCCTTTTAAAACGATCAATAGCAAAGGTCATACATTGTATAAGAATTATGATGTCTACAGTATATTAGTCTGAAATAACCAGTGAGGGTGAGTTCAGAGAAATGACCTCAAGTGATTCAGCTCTTCAACAGGGAAATAAAGCTGGTTGACATGGCTAATTTAGTTTAGTGCTTTATTAGATTACTTGAAGAGTTCTGAGGGGCATGAAGATCGGGGGAATATAGAAACACAATGAATGTCGGCACTGGCCCACCACCATTTCGACTTTGATCAGTTTTTTTTATAAAGACACCGAATATAATTATAATTATTATTATTATTATTATTATTATTATTATTATTATTATTATTATTATTATTATATATAAATGCTAAAACAGTCACACATATTGTTAGCTTGTTGTGCCAGGACCATACAATCATACATTTTCTTATTTTCAATTATGGAAAACTTTTAATTATTACACATTATTATCACACAAGCATTGTTTTTTAAGAAATGAAACAATGGCAGATACATTAAATAATAGGAGGGAAAAACTGCATTCATAAATAAATACGCATTCATGAGGAATAAGCATTCATAAGGCAATAAGCATTCATGAAGCAATAAGCAGTGCTGTCTCTAGAGGGCACTGCAGCTCTTCCTCTGACTCGACCGCCCCTCTGCCGGCTCCCAGAGGCCCAACACACAAAACTTGAAACCAGTACAACATTTCACAGTTTGCACACTCGACAGTAAAAGAAAAAGTTCTGTCAGGTAAATCCTTTTAAGTAAAGGTTAATTTCTGGAAAGCAAGCGTATTGCTTGATGTATTCAAGCAATTTCTGAAGCAGACATTTCATGTTTAAATGTTGCCATAAATGAATTAATGCATCTAAGCTGTAAGACATGGCTGTAATAATGTCTGTGAAAATGAATGATTCTCTCCCAAAGCCATAAATGAGACTCGGGGAAAGACAGTGACGTATAAACATACAAGCTGGTGCTTTAAAACGTCATCCTGATGTATGTTGGACAAATATGGACCGTACGGCTGAATGCAACACAACACAATACTGTTTATCTGAGGGTGAGCCCTAATCACAACCACTGAGATACAAATGCAATGTCAAGAGAAAACAGCAAAATATTCTCATTTTAAAATCAAGTCTTTTTTTTAAAGGAGAGTATTCATCGGACTTAATGGATTGTGTTCAAGTAACAACTCATAATTATGATATCCATTAGGGATCCCTAAAAGCAGAATTATCAGAATAAAGGTTGGCTTCTGTAGAAAATTGAAAAGATCACAATTCCATGAAAAGCCCTGTGTAATTACTTAATGCATAATGCAGAGTGTCTGCTCTGGTGGCTTTCAGAGTGATGGCGGCGCCCTCCTTAACGGTGTGTGATTATCTTTTAGAACACAATCTTCTCAGGAACTCTTTAAAGGACTATATTCAAACTCCAGTCTTACTCTGTACTGTACTTATAGTATAGATTGAAGCTGTATGAACATATGTGTAACACTATAATTAAATAGGGGGAAGTCAAATAACAGATATTCTGTATTAAAGTGCTTCAAATGTCCCTGAAGGAGCCGCATGAGACCAGAGGGTAAGTGTTGGGTCAAGCCCGTTTGGACATGCCGTGAGTACCTGGATGCTAATGTGGACTTGCTGTGGAGACAAATCTGCACTTTAACAGCAGACCATCAGATCTGGATTCCCCCTATACAGTAGTGAACAGATGCATTCCGCTCCACCCATTCAAGATTTGCATAAACAACCATTAACTGAATATTGTGAATGGAAGGGCGAGTGCCCAACGACTGCCGGGGTCACAGGCTCAATGCCCAATTAGTGGGCAGATTATCACATTTACATGCAGGTATTTTGTTTACGCTCCAATTCAGCGATTAACAATGAGCCATCAGGAGGACGAGCCTCGGCCTACGAGAGTTACAAGCAGACCAAACAGGAGTGCAAGGGGTTTGGATACTTTTAACAATGTGACTTTCAAACAATCCTGAAAAATAAAATTAAGTTACTGGAAATTGATATATATCTTGCCTTCATTTTCATAAAATACACAAATGCATCAACAGTAAACTGACCAATTGCTGAAAGAAATGCCCACAAATGCCAAAAAACACTGATTCCAGCATCTTGCATGTGTTTTTATTTTGTATATGTATTTGGATTGTTGGGTAACTGTGGTAAGTTTTCTACAATAGTTCTGTAATTTTGTAGACCAAATCTTTCTTTTCTTCCATTTCCCCCTCGTCATTTTTCTTTTCTTCTATTTTGGGGGATTTCTTTCTGATCCGATGTGAGTTCCTGGGACAGAGATGTTATATGTGTACAGATTGTAAAACCGTTTGAGGAAAATGTGTAATGTGTGACATTAGGCGATACAAAATAAACTGAATTGAAATTCATCCAGGATGGAATTGGCACATTTATCATAACGATAGATCCTTACGCAATATATTCCATCGTGGACAGAGCCACACAGTTATAAACATTTATGCTTCAAGACACAAACAACTCAAATGGACCACAGGAATTGCTGATCTTTCATTGTGATATTCAACTAAATAGATCAAGTGAGATGCATTTGAAACAGATTTAAAGTCAAAGACCTCCTCAGTGACCAAAAAGCATTTATCTAATCATGAAAAATCATTCGAGTGTATCAAATATAGAGGGAGAAGGATTCAGATCATAGTTTTATTCTACAGAGGTATAACGATATGGGCCTTCTCCTTCCATCTCTTGCAGTTGTGTTGGGCTGCAGGCGGAGGCGGGCTTGAAAATGACTCGCGGTCGCTTCCTGCGCTCTGATTGGCTCATTCAGACACGAGCGGCTGTGACTGGCTGCAGAGCGCGGAGCGGTGAGAAGGAGAGGAGCGGCGTGGAGAGCCAGCACACATCTGCCGAGGATCCTCTCAGGTCACTGCAGCCCGCAACCCCTCCTGGACGCCTTCCTCTGAGAACGGGACATTACGCATTTGTCTAAGCTCTGTTACATGAGAAGTGAGTGTGTGTGTTTGTGTGTGTGCGTGTATTTGTGTGCCTACTTGTTACTTGCTGTTCTGATTTCTTACAGAATGGTTGTGTACGCGTTGTCTTGTTTTAAAAGTGGTTCTTCCTTTTTGTTGTTGCAGGATCTGAGTTGTCCAGATGAGAGGAGAAGAGATGGTGAGTTCCTTTACTCCGTATAATCTATTTTATACTAACTGTAGTTTATAAACATGCATAAACTCAGGCGCTCTTATGTCAAACAGCGGCCACTAATATTTTTACACGATGAGAATTTCAAATCAACTGTTTAGTGCAACCTAAATAAAAAAACAGTCCGGCTATCTCCCAACATATGGAGAACACAACCACAGTTTGAGTTTGTAGCTACTGCTAAATTACAACAGGTATGTGTGTGTAAGCAGCATGTGGAGGAGGTCGTTAGGACAGTCTCCGCTTCTGATGAGTACTTTATTTTCACATGGAGCGCATACCCTGCCTGGTTGGAGGCTTGCCTATAAAACCTGAGCTTTGGGTACTTTCTCAAGTTCTTGTAACATCTCACAGAGTTATGATGAATAGCCAATGGGGGCAGGGGGTCTTGCAGCAGGGTCAAATACTCCAATGGATTGTGTAGACTCAGAGCAGAGAGGTCACCACAGGTTCAAAGGTGAGTGGCTGACATCAGTTATGTCGGATGTGACCTCTATGGCGGCCACATATGGACCAGTATCCCGGTTCCCCTCTGATGCTTGTGCACATCTCACCTCTGTCAGCTCTTTTTTTATGGAACTATAACAATAAGTTGCATTGCTTTAAAAAAAAATCTGATTTAAATGAACACACATGTATACATGCATTACTTGCTTATATGACATACATAGACATATACAGTGTTAAGAAATGAGAAGAGGCTAGACGGTATTTACAAATAATATGGGAGCTCATCTTTCTTCCTTTGCTTCACATCTACACTTAAACTCTCACACACTCACTGTCACATGATCTCGTATGCCCAGTTTGAGTTTGAGAGTCAGCTACCGCTGCTCACTGGCTGATTCTGACCAATCAGAGATGTGAGTCAGAGAGGAAGTAGGAGTATTATATTCCTCAGTGTATCGCTGGTGAATTTCATAGGCAAACCCGCTGCACCCTTAAAGAGGCAGGAGTAGTAGGACCCTGTAGCTTAATCTAGATCCACAAGACCCCAGTTACCACTTGATATACTGCAGATGTTTTGACTTTGTAGATAAATAGTTGAGGTTCAGACTTAACACAGCTCTCCCTGTAATAACGTCTGAGTTGTCAGTTGAATCATGCCTCAGTCAATTAAAATAGGGCGTTGCTGGTACGGCCGAGTATATTAACGGATAGATGAATTACTATTGTGTTGAAATCGGTCTGTTGACGACCTGTATTATTTGATCGGCAGGTCTTCAACATTACATAACACTACTGATGTGTGTGTGATGTCTTGACAACGTGTGTC
Organism: Liparis tanakae; assembly: GCA_036178185.1. Taxonomy (NCBI): domain Eukaryota; kingdom Metazoa; phylum Chordata; class Actinopteri; order Perciformes; family Liparidae; genus Liparis; species Liparis tanakae. The sequence continues at coordinate 12,883,824 of CM070109.1, forward strand.
TGACTCTCTCTCTCTCTTTGTCTCCTCAGCTCTGCCTGCGCGACTCAGGCGACTGCTTACGGGAGCAGATGCAGTACATGATGAGGTCACTGCAAGACCTGAAGCAACTACGCACAAGCTGCCCTCCGGCCAGACGGCCCCTCAGTACCCAACTCCCGGCGTTGGCGCACCACTCTGCGGTGGCGCGGGCCTGTCAGCAGCGAGCGTTGCTGCGAGAGCTGCGCGCACGCCAGCGGATGTCTGATGCCAGCACGGCCAGCACCTACGACTCGGCCTGCTGCCTGGCCAGTCACCTGGAGGAGGACGAGGACAACGCCAGCAGCCGGTTGGGCCTGGGCTCTCCCAGCAGTCAGAAAAGCTTGGAGTTTGATTCCGGGTACTCCGAGGCGTCGTGGCAGGACGAAGTGGTGGTGCTCAGGAGGACCCGGAACGTGCGCGTGTCGGCCTCGGCCTGTCTCCGCACTAACAGAGCACCCAGTGGGCGCATTCGACCCAAATCCACGTCCGATGCCTGTCTGGAGAGGTGGACGTCGTTTGAGGTCAGCGACCCCGAGGACTGGACCAACTCTTTGTTGACCAGAGGACGCAACCGCCAGCCGCTGGTTCTGGGTGACAACAGCTTTGCGGACCTCATACAGAACTGGATGGACTTACCAGATTGTCCCGAGCCCGCCGAGCTGAAGCCAAACTCAAGAAGTAGACAGGGAAGAGGTTTCCTCGTCAACATGAGGAGGAAACTGGCCGGGCTTTCCAAGAGCGTAGAGGACCGAGTGAGGATGAGATCCACAGAATCTGAACATATTAACAGAACTGCAAATGCTCCAAAACGCCTGTCCTGCCCAGTCATGGCATCGCCGCCCAAAGTGCCCTTTTTCCACCAGTCTTACTCAGGCATTAATGAGATGGACCCAGATTTTTTCCACTTTGCAGCGCTCTTGAAATCACGCAGCCGACAGCCCATAATCTGCAAAGATATCCTTGGCTACGTCTGACGCAAAGCCGTGTAAAGACGGGACAATCCCCAGAGTCACTTTATTTTTTCTATGCCTGTTTTTTCATTTTCTGATATACTGTGAATAAGATAATGCAAATAAAGATGTTTTCATAATGTTTGGTTTGAATTCCCAGAAGGCACACAACACAGTTTTCTTTATTTGAAGGAAGCTTCCGCCAGAATCATCTGAGTTTCATTCCAGCTCATTACAGTTCAACAGGGACTCCGGACCGCCGGATTAAAGAAGGCTATTACTGACGGTGAAGCAATGAAATGAAGGTTCATTTGTCATTAGAAATGTAATACTCTGGGCAGGAGGGAGTTTGTAAATGCATGGTTAATTGGTTTATAATAAAAAAAGATAAATTGAAAAACATGATGATATCACAGAGTAGCAGATGTGCAGTAATTTCCGGACTAATAAGAGCAAATGAGTTTGTAAAGTCCATGTTAGTTCATTTCTTGCCTACCAAGATCCCAAGTTCAGACACCAAGGGACTCAATGTTCTGAAAAAAAGCACCTCTTCTTACTCAACAAAAAGTTGAATCCTTTGGAGAGGCTATAAATGAGGCAACGGAGCTATTTACAGGCCAGAAACGAAGGCTGTATCAACACAGAGCGCTGTGTGCATGATGAGGTAATTCCCCGTGTGTCCATGCAGAAAGAGGTGAAGCAGATGGAGCAGAGGTTTACTCTTCCCTTTGCGTTATGAAGCGTGGCGTCTCACTTACAGCCCCCTGCTTCATTGACTTGCTCCCTGCTCTTCTTGTGGTCTAAAGGTGGTACCAACTCATCCACACACACTGGTTAATGGTCCTATCAGCTCCTGGTCGACTGAGGAGGGTAAAGAGTGACATTAACGCCAAGATAAGCTAATGATCACTTCACCTCTGGCTTTACATATTCACTTTGTCCATCAATTATAAGGAGAAATAGCACCAGACATTATAAAGATAAAGAATTTCCCCCCAAAAAGGATTAGTTGATTCCCATGCTCCCTGCTGCAGCCGGCCTCACAAATCACGTCCGATACCAAGGGCATGGGGGGCTGCAGGAGAGAGATGGTCTTAGCCTTATTATCTAGGTCTCCTTGTGGGACGTCACTTATCAGGACACAGCTATAACGTGTATAAGGAGGTTTAAATGTGTGTGACAACGCACGATAAAAACAGTGAATACTTTCTCAAGAGAACTTGGAGCAAATATATGTGTTCACTTTTTCCAGAGATTTTTCTGGCTCTACTGTTGATTCTTCTTTTCTTAGCACGCGCCAGTTCCCAGTGGTCTGTAGCTGTTTAAGTGCATCAATACATCACCTTCCCCCAGCTGACTGAGAATCATTCAGGGAGAGTAGTGGAGGAGAGAACTGGGAGGAAGCGATGGATCCAGCCATTACTCATCCCTCCAGCACATATTACCCACACTGCGTCTGTCCATAGCAGCCTGTCATGTACGTCGAGTAAGGAGAGTAGTCGACGCCAAGCATCGTTAATGGAAGGAAATGAATCCCTCGCTGCTGTAAATTGAGGTTACACTAATGCATATTACAATGAACAATCATCATCATCTTCTCGTGGACTGGAGTGTGAACCTCTGCTACTCGCCCTTATTGTCCTGACCACCATATTCAATATCAGTCCTCATTCATCACACATGTGAACAGGAGCCTTACGTGGTACAGTTGGTGTCCAGCTAAATGCTTTATATCTAAAACACAAATGTTCCCTTTACGAACCACGGTATTATTGTCTGAATGATGGCAATAAGTCAGGATTCACCACTGTATTATCCCGTGAGCCGGCTCCACAAAACCCCCTTCAGAGGGACACGTTCAGGGGCACGGAGGTAAAGAAGCTCCAGGAAGATTGCTCAAGAGTTCGCCCTCCATCAAAGATTAATAAAATAACTTTCCTCAAACTATAAAGGATGAACGATGGGTGCAAATGAGACTCTCTGGCATACATTAGTGCCAGTTGCCATTAAGAAAAGATGATCTGCTGAGGCATCGCACACTTACAGGGTGGCCCAGTCTAATGTAGCGGACACACAATAAACCTCCTGTTAATTAAAAGCGCCGGTGAGGATTTTCTTTTCCCTGGTGCTCCCTGATAGTCCTCGGTGCTGTGAGTTTGAACTCATCCTCACTAATCCCTCATTCCCTTCACCCATGTTGTAATTATCCCTTGTGTGTGTTGATAGAAACAAGCTCTAATATGAGTGAACGGAGCGACGGTGAAGAGAGGCCGTTCTCTGTCCAGGTGAACACATATTGGGAGGAAGGGATCAGGAATGAATGGTGTTTTATGCCCAGTTATCACATTTGACCAGTAGAAAACTCCACGGCTTACCGGCTGCACAGCAGATTTAATGGATGCCTTTACCAATATCAAGAATTATAATACGGGTAGATGAAATCAAGCGTTCTGATTGGTTGAGAGTGAGTCACGAGGCGTACATTATCAGCCATAATGTCCAACAGCTGTTTACATTTATCTGAGCTTTCCATATCAGTGCACATTCAAAATAACAATAATGGTAGATTTTGCGTGACCGGTAGCTGTCAGTTTAAACTTGGCAGTTACCAAACAGGTTTCGTGTGAACTTTAATATTTTGGGGGGAATGACTTTTGATGAGTGGTTAGCCAAAGAGGAAACTTCAGGTGGATGTCATGCTACCAGAGAGAAGAAAGAAAGTGAGACAGATGAAATGTTGGCGTTGACCTGAAGACGTTTGGGACACGACAAAACTAAGTAATTTAGTAGTTTGGTAATGTTGGAAAGATATTTACAGATTCGGACTTCCCGGCTGACTATTATCTCTCGGCTACTAATGTTGCACGCGTCGGGCCTAAACACACTCTTGAAGTGGACATTATTGACGATACAGTAGGCCTACTGCCTCTGGTACCGCATTGCTTAAATGTATCTAGATGTCAGAATAAATGTTTCTATTCTATAAAATTCTATTGTAGTTTTCTTAAAAGAAAGAAGCCACTTTTATTTTGTTTCTTCAGCTTTTACATCAGACGGCTGCTGAGTCGGATCATGTAGATCTGCAACTGCCTTCACACCTCCTGAAACCCTGTTGCTGCGTAATCGGAGGGTAATTATGCCGTGTGCAGCAACTTGGCAATCTGTGAAGCTGTGATGCTTCTGAGGAAGCAGGTTTCCAATGGAAAGAAAGGATCCTAAAGAAGTGTCACAAATTGCCTCTAAAAGCCAAAGATAACACGATGAATACATACGATTGATTCTGGGTTCTGATGAAATTCCAGCGGAGCGATTTGACAAGTTCATACGTAATTTGGAATTTAAGCGTTTCATGTTGCAGTAAACCAGACACCAAGGCCAAATGGCCCAGGGTGGCGCTTTTATTATATACTTTGCATTAACATGTCATGGTTCCTGAATGATGTTGTTATTGTCTACCTTTAATATGTCTGTGGGGACTATTCTCATCATATAACATGAGTCTACACAACAATCTACAGATGCATGGCCATACACTAGATTTCTGCATTTGAGGGGCTGAGAGACGTACTTGTTGAATAATGCTCTTTGAAATATTCTGCATCAGACAACCTTCATGGACTATGTATCACTCTACTATATGCTCCTTTGTATGTTTTAGTGTCAGTCTTTAACCGTGACAAGTGAGAATCCTTTCATGAAGATAAAAATACTGTTTTGAATAGCGTATTGGTGCTTACAGATATCATATTATGAAATATTTTTTTCAAGAAGGCTAACATGTCCATTCACATTAAAATGATCTGAGTAGCCCATAGAACATGGTAAATAGAGGGCACAGGTATTAAACTGTGAATTTTCAGACAGGTCACAGATGAGGTCAAAATAAGGTCAACCTGAGCGTGATTGACATCATGCTAAATATAGCACCACCCAGATGTTAAACATATGATATCTCGGCCTAATCTAGTTTAGTTTTGATTATTTATATCTCAGGTGCCGAATCCGGCCGGCCACGTAATTTAATGTGGCCCCTGATAGCTCGAAGAAAATTAAGAACAAATATCCTGTGCTTTTATTTTGAAGGTCTAAAATGAAATGTATTTATGTTATAATATTAGAGAAATGTTCTTATGTACAATATTTCTACAGTCCGACAGAGATATTTGACAATATGTTGGTAGTAGTTTATACGTTTATATGTTTCGGTTACAACCTTTTGAGGGCAGCCATGATGCCGATGTGGCCCACGGTGAAAACAAGTTTGACACCCCGGATTTAAATGAATTAAACCTTAAAATAATGCACACCTAAAATAACTGCTCTGGATTATGGTCTGCAATCTATGTTCACAACATGTTTATGACACACTAGGCCATTTCTGTCTCTTCCCTGTCAGTAATAGCGATAAAGGAGTCAGTTTCTCACCTGTCCAGGTTAACAATAGATTGAGGATTAAAAGGAAGCAAAAACACACTTTCCTGAGCAAACTGACAGATACATCAGTCCTTTGATGGTATCGTGGAGCATTGTGCACGGAACAGGGACAAGAAAAATGTATTGCACAAGGTAATACAAGATGTTTCATAACAAATGTAGGCTTATAGGTATTTGAATGAAGCTTTGCAAGTCTGTTGTAATATTTATTGATGTCATCTCCAAAAAGAAATTGGAACAAATCATTTGTTTTATTGTGGTGAAATATAAATGCAATGTATGGTGTTGTTAGATCCATATTGCTCACTGTATGTGTTTGAGAGACAGAGTGAGACAAGTTGAATATTTCTGTAAATTGTCAATAATATACAGCTACTCTGATGCTTTTGTAAAATTGAATCACAAAAATCTTGAAAAAACGTGATGATACGATTACCACCTCATTCTTATAGCTGTATTGATGATTTACAATGAACATGTTGAGCAGTTTGCAGGCATCCTTTTGTCTTGAGCCACGCCGGGTTGAGAACTGAGGTTTAGATACATGGGCAGCTGTTGGCCGGTGTACCCGCTAAACCAGAACCTTTTATTGCCAACTATGTTTTCACATGCAAGGAATGTGTCATGGCCGGTGGTGCAAGATTAGACAGCAACATTTAACAATCAACAACAATCAACACTGAGCAAGAATGAAATATAGACTGATATTTACACACTGAAAGTATTTAAAGACTGTTGTGGTTGCAGAGATAACCTCTTTTTAGTTTAGGTATGGCGTTTTCTAACAGAGGCCTAAACCTACATTGGTTTTAATACCTGGACAGATGCTCAGTGTTTAGTTTCCATATCTGTCTAACAACCAGAGGACAATTCAAAACTTCTCTGCTAGAAAAATGCTCCGTCACAGATATAGACAATCTATTTCTCACTTTATGTTACTGATGGTGACTCTTCTCACGGCTGCTGAGACAAGCGCACACTAACAGGCAACTCCTATCATCATCTCACAGAGAGCGGGACAGGAAGTGAAGAGTGGGGGTGTTGAGCCTGCAGCCGGACTAATAAGGACTGCACTTAATGTCTTTTTTTGTTTTCTTTCTTGTTATTTGGGTAAAACTCCCCTGGCCAGAATTAAAAGATAATTTCCGCAGTCATTAATTCATTGCATTATTGTGTTGTGATTCTTATATATCTTAATGCAACACAGACTTCCTTGTAGATTAAAAAATGAAAGTACATAGGTACTAATTGTCATTATTAGTAATGATTTTGACATTTAAAAAATACTGAAAATATAATGTATAGTTTTTAAGTACCTAACACTTATCATCTCCTTGTATAGCCCACTGAAATACATACGTATACTATTACTGTACATAAGGATTTAATATTCTCCTTGTTGTGACCACATAAGATTTGAACACGGGGAATCAGGGGATCTTCACTCAAGCTTTATTTAGAAACCACACAGCTGCTCTCTCCTTCTGCTGACTATAAACGGACAACGAGGTTCATGGGAATCATAACAGACAAGATGACACTGGCGAAATATCCCAGAGGACTTTGGTTTGGTTCTCATGGCCAAACAGGGCCTCTGAGGTCAGACTCTACTTCCTCTGTTCACTAAAGCCCACGGCTTTACAAGCTAACCTACAATTCCATGGCATGAAATAAAACGGCCTCAATAGAGGTCCAAATAGCCCACTGTGCTTATGCCATTGATTGGTTGGTTTCAGCATCAGCATAGATACACGATTGAACTATTCCTACATGACAACGACAAGTTGTATCAACGTTAAACCTTTGCTTTTACAGAAGTTATTTTGTTCTCGGCAAAATCAGCAATTTTCTGCATCGACTTCTCCACTACAGGAAATCAATTATACTTATTTGCACTATTCTGATATTACTCGTTCCTTTCTTCCACTGTGTACCATCCATATATATATATCCAATTAACCATATGCATAACAGCATTAGCATTAAAGATATTTCTTAATTTCTGTAACATTACAATGAGTCATTCTCTTCTATTAAAATTGTTCTTCCAATTAAAAAAAAAGCTTAAATAAACAAGCACCTCTGGAGTGTCGTTCCATTCTTTCCCATCTATTAATACTATGAGTTGGTCGTATGTGCACGTGAGTCGGGAGCTGCCTGAGCCTGCATTGTGTCGTGTTCCAGTTCACCCACAACTGGCCCAGTCAGCGTTGGACCCGGGAGCCTCTGCAGAGCCGGAGGAAACAGAGGAACACACCACAGTAACGGGGATGGGGAAAGCATTAGCTTCTCTGGAGACAATTAATGGGTTTTCTATTCCTTGCAGTTACTCATGTTTCAGCATTTGCAAAAAGAAAGAAGTGTTAGTGAGAATGGGACAGAGACTCTGATTTATTTTTGTTTATACAGCTATATGTAGATTACACTTTATCATCGTGCAGCCCCTTCTTTCACTTTGCAGGGTTACCACTGGAAACATTTGGAAGTGGTTACAATAAATACCACAAATAAGGCTTTCCAAACAAAGCCTGTGGAAGATGCCGAAGCCACATCTGGTGACAGGCGACCCCCAGTTCTTGTTTTGCCGAGTCCATTCACAGCCAAATGGCTCAATGTGTGTTTATAGTCACACAGAGGAGACATCCTGCAGCAAACACACACTTTTACTGCCAAACACAAATATTCACACTTTCACACGTACAAACATTGTCACATTGTATGCTTTGATACAGTATAGACACAGAGGATGAGGATGCTGTTCTTCATTTTGCTCATAATAACGCACACCCTCATGCCTTCTGATTGTCGGGCTTCATGGGGCTCTTTTTACCAAAAGTAAGCAGCATGTGATCTTCTTAAAAACTGCCCCCGGGGCAAAAAAAGGTTGATTTATAATTGTCCATATCGGCCATCATATTCTCTCCATCGTTCATGTCTGAAAATAGCTCATGTGACTGACATTCAAAGATTGGGGAAGTAATGCACCCTCTGTCTTTCCCAAATATCGCAGACACAGGAAGCAGCACAGACTCTGGCAGTGTGGGAGAGTGGGCCTGCCTGGCTCAAGGTGTGGAGAGATAAGAGGAGGTAGATGGAGGAGACATAAATCCTACAAGTATGAGGAAGGAGTGGGAAGGGAAAGAGCCAATGCTGACGAGGAATAAAATAGCAGAAGGGAGATGAATGATAGCACCGTTTAGGATGTGAGGGAAAGAGGAGAGTCTGGGCTGAGCAGTAATCAGAATTGTGACATGCCTGTGAGCCGTTGGGCCGCACAATTGGTGATTCTGATGAGCAGGAAACTGAGGTCAGAAGAGCGACCTTGATAAGTTGTCTTCCTGTGGTGCTCCACAGCATGCTCGCGCCACTAGCTGTCCTTCCACAGCTCCAGACAGAGAGCCCTCGCTCCACGGCCACACAATGGAGGCCTTCTTCAGTCTGAGATGGGACGGACAGTAAGCAGACATTGTGTGGTCTCAAAGATCTCTCAGTCTCCCACTTCCTCCGAGTCTCTTTTCTCTCTGACATTTTCACTTCCTGCTGACGTCCCCCTCCAGCTCATCTTCTCAATCGGTTGATATCCTTTCAATTCACTGCAACAACAAAACTGCTAAACTTTTTGCATTTAAACGTTGTCCCATCAGAGCAGGCTCACTTGTTAATAACGATGTGCTATTTGTTTGCTTTATGTTGCTGTCGAACCAGTTGGTCATGGCTGACTTGCTCTCCCACTGTGTCTGGCTATGGATAATTTGTTATGACGGCCAAACTTGTTTAGTGACCTCTTGTCCTGATACATGCCAGAGCAGGCTGAGTGTATATAGAAATGTTGAGAAAAATGAGAGAAAATGTCCTTGGAGGCCATGCAGTCACACAAATTATAATCATAATGATACCCCTTGGGTTGTTGTTTACTTTTTCTGAGATTTATTTCTAATGTGCTGGAGTATAGAGAAACTGCAGCATAACTACCATTTGGTGATCTTGGACCAGTTTAACCACCATGGGTTCCATGTAGAAATTCCTATTAAAAACAGATGTGCATATAGTTAGTGAATACGCTTCAGCAATTTCTTTGAAAGTGCTCAACTGCTGAATGGAAAACCTTTTAAGAAGTGCTTTCGTTCTTCAATGAGATACCAGCCGTGCCGGAAAAAGCGGTGTTGTGTAACCCAAGTTCAAATCATGTGTCATAGAGGATCAGCTGGTCTGATCGTAGGTTTGAGGGCAACCTGTCATGTGGGTAAGGGAGGGTCAGAGGGTCAGAGGGTGAAGTCATTTGATCATGTGAGAGACCAGATGCATCCACCCTCAACCACATTCACAATATTATTATTTATATTTGGGAAACGCGTGAGAATGTAGGACATGGTGCACTGGGGGTGTGCTTCCTCATGCATTTCACACAAACTATTAACATCGTCTTGCGTAACCTCTTTCTCTTTGGCCCCAAACTAAAGCACACTCCTCCTCTCTGGTCAGAGGGATCTGGTGTAAACTATGGAGTACACTTGCAGCAGAGAGCAAACACCAAATGTCCTAGTGCAGCAGTACTTGAGCAGATTTAAAAGCTCCTGGCTGGCAGAGAGACGTGTCCTCCTCCTCGCGGCCCCTGTGTCAACACGCGGCACAGTGAAGGTGGGCTACCGCAGGCTCCAGATGGCCGTCCGCCGCACCTGGACTACTGTTGATTTTAAACAAAGCTGGCAGTCTTAATGCGGACCGCATGGCTGAGTGAACGCCTCAGTACAACTGATGGAGTCAAATATTAAACTGAGAGTTTAATGACCCTTTCATCTCCTCACACCCTCCCAGTACACACGGTCCTGGTCCAATAGGTGTTGGTCCATTTGAATCGTTGATTTGAATCCCATCGTTGTGAAGTATGTTGGTGCTCATAACATCATAGCAGAGAACATCTGAGCTATCACTGCTTTACTTTAAGGTTTAAAACATTGTTTTCATGTCATTCATCATTACTCTAATGAGCTTTTTTAAAAAATCAAAAGACCGTAAGAAGACATTTTTAGTTTCCTAGTCAGAAATTCAAAGATATTGAATTCATAATGATAAAAAAACTGATTTAAAAAGGAGAATTGCTGCATTTTAGAAGCTGGAACCAACACATGTCTGCAGGCAACTTTCCTTTAAAATGTGTTCATCAATCATCTAAATTGTTGTTGATTAAATCTATGTCAACTGACTTATATTAATGTTCTATTGCATCTAATATTCTTTTAACACAGATTTGAATAACCAATGATGTGTGAAACCATCTGAACAATTACATTCTATATATTCTTTTTTATTTATCTCTAAATATAAGTCATAGTGAAACTTAAACAGTTTTACAATTTCATAACCTGAATTCCAGCCTTTGACTTCCTTATACTCAGTTAGTTGATTCAATGCTACACAAGAAGGTTAGACAGGTCGGGTGACTTCACAAAAACACGGCTTCAATAGTGCAGATTAGTCATTATGTGGAGGAACAGTTACCCAAAAAGAAAAATTGCTTTAATTTATACACAGTAGATTTGTGTTTGAACTGGATTGTTCCCGTGGTTATTTAGTCGATTATAGTTGAGCTACTTTAACGAGAGTCACGCTTTCGTGTAAGAGGAGGGAGACGCACTCTGTCATGTGGTTGAGTGGTCTCATCTGACATCAGTATTTTAAAACTGATTAGAAGACTAATTCAATGGCAAGACTCAGTCTATCACATGTCCAGACGTGTTTACACACACACAAACACACACACACACACACACACACACACACACGCACGCACGCACGCACGCACACACACACACACACACACACACACACACACACACACACACACACATGATTGTGGTAATGCTTGGGAACACCTATATGTTTCATGACCTTTATTAGATGTGCTGAGGAGGTTAGAGTGGATGGGAAATATCATGATATCATGAACTGTAACACTTGTTTCTGCAGTCACCATCCAGTGACTAGATGGAATAAGCCTTCCTGCATGTGTTGCCTGTACAATATTTCGGGATCTTGGCCGGATCTACCTGCTGCCACGCCCCCTCTGAAGAAGCGGGAAAGTTGTCTGTTAAACCCAAGGAGGAACAATGTGGGAACGCAGATCAATCTGACTTTAGACCGGCTGAACTAGCTGCGTAACGAGGGAAAGTGGCATAAGGATGCAGCGTGGGAAAAATACCACTGGTGTCACCGTCACTCACGCATGCCTGTTGAAAGCTAAATGTCGACACATATTTTCCCAGCTATGTTTGCAGCATGGCTCTAGGAAAGGAAAGGCAGGCCAGTCCAATTTGGTGACTCGCTATCTCAGGAGAATATTGTGAATCTGTGGAATAACATAAACAATGTGTTGTTAAAAATCTCTCCTGAGACATTTACACAACATATTTGATAATTCAATTCAATTCAGTTTATTTGTATAGCCCAGTTTCACAAATTACAAATTTGTCTCAGAGTGCTTTACAATCTGTACACATAGACATCCCTGCCCCAAAACCTCACATCGGACCAGGAAAAACTTCCAAATAACCCTTCAGGGGGAAAAAAGGAAGAAACCTTCAGGAGAGCAACAGAGGAGGATCCCTCTCCAGGATGGACAGATGCAATAGATGTCATGTGTACAGAAGGACAGAACATAATGAATCAGTAGCTAACTGAACATTTTGTTTCAGGGCAATTTTTGCTGGCAGAGTTCGAAAATTATTCTATATTTATTATCAATTAATAAAATAGCCAATTAACAGAAAGTCAATCGGCAACTCATATGACATTTTTTTTTGTTATATTTCAAGCACAAACACTAAACATACTGTTTGATTCCAGCATCTAACATGTGAAGAGTGTTGCTCTTCTTACGAGACATTCACTTTCACTTTTGTAATTTTTTTCTGATTACATTTTATAGACAACACAACTGTTGATTTATTAAGAAATTAATCATCAGATTACTTGATGATCAAAATAATCGTTTGATAAAACCAAAAATCAAACAAGAAAAGGTTTTGGGGAAAGAAAAGAGAAGAATCAGACTGAACATCTCAATTGGCCAAATACACACAAACTAGAGTAAAGAGCCATCTATAATGCAGAGACACAAAGGTACACACACACACACACAAAAGCACACACAAACACACACACACACACCAGCAAAGATCTGTGATCTGGACTTTATGGCCGTGGCGGCCGCGGTGACCCGTGGCACCATGGGGTCTGTAGCTGCAGGGCCGAACAGCAGCTTTTACATCTGACAACACAGACTGACCACTGTGCTGCTAATTACTCTGACATTGAGATCTGTCACCTCTGTGTCCCCGTGTGACTTGTCCCCTCCCACCCGGCCATCAACCCCCCCAAACACAGTCACAGTGTCTAACCCCTGACGAAAGTGAAAGTCTTTGACTTAACAAGAAACAAATAACCAAACCTCTGCCAATACCTGAGTAATTATTAAATATGCAGGAAACAGCTCTTTTTTTTAATCTTCTACGTTTACAGCTAAAACAAGATGCTTTATGAAGATGTATATGAAAATGTATTCTCCCACTGGGTTCTACTCAGCACCTCATATCACAGCACTCACTCACCTCTGCATCGTCTTATCAGCACTATTAATCACATCATTCTTATTCTGTTATCTGCGCTGCCTTTTCACCTTCTGTATTTGAATGCAAACACATAAATCAGACAAACTAGAGCAAATAAACCCCAGATAATGCTTGTTGACACAGTGCAGTCAGGCCACGCTCTTGGCTGGTTGGTGGTTTCTTGCTCTGCCAGGCTGAGTAATGCATGTTGCTAAGTTCAGATCAAAAACACCGGCTCAGCGGCAATTGACACCCATATTCCTAGAGTGGTAAACTAGCATGCTGGGTTTGATGCTTTTATTGCAAGTTCAGCTAATCAGGCCAGGAATGAGTTTTACTCCTGACTCCAGATGGGATTTTGATTTTCAATTTTTTAATAGGTTGGGATGTAAATGTAGTGCAGTGATTTGGAAATGCCTCCTGTATTTATTCAAAGGAATAGTTCAACATTTAGAGAAATTTGCCAATCACCTTCTTGTATCAGAGGGTTGATAGCGCTCTCCTGTCGGCACAGTACAAACTAGCCTACAGCTAGCGGCTGGTTAGCTTAGCGTAGCGTGTAAACATAGGCTACTCTACTTTTGTACGGTTTAAACTAACAAGATATAAAGAGTTCATAACGCACTGGATTCTAAGCTAAGCTAAGCTAACTGGCTGCCGGCTGTAGCTTCATATTTTTAAACCATCTTCTCATCATCTCAGTCCCTGTAAGTAAGGCAACAAGAGTAGGCTACTTCTCAACATATCAAACTGTGCCTTCACCTAAATGTTGCTGACTATATGAAAAATAAAATGAATCTCAAACCTGCGAGGCCACTCGTAGACGTGTGCGATATGTGTTTTGGTATTACTTGTTAGCCTACCACGATTTGTTGTCTTGTCAGAAGCACATACTGTACGTATGCCTAGTCAGTCACACTTTGCCTCTGACCACAGCTGTGAACCCAGAGGTGTTAATTGAGAATGAGGATTTCAACTTGTCATCAATACCAGTTGAGCAAAATGTTCCCTCATTTGACATATCAAAGAGGTTTCATTGAGAGTTTCTTACTTCCTCTAAATTAGATCATTCTGCTTGTTTCCTGCTCTCCCCCACTTCCTCCATTGGACAAATAAGACACCTCACTTCCATCACAAGCACAATTGTGCATCATCTAGGTTGGGAGCCGTCTGCACTGCTGCCTTTGATGAGATGCAAATATCTTTACCACACTGGATCACTTCTCTGTCCGACTAAATATGTGAACACTGTGCTTCTTTGTGTACAGCGTTTTTTTCTCCACATGCTCTCTGTTAATAGGGTTGATGTCATCGAATTACCCCCCCACACACACACACACACAAACACACACACACACACACACACACACACACACACCACCTCTGCATCCACATCCCGCCTTTGTAGCCCAGCAGGCAGCAGGGTGGTGATCCTGCAGCCCTGACTCCAGAATGACAAGAGAGCTTTCATGTCACATCATCAGACCACAGCAGGCGCTGCACACCGGCCTTTCCCACAGTCTCTGATCTCCTGCTCCGGCTCTTTCTCTGTCTCTTTACTGGGATGTCAGGGGACTCTCTCTCTCTCTCACCCTGAACAAACACACAGCTGTCCCACAAAACGTCACATATCCACCAAAATAACTCCAAAATGAGCTGTGCATCGTTGACTCTGACAGCTAAATTATGGGTGAAATGCATGTCACATGCTATACTTGTCCGTAGACTGGTGGTGGTGGAGTGGGGACATTTCCTTCCCAGTTCACAATCTGCTTATGTCTTAAAAATATGATCCAGTTAAATATTTGTTGACAGAGGTTTTGTGTATGTTCAGGTCTCTTGAATACACTTTTCTCCCACTGGCATTACTTGAGTTAATGTGGTTGTGTCAAATGTGCCATGTAATCATACTGTATCAGAAGGGAAGGTACTTCATCATTTATAAAGCGTTGTTCCACACTTTATAAAGGATAGATTCAACATTTGTAAATGAAGTATTATATAATGCTTCAAGCATGCAGTTATAATAACGTTTTTTTTTGTATTTGTCTGTGTAATATTTGGTGATGTTGGAGGCAGCAGTGGCCTAGAGAAGTCTCTCTCTGGTCCTATGACTCGGTAACACTTTATAATAACTGCATGTTATAAAGCATTATGTAATTATTTAATTCATAAATGTTAATTCCATCATTTATAAAGGGTAGAACAATTATTTATAGATGATTAGATATGTGTTTCCTCATACGTAACTATAATGCTTCATAGTGTGCAGTTATTGTTAAGTGTTACATTTGTTTGAGAACTTCGATTTTGAAGCCTCGAGTTCTTGGCCGTTTGCCAGCTTGGTTTCTGCAACAAGAGGTGACAGGAGAGGCTGACGCTAAATACAAGCAACCAACACATTTACAATAAATGTAATGAACTAAAAACACACGGTGAAAGGTTCTAAGATGTGATGTGACCCGAACTCATTCATTTTGAAGAATGATGAACACTTACATAAAGTAAGTTTTACCCTCATCTATCAGTTTATTATATACTCTGTATGCATATTTTTTTCCCATGGAGTATGTGGTTGTTCAAATTAAAACCATAGCAGGAATGCCTTCCACCTGGACACATCCTTTCATTTGAGTGCTTTATGTTGGCTGGTGACATCCAAACCTAGTTCACCAGCCCATCAGTCTTTCATGCACTTTGTATGTTCCAGTGACAGACTGCACAAAGGACTTTGTCAGGTGAAACATCTGGTTTAGGGTGATGCTCTTTGGTCTTTAATGGCCTCTGCGAGAGGCCACATCAATGGCAGGGATGATAAATCTGAACAATGAGAGAGCCAGTAAAGCAGTCAGCAGGGGTTCGACAGTGCAGGCAACAGGAAGTGTGGCTCCTTTTGACCCCTGAACTCTGAGGTGATGCCTTCAGTCTGCTCTCTGTACCGGGGTATCCGTCGCCCATGTGAGCTACAGTGCAGATGACTGGCAAAGGGGTATATACCCTCTGATAGAGATCTGATGTATTTAAGTAGATGTTTGTAATTCTAGGTTAGAATCTGGATTCTCAGGTGTTTATTAATTGAGTTGATGAAACAAATCTCTCATTGCTTTCTTTGTTTTTTGACTTACAAAACTGTTACCCCAGTTTTTATGCTAAACTATCGGCTAAACGGCTGCTGGCTCAAATTTGATATTTAATGGACAAATACGACAGCGGTATTGATCTTTTCATCTAATCCTCAACAAGAAAACAAATAAGTGCCTTTCCCGAAATATACAATATATAAAGAATTGATTAAATATTGGAATGAAAAACAATCTTTAAAACATTTACGCGAGATTAATTAAGTCATCCATAAAGCAAGATATGGCCCATTTATCACATTAATAGTTGAATTTCCATATGGAAAAGAATAATCCAAACATTTATTTGGACTTGTATCTTTTCAGTACCTGCCTGGTGTTTGCCAGTAAACAACACAGACTTGTTAACGCCCTTGAGAGAATGTGTTTTACAACAATCTGGCACAATAGTGGCTGACAGTTGTACACATGAAACTTCTCTCAATTAGTGCCGAGCAGATGTCACGGTGGTTGGAGAAGATCAATAGGGTCAGTGGTGACAGACTGGTCCTCAGTGTAGTCGGGTATTTTACAACACAGGCTTCTACAGACAACTGGGACTTTAGCTGCTAATAATAAGAGAAGGAAGTGTGGCAATATTAGGAGAGCGAACAGAGGGGCTCTCCCAAAGACAAAAGGCTCCACTAGAGCTAAAAGGCGACTGCAGCCAGTGACCTGCGGGACCCGAGTGCTGACCTTTGAGAGGGGCTCACTGTCTGCCGCTCTGGAGGAAATGAGATGCTGCAGCCAAACAGAATGATGATCAAGGCCTATATAAGGAGAGGGCTGAAGAAGCACTGCAAGCTGGTGAGTTTAAATGCTGTGGTTAGCTTCTATATGGCCGGACGTTTATAGCAACTTGTCTAAACAAAAGCAAGTGAGGCAGATATGGAGAGGAAAGGTTTCCCTTTATGTATGCAAGACCATATTTGGATGAAAGTGACAGCTGTGGCTTATCATTCTGTTTATCATAGAGTATACCTGTGCAACATAAGATCATCTTGGGAGTTTTAAAACAGATACGTTCTCAAAAATGTATAAGAAAATAACTTTTTATAAAGCTTTTGTGTTAACAGCTTGAAATGAACCTTTCACTAAACATGTGGCCTTGGCTACAGGAGGAAACACGTGCACATGTCTGTCCCTGATATTATTGAGTGGTTAACTGTGTCTGGAAACACTTGTATGCTTTTGCTGGCCCCAAAATTAAATGTTACCTAAACTTAATCGTCAAGCTATCCTTCAAGATGAATTGGCTGCCTTTCCACCAAAGTAACACATTCCACATATTTGTTTTCACTGCAAACCTCCTTGTAACCTCTAGTTGGTGCCAGCATCAGGGGAATGTCAGCACTCTGCTGTACCACTTTTGAAAATGGTGCACCATTTTGTGAAGGAATCCGATTTCAATGAGTCTGGCTGTGAACAACACTAAACTCCAATTTTGTTGAGTGAATAGCAGATGGACTCCCCATTCCCATCTCTGATTTCAGGTCTTTTATGTGGTGCCACACCTGATGGTGTGTGGGATGTAATCACCTTTACACAGCAGGTCTGTCCAATCAGGATAAGTGGCACCAGACTGCAATCTACAAAAGAAGGGTTGGTTCTTTCCTTCTCTACTCAAGTTTGTGTTTATTATTATTAGTCCAGATCAAGAGAATGTAGAAGTTGGGTATGTTAAAATTACTAGAAAGAAATGAGCTCATAATGCCTAAAAAAAACACCATTTAAATGTAGCTATTTAGCTTATAGGTAATGTTAGTGTTCTTATATTTCAGGAAGCTACCACCCAGAGACATGTAGCAAGCTAAGTCAGTGCCATACATATTCAATATAATATAATTATATAGGCCTTTTATACATGATATAATTATGTCATATAATAAATACTATAAAGTAAATTGAAATGCATATTCAGTCATTATCGATGCACACTTCCTTCTAAAATCGATGGACAATCGAGCACCTTACTACCAGAGAAATATCCATCTGCCTTTCATTACAGTGTGCTACACTGTCTGTAGCATAACATATAATCCAACATTGTGTGTTCACAGCCACGAACATACACTGTTTGATTTTACGCTGCTACCATGCTACTGAGAACTAGTGCCCAACACTGGGTCATTCCCATGTCTAAATGTTAACAGCACACAAGTATTGCTTGAAATATGACCACAAGAACATTAAACATCCACTGCAGGTCTTGCTGCCACATGCCTGTGTTCTACAACATCCCCCATATTCATCAACATGCCATGCACATCCTTTGATATCAGACACTGTAGAAAGGACACCTGTATAGAGGGAGGAAACAACTAATCAGACCACTTTGAAAACATCCTTTAAAACAGGGAGTTCAACTTCAGCGAGGTCCACATAGAGAGAATGTCCTCATGCAAAGGTCTGGAACATCACACTAATGTCTAATTTGCGCTATGATTGTATTAATTAATAAACAGTGAAGTGAAGATATCCATAATATTCTTATCTTCTCAAAATAAAAACATGTGTGCGTGGACTTAATCTGTGGTTATGGAAACCTCTTGTTTCAGCACTATTCCCCTTTCTGGTAACATCATTGTTGATCCGTTAATTAATGTTCTGGGAATCTGATCATATTGGACAGTAACAGGCTGCTAACTGTAGCTTCATGTTTAGTGTTGCTTGGTATCAAACCTCTTATGTAACTCTTGGTAATAAAGCAAATATTCCCTGAAATGTCTATCTATTTAAGTTATTAATATCAGCTTCTGATGAGATATACAGTATATTAGATGGAGATTGTGTGTCCTTGCTGATCTAAATCCAGCTGGTGAACAGTTCATTATAGATGGTAATAACAGTGATGCACTGGACTGTGCCGCCGCTGCCCCTTCCTTGACACCCAGGTGTGAAAAGCTTTTGAATGCAGTGGGGAACTAGGCGACTCTCCCTGGCCCACAACATCCCAACCGTATGCACTTTCAGGTTGGCACAGGGATGACGAGATACGGGTGACAGCAAGATGGGAACACAAGATAGAAAATCTGCGGAGAATAAATAGGAAGCGTAGCATTAAGAAAGTGGGCGAAATCGGCTTGTTTAGCTCGTTGGCTTTTGCTTAAAATCACTTTGCTGAACTTCAATGTTTTGCTTGTTTTATTAAAGATGTATAAGTTATTTCCATAGACCTCCTTATCTTCTGCAAAAGCATGTGATTGCCATATCGTACTTGATAAGGGAGAATGAAATACAAATTATTTGTCACTACAAAACAAATAAAACATGAAATGTGAAACCAAAAATGTTTTGCCTCCAGCAGTCGGTAAGGTAACAGCTCTCATCTCGCTGCGACCGCAGGGCACTTTGTGCACTTTGGGAAACCTGCAGGTTTGTGGTGAGGAACCAAACTGCTCCGCTGCTCTCCTCTCTCCCAGCATTTAATCACCAGCCACGCCAAGAACAACCTCCCAATCCGAACCCAGAGTAAAGCGCCTGGTTTACCACGGCGGAGATTCTCATGTTCAAATATAGACAAGAGCAGAAGCACAAAATGACACAGAGAGAACACATTCTTTCCCAGCATAAGGTCACAGCATACACCCTGAAGCTTCATCCAAAAATCGACATGTTTTTTGGCAGCGTGGCATTCGTGTGGATAAAATAGGATGGAAGGTAAACCTCTCTCCCACTAACCCCTGATTAGAGCTCTCTGACTCCACGTTTAGGCCTCTGCAAACACACTCGCTGTCTCCCACATGAGAGCTGGAGAAGCCTTTCCTTTACGCGGCCTAGAGAAGAAGCCCCCTCTGTTTATTTCTGTCCTCGGTTGGTTATTGTGTGTGTGCACTGCTGCATGAGGTTGGTTGTCAGGATTGTGCCTCAATTACAGCATGAATGCAGTTATAGCAGCCTCTTCAGCGGGACAGTTATTTTGAATAATTTAAGTGATTCTGATGGAGTGTGGACTGAGCACCCACATCTGCCTCGGCTCCCCAAGAATCAGCTCAATTCTTGTTGCTAGGATACCTGCGGCTCGTTGAGAACACCTGGAAGGTAAGAGGAGGCCCGGCTCATCAGCATGGCAGGACAAAAGATAGTAGGTCGGCCAAACCAGCACACAGCATGAGAGATGAGGGACGAACTGAAGAAAATAATCACAAGTGTGAGACGAGGATGAGAGATAGAGAGGTACAAGACTTACGTACAAGACAAGAGAGGAAGTGGTGGGAAATCCTTAATGTGGACCACATCAGCAACATTGCAAACCCCGAGTGACTGTTATAAAACAACAATGCTGTTTCCTTTATTTACATGTCTACATGGATCATGAGCTGGTGGGGATACTGAACATTCCCCTAAACATTCATGCCAGGTTTTCTGATGGCCTATATAAAAAAAGGAACACATCATTGAATGTTCTTATTGAACAGCCTAATCCAAATATAATCAAAAGGTTCTGATTTAGTGACGGCCCTGGTTGTTTACCGCTGTGGAGAGAAGGAGTAGCAGCCCTGACTTAAGGGGGTAGGGCTGAGCACACAGTCTATTGCATTGACAGGAATTACCTGTTAATGCAGACAATATAGATTGAATTCCAATGTTTATCAATACTTTCTCCTTCAGCAAATTCCAACAATTCCGTTTCAGCCAATAATGTCTGCACTGTACCGGCTTGTGACAGTAGAGATGATTGCAGACTTCTTGTTTGACTTTGTTTAATGCTTGTTCCATTTGACCACTTTGAAATGACATGACGTAAACAACCGTCTCCTCAGAGGTAACCTGCAGCGTGGGGGGTCCGGCCCTGGCACACTTCCCTTGACCTCAGGGTTATCACCATGGTAATCCAGGCTAGAGCACCCATGAGGAATGGCTACTGGGTGATGCCTGGACAGACTTCAGCAGCTGTTCTGGGGTGATGGACACTGAGTCGTCATTTGCTGGATCAGTATAGACACCAGCCATATCTGTCTTTCACACATTAGGGTGTTGGTAATCATGCCTCATCTTTACAGAAAAAAACAGACAACAAATGCATCATATGTTCTAATTTCTTTCAGATCCAAACAACCCATTGTAATCACCTAGTTTGACGTTCTCTCAATGTAACTGTGGATAACAAAGTACCCATGTTCCTGCACGTGCATATTCCCAGCACGTTTTCCACATGCTGCATAGAGCAGAGTGACTGTTTGGGTTGAGTCCAGGGTCAGTTGGTTTCTCCTGACAGTTTTATATACCCAATGGATGACAGGCTGCTTGCACTGCGCCGCTCAGATATTAACTTTCTCTGTTTGAGGGGTTAAAAGCGTGCTGTGATGGTGTGTCGCATGCTGTATTTATGTTTGGGCCCTGGCAGGTCCATCTGACCAGAGCTCCACATGGACCCTCACCGGGCTGCTTAGGATGGGGAAACTCCTCCACCCAGGCAGACTCCTGCATGTTGACATTTGAAAAACCAAACAGCACTCAGCAGTGAAACATGAGCCCTGCACAAGGAGGAAAAGGCAGCAACTTGGTGAGGAGAGTGAAAGAAAGCAAGAGAGAAGGAAAATATGTGGTTGTAAAACAGACAATATAATAGAGGAAATGCCACACTCTGTAAGATGAGTGAGATGAGTTTCAAAGCTGCCCCCTCCCTCAATTTCTTCCTCCTTTTTCCGCGTGCAAGCCGGAGCAGCTGAGAGTGGTTTCAGCCGGGCTTTGGCTCAAATCAACTGTCAGAGAAAATCTGTTTCCAATATGAGCGTTTCCTGTGAAAGCAGGAAACAGCCCTCCACACAAAGCGAGGCCTGTCAGGAGTCAACGTGGAGGTGCTACAGGCCTCTCTCCCCCTTCTGCTCTGGAGCCTGCAGTACCACTCAAACCCAAAAGAATAGCCTCCCAATGCAAAATGGAAAATGTTTTATTTCGTTAGAAATTGTCTTATTTGGATTTATGAAGATGAAGTCATTAACAGAGTAATTAAAAATATATATATTTGTATTTATTTATTTATCATAATTGTGTTGGTCCTTGTCTGATTGTCCATATAATTGGTTGTTATGCTGTTATGTCATTTTTATTTATTCATTTTTTGTTGTTATCTGGTGTAACTTGTAAAAAACTTTAAGAAAATAAAACGATTGAAAGAAAGAGTAATTTAAACATTCCTCCCTCTAAGCAGACACCAGTGTATTGAGGAGTTGTACCTTTGCCATCACTCAAACATCACTTCAAAAGTGCAATTCCCAGGATTCAGAGCATTAATATAGCAGTAAACAACTATTTGCTATGACAAATTTAATTTGTACCTGAGCAGAGAATAAAGTTGCTCTCCGTCTGTGTGTGTTATTATCTGAGCGTCTCGGTGCTTTGTTGACATAGCCAGTGCATGTTTGTGCATGTGAGCGCGCTCCTTTTGGTTGAGTGGCCGCTGCTCTCATACTCTGGTTACAGGTGACATTGTCATCTCCACCGACAGTGTCATCGCAGAAGAAGCGCCTTGCCCACCGTCCGGTTCTCCTTCAAGTTCAGCGTTAGCTGTGAGCTGGGATCCCAATCTTGAATTTAACACTTTTAAGCAAAATTCAAGCCTAAAGTCAAGATGTCTGGTGTCCAAATCATTTTTTAATGACATGCTTATTTTTCGGGTTTACACATATACCATTAGAAATATATTTGTTGTTTTTCTTCTCCTTTTTAAAAATGCACAGATGGATTATGCATACAAAAGCCTCGCCGTGTGCTCTGATGTCCAAACGTAAAACAAAAGCTCACAAAAATATATACTAAGTACAAACACAGGCCCATTTAAATGAAGGAAATGTAAAGTAGGAGTACAGTATTTTTATATGTCTGTTTTACATCATGATTGCAATGATTATTATTACAATGTGTCACCACTACCTTATCCCTTGATATAAAAAAGGATCCTGGATCCTATTTCTAAACTAAAAACCAGCAGTGTAACACAATATTTCCCTGAGCACACGCCGCCATCACGCCCACCACATACCACGCCATGCGTTAAGGCCCGGCTCAGCCAAGCGGAGGTGACCGGGCTCAAAGAGGCCTTTCTTGATTTTTAAATCAGCAAATTCAATTCTTAGGAGTGCAGACACTCAAACCTGCTTCGCTAGCCAGTATTTGCCTCCAGAAGTCAAGGCCAGATGACTCGACTGTTTATTCATATAATAAAGGACTCTCTCGTGAGCTGCTGCATTTATTATGAAGACTGCTGTCCAAAATGTTCAAATAGATGTTTGATGAAGAGTTTTGTGATATTTTCATAACTTTTCTGCCTCTGAAAATAGAACTCATAACGGCTATAAAATTATTTAGGAATGTTAACGTATAATTTAACATCAGGCGGTTGCTTGTTTTCAGATGAATACACTGATTGACTTCAGGCCCCAGTGGGACAGTGGTGGCACTTTGTATGACAGCTGGATCCACTGGGGCCCCATCCTGTTGCATGTGGGAGACAATGCAACAGGGCAGGAAGGAGCTTCAGCTGAGAGATGCACCTCACCGCTGCTCCAGTGCTGCCCTCCCGATGAGCGCTCCTCATTAATGGTCCTCTCCTCGCACGTATAGTTTTATGGCCTACAGCACTTTGCTGAGTAGTTAACACAGAGGTCAGCCCCACCCGAGGGGCCGGCGTGACCTGACTCCTTCAGCAACATATTGTACGCTCAGTGGGGTTATTTGGTGACTGTTCGCCAAGATGGCTTGTGTTGCTCACTCCTCTCTGGCATTGAACTATGTGGTAACAGACTCTTAGAAGTGGCTTAAGATCCCTTCCACACTTGTTTTAAAATATGAATTACTCTGTTTTTGATGATAGATTGTGTCTGTTAACGGGTTTCCTAAAAGGTTATTTGACTCTGTTGACATTTTTTAAATAACATGATTTCTTCATATTCTAGAAATATGCTACACTTTTTTTCATTTCGAACATATATATCTCAGTGTACGTGCACACATCTAGTTTGCATATTACACCACCATTGGCTTCCGGACTTTTGATTTTACAAAATTGGTCTCCTACTTCAGTCACATGTTAAACTTGAATTTAAAGTTTAACTTCCTCCCTGGTCTAAGCTCACCTACTACATAATTTAGAAAAATTCAATAAAGTGGGCAAGGAGCTGAGAGATGAGACAACAGACACTTTCGTATGATGAAAAGCTTGACGAAGCACCGACAACTATGACAGCAACAGTAGGTTAGAAAATAGCAATGTGCATGTGTATCATCCCACAAATGAGACACTAACTACACCCCAGCCACCACAGCCTCACTCTCCACCGCTGTGAGACCTCTTCATCCGAGAGCCAGACAAACGGTAGAAGGCGTTAATATGTTATGTTTACATTTATTTCATGACCTAGATTACCGTAGTCCTAATCTGTCAACTCTCAAAATCGCAAGATCAGGGCTTAAATGCTGATTTATTTTCAATACTATCACCAGCATTGCTGTTTCTTCACAGCATAGCGTGTATCATTTAGTGTAAAACTTAAGAAAAAACATTTGCTGTTACTATTAAAAGTGAGCACAAAGTCGTGTTTCATCTACAGCATGAATGTTCATCATTCTGCAAAGTGACATAACAATAGAGTAACAATAAGCTAAACACATGTTGAGCAGGAGATACTTGAAATAGCATGTACTTAAATATCTGCAGAGAATTAGCCTATTTATAAGATGTAATTTTAAAGATAAAGATATATTCTTCTACCTCAGCAACCTCATTTTATGTTACTAATGAGAGAACACATGCTGACGTATTCTCTTTGACACGTTGTGAGCACTAAGTGACCCGTGAGTCTGGGCACAGGATCAGATACAGACGGTGAACATGAAAACATGGGGTTATTTTTTACAGATACACACATACATAGCACACACACCTGGGTTTCACTCTTTTACTTACCAGAACAAAAGTTCACATATATGACATGAGGTGTGCAGTGAGACTACCATCTCTCTCTGCTCCTTGACTGTTCTGTTGGGATACATGTTATAAGGATGGTGACTTTAGAATAAATTGGGGGTGATGAGGGTTATGTTGAATACACTTGGGTTGAGTGATTTTAACAGGTCCTGTTGCGTAGGTGTAAACGGAGAGTGCTGTTAGTGTGAAATGGTCCTGTGAGGGCTGTTTACGGTTTGGCTCATTAGGCTCATGGACATCAGCCAGGTCAGGCCGTTGTACTGAGATGCTGTGCAGAATAACTTGACACAGAGAAGCAGGTGAGAGTGTGCCTCTGGACATGTTCTATCAGTAAGTGTAGGGCCTAATTAACATCCGCCTGATGTATCACATGCTCCTTTATTCCCACAAAACACTTTCCTAAATGGAAAAAAAGAGGGCCAGTGGGAGCTCTGCCGTGCTACTTTTCCGATGCAGTTTAGATGATTAGCGCAGAGACGCATGGATGTGCATGTGTGGCGCTTGTGTGTAATAGAGATCCTCATGACCATTCCTATTCATATGTGTCGTGCCTCCATCTGGATCCTGCTCTTGGAACACATGTCAGGTAAGTCAGCGCCGAGTAACAGAATACAGGCACAGATGATGAGCTTTTACATAGAGCTAACCTGTCATTTATCTGCTTTTCCACACCAGGTCACTAAAGCCGTGGGGTTAGACACACACAGGCTTCCTGACGGTGGAGGAATATACAGGCTGTCACGTGTATTACGTTACATGGAGACTTTCTTGACATTTACTACTAGAAATTCAAAGACTATATCCCACCTGAAATCAGACATTTGAGTTTAACTTTGCATTTGATGTCATGAAGGCAGCTGATGTGAGAGGTGCTTTGATTGATAAGTAATGAAAACCAGGCGAGTATCAATCAGGCACTCTGGTTCCGACACCAGGTCACCAGAGGTTGGAGAGAAAGGTCACTCTACGTCAGGGGGGTGACGGGGGGCAGAATAGGCTGCAACTCCAGGAGTCGGTTTTCAATTAAGTCACAACTCAAAGTGTCACCAGGATATATGAACAGCCCACTGGCTCTGCTTAAAATGAAACTCCTAATCCATCTTTCCATTTCAAGATCAAAGGAATCAAAGACGGCTCCTGTCTTCCTCAAACGTGACCGTGACTCTCTGGTCCCCCCATCGATCACACTTTATCACTCCAAGGCAGATGTGCTCTCCGTGTGTCTCTCCCCATCTCGGATCGCACACAGGAAGTCGCCTGCTTTGACTCAACATCCTCTCATGTGGTTCATCAACACTGAACGTAAGATATTAGCTTCAGCACATATTTCCACATATTCCACATATAATATGCTGTTTGTGAGAAATGTATTGTTACTCCTGTTTGTATTATTGCATTTATGTTAACCCCAGGAAATTAACATTCATCCCCAGCCGCTGTGCTCCATTCAACATACTCATTTCATCTTTTCGCTTGTGTTTACATTCAAGAAGACGGATAGAGAAAGAGGAGTGAAAGAAAACCAGACGGAGCTGGAGACAGAAACGCCAACCAGAGATCATAAAATACAGGAAAGAGAGAGAAAACATTTAGGAGACCTCCGTCTCACTGATGGATGGCTCCATCTTGGAAACTCAGACATGTGAACCAGATGGCGGTCGGCCATCGAAACACGACTCAGCTGAGGAATGGGATGAAAGTGAGGTTCACATTTAAACTACAGCTTATTTAATTATCAACAGTTGCAAGGTCTTGAACAAATATGATTCTTTAAAGAGAAATGACCATTGTGTCATTGGTAATTGCTGGTGAATGATGTAACGTCACCGGCATCAAAACATTCAGCATGTGCTTGAGTCTCTGGAAATGAAGCGGCCCCTCGGCGTCAATACATTCCTCTCTTCCAATTAAATTAAAAGCAGTTAGTCAGTCAGCTGAGAAAAGTAGTGGAAGAACCATTCATTTGACTTATAACCATCTCAAGGATAACTTTCAAGTTGTGCTCATGTTGGCGCTCCCTGTGGACAAACCCATCATGTCCAGATGATCCTGACCTCACCAGTATGAGCAATAGATGTGAAAGAGTGGCTGTCAAAATATAAAGATAGACTACTATTAGATTATTATTATTACCAGTTATTATTATTATGACTATACTATGCTACTTTACTGTGATATAAGATCATAAATACAAAAGTTATAGTACTTAAATATACTTAAAGTACCAATTGTAAAAGTACATAAAGTAATTATTATTGGGTGCATTCATATTTGCATCACTATGTTAGTTACTTTTTACCACTGGCTAAGACTTTCTTTAATTGAGGAGTTATCATAGTTAGAGATATTCACAAAGTTAACACAATGCTCTCAAAGTGTATATTCAAAGTAATGATCCAAATGGTTTGAAATAGAGTTTGGACCCCACTGTAGACAAGTAATGACTAAAAATACAATTTAACAGAGTTCATGGTGTTTCCGTAAAGATAATAAATCAACAAAAACAATGTGAATACCTACATTGGTTCTCGAAGAAAACCAAAGACAATGCTTTTATCCCGGTTTGATGAAGAGTCGTTGTAACTGCCTCGGGCTTTTGGCACCACACTGAACCAGATCTTTCTAAGCGGGAGAGCTGACCCAAAGCAGCAGAGCTAAACGTGACATTGATTAATCAATGGTAAACAGATAGAGTCTTCATTATCTAGTCTCTCAGGACTTAATGGTGGCTTGAGCTTGGGGGAGGGCAGAGAAGAAAGAAAGACTCATTGTTTGACTATTTGTATGACTGCCCTTTACATGGTTCTTGCTATGAACTCGGACATAATAATATATTTGATTTATATAGCGCTTTTCCAGGTGCTCAAAGACGCTTTACAACACATAATTAAAAGAAAAAGAAAAAACCTAAAAGCTATGCATTATAAATTACGATAAAAACAAACAATAAAAGCAAATAAGAACATACAGAGCACACAATCACACATTAAAAGCAATTTTGAACAGGTGGGTTTTGATTTGTGATTTGAATAATGACAGTTCGGTGCAGTCTCGGATGTTTTTGGGGAGAGAGTTCCAGAGAGAGGGGGCAGAAATGGAGAATGCTCTGTCACCCCAAGTCCGGTGCTTGGTCCTGTGTGGGATGGAGAGGAGGTTGGCATCAGAGGAGCGGAGTTGGCGGGATGGAGTGTGATGGTGAAGCAGATCGGTGAGGTAGCAGGGGGCTGGTTATGGAGGGCTTTGTAGGTGAGGAGAAGGATTTTGTAATGGATACGTTGTGGGACGGGGAGCCAGTGGAGGGTCTGGAGAACAGGGGTGATGTGATCGCGGGAGCGGGTGTGGGTGAGTAGTCGAGCAGCAGAGTTCTGAATATACTGTTGTGAAGAGCCACGCAGCTATGGGGCTTTGCATCTGAGACTGCTGGGGCAACAATTAAAGGACACATTCAACATCAGGCATTATGATTATGATTCCTTAACATTTCCCCTTCTCCATGCGTTAAATGGACTGGCATGCAACCCAC
Organism: Liparis tanakae; assembly: GCA_036178185.1. Classification (NCBI taxonomy): domain Eukaryota; kingdom Metazoa; phylum Chordata; class Actinopteri; order Perciformes; family Liparidae; genus Liparis; species Liparis tanakae. Next base: position 12,912,404 of record CM070109.1, read on the forward strand.
AGTGGACATATGAGTGTGAGGTTGTGGAGGGTCCAGGAGAAAGACATGGGAGAGAACACCAGGGGGCAATCCAAGGGAGTTACATTTGAAGATGAAGAGATTTTAAAAAACAAAATAGACTGCAAAGTCACTAGTCGTGCACAAACATTCTCATATTGTAAAAGAAATGTCCCAAAAAATGTATCTTAAGCATGAGTTCACAGCAACGTGTATTATTCATAAGTATGGTTGTGTCTTTAATACAATGATAGTGAATTCATGAAGCGTTTCAGAGAAAGTAGGGAGAACTCTGGTCTTCTGAAAACAGATTCTGTTCCAAGCGCTCATGGTCGCTCTGAGTCTGGAGCGGGGGCTGAGGAGGATGTGGAGTAAGGGGGTCGCAGGGTGAACGGCAGACTGTACACACTGCAAAGAAATTAGACAGGTTGTCAGCTGAGTGTGCAGCAGGGCTTTGGCGGCCAGCCCTCCTCTGGGATCTGGAGGAGAGGCATGCAGGAACGGAGGAGTGTGTGAGCCGTGCACACGGGCCTGAGCCACGGTTTCCTGTGTGTATTTCCTGTGTGTTTAGTGTGGAGCTCAGGGCCAGGGCCTGTTTCCTGTGTGTGATGGGTGCCAGGCCCAGGATCCCAACACAAAGACAACACGCCACGAGAGCCCACCAATGTCAGTAGGAGACCAGCAAGCCGGTACACACATCAGGACGGTTTCACAGCATTATATATACAGACTCGGAGCTTCAAAGTTTACAAGATGTCGCTCTTGAGATGCAGAGCGTCTGTTTCTCTGTCTTTGTCATTATCTCTGCTGGCAGACCTCTGCCTGGAGGACTTGTTACACCGAGGTGAGCCTCGTAATATGTACACTATGACGGAATATACAGCTAAATGATAAGGCTGTTATTCTGTATTAATCCTATATGTTTCTATTGCCAACAAATACCACAAAAAGACAAAAAAACTCCAACACGTGTCTTTCACTTGATACTTTCTGACTTTCATATCCTGTTTGTGACACCCATTGTGTAATCCTGAAGACATTCACTATAAATATATATGTTTTAAAGACATCAAGAACATCAAGGCCCTTCTATTTTTTGTTTTGCAAATGGCACTCAAACAGGAAGTAGTACATCTGTTTGCGACTCGTGAATATTTATATACCAAACAACACGATCAACAACACGATCAACAAACACCAACGACACCAAAACAAAGTACAGCGGTAACGTTCATTCTGATGAAGGAACATGTTCCTTTGATGTTCACCAGATATCTGTTGGTGCTGAGTAGGTCTTGTACGATGGGGTTGGAAGACACTTTTCCCTGAAAACAGCTTTCTGCTACGTTGATGCAAGGGGTGAGAGAGAACCACACATCTATGAGCTGAAAGATGCTCAAACGCTCTGTAGAGGTGATAGGTTTCTTCCCTTTTTTCCCCCTGAAGGGTTATTTGGGAGTTTTTCCTGGTCCGATGTGAGGTTCTGGGTCAGGGATGTCTATGTGTACAGATTGTAAAGCACTCTGAGACAAATTTCTAATTTGTGAAATTGGGCTATACAAATAAACTGAATGGAATTGAATTGAATAATTATCTGTACGTTCATCACTAAGCAGTTTCTTTCACATGTTTGTAGTAATTTGATCCATTGTTATGGTAAGGATATTGATTGCTGCCGCTTTCTGACTGGATCAACATTGTGTTTGAGCTTGATTTAGGTGTGTGCTTGCACATGTGGTGGAGTGTGTGTGAGGGTCAACCCAGGAGCTCGGACAAAGTAACGAAACCTCCCTCAAGAAAGCGGAGCATGTTTGCCTAGTAAGAGTAGCCTTAAACACACACCCAGCAGATCCTGAGCATATGGGAAGATAACGAAACTAGAGGGATGGAGAGAACATGACTGAATCTGTTAATTCACCTCAGACAAGCACAGACACACACACTGAAACTGTGACGCACTCACTGACTCTCCCTGGAATTCTTCACTTTGTGTGTGGAAGTGTGCGGTGAAGATGATCTGCGCATGCGCATCCAGAGCTATCATGTATTATGGTTGTGACTCACTTTGCTTAGTGATTTTTTTGGGATTTCCCGACAACACATCCTCAGGCCAAATTTATAAAGGTAAACACATGACTGAGACAGAACCACACACTGAGATGTATTGGTGTCAGGGATTTTATGAGTCTATCAGACTCACACAGATAGGTGAGCCAGACTCCCTCCGGGGGGCGGCCTCTTGAATGAAATAGGCTGCCCTCTATCATCAGGTGCTAATACACTGCAGTCGAGGGTAAACACAGATGAGGAGTCTGAGGCAGCCTTAGTTAGACTCCTTATCTGCACTGTATAAAATCAGGACAAAGGTAGGAGGCACTGGATTGAATGGGAGGCAGAGTCAATGAGGATAAGGGAATGAAGGCCAGCTGCATCCTCTGGTGACCATCCTTCCATATTCTCCAAAAACTTTATTCACACAGCGCAGATAGTGTGTTTCTCTCTTGATTTCTAATGAAACGTTGTGAATTATATCATGTGATACTAATGAAAAGCCAATCTCAGATACAGTAGCGTGAGCTTTACACATGTTTTGATTTGTGATTTCAAACCAGAGGTATTTACTATATTTACAGTCACAATAACAGGCTGGTTGTAAAGGACACACCTCCCACACACATGAGTCGGTTGTTACGCCTTGACACCATTGTGTCATAACTTGGCACGTGAGCAGACAAAATTAAATGAGCGGCGGAAAGTAAACAGTTCACTGTTGAATCATCTGTCAAGTGGCTGTACGAATGCAAACTGGACAAACTAGAGTGATTGTATCAATATTTATTTCATCATTTCTATAAGCCTAATCAAAAGTGTTAAATGATTATGTTACACATATATTCAAACATGTTTGGCACATAACAAGTGTTGATAAAGCTTCGTTTGTCGGACAAAAAAAAAGCTTTGTTTGTCGGACAAAAACGGTTGAATTGTTTATGTAAAATGCAACTTTAGCGTTGCACATTTTGAACAAGACGCAACAACAATGTAAGTGTAAAAACATATATTTTGTCAATGAGTGTGTATTTCGTTCACGCAGTTAAAAATGCAGATATGAAGAGATGCAGTAATGAGTGCGAAAACCAGCAAAAGATACAATTGTAACTCTCAAAACACAACTGCCAACATATCCATTAATCATGAACCTGAGCAGGTACAGATCGATTAGATATGAACCTCACAGACCTCCACCCAAAGGGCAATCTCCCGTCACTCAGCTCTCAATTCTATTATACACATTTGTCCACCCTGCAGTTTACCGGTACCGAGGAAAGCTCCCATTCACTGAAGTGTGTGTGTGTGTGTGTGTGTGTGTGTGTGTGTGTGTGTGTGTGTGTGTATGTGTTTCACCAAGGCTGAAAAGATTGTAGAGGAAAGTCTATGTGATTATGTATAAAAAGGACCATGTTGGAGTCCATTCAAAAGGCTCTTGAGGGCAGAAAGGACCTCTCATCCATTACGAGGACTCCCCAAAGACCTTTTTATTCTTTTCCACATGCGGCGTTGTCTGCTATTTACTGCAGAACTCATTTATCAGAGGAATGAAAGGGGTCCATCAAGATGGGTGTGTGTATTAGTAATCTGTGTAAGAATTGTATATCTATTCATCTGCTCTCACAACATGCATGACTGATAAAAGCTCAGCTGTGGCCTAGTTACCAGCTGTGTGTGTCTGAGAACTGAAGCATAATGTTATGTCAATAACAAATAACACAGACTGAATTTCACAAACACATTAGGATGGGCCGGAACAGGGATTCTCTAATTCAAGACATGCCCATTATTGCTCCACTTATTGCAGTGTCACTAACTGACAGGCCTGAACATGACAGCAACGCCAGCGGGGTGGAAAACAAATGGCGTTGAAGGAGAACAGGCGAAACTGAAACTCATATTCACAGTGTTGCAGCTTATTGTATATTATAAATAATTACAATCACTTAACTTGAAACATAACATAACATTACATGTCATTTAGCAGACGCTTTTATTCAAAGCGACTTACAATAATGCATTCAACCCAAAGTACAAACTCAGAACAACAAGAATCCAGAAAGTAACATTTCTTCAACACTGAATTCTGTACTCATCCTCAGTGGAGGGGAGACATGACTGTTTCTGTTGTTTTTAAACTAAACGTCAGAGAGATGTGCTGTTGTCTTGTTGGAGAACAAAAGCTTTCCATTCTGCTTGAAGTATCTAAATCTTTGAAGTAAACAGAACTTTGACAATTACAATAAGATTTTTCCTGTGGATACTCGGCTTGTTGTTTCTTCATGTTGTACAGTATATGTGGACATTCTCTATTATTAATTGATACAAAGCTTTGTCAACACAAGGCTGAAAAAAATGGAGTTGACCAAAAATGCACGTTGAGTCTCTGGCTGAACCTCTGCTGCTCTCTGGTGACCAGGTAGTTTCATGACATGTTGCAAAGAAATCAGCAACATTGCCAGTCTCTCGCTCTCTCTCTCTCTCATACTAAATGTATGTCCAGTGCAGTCTGCTCAGTTTGACTTTAAGCCTTCAGAATATCTCCTAAGCCATATTTATTAATAAAGGCTAGGTAAAGCCTCTGCGGATTTCCATTTCATGATACAATACTCTGCCTTCCTAAAGCACACACTATGTGGCCCCACTGCGACTGGACATGAAACAAACTGCTGTTGACCCATGGCGCTTTCTGCTGCTAGTGCTGCCGTCTCAGGCTACTCAAATAACACACGTGTTGCTTATTTTTTAAATACTGACCTCATAGGAAACAACTTCTGTTAGCTCATTTATTACATATTTTTCTTCTATCGTTCTGACATTCGTACAATAATTTAGATTTTTCGATGAGTTTTATAGTCTGGTTTTAGTGGTTTAACATTGCCAAACTCAGCTTTGAAACTTGTGATGATGTTGGTATGTCGTTTAATCATTTATAGATGAAAAGTATTTTTTGTGTCATCAAATAAGATACTTGTTTTACTTCTTGTAAAATACTACAAGCACCAATATTCCTGCATTCATACGTTAATTTGCACTTCTTTCGCGAAACACTAGAGGACCTCAGAGAGTTGTTGTGTCTATCCAGTGGATAAGAATAAATACTACATTCAACCCCCCCCCCCCCCCCCATGTTTGTTTAGGATGACGCAGTGTGAGGGTTTTCTTAGTCATCTGTCTGTTGATGAAAAGAGGGATTATATAAAGTCACGACACAAATTCCTTTAGCAAAACTTCAACGTTTCCCACCTGTGACTATTGTTGTTTTCCTTTCATGTTTTTGACTTGTGTATTTTTGTGTTATTTATCACATCTACAGTCCATGTGTTCTTTTTTATTAAAGAAAGATACAGAGGTTGATGCAAGTTGCAGGAGGATACTTGCATATGTAAGTGTCTAATGAAGACATTAAAATGACAGCAGTCTGTCCTTGATACATACTCTGAAACATAAGCCATCACTAGTATTAGTGGTGTTATGCAACTGAACATATTTATTCATAAGGAGTTAGACCACAACCTCTGTCTATGTCTGCAACTTCAGTGGATTTCCATTCTGCAGTTGGACATTTATATATAACAAACAAGAGCCAGACTATAGACAAATAACTTCTGAAACTCTGCAACATATTTACAGGCATGAAATGTCCTTTTCTTCTAACTCAGCAAAGCAAGCAAATATATGTGTATATCCTAAAATATTCAACACTGCCTTTGTTGATGATTCTGTATAATTAATTAAAGAACAAAGTGTTCACGGTGAAGAGTGAATGATGAGTTCATCTTTCCTCTGAAGAAATGAGACTCTAAGAACAGATTCCATCTGCAGACACAAACACATTCATAACTCTGAAGCAAAGCAGCCGCTCATCGTTGTGGTATTCAACACTGAATGTAAAGCCTCTAAATCCTGTTGTTATAGAGGGTTATGATGAATGGAAAGTGGTATTAAGTGGTATTTTACTTCTCTTTCTTTAATTATGGATGTAGAAGAAATAATGATTTAATTTCTTTAATCCTGATGTTTTTTGTGTAAATCGTTTAAGCGTGTCGGATCTTCCAGCCCAGAGAGAGGATGCCCACATGTGCTTTTATTGAGGAAATGAACAATCAAGCCACACTGGTGAATCAGATGTTGCTATTATCTACATCAGTTCGTTCAGACATGTTATTAAAAACGTGGAATTACCATCAGCTGCAGCTTTCTGTCTACACATGACGCTGTTTCCACTGCAGAATAGCACAAAGCTGTGGATGTCAAGTTGTTACAGCTGCAACTAATGAAACAGAGTCTTGATAGATACCGTAGAAGCACAATCTGTCAATTATTCTTATTACTAAAGAAATCTCTGTTGTTGATTTGATTGTAGAATATGTGGACATGATATTTCTGTTTGGACGTTTATTTTTAATCCTTATAACTATACACGTATACGCTCTTCATCAACCTCAAGGCTCTATTGGTATCATAAATTGTCAAACAGTGTATCCATAGCCACAGTTGGCATGTCAAGACTTTCTTACAGGCAGTTTTCCAACAATTTTCCAAATGCAATTTGGCACGCAGAACTGTGAAAGCAGATTGGTATAATAACATAATGTTATTTGATTTGAACCTTTGTGCATTACAGACCTTATGCCACAAGAGTTAACATTTACTATCACAGCACTGAACCAGTTTTAGGCCCTAGTTCTTCCATTTCCAAAAGAAGATAAAGGATCATAATAAAATATTTCATAATCATAATCATGAACATATTCTGTACAATGATGACAGGAAGCTATAATGTACAAAGACTTACTGACTCAACAGTTTCTTATCATTTCAGCGGAATGTCCTTATATTGTTCCTGTTTTCATAAATGTGCTATTCACTTTGTTCACTTCTAAGTGCTCATCAACAACATGTGTATGCTTTGAATGTCTGCCACCAATTGTTCTTTTGCTTCACTGTTTGAATATATTTCATTTCTACTTCATCCCTTTTTTGTTTTGTCTCTGTGCAGCATGTGCCGTGTCTTATGTCCATGTGTCCAATGGCGGTGCAAATATGTAGCGATGCTAATATCAATGACTAACATGGCCTCAGAGCAGACCTCTGAGCACTTCCTCTCAGCTGTTAGTGGTTTTATTTCTGAGATATGATATGTGACGTCACTCTGTGGTGTCTCTTGTGTCCTATAAATATGTAAGATACTTGTAAGGACTCAACATGTTCTTGAGTTACCAGACAAAGCATTCTACCTTCTACAACAACAAATATAAGGACTAAATAAATGGAAAATAGCCTAATTTGCTTTCTTGCAAAGAATTTGATGAGAATAAGTTAAGAAGTTAAAAAGAAAGTTTAGCTTAGCATTAGGCTAGTGAAGCCTCGCCTGGCTCTGCACAGACTGCACAATGTGATGGACCTGCACACCGAAGGCTCACAAGTTTGATCTTGTTTGTTTAATCTGTACAAAAGCATCAATTCACCTTTTATATACTAGGATCAGTTACTTCCTGGATGTCTTTTCTGGTTGCTTGGCAACTGGCCGTTGCCCTTAGACTAACCTAAGGTCTGAATTAAGTGTACCAGACTGTATTTCTAAAATAAACTATAACCCCTAACCATGTGTGACTTTGAATTGAAAAGCACTTAAATATCTAACTTGGACAACCTGAATAAAGGTTAAAGGTCAGTTTGTGCATTCATGCGACAAAGTGCAAGAAAATCAATCGATTGATGTCATGACATGATCTCTTTCAGCTACTTGGCCACTCACATACGGTTTTCATTTTAAATCTGTTAAATTGGTAGACAGTGTTAGGTCAAATGAGATCTGAGGTCCCAGTGCTGGAAAAAAGTCCCTGATTCAGAAAGTTTTAATATAAGGTAATTAATACAAGAATAAGGATCACAAAGCAAATACATTGGTTAGTATTAGATCATGTGCATAGATCTTCTCAAATTCCACAGCATGCTATTGGCTAACCCCTACAGGAGGCGGCTCATCTTATCTACTACACAGCAATGCTACTCCCACTAGCATACTTCACATACAGTCCTTCACAATAAGACGAGTTTCAAAATAAAATGTCTGCTTCTGGTTAAAACAGCTGTTTGAGGATCTCTAGTAGAAACTCCCATTCTGACTACGCCTCCCAAAATCAATTCATATCATTCATACTCACGTCATGCCATAGTTAAGAGACGCATTCAACGTCTTACAGTTAATATAGTTACAAGAATAATACAATGATCATACTTATACAGAGATTATACTTTTCATTGAGGGTGACTTTCTACTATGTTTTCATAATGCATTCTTTAGAATATCCTTCATAATATCCTTTATTGATTATAATAGCTTTTTTAATATATTAATTAAAAAACATAGACTTTCTTAGTATACATAAACAAGTATACATAAACATAAACAACGTTACAACTCTACAACAAACAGTTTTTACAATATTTTTCTAGTCCTAGCGCAACATATACAATTGTATATGCTTGGACAATTTCACTTCCTTTGCGTTGTCCTTTCCCATGTTTTAATCACAGGCCTGTAATGGAGGTATAGAGCAGCTCTCTGTGCCATTCGTCCCCTGGACAGGTGGTGTTGGGAGAGGACGCTGCAGGCGATGGAAGATCACAGCAAGAGAGCCTCGCTGATTATCCGCCTCTCTCCTCTCCAACTTTGCCTGAAAGAATGAGGACAGAGCCTGTGAATTCCTGCCCCGTGATGAGGTAAACCTTCATGTCCCTCCGGCAGAAAAACAGTCGGGTCAGAACCAAACTGTTCTCAAAGATAACTAAGCAAACACACAACCTGAGCTTTGTCTATCTCTAAGACGACATGAACGTAAGCCGATGTATCTCTTTTGTCACCGATCTGCACTCAGAGATGTTTACACAAACAAAGAAGATCCGCCCGCACAATAGTATATGTATAAAGCTGAAAGGGAAGATGACTCTCAACAGGGAAAGGACTGCACTCTCTTGTAATCTCTCCGGTCTCCCATCACACATCTTTAACTCCAGTTAAATCAGCTAAACATGTAGGACAACCGGTGTCGGAGGAGAGTGTCAATCACAAAAGAAAGAGAAGAAGACGGACGTCACCTGTCATCGTCCAGGCCCTTTGCATTCCTATTTCCATCGAGAAAGAAAACCTGCACTCTAAAACTGCAAGTCGAACGTGATTTCCTCTCAGCTTTACAAATTGATTACATTTCAAGAGGACAGCAAACACAATCTGTCACCACTCTAATGACAAAAAGATTGCATGTTACAATGTTTTGGTTTTGAATGTTTAAGGAATCTTATTGTAAAATCAAAGGTATGGTCAAAGAGATGACAGCCATACATGTTTGTTTAAAGGGATAATGAGACATGTGTGTGTACATCTATAGTCATGACATGATTACTTAGATGATTTACCAATGATGATTCACCATTGTTTAAGTACAACTCCAACTCATCCCTCATCATAAAAACCTGCCAACACCTGTTGACAGCAGCTTGCTGGTAGGATTCATTATTACAGATCACAACAAGCTGCACTTCATGCCGACTTCACTCCTCTTTAACAGTTTACTGGGTTCTTCTGCCTGACAGCACACTGAACCATCGCATGAGAAGCACAAGTGCTAGCAGACAATGACAGACATTGCTCACTGTTGGCCAACACACTTGTTGAAGATCTTATGACATTTGTTCACTGACATTTCCTCCTGGCGACAAATCATGTGTGCCTACTTTTTATAGCAAAACCCAGTTCAATATTCACAGTCAAATCATATCCGCTACTGAACAAATCCATCCTAAGTAAAATACACCCCGATAGCATAAACTCACTTTCCTAACCTTTTAGCCTGTTATGATTAAGACAGTGAATGAAGGTGGTGAATCGTAAGCAAATTGAAGCAGCTTAAACCCCAAGTCATGCTGTCTCTGATGTCCTTCACCAACCTAAAAAAAAAGCATCGTTGGGAGAAAACATATTCTAGTGCTGGAATGTGTTTTAATTCATGCAGCATGGAGACGGTTCTGCTTTGTTGGATGGTTCAAAGATGCAGAGCTGCAGAACACATCTGGCTCGCATAGATTTACAATTCTGCTTATCTGGGCTGGTGGTTTAGATCAGACTGTCTTTCTCCAGAAAAAATTGAATCAACTAAACTTTGCTTAAAGTTGCTAAGTGTAAATGGATGCAAATAAATAAACTATCCGTCTGAACCGCAAGTGTGTTGTCAAGGCTGTTTTTTAAAATCCTAAATATAAGGACATGAAAGATGCATTAATGACAGACTGTATCACACTTTGGATGGCTGACATATGATGAAATGTATATATATATATATATATATAATAGATAGATAGATAGATCATAAATAAATATCGATGATATTTCCTTTGGCTTCCCATACTGAAGTTACCAAATGTGCCAATGTGAATACTTTTATAAAAAAGTGAAATGCCAAAATAATCTATTCTCTAATGCTGGAGTCTAATAGTATATATAACAAATGCACAGAAATGTATTTTATTTGTGCACAATTTGTGTTGAATTGAACGATGAGGCCTTAGAGAAGCTGGTGGGGTGACAGAAAGAAGATTAATGAACAGCACGTTCTCTGTCTTATTGACTTTCACAACCAGAAAACAGATTCCACTTGTCCCTCCCTCTCCGTGCCATTGTGGTTGCTCTGCCTATTGCTACGAGGGTCAGCTGATGGAACCAATGAGGACCTTGAGAAGATCAGGAATAAAGAGCTCTTTGGTTATGAGTAGCTTGTTCTTAATAACTCCATCCCGTACCAGAAGCTGCAAACATTTGTGACAAAGCCGACCTGGACGAGGGGCTAAATGTAGTCAGAGAGCTTGTATTTGAGAAAGCCATGCTAAAGCCCACCACCTTGATACAATGTGTGCTGCTGCTGCCTTGTCAAAGTGACTTCTAGTCATAAAGTCATAACATGAATGATGACTACATTTCCGTAAGATGCTTTTCGTATTGTGCATGCTTGCACAGGTATGTCACACATTCGACAATAAGTGTACAGCTGCAGAACAAACTATTCGGGAGAATATTTGGTGGAGGTGAGCAGCTGGCCCTGTACAGTGATATAGCCAGATAAGCTAACACTACCACGCTTTTCATTCCACAACGGGTGCTTGATGGCTATATTTCATGGATTTGTTGGTGTTGGCTGCAAGTCATCTCAAAATCAATCTTTTAAAACAAAAAATATAAATCTACAAAAGCAGGGAAATTACTGAATACCCTGAGGTGGAAAATGCTCTCGATTTCTATTACATCACTGACCCCTTTAAAAGTCTGAAAATAATTTACCATAAAAATAAAAATTGTATTTTGAAACGCAACCTCCAAACATTATTAAATACACACAGGCCAACAGCAATACAAGTAACGCTTTAGTTTGTAAACGCTTGCCCACAGTACTTTCTGATATTTATATTGTCAATCTGCCAAGTTCCTTCTTCAAATGCATACAGGTAACTGAACCTAGGGGGCAATCTGCATGAAATGATGTAACCCTGAGCATGAAAAGTAGCTTAATAGTGAGGGTAATGTTTCAGCTCAGCATGGTTATATGGGTTGCTTGCAGGCAGGAGCTGGGAGGGACAAGAGGCAAAGAGAATGAGGTGGGGAGGGAAAAACATCAGAAAGGGAGAGCTTATGACTCCCCTTCAGGCATCTGAACAAGTCTGGACTGTTCAGCTGCTGCTGGTGTTCTGCTCCTCGGGAATCAGAAAGAGAGTTTTCTTCTGCAGGGATGCAGCGACAGGAGTTTACTTATTGAGCTGCAGTGCTTTTTGTGCTTTTGGTTGAAGCTGTGCCACTGGACCGCTGACTGGGAATACTACTGTGTGTCCAGACACTGCACGGACAGCTAGGGCTGGATATGCCACAGGAGCACAGGTGAGGAGCGACAGGCTGTGGCCCCGGTGCACGGAGCAGAGATCCCCCAGGTAAGATGAGGTCCCGCCCCGGGCCCCGTGGCAGCCTCCCATATAGAGCCATTTATAATATGCAAATTGAGATTCTGGGGTACATTTTTGTTTTGAATTGATTGAACTATGTCTCTTGTCTATGTCCCTTTGCCGCTGTAATCCGGTACATTTCCCCACTGCGGGACTGATAAAGGATTATCTTATCTTTAATTATCTTATCTTTATTGATGTGTATGTTTGCTATATCTAAATGTATGTATCAAAATATAATTTTTTGGGGGTATTGATTGATTCTGCATGTGCATACTGGAAATCGATAACTCTTCTTATCTGAATTGTAGCCAATTGTTTTTCCTGCAGACAAGACCGAGCAGAACATTAATCGCCTCATTTTCACACTTTCTAAAATTGTATTCCACAGAAGATTCGGTGACTAAAAAAACACTTTGTAATACATTTTTAAATGAATGAATGTCGAACCCTGACACATCCTGCAATTATACTCATATGCACTGTCTGCATTAGTGTTCATGACAGTTGAAGAGGCCAACGTGGGAGTGTCAACCATGTTGACCTCAGCTGACCTCCCTCAGTTATAGGGCATCAATCCTGCCTCACGCCATGATCCTGCACAGACGAGAGGACTCTCACTCCTCTGTTTGTGCCTCTGACTTTATGGCTTCAGTTGTCTGTTCCACTTCAAAGTGCATCCGAGTCTTTGATGTGGTTTGGATGACGCATCAGCAAGACATCCCCAATTTACATGGAATTTATAATGAAGTCTGAAAAAACTTCAGCCAGACTGATTAAACTCTTCCTCTCTGACTCAAGTTAAGCCTCCCAGTCTCTCGTTCATCTGTTCATTGACTGCACTGGTGCAGCCTTACTTGGTTAGTCGGTGGCGTGCCGATGGGCCATAGCTAATGGCTCTGGAGGGGTCCCAAGTGTTTCATCTTCAGAGGGCGACTGCTGGTTACTGTATGTGTTTATATGGGAACATTTTTGTTGTTCATCATTTTCAGATACTTTTTTTAAGTAATACTTAAGATAATTGTATCAACACCTTTTTGTGGAAAACATTTGCAGACAGAATTTAAATGTTTGGTGGATATGTGTATATTTTGAGGGTTACTGGTGCTGAATGTTTTACTGTGTTTAAGCTATGTTGGATTAAACTAACTAGGGGCCATTGACTTTGTGTCTTCATTCATTCATGTCTTTGGATGCGATAACCTATTAATTAATCCCGTTTTTTCTCAGATTTATTCCACCTGTGTTATGTTTGTTGTAATACAAAGCTTGTAAATTATTTAAAAAGGACAAGATCAGTGCTTCTTTTGAAAGCACTCAAAGGAGGCTTTAAAAAGCTGCCTGTTTTTAGTACTTTTGTTTAGCTGGGATGAAGCAACGGAGAAATAATTCATTAGTAGCCAACATTATAATCTCTGTACTGGACCTGAGGGTAGTGGTCAAAGGTGACAGGATCAGTTAATTCAGTTTACCCTGTTCTTGACTCAGAGTAAGTCTCTTCTGTTCTTGCCATCAGCAGATTCTGGCATCCAGCTCTGGTGTGTTAACAAATTTGCAGGAGACTTTGGTAATTTACTATGACAGCCTCTGACCCCTCCATCCCCTTGTCCAGTGGTGTCACTCTCCATGGTGACCAATGTTATACTGAGGGAGCCTGGCTCTTACACAATCCTGCACTGTCACATTGCAGTGGCCTGTGGCCTGTGGCCTGTGGCCTGTCGCCCCCCTGGGAGAATGGCATCTGTACTAAACCGCAACTCTGTGATCCAGCCTGAGCTAAACTTTCACAAAGCACAGCTCAATCTCTGTGCAGCTCCACAAGAAGGTCTGGGATGAGCCCTAATCTGGTTTTCTTCCTGTCCCTGAAAAGTCCTTTTCTTTCTCTGTCAGTGCTAATGCATAGAGTTTTTTTCTACTTTAAGGACTCACTTGATGTCTGTTGTGGATAGCTTTAAGCTGCACTTTGCTACTAAGACATTGATCTTCAACCCATGTGTAATTTCCAGGTGGCCTATAGTGGGTGTGGCCATATCCATAAACCAGGTACTTCAAGTCCCAGGTGTGGAGGCAACTCTAGGAATGTTGTTGATTAATATCTTTACATATGCAGTAATACAAAAGGAGCTCAAAGGAAGTGTGTTACTCCCTCAATCGGCATGTGATATAGACCAGTGTATTATTTGAACACATATTTGAAAATATCTACCAGCCGGATTGTATTTACTCGCATATTAGAATAGGGGCCGACAATAGAGGAGGGTTGTGGGAGTACTAGGAAGACAATTAAATGTGGGCTTTGTGATGTTTTTATCCTTTACTGTCACTTCTTGTTGTACTCAGCTGGTATTTTCGATGGACCTCAAATCATTTATGATGTGTTAAGTTAGCTATTAGGTAAGTGCTCAGAACAGGCTGTGGGTATGAACTGTGGTCTAAACACCTGGCGTGTAATATAAGGAAACCTGTAATCAACAGTGTTTGGATGTGGCTAATTGTACAGAATTACATTTTATAGACTTAGAAGTCTATAATATTTTCGAAAAAGGGAAATTGGCATTAGATGTGTCAGATATTAAGTGTTATGTGTGTTATGTGATCTCCATCTTACAGAGGAAGCAAACTTGTTTGGCTAATTATGATCTTCTGGCTTTAGGCAACGTCAGCCAATAGAGTCTGGCTTCTACTGGTTTTAATTGCTGCCCTGTCTGTACTGTATAGGATACAATGCATGTAAGTAGTTTCTCAAGTATTGTTTGAGAAAGACTCAAGACCCCAAAAGTCTCTCGCCATACTTCTTGAAGAAGCAGTACGACATTTTGAGAAATCTGCTCATTCGCTTTATAATCGAGAGATAGATCAGACTCTCATGTCTGTAGGTAAATATATAGCTACATTCAGAAGACGTTAGCTGAGCTTATCATTACAAATGAAAAGTGTTCAGAGTTAACGAATTCAACCAGCCAACGCCCAATAATGTACATGCTGTTATATATTGTTTTTTTAACGCCTACAAAAAGTGTCAAAATGACTGGTTATGGTTGATGAGGGGTTATGTGCCCAACTATCTCTCGGCTGGGTGCCGTAATTAAAAACACAGTATTTGCTCTTAGGTTTTTGTATTATTTAACGAAATGATTTGTATTGTGTATCCAGTATTTATGCTAAGATATGCTAACTGCTGGCTGTAGCCTTCAAGTTACCAGACATTTATGCAAGTCTTAGCAATAAAGCAAACAGATATATGTGAAGCTATTGGTGATAGCAATTATATTTTTCAACATAGTTGTTAACAGCGCGACAACAATGTGGGAGCCATTCAGCCAAGTTTTCTGTCTGTTTTCTATAATCAGCCCTGTCAACGTGCGTTAGCTCCAGCTTTCTTTCATGTGGACTATTTCTGACGCTGGAAACACTAACTCAGTCTGGGTCAGGACAGTGTTCTAACAAGACGGCAAAGAACACGACCCAAATCCAGATGATGTTGAAGTTTCTTACATTCCTGTACAAGCTCAGAAAACCACTTTTGTCTGCTGTTGTCACGCTGTGCTCACTTATACATCGGGACTCATCAACGTAAGTGGCTTCTCGGGGTTTTGATCCCAGGAATGTTTACTTTAGCTTCCGTAGCTCTACAGAGTAGATCAGAGGTTTTGTTTGTTGGCTCAACATCTGTCAGCTATTTCATTATGTTGTGCATCACCTCTGTAAAAAGGTGCATGTCGATAGAGTTTGTGATAAAAAAGAAGTGGTGGTTTTCAGTGTTTGGTGTCACTGATCATTGTAAAGGTATAGATCTAAATGAGAAAGTTGTGAAAAAAATATATATATTTTAAACAGTACATATCGTTCATAAGGTTTTGGCATCTGCATCCAAGACATATAGTAGTATCGTTTGAGGATGTTATTGGTCATACTGTGTGCAGCTATATGAACAAAAATAGATTAATTTTATCAAAGGACTATGGAAGTGTTCATCTCTGATGAGGTTGAAGAGGAAACACACAGGGAGACGATGTTGTTATATTGCTGCATTGTCTTATTGGTTTGCATCTCTCTGCACATATTTTTCTTAGTGTACTACGTTTAGAATATACACTAATGTGCATGCCGATCATCATTCCTTAGGTCTATACTTTACAAAGCCGTGGAATGTTTTTTAACCAATCGTTTTTGACGCTTACACAAATTTGTTCAGTAATAAGAAGAAATCTTGACTTTTTTGATTTTACATTTTAGTGAACGAATTTGAATGCACACTAATGAAATGCTATCTGCAAATACATGCAGCCCTTTGTAATATATCTGTCTCCTCTCAACATCAGTGTCGGTTAGGACCAGCATTTAAACGTGTCTGCTATTGTTTGCAGCTTATGGAAGCTTGCTTATTTTGTTTTTGTCAGAATAAGCTGCTCTTTTCTTACCCTGTTTGGCCATCGGGGTACCATGTGTACATTTTTTAAATGTTCTTGACTTTAACTGTAAAACTTGTTTAATTTTACTTGCATACTAGGTAATAATTGCATTAATTTACAACTTTTTGGGGGTTGTTGACCTAGATACATGTTTCCATTCAAAGAACACCATCAGCCATTGGTCTATGTCAGAGGTCAGGAACCTTTTTGATTGGGAGAGCCATAAAAGCCAAATATTTCTAAATATATTTCATTGGGAGCCATATGGTATTTTTAACGTATAATTTTAATGTGACTTCTGGTGCTGAATTACGCCGGCATTGGAGCTCTGCGGCGCGCGAGACCGCGACACATAGAGACAGTATGACATGCTGCTGTGGAGACGATCAATAACAGACTTTTAGTTTAATAAAAGAACAAAGACGTCTTTAAGAAAGGGACCTGCTGTAATCTGGCGTGATAAAGAAAGTTACAGGGGGGTGGGCAGAGATTATTAATTTTTTTAACTCAAACTCAAAAGAGCCATGTCGTCACCGGAAGAGCCATATATGGCTCGAGAGCCAGAGGTTCCCGACTCCTGGTCTATGTGGACAAATCATGTCTGTATTAAAGGCAAATGCCTTTAGGATGAGTGCAGAACCACAATTCATCCACCAGGTGGAGAAATAGAGCATGGGAGGTTGGAGATTGGCTGTTTGGTGCTGGAGGAAGTCAGAGTCCAAATACTCCTCCAAGGCATGCAAAGGAATACGGACAGCTTGGTTCCACTTAGAAATGACCCAGAGACATTGGAGTAACCATTACCAGAGTTGATAAGCATTTGAACATAAATGTGTTCATAAAATGGCAAAGATAAAACAGCTAAGACATAATGAATGGTTACGGCTGTATTCAGCTGATTTCAGTGAGTTTTGATCGTAGCTTTTAAGACTGAAATCTGTGGAGTTTCCACTTTTATGATCACATACCGTTCGCTCAAGTATAGTGTTGAGAAGCAAAATCGCTGTGTAGCTTTTTGTATTGATTGTTGTTTTGTTAAGGTGACAATGGTTGTCTTGGGCCCTATTTCTCCTACCAGGCTAATGTAGTTAGCAGGATAATTTCAAGGATGAGATTACACAAGCGAGACTTTTCGGTTCCACAAAGTAAGTTTGGAATAATCACCATAGCAACAAATCAAAAATGTTGAACCTGCTACAGAGCAGGCTCATTTACTCGAGCTGGATAATCTGGCCACGCTCCCAGAAGGAAATGTAGCTCACTTCCTCATTGATGAAGCAGAAATATTAGTTATAGTACATTTTATAGGGAGAGAGATTCTGATTCTAAGAGTTCTTATCACATCTGGATGACTTCCTGTACGACCGCTATCCATTCTGCCCACAACGAATCATTTATTTACAGCCCTTCTGGAGAACATTGAACACCACATGCTGCAGACGGCATTGACTCACAGACTGTATGCAAAGCTGAGCGCTTTTTTACAAGTGGCACATTGTTGTACATTGTTGTACAGTCTTTGTAATAGTTGTACAGTGTGGTACATTGTTGTACATTGTTGTACAGTCTTTGTAATAATTGTACAGTGTGGTACATTGTTGTACATTGTTGTACAGTCTTTGTAATAATTGTACAGTGTGGTACATTGTTGTACAGTGTCGGCGATGGAGAACATCAGAAAAGCCGCTGTATGCCGAGCGGTTCATAAAGCTTATTTAGCGCTTGAGAAACTTCTGGATGTGTTCATTACATTCCCTGGCTCACACACAGACTCACACACATATTCAAACTCCTATATTATATAGTAATCTCCATATACAATACACAGATATATATATATATATATATATATATATATATATATATATATATATATATATATATATTATATATTATATATACTGTTCTTGAAGAGTTGAACCATTAAACTGACTGCCAGCAGGCACATTTAAAGAAATATTATCGGATTGATTGGGGTGATGACGAGGGCCTTAAAATTATCCGATACATTTTCCCAATATTTATGCTGCGTTCACACCAAACACGTTGAGAGTAGATTCCATGAATGCACAGACGAGAATGGATGAGAATAAAGAGGAATTTCATCCAGTTATTCAGAAGTAGTCGGTGAAAGTTACCGAGCTTTGTGAGCCTACGGGTGATGTTATGTATAATTATATAAATGATATTGTTATAAACCCAAAGGGCGTTTGATGTTCAGATGTTTGTGGGAGTTCCACAACAAGTATAAGGCAGAAATAGTGGTCATTTCTTTTATGGTTTATAACTGTTTCCACGGAGATACGCCACGCCTCTACACCGCAAAGGAAGTGAATGCATTTAATGACAGAGGGGTTAGATGCTCATGATTATGGTCTGAAACTCCTCATAATTGTTCATGATCATCTCCTGCCCGTCAGCGGAGAAGCAGGAGGCTCTTCCTTTCAGTGTAGTTGTCATTGTGCTGTTAGAAAATCATGGTTTCGGTGATTGACGCTTCGCCCTTTTGAAGTTGGACGGGGACGCGCAATCATCCTGAGGACTGAAGTCAGGTTTGAACTAACGGGACAGTTAGAGGGCGGATCAGCCTTTGAGAAACCGAGATAGTCTGATGTCAATCATCGGGTTAATTTAAGTGGGATAATAAGACATTTGATCTAATTTGTTGAGCCACGTACGAGAAATAGGGCTCTGGGCTTCCTATTATGTGGTTGTGCAGAATTAATGTTGCTATGTCTAATATGTCCTTATCTGGTGTTTACGGCAATGTGTGCAACTGCGCTCAGGTTCAATTAAGTTCCAATGTATCTACAGGGCTTAATAGGCATGCTAGTCTTTCCAGTTGAGGGATAACATCTTGATGACAATGCTAATAAAATTAAGTGTTTAAGGAGAAACGTTCACCTAGAATTTAATTCTAGGTGAACAAGGCTGTTTGCCTGGTTTGTGTAGAACTGCTGTAGGAATTAAATGAACATGCGTTAATGTGTGGGCGGGTTGTATGCAGAAAGATCAGCTGCTGTGCGCGACTTCATATTCTTACATTAGCTCACACAGAAAGCTCCAGTTTTGGTCATCATACTCTTGATTTATTCAGAGTGCTCCGATAACGGCAACAATCACTGAGACTGTATCATGCAAATATAACGTGGATCCTAAACAGACTTGTGAAGCTTGACTGCTATGATACGTTTTTACTATGTAGAAAACGTGTTCAAAGGGACGTGGCTGGCAGGCAGGATATCCAAGTCGCTGGTGGTTTAGAACAGGTACGGGCAGGAACAATGGCTATAACTCTAAAGAAACCCAGACAATCTGACAAATAACAGGGCTGAACCACCCTCAACGTACACTGAGGAACAAATGACTAATGGGTTGCAGCTGAACAGGAAAGTGACCATCGGGTAAATCGCAGAAACAGGAAATTTGCAGGGGCTGAATAGTAATTAGCTGTCGGATTGCAGCTTTTTCTCTAATAAGAGTTGGTAACAAGTTAACAACACTGACTAATATAACCTAAAGACCCAAGGAAACGAAGAGGAGTAGTTCAACAAGGCCCTTCAACGTCTGCCAGCATGAATAATGAGTCAGTGGATGGATTTTAACAGCCATTGTTACAAACAGTATGAAATCAAGCTGTTTTGTTGTGAGTTAAATTAGTTTGTGACATAATTAAATTGTGCTCTGCTCTTCGTGTATCCAGGTTGTGAAGATGTGGAGCTGGGTTTTCACCATGACTGTCCTGCTGTCCTCCATGAATCGGAGTGAAGCGCAGGGTATCGATAACTCTAATTCTTCCTCAAAGTGTTCACCCCAGATGTGTGTCTGTGCATGTGCTCACATGTATTCTCCATCGCTTTGTGTTTACAGACAGGTGTGATAATGTGCAAGCAGCAGATATTGTTTTCCTGGTTGATGGGTCTTCCAGTATTGGCCGTGCTAATTTCCTGCAGGTGAAAGGCTTTATGGCTGGGATCGTCAAGCCATTGGCCAGCTCTGTGGGCGAGTCAGGGATACGGTTTGGGGTCATACAGTACAGCGACACCTCCAGGTGACTAACAGGATTAATAACACCTCAGTACTGCCTTGTGCATGCAATGGCAGATGATCTTACTGCAGGTGCAGAATAGGTATTTAATGTGCATTTCTCCCCCTTTAGAGTTGAATTTACATTAAGTACCCATTTGGTTGGCACTGAGCTGGTCAACGCTGTAGAGAATCTGAACTACAAGGGCGGAAACACACGCACTGGTGCTGGTCTCAAGTTTGTCCTAGATAACTTCTTCAACCCTGCGTCCAGTCGGGATGTACCAAAGGTCAGAGGAGCAGCCATTATTTGGGGGTTTAAATTATAAAACTGCATATTTAACATAGCACCTATGTGATACTAATTTGTCCCGTGGGTCTTCTTTAACTTTCAGATCACTATCCTGATTACAGATGGGAAGTCACAAGATAGTGTGGAAGAACCAGCACAGAAGCTGCGCAGTCAAGGAGTGCATGTGTTTGCAGTCGGTAGGTGTCTAACATGCAGGCTCTTCTTTCTTTCTCAAAGCTTGACTTGATCTGAGCCACTGTGATCACTTATTTTGCCAATTTTCTGTGTTTTGTTAGGTGTAAAGAGCGCAGACAGAAATGAACTGGCTCAGCTAGCCTCCCAGCCCAGTAGTGATTTCATCTTCTTTGTTGGGGATTTCAAACAGCTGAGCACACTTCTTCCTCTTGTGAGCCCCCAAGTGTGTTCCAAAGCAGGAGGGGTCTATGCTAGTGATGGTATGTTGGTTACCTTAAATAACGTAACATCAGTCGTTAAATACACACAGTCAACATGTGGCTTATTATTATCTCAGACTTTATTGTGAGATTGTAAACCTGCATTTAATTGTTTTATACATCCTCCTGCTTCCACCCTCTTATCCCCTGTCAGAGGCCTTTTCTGGTCCGGCCAACATTCAGTTCACAGGCCAAACATCGGACACTCTCAGGTTTCGCTGGAGTGCAGCAGACGGGCCTTCGAGTGGCTATGTGGTCCAGTACGTGCCACTCTCAGGTCTGGGTCAACCTATTACATCAGAGATGCGTCAGGTGAGTCCAGGTGTTGGATGAATATTACTGACACATGGAGATAACCTAGATTAAAGTAGCAAATCGTGAGAGAAACGCCTGCCTTCAGGTTGAGTACGAACTTGTCCAATGGGTGGATCTTCTTTGTGTAGATGCTATGGAGATTACAATTTGGCAGAACAGAGAGTGACATTCCCTTCTCCTGGCAGACATGATGCAGACGGAAGAATGTCGTGGCCGACTGATCTATTTCAGTCATGCACTATGTTAAAACATGTTTTAGGATTGACTGCTTACAGAAATGACCGATCTCTGTACAGGAGACAGTCCCTGCCAGTCAGAGGACCTTTACCGCACAAGAGCTGAGGTCAGGAACAGACTACCTGGTGACGATCATCGCCCAATACCCCAACAGTGTGGGGGAGTCTGTTTCTGCCAAGCAACGAACCAGTGAGTATCAAGTGAAGGATAACATGTCAGCAGTGTAACCTTCCACAATGCGAGAGCACACACACGAGACAAAAAGAAACCGTGTTGAACGTATTACAGTCATGTCTTTTTTTAAATCCTCCTTTAGGGTCTTTGCCGGGGGTTACCAGTCTCCGCCTGGTCCAGGCAGGCTTCTTCTCTCTTTCCGTGGGCTGGGATCAGCCTCCGTCTCCTGTGCAAGGCTACAGACTCACCTATGGACCACGAGGTCAGCCACACATATAGCGGTTTACCTGTCCTTCCCTTTCGGTCTGCCACTCATCTGACTTGTGCAATTGTGTTTTAATGACACTTAAAGTACATTAGCAGCACCTCCTCTTTTCAACTTAAAAAAATTACACCACATGCTTAGTATTGGAAGAATTAATGATTACAGTAGCAAAGAAGAAGGAAAAGAAGCTTCAGGACTGAATTACAATTATCCTTTGATGGCAAATTGGAAACATGTCAAGAATGTACAGCAGTCACGGCTGAGTATGGGGAACATGTGCTTTTCTATCACTTTGCCTTCCTCAGGCACTGGATGTTAGGATTTGTATTATTTATCAGTCCTTACTTAATAATACATACATTTGTATTATCACCAGACTTGAAATTAAGATGGAGAGTGAATATCTTCACTTATGTCACGGATAGTCAGTAATTTTGTCTTCACATTCCTAATGACAGGGTGAGGCATAGATTATAAGAGTGTCAAGATGTCTAGGTGCCTTTGCTGTAATTCAGGAGAGAAAAGTGGCCCCTGAAGGCTGATATAAACAGTGTCTCTCTCTGAACATCTGGTAGGAGTGCCTGTCTCCCACGGAGATCCTCTCTGACTAGTTAGGTTGCCACATACAGTATGAGAGAGTATTTCATTAAGTCCAGCGTCTAACCCCACATTTCAACAACAAGGCAATTCAAAGTGCTTCACATAAAACCATTAAAAGCATCAAGATATAAAACAAGATTTAAATACAGAGAGGGGGTTAATGTTTCTACCTGTTCCTGTGTTTGCTTTTACTCACATTAATAATTCAAACATACAAAACGGATACTGACAGGCACCCACACACATACATGACATGCACACACATAGACGTGAATTGAACAATACTTGTTTCCAGTTGGCTGGCTGCCATAGTTTGGCTTTGTTGCGCTGAGGTGAGCGCAAGGTGAAGTTGATGACGTGAGGACACCTATATCTTTTGACATAGTGCACAGTATCATGTGTGATTGCTATCAGTGCACTAATAGATCTCGTATGCATGCCCTCCATGCCACCTCACCCGGTCCATTGTGTATTTGGGGGAGCAGGTCAGCCAGCAGCTCAGCTGTTGGAGCAGTCTCTGCCTGCAGACTCCACCTCCCTCACCTTGGAGTCCCTTCAGCCCGACACGGAGTACGTGGTCAGCCTCTACCCCCTGTTCCCCCGGAACGCCGCGCCCCCGTCCATCCTCAACGCCCGCACATGTGAGTCCACCCTGGGGCCCATTAGAATTACTTTGGTACTGTTATATTATTATTATGTAAATCATTGTAATTTAATTGTCATCAGTCGATAAAGGATAATACAGTTGTTGATTTTAGGATAAAGTTACATGATGGAGCCATATTAAACAAGTGTTAGGTGCAGAGTTTGTAGGGCTGGGCGTCTATCAAGATACAGGTAATTTTATTTCAGGATATAGCATGTCTTCTGGTTATTTAATTAATAAATAATCTATACGAAATAAACACATGGTAAAGCCTATTTGTGTATAGTTTGGTGTAAATTAGATACTTGACAAACAAAACTACTAGTTATTATGTAACAAGGTTTGTGGGAAATGAACATGAATAACTATTTCCAGCTATAAACTGGTTATGTTTATACACACAGAATAATCAGATAAGACTATGATTTGACTCAACTATGCGGGTGTATTCCAATGAGCAATATTCCTATCAATTCTGATTTTCTGAGATGTTTGAGTTAGTATTTGTTTGTTATTATAAATCTAATTGTTTATCACGATATCTTGATATCTGATTAATTCCAGGTATTTCATTGAAAAATGATAAATGATGATATTGAATTATCGCCCAGCCCGAAGTACACAGTACTGTATGTACGTCATATAGCATATGCACAGAATACGGTACACATTTAAGTGCTACTGTTTCTTCTGAATGTGTTTCAGTATAATTAGAACATATGGTTTAAAGTGTCTGTGTTCATGTTTTTGCATGTGTCAGTGCGCCTTGAGGCAGTGCAGCAGTTATCAGTGGGGACGGAGTCAGAGGGCAGCGTTCGTGTGAAGTGGAGAGGTGTCGGCGGGGCGCAGGCCTATCGTGTGGTTTGGGGACCATTCACAGGTCAGGACAAAGCCGACATGAGACACCATCTTGTATTTCTGCCAGTCAGTCTTCTTTCTTTCGTTTTTACAAACTTGCATTTTATTTTTCCGTTCACAAAGGTCGAAGCGTGGAGACGGTGGAGGTTGCTGAAGAGTTTCACACTTTGTCCAGACTGCAGTCCGACACTGAGTACATTGTCACCATCATCCCGCTGTATGAGGGCAACACCGAGGGCCCGGTAGCAACCGCCAGGTTCAATATAGGTATGTGTGGCTTCACCCAACATCTGTCTCTGCTCTCTGGGAATTATTCTGTGTTCATTTTACCATCTTCACTCTCAAAACTCAGTTACACGCACACCAAAACTGCTAATTACCACATGACACTAAATTCCATCCGTTTTTTTGTGTTTGTGCTTTTTAAATTAGTAATCATAGTTAAATAATGCTTGTTGAACAAGTGTTTGCCTTCTGTTGAGTCTGCTGAAGTTCAGAGACAGACAGTCTGATCGGCTGTTCATCTCTCTTCTGAAAACATTCACATGTTCCTGTTTAGCTTTGTTTAGGGAACATTTCGAGCACAACTACACACTCATTACACGCACACACCATCTGTCTCTCGTGAGTAAGGCCCATATGGGGACACTTCATGGGGACCAGTGTTATTAGAACGAAGGCTGAGTCACTGCTTTCCACCGTACTGAGCAGACAGCCGGCAGAAATGGAGGAGTAAAAACCTTTTGTGTGGCCTAGTTGTGCCATCAAAGTAAGATGTATACTGTATATAAACACAGTGCTATACATACTGAACACCACAGTAACCTAAACTGAAGCTGAGCTTGTTTCTCTCTTGTTTGTTCCTGTGTAAACCTGTGGAGAAGCAACTATTTGTGGTGTCTGTCGTTTGGGATGAGTTGTCTGTTCCTTCTTTTTTGCTTTAGTGAGGAGCACATTGAATGAAGCCTTCGTCTTTATTTGAAAGTGTATATATTCAGCAATATTATCAAGTCTTCATACATGTAGGCTGTCAAACATTACAATCCAAACAATACATTGAAGACTGCATGCATGGCATGTAATGTTGAAGTTGAAGTTTTTTATAGATAGATTTTTGGATGTGTTTATCGATTATCTTTGTGTCTTCTTTAATCTTTCCCAAACACTTCACTAGATTTGGGTGGAATTCAATCAAGCAAATAATATATATCATGTTTTATAGTCTAAAAGAGACATATGTGGGTGCTGTAGGCGTAGTTATTTGATCTGCGTACTCCCACTAACACCTGGCACTTTCTTGTGGATTTGTTGACATGTGAAGAGAAGACCTGTGGCCACATACAGTACCACAGAGAAAGGGATCGTGGGTCTGACCTGTGTGATAATTTACTGCCTCTGTAGCGGCAATAGAAGGCCGCAAGGCATTGGGTCTACTCACCCTACTCTCATGAATGTGATATCTCAGGAGCGCCTTGAGGCCTTCTTTACATTTTTGTGTCAACGTCCATGTTATCGGCCATACAACAATAATGAATATGCTGATTATGACAACATTTTACAGAAATGTCTAAAGTAATGCAATGACATTTTATATCCAAAAGGTCAAAGGTCAACTTCACAATGATATCTTGCCACTATGCAGCATTGTTTATTTTCATGACTAGAACTTTGTGTTCTATTGTAATCAGATTTATTGGCATGAGAACACATAAGGAAGGTTTCAGAACATGTGCACATTAATAAACAGACAACAAAGCTTAACAAAGTCAACACAAATACATTTTATTATAGGACACAGTGTCTCTCTTAGTGAAGACAGCACATTCTCTCACCTCCTCAAAATAGCAGTTTTTGTATGATTTCACAACAGGTTCCTGAACCCCAACGTCCTAGCATGAAAATGTGCAGGTTGTGTATGTGAATATTCTAAAAACACTGCATTGGGCTGTAGTATAAATGACTTGTGGGTTTGGTAGGGTTTCAGAGTGGCACGTTATAGCATGACCACTTTAGTCAGTTGTTTTGGGTTTAGCTCTTTTTTTAGATACCCTAAATTTTCTGTTAATCTTAAAGGCTTTAAACATATATTTTGTTGGTTTTAAGAATAGTTACCTGATGGCTTAATTGATTATTAACTAACTTTGGTGTGTATGTAGGAGAAACTTTCTGTTTTAAAAGCAAGGCGTAGAAGCTCCTCAGGTCCATTGTTGAAGTTCAGTTCAGGTGCAGACCTGCCGGCTGCTTGCCGCAAGCCTGACCTTTTTTTCATTTGACTTATGGACTTCCTTATGTTATTTTGAAACGTTTTTTGTATGTAGTTTAGTGCAGTGTACTAAAACTGCTTGCTTGTTGGTGTAATAAAAGCTGCCATTCCTTGCAACACCTGCTTGATTTGACTGGTTTCGCTCTCTGAAGCCTCAACTGTTTTAGCCTCAACTATTTTATCCTCAGCTGAACTTAAACTGCATGTTTACACTGCTCAGTCATTGTGTGTTTTGTCCCCATCACATTGAAATCACTTTAGGAAGGGATCGCTTTTTGGCTAGCAGAAACAGAACGAATGATTACAGCAACCAATAATAGGCAGTTTTGTTTTTACTAATATGAATTTGGGTTTTAACATATTTTATTGATTGATTGATGGTGACAGAGTCTTTGTTATGATGTGTTACATAATGACATATATGTGAAATACATTGTCTTTACCTCAGAGCGTCATGAGCAGCAGATGCTCAGAGCAGCCACCACCGGCCCCTCCTCCATTCACCTCAGCTGGAGAGTCATTCCGTCATCTCGAGGGTACCGGCTGGAATGGAGGGATGGCGCAGGTCAGACGTGTCTTATGCTCACACATTCACCTGTTCCCTTTGTATTCTGCTTGTACATTACATGTAACATTCTGTAGATTTAAGGAGGGCTGTGCAACATGGACAAGTTATTCAAATGATCACAATAAATAATGTTATGTCAACATACACAACAGTAATGATATGTGTACTGTATCACACTGTGAACATTTGATCGAAATATAGCCAAATACTAGTGTAGTAAATGCCAGTTCCACTTCTTAGTTTCTTAGCTGCATGTAGTAGGACGAGTATAATGCATTGCAGGTATATTGAACATAAAACACTGATCTTGGACCGTTGTTCTGTCTCCAGGAGGCGGTGTCCAGACCCTAACCTTTCCTCAGACCACTGCCAGCTATGAACTAAAAGGTCTCCAGCCCAACACCGAATACATCATCACCCTGTACACCCTGTATGAAGGCCGTGAGGAGGCCACACCTGTCTCCACCACATCCAGAGGTCAGTACCTCAGCCCTGAAGCACACAACTCTGAGTTCATTTTGCATTGATTAATGGTCATAAATGGGCTGGGGTTAAATTCCGAGTGAATATGTTTTCCTGTAGATATGCTTAAAGAAGTTGTGCCTGTATCTATGTTGTACGAGTGTTCTGATACTCTGGTGTTGCAGGGGAACAGCCAGTGGGGAGAGTGTCCAACCTGAGAGTTGTGGATTCTCTGGGCAGCACTGTGAGACTCGGCTGGACGGGGGTAGCCGGGGCCACGCAGTACCGCATCATTATCCTGAACAGAGATGGTGCACTGCTTTTCTATTCATTGTTTTATTTGTCATTAAGATGATTTATTGCTCAAATATGAATGAAAACATGCGTGTGAAAATAGACTCTTTGTTTGTTGCATGATGTGTTAGCTGGATCAGATGACATAAGGTTTATCCATGGAAACCAGACGACCCTTGACCTCAGAGACCTGACGGTGGGCGTGTCTTATGGTGTCAGTGTCACAGCGCTGGTGGGAGAAAATGAAGGGGAACCAGTTACTGTTTACATCAAACCAGGTGGGTTGAACAGTGTCCCTGTGCTGCTGTGGTATTCATCCTGTTGTCTTGGTTTAGCCAGTCGTAAAGAGCAGATCAATAAAATGTCTTGTTCTAAATGTAATTCATTCTTTTACGGTTAATTAATTTTTTGTTCTTTATTATGACATTTGAAATAAGTGAAATATCGTTTTCATTTTTATTGATGTATACATTGAATTATGTCACCTGAGGCGTTGTATGCGCTTAATTTCAGAGCAAGTTGCGGGCAGAGTGACGAACCTCAGAGTGGCAAACGCAAACAGTCGGAAAATTCGTATTGCCTGGACAGGCGCTCCAGGGGCCACAGGTTACAGGGTCACTTGGAGACAAGGCAACAGTAAGTGTTTAATGTCGCCATGTGTATGTGAGTTTATCAATTTCAGTCAAATATTATTATATTAGTGAATTGAAGAGTGAGCAAAAGCTGTATTTAGATTATATTTGATGGTCCTTTGACTTTGAAGCTTGATATCTATACTTAAAAGTCTGTTTCTTACATTTCTTATGATTGTCATATTACCTCACTACCTCATAGATGCAGAGCAGTCCCGTATTCTGGGGGCGGAGGTCTCATACTTCACCATAGACGGCTTGCAACCAGACGAGGCGCTGGTAATTGGTGTTGCATCTGTGGTTGATCAACGGGTCGGAGAGGTGGTCACACTCTCTAGTCGGACCAATCCCAACGGTGGATCCGTGGCTGGCCTTCGCGTCGTAGACGTTTCATCTCAGAAGATACGCATCGCATGGTCACGGTCCACGAGGGCAACTGGCTATAAGGTCACTTGGCGCCGTGATGATGGTACGCAATGTTTGGCATTAATACTCAGTATTTTAAAGACACAAGATACAACCAAATAGATGATAACATGACAATATGAAGAATTGTACAGGCTGAGTACGTAGATGTGGGTAGTGATCTGTCTGTCAGCCTCTTCTAATCTCATGTATGTTTTACAGGAGTGGAATCAACTCGTAACATGGCTGCCAACGCATCTACCTTCACCATTGATGGGCTACAGTCAGATTCCACCTACAACATATACGTTTCTTCACTCAGTGGCTCTCGAGAGGGAAGTCCTTCTACCGTGAGCATCAGAACAGGTACCGCACTAAATCTATCTAACACACATTATTGCCGTCGTAGTGTGTTTTGGGAGAAACTTGGCTATGATTAGGGTAATACTAAATACAATACATTACATGTCATTTAGCTGATGCTTTTATCTAAAGTGACTTACAATAAGTGGATTCAACCATGAGTACAAACTCAGAACGACAAGAATCAAGAAAGTAAAATTTCTTCAAAAAAAGCCAAACTACTAAATACCATAAGTCAGGGAGAGTTGACAGGCAGTCAGGGTTGGGGCTAACACAGAGTTGTTGGAAGTGGTAGTCAGGTTGTGGATATACAGGTTGTGGGTGGGAGAGCCTTTCCATGGAAGGAAAATAACTGACTGTTTGTTTTCCATCTCAAACTTCAGAACCAGATCAATCTGTGGTCGGGAGTGTGACGTCACTACAAATCCAGGAGGGTCGTGGAGAGGTTGTCCGAGTCACTTGGGTTGGTGTGCAGGGAGCAACGGCCTATCGGGTGTCTTGGAGGAAAACAGATGGTAAATCAATTGCTGGTTAATTTCACTTGTGTTATAAAGTACTTAATATAAATATAACATCTTGCAAGCATTAATTTGCTTGGGATAGTTTAGATGTTTTGAATTGGGTTTTTATAAGGTACTTACGTCATTGTATAACCAACAATAGATGGTGTTTGGTACACTTACAGTTAGGGTTGGGTACCGGTTCCAATACAACCGGTGCTACCCGGACCGAAACGCAACGCACATTTCGGTGCTTCTTTCCGGTGCCTAAGCCGATTAAAATGTTTAAAAACTATTGTTGTGAAACTCTCTGGTGACTCCGCCCTGTTAGTATTTTGCCCCCATCATTGTTAATATCATTTTAAACGCTTTGTGTTAACTTAAAACTCGCCTGCTTTCACCTGAAGCAGCTGCAGGGCGATACTCGTGTTCGCCAGTAGGGAGCAGTAGCGAGTTTTGCCATGACTGGCGCCGTAATTCTTGTTTCAACGAGTTAGACCAGCATATCAAAGGTAGTGCCGAACAAGAGTCTATAAGTAGAAGTGATTTCCAGCAGGCTACAGCAGCGCTTCTAGGCTGACACAAGTGCGCTAGAAGTACCAGTAGCTGCAGCAGTCATGCGGGAGTGAGGTGAGAGCCGTGGCAGCGGCTCGACACCCGCTCTGGATAAAGCATGACGGAGAAACGTCTCCGATAAAAAAGAATATATACTTTACTTCTTTTTAAATTATTATTTGTTTAATAATATTAAAATGAAGTATAAACAGGTTTCTTGGTGTGTGTATATATATATATATATATATATATATATATATATATATATATATATATATATATATATATATATATATATATATTTACCTTCGCATTGAAAATGTGAAAAGACAAAAGTTTTGATGTACTACAAAACATCAGAACTATCTTTTTAACGAGAACCGTGTCACCCCACTCACTGTTGCGACTGTGCTGCTGTAGGTGGGGAACTGAGGAGTCAACTGCTGGGGGGAGATGTAACAGCAGTGGATCTAGACCAGTTGGACCCTGGAGCCCAGTACGAGGTGCAGGTCATGGCTTTAGTTCAAAACAGAGAGGGAACCCCTGTGTCTGTCAGAGTCACCACACGTGAGTCCTGTCTTCTTGTATTAGTATACGGTTCTGGCACGTTTCTTTAACCCTGGAAGAGTGTTGACTGGAAGAAATAAACAGTGGATGTTAGGAGTTTCCTGAAATTAATGAATGGATGGATGAAACAGTACTTTGAGAAGACTGACTATGGTAAAAATAACATACTACACATTGAACTGTGGGCCTCAGTCTTATCCTAATACAGTATTTACTCACTAAGTAAAACCGTGTAAGTCACTGAGGATCCTTCGATCTTGATGCATCGATAAACATGGGAATACTGCCTTCCTTGAGTTCAATATTGCACAATATACAACATCTTGCATTTCAAGGAATATATTGGATTACATGTCCAATTAAATGTCCATGTTTACAGCTGGTACCCCCTCGTCCACCCTAACTGTACGGGTGGCAGAGGTTACCCAGAATTCTATGCGGATTGGCTGGACTCCACTACCAGGTGCCACGGGATATGTTCTACGCTGGAGAGACGAGACAGGTGACAAATGAATAAATATATATATATATACACAAATGAATATATACTGTACATTTAAAAAAATTATATATACATATATTATTTTTAAAGCCTCTGCCTGCACTATTTTAACTGTTCCCATCTCCCAGATGTTGGTCGAGGCTTGTCCGTTTCGCTCCCTGCCACGTCCAGCTCTTACCAGGTGACTGGGCTACGTTTGGGCCGCCGTTATCACTTTACGGTGCAACCCACCTTCGAAAATGGGTTGGGAACTGGGAGCTCTGTTATTGAACGCACCGGTAATGTACCAACCACACATCCTCTTTCATATACGTACCATACCTATAACCACCTTGTGATACCGTACTTTAAACCCTACACACTTTGCTACCATCAGTTTGTGTGGGCGGGCGTCTGGATGTGGTGTTTCTGGTCCCGGCATCCACTGACCGGAGTAACCTCGCAAGACCTCTGCGTGAACTGCTGTCTAGTGCAGCTGGGTCGCTTGAAACTATCGGCGCCAGCGACTCTCAGGTACGGCCCTGCACAAACAAGCCTCTCAACAGAATGTGCACTCCCAAAATCAGATGGCATGGTCACTTCTTGCTAACTAACAATTGTATTATTTTCTCCCTGTTCCAGTTCGGAGTTGTAGTGTATGGTTACAGACCCAAATTATGGTTCCTACTTAATCGCCATGGCAGGTCTGAAACACTTTTTCAAGAAATCCAGTCCACACCATTTGATGAAACTCCTGGGAATAACATTGGTCAGTTTCTTTCTCACCTTTTCTATACTTACTGCTTGATGTGTGTGAATTTGTGTGTTACCAGTTGTGACATTGTCTGTCTCCCTCTGCAGGTGAGGCGGTGACATACACCAGGCAGTACCTTCTGACCCCCTCAGCTGGACGGAGGCCGAGGGTCCCCGGTGTTGTCGTCATCATTGCTGACAAAAACTCCGCTGACAACCTGACTCTTGCAGCCGCCAGTCTCAGAGCTGCAGGTGGGCATCATATTATGGATTGGCCTGCAGCCACCAGATCACTAATGTTAGTTTCATCTGGACCATATAGTTTCAAGATCTCAGCCACAGTGTGTAGGCCTATATACATTTATTTTTTTAAATGAAAAAATATATCTTTTTTTAAACCGATTACTCGACCTTGCCTCAATGCTGAACGAATAATACAAAAAACTGAAAATATTTTTTCAATTTAAGTAAATGGAAGTCAGACTTACTTTATGAAACATCTCAGCATTTACTTGTCCGTGCAAGTCTAAACGAGAGTTTAAAGAAGAATGTTTTGATATAGTTTTGTTGTTACATGGTCTCCATTCACTTCCATTCATCAAGACTGTTCTCCGTTTGTTGATTCTCCGCAAACCGTGGAGGCGTGCGAGAAAAACACATTTTCTTCAAGGTACCATTGTGTGAGGAGTAGATATATAAAAGATTATTTTGCGGGTGAAGTATTCCTTGAGCCCTGCGAGTCCCGTCAGCGCCGTGGGTCACTGGGCCACTGATGCCGCCATCATACACAAGTTGATCATTTTGTTGTAACTTTCATTCTTCTTTTTCTGAACTTCAACTTTATGTAGACATACTTTACCCTGACTTAGACATCCAAAATCCACCTCCTGTGAGACAAATGGCTTGGTGTGTGTGTGTGTGTGTGTGTGTGTGTGTGTGTGTGTGTGTGTGTGTGTGTGTGTGTGTGTGTGTCTGTGTGTGTGTGTGTTAGGTGTGACGGTGTTAGCAGTTGGTATAGAACAGGCGAACACCGAGGAGCTGCGACGGGCAGTGACGGACGGCAGCCCCCAGAACATCCTGTACACGCACGACGCGGCCCAGCTGGACGCCGTGCACACGGACCTAGCAGAGCTGCTCTGTGGCATCGCCAGGATACCAGACGTAAGGAGAAACCTGGGGCAATTCTATCTTTAGTTCAGTCATGTTTTTCAAGCTTTGTGTGATCTGTAGACACATACTGTTCATGGCACTTCAACGCTTTTTTTAATAGAAATAACATTGAAGATAATAATTGCTGTAATAAAGCAGGATATATTATTAAACAACATCTTTAATCTCAGCCTTGTGTTTCTGTCTTTTTTTAGGTGGGCCCAAGTCCTGAGCGGTGTACCACTCAGTGCCCACAGGTGAGTTCTCCAGCTGTACTTTCATACAGTATCAAAACGTTGAACATGGGATAATAATGCACCATAGATTCTGCCAGAAACATCCCAACGTTTTCTTCATAAGTAAAATCTTTCCCATCTACTTTAGGGAGAGAGGGGATATCGTGGAGAAAAGGTACGTTGCACGAAGTTGCTAAATGCTTTACCGCTCCTTGTAATTATCATTTTCAGCTTTTTTAATGCTCCATTTGTTTGTTTTTACTCCGCAGGGTGAGAGAGGCAGAGACGGTGCAGACGGGCGTAAGGGCGATACGGTGAGTCATTACCACTGACCTATCAACAGCAATGTGCTGCTTATTCAAAATACGATGAATTGGACACACGGTATGTGTGGTGTAGGGTCGGGTTGGTCAGCCTGGGAGGGAAGGCCCCAGAGGTGCTGAAGGACGCCCAGGTACACCGGGCCAAGTCATCCCTGTTGACCCCTCGCTGGGGGGGAAAGGAGAAAAGGGGGAGAGAGTGAGTACAGCTCAGGCCAGAGCAACGCCACACACACCTCCCTCACAAGGACTGAGGAACACACTGACTCTGACTGTTCTCATCTTAGGGTTTCCCTGGCATTGATGGAAGTCAAGGGTTGCCTGGACGATCTGGTTCCCCTGGAATTGATGGGGTCCCGGTGAGTTTGAGGGAGAAAACATCCCCATGGACACATGTGGTGTGTTCATGTTGTCTTCTTAGCATAGCAGTAACACAACCATGTTGTTCTCGTGTCAGGGTTCGCAGGGCCTACCGGGGATCAGAGGAGATTCAGTGAGTAACCTGCAGAATTTTTAGATGGACATTTAAATATGAAGTACAACACCGTGAAGTGTTTCCTGTTGTTAGGGTGAACCAGGTGGGCCGGGGCCACAGGGGCCGATGGGCGGTAAAGGTGAACGGGTGAGCAGAGACGTCATTTATTTGTCCCAAACCATCTCACACGTGTTTCTAGCTCCTTTGAAAATGTGTGTGTGTGTGTGTGTGTGTGTGTGTGTGTGTGTGTGTGTGTGTGTGTGTGTGTGTGTGTGTGTGTGTGTGTGTGTGTGTGTGTGTGTGTGTGTGTGTGTGTGTGTGTGTGTGTGTGTGTGTGTGTGTGTGTGTGTTTACGGTGCTGTGCTGATGCTTCAGGGTGAACCAGGCTCGGCTATATCAGGAGGCGGTCTTCCTGGGAGGAAAGGAGAGCCGGGCGTTTCAGGCATTCCGGTAAGAATCAAACCGGAGTGACCACAGTCCTGACTGTCTTTGTCCAGCCGACACTCACACACACCATCACACTGATCTGTAAGGGGATGTCCAGCTGCGGTAAAAAGATCAGGGTGTAGCTGTCTGGGTGTTCTGGATGTATACTGACCTGTGTGTGTGTGTGTGTGTGTGTGTGTGTGTGTGTGTGTGTATGTGTGTGTATGTGTGTACTCAGGGTACTCCTGGTCGGCCGGGCAGCGATGGGATCAAAGGAGCCCTCGGAGCTTCGGGAACACCTGGTCAGGATGGTCGCCCGGGTTTATCAGGAACGCCAGGACTCTCCATCAAGGTGAGCGTCCGCTCCTAAAGTTAGATGCTGCCGTCATCCCTTTGGCATGTGGGAGTGACATATCACTGTGTTGGTAAACACGAGTGTGCTGTGTTCAGTTTAATAAGGTAAAATATTTTTAAATCATTTACATAAAAACAATATTTTAATATTCAGGCCTTTTCCAGAGTTGCTGACATTGATTTTTTTTTAAATACAGATATTAGATTTACAATTATTCTGTTTTAAACTCAGTCAATAAATGTTTATGTTGTCATTTGTTACTATGTTAACTAGTTTATGAAACATTTAATAAAATGCTCTCATTTAGATTTCCACTTACTAAAACTAGAATGGGCACTCGGTAGAGCGCACACCTTAGCATATCACAAGATCGGGCATTGAATTATGAACATTTTGGCATTAGTTGCATGCCAATTGGATAAAAATTGGTCGCGCTATGGTAAAAAGAAGATTTTGACCTTTCATGACAATATTATTTTTCAATGCGACGGTAACTAAACTATATTAAATAAACTAAATTAAATTAAACTAAACTAAACTAAACTAAGGGGTCCCACAGAACCAATCCCCCGGGATGGGGTGTAGGAGTAATCACATAAGGTGATTCTCGACCAAACTGTCCCACCCCGTTGGGAGGTAGGCGATTCATAATCACAATCGCCTATGAATCGCTCCTCCCTTGGAGGTGATTCAGAATCGTCTAGCCCCCTCCCGGGGTGGGGCGTCGTGATAGTAATCACAAACGCCCGATCCCGGGAGGGGTGTCGGCGATTCTGAATCGCCTACCGCCCACCTCTCCTGTGAGATTCACAAATCCCTGCCGCTTTGCTGGAAATCACCTCTACTTATAGACTCTGGTTCGGCGCCAGATCAAAGGCAGTGACAAGAGGGGATTTCCACTAGAAAACCTGTTTGTATTCAGTGATGACAAGATCAAGGGCAAACAACCTGACCTTTGACACAATCGATCACAAAATATAATCAAATGGTCCCCGGATAATAACCAATCATCCCACCAAATTTCATGCGATTCGGTTTAATACTTTTTGAGTTATGCGAATAACACTCATACAAAATATTACCTTGCGCATTCTCAGAATGCAAAGGTAACTAGAACGGGCACTCGGTAGAGCGCATACCTTCGCATATCACAAGATCGGGCATTGAATTATGAACATTTTGGCATTAGTTGCATGCCAATTGGATACAAATTGGCCTTTCATGACATTACACAGACATTACTTTCGTTATGTAAGAAATCAATTTAGTTTTTGTTCCTCTTTTATCTAATGACCTTGGCAATTCCCAGATGAATCTGAGAATCGCCTTCCCACCCACCCAGTCTGTGAATCTCACAGGCCTCCCCCCCTCCGCTATCGGGGTGCAGGCGATTCCCAGATCAAAGCTGTTTTTGGCATACACCGCTTCCAGTAGTGGGAGGGGCTTCTGTGAGACTCACAGACCAAATTACAGTGATAACAAGATCAAGGGCAAACAATGAACCACAAGCAGAATGATGACATCACTATATTCTGTTGGCTTCTATCTCCATAGCGATTCAAGAAGACTTTGACCTTTTTTATGAACTTGACCTTTGACCCGATCGATCCCAAAATCTAATCAAATCGTCCCCGGATAATAACCAATCATCCCACCAAATTTCATGCGATTCGGTTTAATACTTTTTGACTTATGTGAATAACACACACACACGCGCACACACATTCAAATATGCGGCGATCAAAACATTACCTTCCGCATTTTCAATGCGAAGGTAATAAACATCTTTTTGCGATGGGGCACTTAGAAACTCTTTATCTCAGCCGATGGAGTCGGTTGGCTCCATCGCTGCACCAGGATTAACCTGTTGTGGTCAGACTCGGCCACTCGAGGGCAGCAGTGAACCACTTCCATCATCCTCCACTGGCTTCAGCTTTTACTGGTTGTGATAGGAATGCTGAGATCCGATGGGTAGTTTTTGTTAGACAATAACTAAACTGCCATTACACATATGAATGAATAAGTAAATGACCCACAGCTTATTTTTTCTATGTACAGAATGTGTTTATATCCTGGTTCTGTGGTTCTGTGGTTCTGTGGTTCTGTGGCCGATATTCTCTGTGGAGTTTTAGAGAAGTGGGTTACATACTCATGATTCACGTCAATGTCTGAGTTTATAATAGAGAAATGTTTTCTAACAAAATTCATCATTCTCTCTCTCTCTCTCTCTCTTTTTCTCTCTCTCTCTCGTTCTGCAGGGAGACAAGGGCACTGCAGGTGACCGGGTGAGTCACTGCAGCTCGTCCTCTCACGGTAGAAGTATTCTGAGTAACACACATAAGCATAATGACCCTCAGCTCTTATCTCCTCTGCTGACAGGGGCCTCCAGGAGTCGGCAGCGGGGCGGCCGTGAAGGGCGAGAGAGGCTCCCCAGTAAGCGCTGCTGATCACGGCCAATGTGTTGACATGTGAAGTCTGCAGATGAACTCATGAGTGTGTGTGTGTGGCGGGGGGGGGTATTTTGCATTTACTAATTGCATTTTTTATTATCAGGGTCTTCCAGGACCTCCAGGACCTCAGAGTCCCAGAGAGCCAGGAGGATCTCAAGGCAGCAAAGGAGACAAGGTAGCTGCAGATTGACTAAGTGTATGAATGTTTAACGGTGTGTGTGTGTGTGTGTGTGTGTGTGTGTGTGTGTGTATGTATGTGTGTGTGTGTGTGTGTGTGTGTGTGTCTGTGTGTCTGTGGGGGGGGTTATCCCAGAGTGATGGCTTGTCGTTATTTTTTCAGGGCGATAGCGGCGACGGGGAGCCTGGACCTCCGGGCAGGCAGGGAGACCCTGGGAACAGGGTAGGTTGAGCACAAAGCATTTATAGACGGCTGATTTACATCACGTGTCATTTAGCAGACACTTTTATCCAAAGCGACTTACAATAAGTGCATTCAACCTAGAGTACAAACTAAGAACAACAAGAATACAGAAAGTAACATTTCTTCAACATAGTCAAACTACAAAAGTACCATAATAAGAGATATTTAAGAGCCACTGAAGTGCTAATCTGTGTTTTAATCCAGATATAGTCGGAAAAGATGTGTTTTCAGTTTCCGGCAGAAGCTGTAGAGACTTCCTTCTGTCCTGATGTCAGTGGGGAGCTGGTTCCACCACTGAGGAGCAGGACAGCAAACAGTCTGGATGTAGAGTGATTAGCTCGAGGTGACGGAGTCACAAGTCGGTTGGCTGTTGCCGAGCGGAGCGAACGTGCCGGGGTGTACGGTGTGACCACATCCCGGATGTAGACGGGGCCCGATCCGTTCAGAGCACGGTACGCCAGAACCAATGTTTTGAAGCGGATGCGGGCCGCCACCGGTAGCCAGTGCAGAGAGTGGAGGAGCGGAGTGGTGTGGGCGAATCTCTGGAGGCTGAAGACCAGTCGAGCTGCTGCATTCTGGATGAGCTGCAGAGGCCGGATGGCCTTAGCAGGTAGACCAGCCAGGAGGGAGTTGCAGTAGTCGAGGCGCGAAATGACCAGAGCCTGGACCAGAACCTGCGCCGCCTTCTGAGAGAGAAGAGGACGTATTCTCCAGATCTTGTGCAGCATGTACCTACAGGAACGTGTTGTCACAGCGATGTTGGCCGTCAGGGAGAGTTGACTGGTTCACGGTGTCAAATGCTGCAGAAAGGTCTAGAAGGATAAGGACAGAGGAGAGAGAGGCTGCTCTAGCAGAGTGAAGCTGCTCAGAGACAGCAAGGAGGGCCCTCTCTGTTGAGTGGCCAGCCTTGAATCCAGACTGGTGAGGGTCAAGAAGGTTGTTGCTGTGGAGATAGGAGGACACTTGGTTAAAGATAGCTCGCTCCAGAGTTTTAGCAAGAAAAGGAAGAAGAGAGACCGGTCTGTAGTTGCTGACTTCAGACGGGTCGAGCGTGGGTTTCTTCAGGAGAGGGTTGACTCTCGCCTCCTTCAGAGAGTTGGGGAAACAGCCAGTTGAGAGGGAGCTGTTAATAAGATGGGTGAGAAAGGTCAGAAGGTCAGGAGCAACAGCCTGAAGGATGTGAGACGGGACGGGGTCAAGGGCGCAGGTGGTCGGTCGAGCAGAGGTCACCAAGCTAAGAACTTGATTAGGAGGCAAGGGGTGAAAGAGAGGGGGATGAAGAAGAAGTTGGTGATGTGATAGAAGATGGATTAGTAAAGGAGGAGCGTATGTCGTCTATCTTGTTTGTAAAGTAGTCGACAAAGTGGCTCGGCAAAAGGGAGGAAGGAGGCGGGGAACAGGGGGGATCAAGGAGGTTGGAAAAGATAGAGAAGTTTTTTGGGGTTAGAAAAGGAAGACTGAATTTTGGTTAGGTAGACAGAAATGTTGGCTGCAGAGATACAGGCAGAGAAGGAGGAGATGAGAGATTGATAGAAGAGCAGGTCGTCCCTGTGATTAGATTTTCGACATTTTCTTTCCCTCGCAAGGTGGCTCTCTTGGAGTCAGACGACCACGGAGCCGGAGAGGATTTGCAAACCGGTCGTATCTTAAAAGGACAAAGAGAATCAAGAGATGAAGACAGGGAAGAGAGGAGAGTGTCTGTGACAGAGTTAGGACGCATGAGTGAGAAGGAGTCAGTTGAGGGGAGAGCAGATAGGACAGAGGAGGCCAGAGAGGAGGGACAGAGGATGTGAATGTTGCGGCGTACAGGAGCAGAGTCTGTCGATACCGGCGGGTTGTCAGTTCCAGAGAGAGAGAGAGTAAGAGATGAAGTAGTGGTCAGAGACATGAAGAGGAGTTACAGTGAGGTAAGAGGTAGAGCAGTTTATAGAGTAAATGTATAAGGTGGTTGCCGGCTTTATTTATTTATTAACAATGTAAATAAAGTAAATAGCAGTGAGGGCACATACGGCCGCTCCGCCTGCACAACCCCACCCACACGCTCCAGACTAGATGTTGGATTTATGAACGTCCACATGGGGGCGCTGTCCCCGTTCAGACTGTACAGTTTGTGTTTGTTCTATGGTCCAACGTTCACTAAAATATCTGTTATCCTTTCTGAGATAAACTTGACCTCCTAATTGACATGAATACATTTATAATTAATTACACATTTCTGCTCATATATTCCAGGGTCCTCGTGGGCCTGGAGGGGAATCTGGTGTCAAGGTAAGATAGATTTAACACGAGGACTTTGTTTGTCCTACACAGAGGAATAACCTTCATGTCTCTCTGTTGTGATAGGGGGACCGAGGACAGCCAGGTGAGCCGGGATCACAGGGAGACCGGGTGAGTTCTGAGAGTGTGCACGTCCGCGTGCGTGCACGTGCGTGCGTCTGCGCGCGTGTGTGCGCGTGTGGGTGCGTGTGTGTGTGTGTGTGTGTGTGTGTGTGTGTGTGTGTGTGTGTGTGTGTGTGTGTGTGTGTGTGTGTGTGTGTGTGTGTGTGCGTGTGTGTGTGTGTGTGGCCTTTAGAGTCTCAAGAATCTGTGTGTGGGGGATTTAATAGCCTTGATGACTACGGTCCATATTCACAGGTATGGCACCAGGTGTAACCACAGCGAGCACATGCAATTTCAACTCAATTAAAAGATAAAAATGGAACATTTAAAATCTCGCTGAGCCGGTTGTGCGTCTCATGAAACTCACATGGATCTGAAAAGTTCAAGGAAAAAAATGTTGGCTAGAAAAATTCGGAGGCACAGCAGGCGGCCTCTTTTCTTGGGTCCAATAAATAATAAGCTGCAGAGAACGTGTTGGTACCTGAGAGGTGGTTTAATGTGGATGCAACATCTCGCTATCCTGATTTCATTTTTCTAATTCTTTTGGGATAAGATGAACGTTTTTCTGCGCAAGATTATGTTTATATGCACACTTTGTGGAAATGTTGTACAGGCTGGTAAATAAAGTCAATCCCTCATTCTCATTTTCCCCCTGAAGGGTTATTTGGGAGTTTTTCCTGGTCCGATGTGAGGTTTTGGGGCAGGGATGTCTATGTGTACAGATTGTAAAGCACTCTGAGAAAAATTTGTAATTTGTAAAACTGGGCTATACAAATAAACTGAATTGAATTGAATTCTTCCTGAAATAACACTTGGAGCCGATGGCAGTAACGAACGCTTTAACGATGATCGTTCTAAAAGTTACGTAATGTACCTTTCTTGTTGTTGCCAGACGCAGGGTTTGCTGAGTCAGACACTCAAAGAAGAGTCACAGGACAAGTGAAACTGTGAATGTGTTTCTTTGCAGGGGGAGAGAGGACTGGCTGGTGAAACGGGGGAGAGAGTGAGTAGAGCAGAGTCGGTGCAGTTATTAATCTAGATTATTTCACCTGTTGGCTTCCTGCTAGTGGGCTTGTGTGCTGTTATCTGAATATTGTGTTGTCGCAGGGGGACATTGGGAAGCCGGGCCTCGCAGGACCACCGGGTTTGAGAGTGAGTGACCGCGTTGCTAATGACATCATAATCCGCCTTAGTCCCCTCCTCGCCTCGTGGTCTGACTGTTATAAACGCATAACGTCTTATAAATGAAGTCTTTTCTTATCGTCACCAGGGCTCACCAGGGCCCAGCGGAGCGGCAGGAGAGAAGGTGAGGCTGATTTAAAGTGTAATCACAGGAGAAGCAGCGGGTCAACGGGAACGTGACTCCATCACGGAGCAGCTCCTAATCTGATGCAATGAATTCTAATGGCAAAGATGAAAGAACAGTTGCACCTGTCTGTTCCCAGGGAAATGAGGGCGCTCGCGGGGAGACCGGCAGGACTGTGAGTTATCAGAGGAGGAACACAAATCATGACATATAATAACAGATCTGACCTTTCACTTTATATTTGGAGCTAATGTCCAGTCTTTGTCTGCGATGACGAGTCCTCACTGTTGTATTCAAATCATGCAGGGTGCAGGTTTTCCCGGGAAGAAAGGGGAACATGTAAGCTCTCAAGTTGTGGTCAGACTTTCCATGTGGACGCCATGTGTTCTCTTTCTCTGACGAGTTTCCTCTGCTGCTCCGCTAAAGGGTGAGCGAGGCCTGCCTGGTACCGAGGGGGCGAGTGGAGAAAGGGGAGCGGTTGGACCGAGAGGAGAGAAAGTGAGGAACCAGGAGACGGTGATGTTCATGTGTCACGTACAGCCTGGCATCCGACTCCATGACATGTTCTTCTCTGTCTCGTTGCAAAGGGGTCGTCAGGGTCAGGAGCGTCAGCTGTTGGACCGAAAGGAGAGCCGGGAGAGAGAGTGAGTTCCCACTGGAGTCGTAGTCCCGCCTCTTTGTCGACATCGTCATGGTATCTTTAACTGATGTCACAATGGTATCCTCCACAGCTGCTAGGATACACACTACCGTTCAAAGTTTTGGGGTCACCCAGACAAGTCTGTGTTCTTCATGAGAATTAACAAATGAATTGCAAAATAAATAAAAATTATAGTCAAGACATTGACAAGGTTAGAAATAATGATTTTTATTTGAAATATGAATTTTGTTCTTCAAACTTCTAACTCAAAGGAAGGCCAGTTTTATAGCTTCTCTCAACAGCGTAACTGTTTTCAGCTGTGCTTACATAATTGCACAAGGGTTTTCTAACCCTCCATTAGTCCTCCAAGGTGATATCACAATGTACCATGAGAACACTGGAGGTGGGCCTCTTTAAACATACGCAGATGATTCATTAAAAACTGTTTCCACCTAGAATAGTCGTTTACCACATTAACAATGTATACAGTGTATTTCTGATTAATGTAATGTTATCTTCATTGACAAAAACTGCTTTTCTTTGAAAAATAAAGACATTTCTAAGTGAGCCTGAACTTCTGAACGGTAGTGTATATTATATAATTGCATTCCTGACTCATGAAACATTCCCTTGCCAGCTGTCCCTGTAGGTCAGGCCCTAAAGCACTTTAGCCCCAAATACTCAACACCTGTTGTCTCCCCCAGGGCCTTGCTGGTACCAATGGAAGGCCAGGTGCCAAGGTGAGAGGCCTGCTGGCCCGCACGTGTGTTTTTAGTTTAGTTTTCTGTTCATTCGATTGTCAAACTGGTTTCCTAAATGTTCCGTAGGGAGACGCCGGGGAACCAGGAGAGAGGGCGGAGAACGGGAGGCAGGGACTCCCAGGAAAGCCTGGGCTCCACGGGAAAGAGGTGAGAGCGGCTCCACGGGGGAGAGTAACACCATTCACACTTATTAGCAGTCTCCACGAAGAGTTGGAAGCCGGGCTGGGCGATAGTTTGACTCTTAAGAAATTGTTAAATTTTTCAAAAATATGTTACATTTTATAGACAGAATCATTATTTATGAAAATCCACAGGTAAATCAATAGAGAACGTTATTATGATGTCATCACGGTAAGTTTGTCTTTGAGTGGATTTCCTTACAGAGTGATGTGAGACATTACACTGGACTGTTACATCATAGTCACACAGTTGTTGTTGCATGTTGGTCTCAGCGCTGTAACCCAACATC
Source organism: Liparis tanakae (assembly GCA_036178185.1). NCBI lineage: Eukaryota > Metazoa > Chordata > Actinopteri > Perciformes > Liparidae > Liparis > Liparis tanakae. Next base: position 12,955,950 of record CM070109.1, read on the forward strand.
AGACTGTTGACCTCTCTCCTCCCAACATGCATCTCTTTCTAATGATGACATGCTAGAGGCACACGCTACACTTCGTGTGCATGTTCTCTGACCCTTTACTCAGTAGTAGTTGTTGTTGTTGTTGTTGTTGTTGTTGTTGTTGTTGGAATTAAGGTGTCCTAAAATGTAATGTAAAATAATTCATTATTACCGCTCTTCCTCATTAAGAATGATGTTACTATTTTACTTGTGTCCTAAAGGGAGTGAGTGGAGAGAAGGGGGATGAAGGCACACCTGTAAGTACACTACATCTCACTCTCTTCATAAAAGTGTGTTTATTTCTGAAGATCCATCGACACATCACTGCAAATGTCTATTCCAACTGCCTCAGGGGGAACCTGGACTTCCTGGGAAGGCCGGAGAAAGAGGGCTGAGGGTACTACGATTGTCTGTGACATACTTTACAGTCTAGTTGACTTTCTAAAACTTAAAAAACAACACGACTAAAGGAAAGTTCATTGAGCATATATTTTTAATTGATGCCTTCAGGGACTGGCTGGTCCGCTGGGTCGGCCAGGAGAGAAAGGAGACTTGGGAGACCCGGGAGAGCACGGACGGAATGTGAGGCTCACGTTTATGTGTCACACCGACAGCTTCTCAATACGCATGTGATCTCCACTGAAGCCTGGAGGGCAGACACAGGGGTGGAGGTCATCTGCTCCGGTCTTTATTGATCTGCCTTCCATCACAGGGCAGCCCTGGAGCCGCAGGACCGAGAGGCGTCAAAGGGGAACTGGTTTGTTGTCTGCTTTACTTCTTCACTAAGTTCTTATGGAGGTGTATATCTACTGTGAGTCGGCTCACGTGTTTCACTCTGTTCTTACAGGGAGCTGAAGGGCCTCCAGGGCCGCCAGGGAAATTGGTGAGTGTGTTATTTTCATCTCATAAAACTAGAGTTATGAACAACATACAGCTGATGGTTCTGACCATGGAGAGAACTTCCTGTCGCTCAACTCACGCTCCATATGTGTGTTCTCCAAAAGGCTGAAATCCAGGGCCAGTTGAAAGGAGAGAGAGGAGAGAAGGTGTGTACTGAACCTGCACCCACCTGCAGTCGTATTGCAGACACAGTAGTGAAAACACTCTGATAACATGTCATGATTAGCCAAAGGCTTCAGCTGGTGTTATTGTTATTTCCAGGGTGACGATGGCGACCCGGGAGAGCACGGCAGCAAAGGTCAGATGGGCGGAACCGGGACTCCCGGCGCCCCGGGTCTACGGGTGAGTTTGCCTCATTCTTGCAATTTGTAAATGCTCGTGTGAACATCTGGTGAGCCACCGTGCAGCCTCTTTTCTGCACACCGCCCCCTCCCCCGGTGGATCTGGTGCGCATGACTCATGATCATTTGTGACTTGTGGTTGTTTCTGCGCTGCTTGTCCAGGGTCCAGAGGGACAGCGGGGACTTGCAGGCACAAGAGTGAGTCGGCTTTCTGCTTCTCACCTTCGATTTTCATCACTACATATCTGTTATAGCTGAGTGATTTGTTCATGTCCTTTCACACACACGTTTTTTTCCTTCTAATGTTTACAGGGCGACACAGGAGGAAGAGGAGCGCCTGGAGATAAGGTTTGGAATCAATCAGAGGAAATGGTCCTCACAATGTCATTTTATCAATACTTTAAAATATATATAAACTGGCAGTTCTTCAAATCAATTCTATTCAGTTTATTTTGTGTAGCCCATTCTCACTAATTACAAAATCGCGTCAGAGAGCTTTACAATCTGTACACACAGACATGTCTGTCCCAGGAGCTCACATCGGATCAGGAAACATTTTTTTTTTATTCACGGGAAAAAAAGGGACGAAACCTTCAGAGGAGGATCCCTCTCCCAGATGGACAGAAGCGATAGATGCCATGTATACAGAAGGAATCATTAGAGTACAACACCTTCTTGCTGTCCCTCTGTTGACCCCCAGTAATCCTCAGTGGGGGCAGAGGGGCCGAAGGTTGAATTCAGACACTGTTTTCTAACTGTTGATTGAATGTGATTTTCTGACTCTAAACATCTGTGTTCAGGGAGAAAGGGGAACATCTGGGTTGGATGGACGTCCTGGTCTGGATGGTAAAGCAGGTGCATCTGGACCACCTGGCCAGAGGGTACTTCATGCCATCTTTTCCCCAAATTTAAATGACATACGTACGTGCAGCCTGACTGGCGTGTGAATGTGTGAAACTGATGCACTGTTCTTTTCTTTTGCAGGGGGATCCTGGGAAACTGGGGGATCCTGGAAGAGATGTGAGTTTAATCTCTAATGTTTGTTCGTTTGAAATATATAATTGGCTCTGATTTTCTATTAGTTGTCTGTACTTATATGAAAATAAATGCTGATATTTTTGTTCTCACTTCAGTTGTACAATTTATATTTATTTTGAGAGTAGTTTAAACGTTTTCTTCTGATTTAAATAATATTATACAAATACTGTATTAAACACATTTTCAATGCATATTTGCCCCTGATTTGCATCCCGTCTGCAATGTGTGTGTGTGTGTGCTGCAGGGGGTGCTGTGGAGGCGTTAAAGATCAGGTTTAACTACTGGGGCCAGTTGCATAAGGCAACTACAGGGAAAGACATCACTAGGCTAGTCCAGTTTCACAGGAGACTATTATGTAATATTGGCCTTAATAATGATTCCAAAAGTCCTGATAAATGTAAAGTGTAGTTAAAGAGTCCACATCATATTGTGAGGGGGAGACACATGATAACTCTGTCACTGCTGCTGTACATCCACAACAAATTGCAGTTGCTACTTATGTCATATTTGCTTTTAAACTACTAAATTAAGCATTTCCAATGATCTTCTCTTTTGTAAATTTCCTTTGCAGCCACAATAGTACACGTGAGCTACTCTAAACCAGTCTGAGCTGGCCGGCTTTTAGTCGGAGAAGAAGAGGGATTAATGTGTGTGTGTTTGATGAACAGGGTTTACATGGATCAAGAGGGGAGCAGGGCCCCTCAGGGCCTGTCGGGCCCCCGGGCACGGCAGGGACGCCTGTGAGTAAACACACACACCAAAACAAACTGTTCTCTTTAGAGTTTCTTCACGCCACATGTGCTCAGTGTCGTCGTCCTTGTTGTTTTATTTCAGGGTAAAGCAGCTATAGATGGCAAACCTGGTTCCCCTGGCAAGATGGTGAGTCCTCGCTATCAGACTTTTCTTAGCTTATATACTTCATCATTTTCTTGACTTCACTGATAATTTGATATTTATTCCAAACAGACAGAACATGATTATTGTTCAGGATTGCTTGTTTGTTTCTTTTAGTCTGTCCGTCTATCATTCTCTAATTTGGTAATGGCCCTGACAGTAAAGGGCCCGTCTCCATATGTGGTGTTACGTGGGTCTCTAAAGCAATGGCTATGAATTACCTGAGTGCTCCTGCACCGGACCGGCCATTATTCAGCTGGTTCGTTAGTTCAAGTCTATCATGCATTATGTTTTCGCTTTCAGGGCGAAGATGGTGTACCCGGGGAAGATGGGAGGAAGGTTTGTGGTCAACAACATGTTTCTGTTTCACAAATAGGGGACACATTTTAACACAATTTATTTGGATTTTATCATCTTAAAGTCTAGCATCTTCAATAAGGTACTATTTGTGAATGTTATCTTTGCAGTGCTTTTCATAAAACAGGACACACTTCCATGTAAAAATAGCAAACTAAAAGGATTTAAAATAGAATCAAACAGTACTTTAAATAGATAGGACTATTGTCTATTTATTCATTTGTTTTCTGAAAGTGCTTCCGTATTGTGTCTGTCTTTGTGAATCTGACTGTGCTGTCTTTAATGTGCAGGGGGACAAAGGAGAATCAGGATCTGCTGGAAGAGATGTCAGTTTTTTTCAAATCTCTTTCATATTATTATTTCTCTTTGTGTTGGTTTGTCGACCTGCCCCCTCCCTCTCACCCCCATCTTCCTCTATTGATCCTTGACTTTATTGTTTTACAAATCAGCTTTCCTCCTTTGCTTTCTCCTCCTCACTTTCCCACTCAAGTGTGTATTTATCAACTGTAGTTGGCTCTGACATTGACATTACCATCACACCCTCACTTAATGCTGAATCAATGGGCTTCTCAGAAGCCTCCACATACATGCGCTCGCCTCTAATGATCACGCCTGGCCTTTAAGGGGGAGCCACTTCTGAGGGGATCCAGACAGGCACCAAATGTCAGTGCTGTGCTGTTTTCATGTGCAAATTCACATTAATTATCTCTAGAACATCAGTGGATGGGGTGGGGCAGAGGCCACCTGCTTTGATTTGATAGTTCAGCCTCTACTCTATCGCAAGAGGAAGCAACCCTGTGGAGAGAGAGTCTAAGTTGTGTAATTGCACCTGTTTCCCAGGGCCGAGACGCAGCGAAAGGGGACCGGGGTCTTACTGGGCTTGTCGGACCCTCTGGCCCTACCGGTTCTCCTGGACTACCTGGCAGCATCGGTCCTCCTGGACAGGTGCGACAGATGTGGTCACATTTTAAATAAAGAATGAATGGGAATTGTAATATGTCATCTTTACTAATCCATACCTGGTTCCTGTCTCTCAGGTGGTGTACTTTAAAGGAGTCGAAGCGGCACCAGTCCCCGGGCCGCAGGGGCCTCCAGGAACCCCCGTGAGTACGCATGACTCTGTGGTTAATTACAGTCTGTAAATGCATGTGACTGCTGTGAGTGAAGTGATGTCTGCTACACATTATGAAGACCAGCAGGGCTAAAGTGAACTAGTGGAAGGTCAAATCATTATCTGCACAGGACAACTCTTCTCTATGTAATTATGTTTTCTTTTTGCATGCTATCATAAAAGAGTTTATTTGACAGAAACAGCCAATCAGAGACCTTGTGTGGTCATGTTGTCCCCAGCAGCGTCGCTCTCTCTCCCACATGTAGCGGCGAACATGTGTGTTGTTATCTCCATCTGTCCCCCCCCCCACACACACACACACACACACTGTCTTATCTGTGGATGTGCTCATGGTTGTCCTTGCTCTGTCCTTCAGGGCGTGCCTGGGGTCCCTGGCGCTGTGGGAGCCAGAGTAAGTCGTGGATGTCTGTGTTTATCACAGGTTTTCTTTAGCTTCGTGAACACTTGTTCTCTTGATCTTCTAACTTTCTTTGTTCCAGGGAGATAGAGGCGCATTTGGCCACAAAGGGGATGCTGTAAGTCAAAGTCTGTCCTTATTGTGTTGAACATGTGTCGTGAGTGAGGTTTTGTGTGTTTTGTGTTGACGCTCTGATGTCATTTTATTGGAAGGGAGACCCAGGAGAGGACGGGTCACCGGGCAGACCGGGGACAACCGTGGTAAGACGTCAGCAGATCGCGGAGGAGGGAAGAATCCTGGATGGTCACTGTCGTTCATCTCTGTTGATGTTTGTGTATTTCTCTGAGCAGGATGTGCAAAAGGCTCTGGCCATCATGGGCATTCAGGTATGTGGACAGGCACACCATTAGGATTTGCACTTCAATGTCTGTAACATTTTTGTTTTTAAGCCTTTTAAGGTGCAGAAAGGTTTCTCATCTCCAGTAGTTCATGTAATTTAAGGAGGCGGAGGTGTATTTAATGCAATGGATACATCTTTACTCTCGCTTTGAAAATGATGAAGTCAGAGCATGAAGATCCCTTCTGAGATAGAAATGACGATACGTGTTGATGAAGAGATTTGCTAAATATATTTTTGATGGACAATTTTGATTGTGAGTCCTTTCATGCATACTTATTTCCAAAAGCCTTGCACCTGCATGTAATGTGGGTATAACTACTTCCCACGTATGTCAGTATAGCGCTAAACATTCCCTCAGTAGACGGATATGTTTAATAGGCATATTTAAAACGTCATCATTAATTTGTGCTTTCATTTAAAAATACATTTGGGAAATTGTAGTTTCCCATAAAAACAGTAACACAATTTTAGAGATAAGGTGAGTTCAATCAGGAGAGACGGGTAGTTTAACAATCATTCATTTACAATTGCAAAGGGTTTTTATTTGTTCTTGCAAGTGTCATCATGCCATTTACAACTTCTAGATGTATTTATAACTTATCATTTATCCTTAAATTACAATGTCTTAAACCAGTAAAAGAGGATTAACAGAGTTACCATGGTCCAATGTGGGATTGGCTGTTGGTTTATGGGCATTATAAAAATAGGTAAAACCCCCCGGGTGGCATGTGAAGCTTGATGTCATAGACGTAGAACACTGACTTTAGATTTATAACTAAATGGGCACTTGTTAAAATAAACGTTGCCCCGATAGCGTGGAGGAGTTAGCTAACCTCATCCATTATTTTTGCAATAAAACATATACCTCAAACATTTGAACATGACCTTTAGGTTGTTGTGTGTGACTGAAAGTTATGTAGCTCCTGCCGACCATTTCCCGTCTCTTCCCTCTGAAGATGTCGGATCTGAAGGCCGTCATGGACCGGAAGGACACGTTCCTGCCGGCTCCGGTGCAGAAGGCAGTGAAAGGGGACAAAGGAGACGGTGGTGAATCTGGACCCAGAGGACCGGCTGGTGCAGACGTAAGCACCACGAAGAGCATCCTGGAGGCTGAGGAAGACCCTCAGACCTCAGACACACCGCAGCAAATCCAGATGTTGCAGCCCATGTTGAAGTCTCAACATCACAAGTCAGTGTAATCCCTCTCCTGCTCCGCCTGCCCCAGGGTCCTCGTGGTTTCCAAGGAGAGAGAGGATCTAAAGGGGATCAGGGGGAGCGAGGACCCTCGGGCGCCACCGGGCCGACAGGGCGAGCCATCGGAGAGCGAGGGCCAGAGGGACCCCCAGGGCCCGCCGGAGTGTCAGGCAAACCAGGAATACCGGGAGTTCCTGGGCGAGCTGGGGAAGTAGGCGAGGCTGGAAGACCCGGAGATAAGGTGAGTTCAATGGCATTGGTTTGGGCTGAGAGGACAGCTGGCAGCAGCAGAGAGCGGACATTGTTAGAGTGTTGCCAACGGCGCTGTGATTGGCTTACCGCTGCCGCTTGCCGCTGCCTCTCATTGGTTGTTTCATTCATGGTAATGAAATAACCAACATCCCTTCGGCTGATGGAGTAATCGCTGCTAGACTAAGAGGCTGATTACCAATGAGCTGGCGTGTAGAGAGTGTCTTCCTCTGTGGACTTGGCTGGAGCTTCAGTTGAGGGACTCGGTGAACACGTGGAGACTCTGCTAATGAAATGTATTTATCTGCCTTTCAGGGGGAGAGAGCAGAGAAAGGAGACAGAGGAGCAGATGTAAGTGTTTATGTGACATTGACATATTTCAGTCCAACACATTAAGGTAGTGAGAAAACATTCATGTTTTATGTAATGACTTCTTACTTGGTTTATTTGATAAGGGACATTAATAAAAACATGTAGTTATCACCAAGAGGCCATTTCTCATCTCGAGAGGTAAATGTCATAAAACTATGGGGTGCACGAACAATTAAAAGTGAGAATAGTGATTACTCTTAGACATCGACAAGTACTAACAAGACTTACAACAAGGAGACTCACAAATAAAAAACAGACAAAGCAAATACAGTAAGGGAGAACTATGTATATATGTATATATATATATATATATTTTTGCAGTAAAACATATATATATATATATATATATATATATATATGTATGTATGTGTATATACAGGGGTGCACATAACTGGTACGCAGGTACGCATGCGCAAAAATAATCCACAATGCGTACTGCCACTTGTGTTCCTGCGCGCCTTTGCGTACCTGAGCGATCTGATGCTGATCGTCTCTACAGCAGCACGTCATTAAAACATGTCAGTATGTCTCTACGAGTCCCGTGAACACGTCTCGCGCGCCGTAGAGCCCAAACAACTCCTCTCGCTCACGCACAGCGCTCCGGTGACAGAGCTCTTCCGCGCGCACATCGCCGAAATATATATATATATATATATATATATATATATATATATATATATATATATATATATATATATATATATATATATATATATATATGTATGTATGTGTATATATATATATATATAAACAACAATAACTTCCACATGGAACTGAGTGTTCTCTGTTTTTCAGGGTAAAGTGGGGCCAGCGGGAGGAGCCGGCCCACCAGGTCAAAAGGTCAACTCATCTCAGCTTTTGTTATTAAAGCAGTAAAACAAAGACATTTACCATTCAAATAATGTCAGTATAAAATACACAGTAGGTAAATATACAGTGTTTAAATATTTTAGGGAGCATCTACTGACTCTGTCCTGGTCGGTGCGCCTGGAGCCAGAGGCCCTCCGGGGGCCGGAGGCCACAAGGGAGAACCTGGTGCAGCAGGATCACCAGGAGCTCAAGGAGAACGGGTACGATGTACTCCTAGTACCAGAACATGTGTCATGCACTGTCACATGTTTATGTATGCAAATGAGCTCCATGTCCCGTGTCTCAGGGGGTCGTGGGGTCGCGGGGCGACAAGGGAGACCGAGGACATTCTGGAGAAACGGGGCGTAACGGCTCGCAGGTGAGCCGAGTGTCATCATGAAATAATCTGGTTTGAGTTTATTGCTACGACATCCGAGGCGTGATGAACATGTTTGACTTTGTCCTGTCAGGGATCACCGGGAGAACCAGGGAAAACGGGTCAGGATGGGAAACCGGTACGTGTGAAGTTCTGGTCCTAAAGTTCTACGCCTGAAGATTCCTCCAAAACATTTCAGTTATGAGCGCGTTAGAGTAACGACTGCCTGGGTTCACACATACATGTGTAACTCTGTACTCTGTAGTGAATGTTTCTTTCAACAGATTGGGTAAGTGACTTCCTTTTTCTTTTGAGAATAACATTATAGAGTACATAGTATGTAATAATTGATTCATTTATTAGTATTCTATATATGAGTATTAATTCATATAAAAGACATAATGCACCTGCTCAGTTTTTAATATTAAAACCAGCATAATTCCAGTTAACACCAGAGGTCACATTAAGTAACATCACGATCGTTTGGTCGGGTGCAGAAGTAAAAGTCAGTGTTTCCACTCCCTTCATGTCAGAGCAGGGCCCAACAGGGCCAAACAGGGCCCGCTGGTCCTCTGGGCCGACCAGTGAGTGACCAGTAACCCAGCAAAGTGGATCTCTCGTTGGCTGTATCCTCAGGGCCCCACCGGGCCGAGGGGTCATGGATCCTTCACTGTAACTGTTTGCAGCTGTGCGGCTGACACCTTACTCTGACTTCCTCTCTCTCCTCATCTGTGTCTTTTCTCTGTGTTGTTTGTTTCCCCTCTTCCAACACTGTCCCCCCCCCTCTCCTGTGATCCACCCTCCTCTGTCTTTTGTCTCCTCCAGGGCCTGCCTGGGTTCCCAGGAGTTCTCGGCAGACCGGTAGGTTCTGTGCTGCTGGCTGGCATGGAGAGAGAGAGAGAGAGAGAGAGAGAGAGAGAGAGAGAGAGAGAGAGAGAGAGAGAGAGAGAGAGAGAGAGAGAGAGAGAGAGAGAGAGAGAGAGAGAGAGAGAGAGAGAGAGAGAGAGAGAGAGAGAGAGAGAGAGAGTCCCTGTGGTGTCTGATGCAGATGGGGAAAGCACTGACGCGTTAGAGATGCCAGCGGGCTTTAGCTTAGACAGGAAATAGCTTGAAAGATGTATCCGCATTTAACCACAGGAGACTAGAACAACCTATCATCAGGATGCGCACATCGTCATGGACTTACTCAATCTCAATGCATATTTATTAGAAACATCCTTCTGGGAGCTCGGAGAAGAGTCAGACGCTGATCGGTTTCTCATCAAATATGAATCAATACCAACCGTCCCCAAAGCATCGGCGTCAAACTCAATAGTTACAATTCAAGACACCGAAGATGAGTTGGAGGAGATCACAGGAAGTCAGCTGACGTCCTGAGCTAACGCCCTCGCCACTATGTGGTGTACAATAGCAGAGGGGAATATGAAATTGGGTTTTTGGACTTCAAAAAGTCCTGTGTTGTCAATACTCTTGAGTCTGCTTATCGAGCATGCAGCTACCCGGCGCGTGTTATCCCTCGCACAGCCCTGTCGGTCCACAGCTTACCATTCACTGGGTCTGTGTGGACATTATTGATCCACTGTGTTTGTATTGTCAAATGTTTTATGTGAATCTATATGTGTGTCTCCTATACGGAGACTCTTGTGTCAATCAGTGACACATCTATGTATTATTTATGTAAACTCCATGTTGTTTCAAAGTGTTATAGACATATGTATCCATAGACATGTTGCTTTAAGGAATAGTTTGATATTTGGGGAAGTAGTTATTCTCATTCTTGACGATAGTTGGATGAGGAGGCCAATATGTGTTTGCTGAATATGAAGCTGAAGACAGTTAGCTTAGCCAGTTAGCTTAGCCAGTTAGCTTAGCCAGTTCCCTTAGACTCCGGGAAGTCCTTGTAATGAAAAACTCAGGAGCGGTATCAGTCTTCTCATCTAACTTAAGCAAATAATCTCTTCCAAGATGTCAAAATGGAAGTTTAACAAATATGCTGTCAGTGAGTATTTTATGATGACTTGTATTTTGCTGCTAGGGAAACCCTGGAGAGGCTGGACTCCTGGGGCCCAGTGTAAGTACCCCCCGCGTGACGAAGCATGCCCACACATTCACCGACCCTCACCAGCAGCTGTTTACATGTCGGTGGTGTGTGTTTTGATCAGGGCCCCATTGGTCCGACCGGGCTTCCAGGTACCCCCGGCGTGAAGGTGAGAGACCTACATCCTGGTGTGTGGCCGCATGGACACTGAGATTCCTTTTTTAGAATAGAGAATAGAATAGAAATATACTTTATTAAGGGAAATTTGTTGACACAGTAGGACCAATAAACTAAACACACGAGAATAAAATATAAATATAAAAAAGAAAGAAACAGTGACTGTGCATAAACTATACAAAGTGAAATATATATAATACAAAATAAAATAAAATATATATGTATATCTATATATATATATACACAACATATATGCAAATAAGGCAGTCTCAAATTAAATTAAATATAGACAGTGTGCAAAATGCAAAGTGTGTGTGTATTTATGTAGTGTAAATGAAATGTGTGAAGTGCAGATCAACACAGTGTAAGTATGAATGTGAATGTGAATATGTACAGTGATAGTTATTGCAGTTATTGCACTAGTTTCTGGCAGGAGATGATTTGTTGTTGCTTGTCATAACACGCTCGTGTCTCTCACAGGGCAACCAAGGAGAGCCAGGCTTCGGAGTCAAGGTAAAAGCGTTCCAGTGGTATTTTTGCATATTTTAGTCACAAGGTTTAATGGACTTGTTACCAAATGCCATTACCATCCAGACAGTAAGGGTTTAGAACAGTGTGTGAGTCGTTCTGTGCTCTGCAGGGTCCTCCGGGGGCCCAGGGCAGCACAGGCCTACCAGGACTACAGGGTCCCCCTGGAGCTGTGGTAAGTGTCCCCACTGCGTCCCCCAGCTCTGTGTTCTCACATGTAATTCATAAAAATCTCATGGTGTGTGTCAGAATGTGTTTTTTACCACTGCCTTTTCTTCCTCTGCAGGGGCCACAGGGCCCTACGGGGCTGTCGGGGCAGCTGGTGAGTGTGTGATGAGGATGTGATGTGAGCGCAGGGAGGAATGTTCTGGGCCGCGGGCGTTTCAATTATAACTCAAAATGTGAAAGTAATTAAATAAAAAGGCCACAACATGTGTACCAAGCTTTTGCTGACAAATGGCGGCTTCGGCTTCGGCGGTTTTATGTTTATAATTTAAAAAAAGACAAGTTACATAACGTGTGATTTGTTCTACCGTCAGCTGGAAAATGAGCGAAGCCTCCGGCATGTCGTGTACGCTGTCCGGACTTTGTAGAACTCTTCTGCAACCTTTTACTTGGTTTCCTTTTGGTTGCCAGCTTTTGTCTATGTGTGTCATATTTCCCAATTCAATTAAATTTATTTGGTATAGCCCATTATCACAAATTTCCCTAAAAGAATTGCCTCAGAGTGCTTTACAATCTGTACACACACGACATCCCTGTCCCAGGACCTCACATTGGATCAGGAAAAACTCCCAAAAATAAGGGAAAAAAAGGGGAGAAACCTTGAGGAGAGCAACAGAGGAGGATCCCTCTCCAGGATGGACAGAAGAATAGACGTCATGTGTACAGAATGAAGCATTACACAGTTACAACACATTCAATGAGTATGACAGAGTGTATGAATAGTTGGTAGTAGGCATGGACCATGATCCAGACCTCCACTATCCATCAGGCAGATACTAGTACAGATATAGATAACATATGTAAAATAAGTAGAGACCGCATTAATGATCCATATTAATTGATAATGTGTGGTGTTTATTGAAGCACATCTCTTTTGATTTGTTACCTTTTGACGTGCACTCAAATGCAAATGTGACTGCACCTTCCTGTGATTACACGTTCTACAAACCTACTGAAGGATGTGCTGCTCCTCAGGGGGAAGCGGGTAAACCAGGAATCCCTGGAAGAGATGGGGTGCCTGGCAAAGAAGGAATACCTGGATTACCAGGAAAGCAGGTGTGTGTGTGTGTGTGTGTGTGTGTGTGTGCATGTGCGTGTGTGTGACTATCTGCCAATGTCTGTATGTGTTCATGCGGCAGGTTTCTGTAATCTGCAGCCTGCCCTGTGGTCTTTATCCGTCTCCCTCATTATGTAATGTGCTCTCAGGGCATCGCTGGACCTCCAGGCCACGGGGGCTTGAGGGGGGAGCAGGGAGACAGCGGCCCCCCAGGGAAGGTGAGAACATTCTGTATCTACCGAGCAGCCTCTGGCTAAAAAGGACAGTCAATGAAATTGGCTGTGTGGGAGTTTTTATTGGATGTGATACCAGCTACAGGATTATTTGCTGCCAGAAGTGATAAGAAGAAGAAAACAACATGTCTGTGGCGCCTTTATTAGCTTCCAACTGATGCCTCATCTGAGTCTTCGTTCAGGGGCTGTGGTCGGTCTGCGGTTGTCTGTCCACCCGGGGCCGACTGTAACCTGTAACGTAGTGATGTCCAGATGTGCAGCTGTTAGCTGGTTATATGCTTCTGCGTGCTGTCTCTAGAAACTGATGTTGTAACTGTGATATCTGAGGAGAATGCAGCAGTGTGACGAAGAGGCTGTCGGGAGAGGAACAAGAGGAGCGCTCCAAACCAAAACCTTAGAATATGAAGACAATCTCTATCGATGAGGAGATCTTTCAGTATCCTGTAGCTGAAGTCAATACAATGGGCAAGGCAGAAATTGAGGGTGTTTACCGGTCATTGAATTCATAAATTGCGCTCTACTTAGCAACATGAAGCACAACAACATCGTACTTTGATGGAGTTGCACCAGATAACCTCGGTGATACGCTCTCATCCGTTTTCATTTTGCATTGACACATGCAAACAAGGGGGTTGGCTACAGACCTCTACTTTAGGAGATGATTAGTTTACAAAGCTACTGCTACCTATCTTGGCCATTGAAAGTGAGACAAGATCTTCATGAAAACATTTGAGTAATTGGTTTGCATGGTACACAGAATCAGGAGACACGACCAACTATTATATAGTTACATTTGTGTTTGTATACTGTGAGCGAGCTATCTTCTGTAATATCAAATAGCCAGCATAACATTTATTTTGAGCTTGGGTAAGGCGGAAAAACCAGAGCTGCATCTTCCCTGGCAAGTTCTCTCAGAAGCATCTTTCTGTTATACGACTGTTATTGATTGACATTCAAAAAGCACATTTTCTGCTCACCCTGAATAATGACTTTTCACATATCGGAATATATTTAGTCACTCCTTCTCCTGCTCACACTACCCTCATATGTCTATATCATCTGCAGCAATACAGCTCTGGGGCTGTTTACAGAAATGTAGCAAAATAGGGAAAATCCCTGTATAGGCCTGAAGAATCAACCATGAATGTGTATTTCAGCTAAATCCTTCATAGATCTGTGGATAATTGGCTTAAGTGTTCTATTAACAGCCAGTCTGCGAGTGGCAAAAGCTGGTCCTGATTAGAGTATATCTTGAGATGGAACAAGAGCCTGAGTACCTCACAGATACAATGCATGCTAGTTCTAGGAGTTCATCATCTTATCATTCACTACCGCGCACAATGCATTTCTGATAGGAATTGGCAAATCTGTGAACTAGATGTTCTAATGTTGTTCTCTTAAAATGCAAATGCCTCAACATTTTAAGTGTGAAGAACCTGAACTCCTACATTACAGTAAGTTCTGCTTCTGCTCAAAGGGGATTTGTCAGCGCCACTCTTCATGCAAACTACACTGACACTGAAATAGTATTGCGTGCCAGTTTTCCGTATTTGAATGACTGCAGTCATCTGTTAATAGGGATTGGCGCGGCCTGATAACGTCTGGCCCAATTCTGATGATGAGGATCTCAATTAAAGCGACACTATGTAACTTTTCCCCTGTAGCGCCCTCTTCAGGTATTTAACGTCTGGTCTCGGTCTTCCGGCTCGTCTGCTCCCAGCTGATCGCGACCGGGCTGCCGCTGAATGAGACTCGCTGCCGCTGATCAGCAGCAGCCCGGTGTTCAACACAGCAGCATGTCACTCCGTCTCTACGAGTCGCGGAACGCAGCAAATAAAAAGTCACCTGCGAGCGTGGACTGGCACTATAAGACATTGCGTAAAGCTGCCAGACAGCAAGTTGAACTACTTCCGCCGGAAGTACCGGGTCGGTCCCCAACATCTTACATTCAGCAGTATTCAGCCCACAGACCCCCGATGGCAGTGGCGGAGGAGCAAATCAACATATTAAAAGTCATTGTAGCGGCACCATTTTTTTCAAGCTGTTATTTTAAGGTGGAAAAGTTACATAGTGGGGCTTTAAGACACATTTCAGCTCAGGGAGACTGGAAAATGAAAGAGAAGGTCACATGCATTCATAAGTTTCTCTCTGCAGGGCTCATCACATACAATCATAATCATCTCTGTTCACTTTTTATCCAATGTGGTTATTACAATATCAATATTCATACACTGCAAATGCTGTGACAGCACCAATCGGATGAACTGCTACCAGACTGTTAGTAATCTTTGAGTGCACCTTATCTTTTGAAATAAATTGCACTGTAACCAGGTAATTTGCTGTTGCTGAGGTGCAGATTCCCCTTTTCTAATTACCGAGCAATCCAACGTTTTAGCTTCGAGCGCAGCTTAATAATGCAAAAGTCATGATTGCTGCCAAACATTGTAATGGTAAGTATTAGCACATATTTACAGTGACTTGCTTATACAGACGTGCGACAGTTGTGTTAGGGATGTAATGTCGTCTTGGTGGTATTTAGAGAGGGATACAACAACACAACGATGGAGTCTGATTGTCACGCACTCTGTTCATCACGGCCGTTCCTGATGTTTGTAATGTTGACATGAATCGTGACGAGCGTCTCGAGCAGCTCCCTCACTGGACGGCCCGGGTTCAGCACCCTGGACAGAGCCACGGTGACGCTGTCAGTCCACTAGTTTGAGGAAGAGTGCCCGTCTGCTCAGCACCTCCATTTCACACACACACACACACACGCTCACACACACACACACACACACACACACACACACACACACACACACACACACACACACACACACACCCACACACACACACACTTGAACAAATGAAATAGCTGCCCACAGTTTACCGTCCACAGTTACAATGGACTTTAAAATGCACCAACATGTAAAGCTTTAAAGTGGTTTCAGTCCTGAATCTTTGCCTCAGGTAGTAAGGTTCTTAATCTTTGAAAGCTGGAAAAGCAAATAGTTAATTTGATACTTAAATACCAAGGCTTTTACACAGTTGTGTCTTTTCATACAAGAGCAAGAAGCCATACTTTGCTGCGTAGGTAATTACTATTATTTTTCTGAACCATGTGCACTCTTACAGGCTGTGGCTGGACCGCCTGGGGCCAAAGGAGAGAGGGTGAGTCACTGTAAATGTCCATAATGAGGCGGTAGCTACTAGAACGTTTCTGTCATTCTGTATCATACTGAACTATTGCAGCTTCGTCTGGAATTAAAAATACTAAAAGTTTGTAAATGATGAAGCAGAACAGAGCCACTGAATTCCGCTGACCCCTCCTTCCCGGTTGTGCTTGATGCAGGGTCTCAGTGGTCAAACACTGCCGGGCACGAGTGGAGAGAGAGGTGTACCTGGAGAAAAGGTGAGTCTTCCTAACGCATGAGCTCTGAAGGCTCACCCCAAGTCTGTTTCATCAACGCCGATCCCTAATGTCTGCCGTCTTTCAGGGTAACAGGGAGACAAAGGAGCTGCTGGCCCAACAGGAGCGAGAGTGAGTTCAATCACGCTGCAAGGAAAAGCATATTAATAACCTTCACATCATATTTTCTCATCATGTTTTCTGTGTTCATACTAGGGAGTGAACGGTGAACCAGGACAGGCCGGAGAAGATGTGAGTTATCAGCTTCCACTGCCACTGTTTGATCTCTAGATGTCTTTTTATGTGTCACAACACTCACATGTGATATTACTGAATGTGTTCTTTTGTCATTTGCATATATATTGTTTCTAAACGTATAATGCTTTCATCTGCCACCATTAGACTACCATAGTGTGTGAATTAAGGTCAAAGTGTTTACGATAAACTTCGATGTTTATATTAATGTGAACAAATGCAGCATATTGCTATTTAGTATGATGGGACGGATGACATGGAATCAGGCGAGTGCTGGGAGCACCAAATGAAATTAAAAAAATAACTGGCATCAGCTAAACAGTTGATGCTAAACTAAAAAAGAAAAACAAACACGGTTCAAAATAGACACGATTCAAAATATACTTTGATTGCAAGTGGTCAAAATCCACCGGGAGAGACCTTGAAAACAGCTGTTCATGGCTTGTATCTCTCTCTCTCTTTCTCTCTCTCTCTCTCTCTCTCTCTCTCTCTCTCTCTCTCTCTCACTCTCTCTCTCTCTGAGGATCAAAGTTCTATTTACAACCAGGAAAAGCATTGAACTAAGTGCTTTCTGAAAAATGTGTTCATCCATGTTCTGTGTTTAAATGCTGGCTCTGCAGATGACAAGCAGAACGCTGTTAGTGGTTCTGAACGCAAATCGACAGTCACGTCATGTTCTCAGCCAACTGTTTTGGGTTTTTAGTTATTTATCTTAGATTTAAAGAAAAAGCTTGACAGAAGGAGCAACAAATACAACGGAGGTCCCTTAAGACCCCGTCGTGTGTCACCTGGCCTGTTCTATAAATTCATTTAGATTTATGGTCTTTATACCCTTATGAAAATTTGACATTTGTTTTCACTTCATTTACACACCTAAAGAACAATTTAAGGCACAACACTTATAATCCAAGGTTGTGAGTATCATCAACGGCAATAATCCGCTCCAAATTGGACATGTTGATCATCCTAGTGAGGTAATCACATCCTACTTCAACTTTTGTTTGATTTCTTGATAACAGAAATTTCACATCATTAAAACATGAGTGGAGAAAATATCCAATGATCCAATCATTCACATTTAAAACAAGGATTCTTTGTGCCAAACTGTTTCTCTTCAATGTCAGGCCAATTATTTAAGCTAACCTTGATCAATAATTTATCTACAGCAGGGTTATTAAAGTCTCTAAAAGTGTAAACTGTAAATGTGACCGATCTCCTCTGACGCGCAAGGTTCTGATTATTTGTGGTCGAGGTTAACGAGGCGCTGACCGTACACTCTGCAACAGATGGAACGTGTCTTCACATGTATTAATATTATTATAAATGCCAAACTAATATCTGGGACGCATGCAGTGTTTCACTATTTAAACAAACTGCAACTTGTCTTTATTATTATTAATGAATTGTAATAACAATAACACAATCAATGGTTAACATGTTTCTGTTTTCCTACTAAGTTATTATTGGAATGGGTCTTATTTTCACACCTGACATTTCTTTTTTTCTGCAGGGGTCACAAGGTTCTTCAGGGCCAAAAGGAGATAAGGTACAGTTCTGTCATGTTTTTTTATTAATTTGCCTAAAATGCAAACCAGTCCATGTGAGTGTAATGACAATGTGTGTGTTGCAGGGAGAGAAGGGCATAGGGCTGCTCGGTCCTCCGGGCCGGGTCGGGCCTCCAGGCTTAAAGGTGGGTAACAGCATGTGGTTCAGCGTAGGATCCACGACTGTACGAGTTTACCTCTTTAATCAGGGAATTCATCAGATGTGAGACGGGTCAAAGATCAAACTCTGATTTAATTTCAGGGAGACCCCGGCCTTCCTGGTTCAGCCGGTCCTCCAGGGCTACAGGGGACGTTGGGTGCTGCCGGGCAGCCCGGCCCGAGAGGAGAGACTGGACAACTCGGGCCTCCCGGACAACAAGGAGAGACGGTCGGTGGAGCCGCTGACAACACAATACCCTACGCCTTTTCTCTTAATATCCGTGGTTTGTTTTCAATTATCGAGGTCTCTATTTCAGGGTCTCCAGGGCTTTGCAGGCCGTCCAGGAAATGTCGGACCCCCTGGACCTGCTGGTCCTCCTGGACAGGCAGTGAGTAAAGATGCTTCTTAAGAATCTATAACAAAATGTACAAAAGTAAAATGTCTGAGAGAGACAAATGGACTAAAAACCGATGAGTGATGCATTATGATTAATACTTTGTAGGGCTCTGCTGGTACCAACGGAGTCCAAGGGGACAAGGTGACTCTCCAAGCGACACACGTGTTTCTCTCCTCCTGCTTCAATGTTAATGGATTTTTTTGAAGGGTGTCAATATTATTTCTGCTGCCAGGGGGAGGTTGGCGTTGGACTCCCCGGTCCCAGAGGAGAGAGAGGAGAACCAGGGATGAGAGTAAGAAATCGGTGACAGTATTGAAGATTGGATGTAATCGGCCTCTGGGTGATAGAAACGGCCGTGTTTGTCTTCCTCTTTCTGTCTTAGGGAGAGGAGGGCCGCGCTGGCTCGGATGGGGAGAGAGGGCCAACGGTAAATACTATTGGATAACTTATTCATCCATCACCCAGTAACACAACATACACCAACACAGCTTCTCCGTGAAGGCAGTGTCCATAGTATGTGTGTTTCTTTTCTGAGCGACAGCTTTTCAACTGTTCCAAATAAGGAGAAAGCTGCTGCATGTGGCCACCAAGCCAAGAGACATCGCACCCACCATCCTTTTTACGAGCACTCTTACTGCACTTCTTTTGTGTGCGGCAGATCCGAGTGCTTTCTGTTGACGCTCTTTGAACTTTTCAGCAAGGTGCGGGTGTCGTCACTGTGGGTGGAGCACTCTCCGGTGCACTGCCAGTCATAAAACACCACATGGACACTCGTCTCAAGCTGTAAACTTTAGTTTCAGTGTTGTGTTTAATTAAGTGTTTAATTGACCAAGAGGCTGTAAACATAGCCCTGAGTTAGAAAGAGGCACACTGTTTCTAACAGTATATAATGGGAGTGTTTGTGTGTGTGTGTGTGTGTGTGTGTGTGTGTGTGTGTGTTTATTTGTGTGTTTGTTTGTTTGTTTGTGTGTTTATCAGGGTCCCCCAGGGAATCGTGGCATCCGGGCAGAGAAGGTGAATACTACCAGGCCGTGTCCCATTGTTATGTGTACTTATGCTCGCTGTGTTTCCCCCAAGTTTTTTGCTCATGTATAATGAGATAAATATAAACAGCTTAGTGAAATGTTTTGCTCAAGCTATGTTCTTTTTCAGGGCGACATCGGGCTGCAAGGTGACAAAGGAGAGAAGGTGTGCACATGTGATGTCTATGAAGCTCTCCCATTATCTCTCTCCCTCTGACACACAAATGGAGGGAGGACTGTAAGACGCATTGTGTCTGTTTTGAAAGAGCTCTTTCACGAGAGAGCAGGAGGAATATATGAATACACACAATGTTAATGAGCTACCATAATAAAAGTGACACCGCTTAAGGAAAGGTTACAGTAACAAACATTGTTTGTTGATGTTGTGGCTTTGGGGAGAAGCCAGATGTTTACAGCTGTCCTGTCACTCACAGGGGGACACCGTGCTGGTGGGAGGACCTGCTGGAGAAAGGGGCACTAAAGGAGAAACGGTCAGTTAACACCTGGATGGGTCTAATATAATGAGATTCTTTTTTTATTTAGTTTTGATTGTTCTGGACTATTGTTTCATTTTAGGGTGACAGGGGACTCAAAGGTGTGCAGGGAGAGAAAGGGGGCAAAGGTCAAGACGGCCCTCTCGGGGAGCAGGTAAATGTGTTTCTTGTCCTAACATATGGGATGGTGTAATACATATGAGATGGTGTTGTACATATGGGATGGTGTTGTACATATGGGATGGTGTAATACATATGAGATGGTGTTGTACATATGGGATGGTGTTGTACATATGGGATGGTGTAATACATATGAGATGGTGTTGTACATATGGGATGGTGTAGTACATATGGGATGGTGTTGTACATATGGGATGGTGTTGTACATATGGGATGGTGTTGTACATATGGGATGGTGTTGTACATATGGGATGGTGTTGTACATATGAGATGGTGTTGTACATATGGGATGGTGTAGTACATATGAGATGGTGTTGTACATATGGGATGGTGTTGTACATATGGGATGGTGTTGTACATATGGGATGGTGTTGTACATATGGGATGGTGTTGTACATATGGGATGGTGTTGTACATATGGGATGGTGTTGTACATATGGGATGGTGTTGTACATATGGGATGGTGTTGTACATATGGGATGGTGTTGTACATATGGGATGGTGTTGTACATATGGGATGGTGTTGTACATATGGGATGGTGTTGTACATATGGGATGGTGTTGTACATATGGGATGGTGTTGTACATATGAGATGGTGTTGTACATATGAGATGGTGTTATGGATGTTACCAAGGCTCTTTTTGTTGTTATTTTGAGGGATTTATGAACTATTTGGTGAAGGGAACCCCAGAAATGATTAGATTACAAGATATCCTCCTGAATTTGCTAAACATGGTGATTTCTTCACATTTCTAGTTTCATCCGACTAGCTTCAGATATAAAGCAGAGAAAACAGCATTTTTGTTCAAAAACAATTATCAAAAGCGTGCTTATTTGAATACTTCTCAGATAGTTAGTTTTAGATAAGATTAGATAATCCTTTATTAGTCCCACATAACATAATGTAGTAGTGATGGATATATTATAACTAGTAACATGGATCTGATGGCCAAGCAGACACATCAAGTGACTCATTTATTTAACTGTTAACAAGGAAAAGATGACATCTAAACAATATTATTTTGTTACACCGACAAAAATGCCACTATACTGATATCACAAATGATCGCTATACATATTTCTGTGTATGCTTGTATTTGACATTAGGGTCTGAGGGGAGAGTCGGGAGAAAGAGGATCCATTGGGTTCCCGGGGGCCCGAGGCCCTGGGGGACAAAAGGCGAGTAAGGCTGAGCATGGCTGATTATTGTGATTAAATCAGTGTCAGAGTTAATATTAAATCCAGTCAGTAGTTAGTACATGCAATCATTTGACTGCTCTAATCACTATATTTCTGTCCTCTCCCTGCAGGGAGAAGCTGGCCATCCTGGAGTACCTGGCGAATTGGTCTGTGATTTTAATTTCATCCCAATATAGATTAATCATGTTGTGTGTTTGTGGTTTTATCTCTTTGGTAGAAAGATCAAGGGATTTATTTCTGTTTTGTCTTCCAGGGTTTACAAGGAAAAGACGGGTTGGCCGGGCAGAGGGGCGAGAAGGGAGAGTTTGGTGTAGTAGGACCGAGAGGAATCAAGGTATTTTCATCCTTCGGGAGTCGGTGATGACGATCACAAGTCAATAATAGCACAACATGGAAATGATTGCAGAGGATTACAGTAAAGATATCCATGCAGAACATTCACCCTGTCATTATGATTATCAACACCCAAAAATAGCGGGTTTGCTAAGCTTGATAGAATAAATGCCCATTTGTCTTTCACTTAATTTATTCATTTGAATTATATTTTAATCACTGAAGCAATCAAAGATGTGTGCAGGCAAGCTAGTTGTTTTTATTTTGATACATGTTATCAGGTTATCTCATTGACACAGATCTATTTAGCAAGAGAGACCATAGTAAACGGACTGTTCCTGTTTGGGGCTTTTCTATTCCTCCGACCACTCAAAGCGCTTTAACCCATTCACCCACAATCATACACTGATGGGAGGAGCCACCATCAGGAACAACTAATATTCATTTAAATGTCTTTGTGTATTTAGAAAAGGGCTATACAAGTTTGAATTCTTATTATTCACACACATTCACACACCGCAGGCACAGCTACGGGAGTAATTTGGGGTTAAGAGTCTTGCCCAAGGACACATGGACATGGGCTAGTCCATGTGGAATGACGACCTCGCTCACCACTGAGCAACAGTCGCACAGCACAGAGGACCGCTGGAGACAGTAAAGAGAGAAGACAGACAACACATGCAG